>OY856410.1:1026124334-1026804334 GCA_963693085.1 Alisma plantago-aquatica | reverse complement strand
GACGCACAAAACTAATTAGTAATGCCTAATTTTTTCCTCCTTTAGATGCAAGAACTTTAAGTGTCCAAATAAGCTGGAATTTATTATATAGTATGTTCTTAAGATATTTAATAATATCAATGGTTTAGATTTTTGAAAAAGTTATTGCATCTTTAAAATTGACTGAGGAGTAGGGTGCCTCTGGTACTCTCGAGTGTACACTAGTCTCACTTTATATATATATATATATATATATATATATATATATATATATATATATATATATATATATATATATGTATGTATTTATGTATGCATGTATATATATATCTATATATATATATGTATGTATATATATATACATATATATATGTGTATGTATATGTATATATGTATATATATATGTATATATATATATATGTACTTATTTATAATGAGACAGCCAACATTGTAATGAGATGACCAAAATTGTAATATGAAGACTTGTTTTGTAATACTACATAAACTGTTGTCATAATTGTATCTAGAGGGAGAATACAAATTTCACATTGCATTTACAAAATGAGTCTTTGTATTACAATTTTGGTTGTCTCATTACAATGAGGTGCCTTCCTATTACAAAATAGATCCACAGGTAACAAAAGTTAGTTGCTCACACGGGCAGTGAATATACACCCTATATATGTGTGTATGTGTGCATATACATATGCAATCATGTCATAGCATGATCATGGTGATATTAATCAAGATATTGTCATTTACTATTTTTAACATGAATCACTTTCATTATATGAAATATATGTGCTACCGTCTTTCAATAAGAAACTCAATTCATAATTGAAAATGTTGGTAAAGAGTATTAAATGTAACTCTGATACCATTGTAGAATCTTGAGAGTAGAAATGTAATGGAATAAAATCACCCACCAATCCTTCGAGAAGGATACATCTAATGCAACAATAGCATATTAGGATTTATATTTAAATACCTTCTCATTGAAGAGGTTCCTATGATTCAACTTGAAGTGTCCAATGTAGATCAGGATCTTTCATTCTATGTCTCCTTCAAATTTCACCGGGTAAACAATCACAACTCCTTTCTGATGTCTCTAGCACTCAGGGAGTCACATGAGATGCATGCAAAAAACTATTTTTCTATGGCTAATCACAAAAATTCACCAATGATTATTAGTGGTAAATCGTGGGAATCCATGATCGATTTATATAGATTTCAAGTCACAGTGATGGATCTATTGACCCCAAATCTGATCTCCAAACTTATCTCTAGTGGATTGAACTATCTACTAGTGGTGGATCTAGAAAATTGCACCAAGGGAGCTGAAATCAATGTTTATGTAAATGTATTTTTTTATGACATGGGAGGGCTGAGTTTAAAAAATTGGCATCACTATGAATGGATATCACACCACCTACTCAAAGAGCAATTCATCCACCACTCCAGCTAGACACTTTCTTTGTAAATCTATACATAGTAGATGTATTTATATATTTTTTGAAATTATTTCATACTAAAAGATAACTACTTGTAATTATTTTTTGGGAGAAGGGGCACACCCCCTATCTATGCCCCTAGTATTTGCCATAGATGCTTGTGGTGGATCACAACATTCCATCCTAGAGACTTTCACCTCGATTTGCTTGCTCTGCCTGGAAGATCACATTGTTCTATTTAGGGGTGAGAATTGGTCTATAACCAGACAAGACCAGATAGATGACCATTTTTTAGAAAAAGTATGGACCGCAAACTGGACCATTTTAAAGTAGGACCTGAGTGAAACCAGACAGTTTCTATGTAGAACAAGATTGGTACATGACCGCTTAGACCATAATGAGAAATTTTTAGTATCTCATAACTTGTTTAAAAGTAAAACTTTGGTAATTTTAACTACTTCTAATTATTATTTAGCATTACTATCAGACATTTAAAATACTAGTGTTTTAATATGTTATTTCTATATACTTTTGACATAAGAAAACTTGACATTTAAAGGCATTTTACAAATAAAATGGTTCATAGTCTGGTCCATAGTCTGATGGGTTTTGGACTGGACCGGACTGCTAACAAAAATTCGAGAACTTTCAAATCGTGAACCGAACCAAACTCAAAATAGTCTAGGACTGGACCAGACTGAACTGATCGATTTGGTCTGATTTTGCAGTCTCGACCATGATTTTCTCGCCCCTAGTTCTATTGTGGATACCTTCACCTCAGCTTGCATGCCTGGTGGATCACGTCATTCCACCATTCATGCACGTGGAAAATTATGTTGTTCCATCATCACCTTGATTCACATGATGTTGGTGAAGATATTAATCTGGAATGAATTCATTGTGCGAACTCATCTCCACAGTATCCGTGCAAGTGCTAAAAAATATATGAAGTTGTTGGTCTCCACTTCTCCCTCTTTCTTTCTCTAAGTTGTTGTTAGGGTTTCTCAAACATTGGAGGAAACAATGAGAAGATCATAGTATGTGCCCTGAAGGCCTCTTCTCATATCATAGATACAAAAGAGTGGACAGATAGAGTTTATGAAACCCTTTTTTCCCAGGTTGTCAACTCCCTTGCTTAGGTAAACTTATTTCTTAAGTTTGAATTTATTTTTTATTTAGGTCCACAGAAATTAAGTTTAGGTACCTAGATTAAGATATCTTTATGAGTGTGATGTTGTAGACATATGTTGCTGGAAGTAGATTCACTAATAAAAATTGTAATTGATAAGCAATGAGTGATGTCTATCCCAACATCATTTCTACCCAATAGTAGGATTAATCAGATAACTATAAACCATCAACAACTAGTATTATCATGTTGTATAAACCCTTTGTCACAATATCCAGACTGAACTAGAGGAATGGTCATGTTTCCTCATTATGTTCAATACAAGTTCCATGATGTCAAAGCATGCTATCAAGATAAATATGAGCTTTTCATCATATACTGACTCACATGACCATGACTATACATTTCTCTAATCTCACGTATCAAGAGGTCTTGGATATTGCTACCTATATATGGGAAGGATGAATTCCTTCTATATCACTCACAATGTGTAACATGGTTCTCACCACACTGAATCATTATGTTTATGGAAACCTTCTTAAAGATATCACTGGGTAGTGTCCAAGCATGATGATCGTCACATCAACATTGCAATGACTTCAGGTAGAAGGACCACTACACCACTATCACATTTGAGATCTAATTATAACTACCAGATAATGTACCAAAAATCACTCTCAAGGTGGTTTTGTCAAGTACACATATTCCCTAACAAGTACTTATGTGTTTGACTTGGTATCCAATACATGTGACCCATAAGACATGGTCATCAGTCACCACATATAATAATCTTGGACGTATTATTGTTGTCAATCCACAATTATACTTGATTAGAGATATTTTAAGAATATAATTCTTAGCATCTATTAGGATCTCATGTTCAATTCACATACTTGAAGTCCCATGGCTTCAAACAAATCATTCTATGGAGATTTAAAATGTGCATCAATATCAAAGTAATTAAATGTGCATCAATAAATTAAAATCTCCTGTATTAATCAAATTTGAAGTTCAGATTGTCCCTATAAGCATCATCTAATGATTGTCTTATGAGGCATATACACCAATAGTAGGAATATTGTATTGCAATACTTCATTTTTATTGAACATTTTTTTACCATATCTATTTATTTTTTTAATCAAGTGTAAACATTATTTATATCATTATATAATGATTCTACTTCAATATGTTTTTTACCATTCACTTTAGTTTTTGATGTCACAAATCTTGTTTAATAAAGTTTACCATATGGAATTTAGGCCTTCTCCTCCATGTATGTCCCATTGTTAGGCATGTTAATGGGGAGGCTATTACTCATGTTTACCCTTTAATTATACATTTAGGGTCAGGGTAAGGGTAAAGACTTTTGTTACCCGTTCTCTATTTACCCTTTCCCCATTTCACCGCCAACATTAAAAGGGGAGGGTAAGGCATAAACATTATCCATACCCTTTTACTCTTTTACCCGAATTTATTTAAAAAAGATATAAAACTATATAGAAGCTTCTAGTTCAATTTCCACACTACTTTTCCTAATAGAAATGCTTGTGGGTTGTGGCTTGCTTCCCACACCCACTCACACTCAAATGCTTGTAGTATATTATTATTAAATATTGAATCCATTTATAGAGTTGTGGAATAATGGGAAAAGGATGACCGTGCCACCTTATAATAAGTTATTCTTGGACCAATGTCTAAACGTATTACACAAGTATAATGTTGTCCTACTTATACTCATATTTGTGCAAATGCAAGTAAAGAAAGACATGATTTAATCTTTATCAACCTACAAACCTATTTATATGTATGCCCAGAGAGCTAATCATATGATGATTTCAGTGTGGCATTGGATACCTAATTTTGATTATAATAAAGGTAATTATGTCTATTATGTTTGTCTCGGTCATGAGATGATGACACATACATAGTAGATGTCTAAAGAATGATGTTACTCGATGTCGTATGTCCTCAAGTATGTGACTTGAATGATGAGATCATACGAATGTTAAGAGTACATACATTCTTGTTATGTCCCTAGACGAATATTACTATGGAAGCAAAATAAAAAAATAGTGATACATAAGACTAGAGTGTGTGTGTTTATTGATGGCAGAATCACATTAGTCATGATATGTGATATCAAATCAAGAGCACATGTACATTTTAGAGAACACTGTATCAGTTAGATCCACCATGAGAGTGATACATGGAGACTGTGAAATGGTAGTTAGAATCATCTCACATAGTGATGGTGGTGATTGTGGTTCCTAGACCTGAAGTCACTATATTCATCACATGTCATTCGGTATACTTTGGCATCATCCAACATATCCCTGAATAAGGATTTCCATAGCTATGATGATTGGGTATTTGTGACACATGAGGATTGAGTGTGAGTGATGTAGATGGGATTGTCCCTCGTACAAGAGTTTGATATCTAGGCTACTTGATAAGCGAGACTAAGAAATGTACGACCGTACTCATGTGATTCAATATGTGATATGTGAACTCACATGCATCTCAGACAGTCTGCTCTAGTTCAATGAACATGGATTGAATGTTGAGAGGATGATGATTTCATGCCTCGAGTTCAATGTGGATATTAAAGAAAAAGGAACCATACGATCACGATAACTCTATTAATGAATTGGAGAGGTTTAATTTTTTCTTCAACTTTTTGAATAACTTGGGTAGAAATGATGTGTGACTAGGCATCACTCTTTGCTTGTAATGTCATAATTGGTTATGGACATTCACTACCAACATAATTATTGACTTGTAGGGTCATACGCATAGCATAAAGTTGGATTAAAGGAGTTTATACATGAAGTGTTTAAAATTATTCAATTAAACAACTGAGGTTCAAAATTTGACTGACTGGACTCTGAACTCACTAGTTCAACTGTTAACCTGATCGGTTGGAGTGTCAGGTCAATTAGATTCAATATTGGTTGAACTTTGCCTGAACATGACAAGTGAAATGACCATTTCCTTTTTTTGAATGACTGTATTACAATGTGAAACAACTGTTTCACTATGTGGGGCGACCGGTTCACCCTTTGGGTCACCCGATTCAGTTACCAATTAGATTGAAACAAGGATTGATGTTGATGTCATGTTTAGCATTAATCAGGCATTGAATACAATTGTGATTCAGAAAAGTAAAGTGTACAAACCAACTGGTTCACTTAGTGAACCGACCGGCTCATGCACCAACTGACCGGTTCGTCATTTGTTGGTTACAAAAAATTCATGATTCTAGACCCTTCTACTCCCACAAAGACTGGGAACCATGAACCTGGCCTCTACTATAAATGGAGGGGTATTGGGGGCTTCCTAACACATACAATTGAGAATTAGTTGCTTCGAAAATATTATCCTCTCTAGTTTTGGTAATCAATAGAGAGCCCGGACATGTCCTACCTGTTGAAGTGAGGGTTAGCAAGGGAGAGAAAAACTGAGAACAATTGTGGGAGAGCATGTCGATGACTAGTACACATACATAAGGGGACGACTCCTTCTCATTGGTTATGGTAGTGCAATGTGGAGTTCTCGGTGGTCTGTATGGACTTCTCTAGAAGTGGGATACTTCTACAATAAGGAGAAATCTGTCAAGTGCTTTGCTTGGTGCCAGACCAGGAGACTATTCATGATGACAGTTCGAGTGTTGTTGCTTGGAGAAGAAGCACACTTCTACTATAAGGGTATTGTCATTGAACTTGCTCCAGGACCAGGTATAACCTTACAAACCTTCCTTCCTAGACACATTTTTATGTGATCTTACTGTTCAGGGGAATCAGGCTTTAAATTTGTGTTTCTGCTGCCTTACTAGTCGCCACAATTTCCCTACAGTGGTATCAGTGCCCTGTCAATTTATGGTGTATTTGGGATTTAAATCTATATGATGAGATTTGTCTTATTACATATGATGTGAATATTAAACTGGTTAATATGCATATTTGATTAAATTCCAAATATGACTCCACAAACTAATATATATACATATATATGTATATATATATATATATATATATATGCAATTTACATGTGTCACCCTACAAGTTGGATTGATGGTGGATGCAAATCATGGTTATGGCCAATAACCCTAGCTCTGTGTGTGCATGGTTGTGGTTGTTTATTCATCTTGTTAATCGGTATGTGAATCAAGACTATCTCTCCTTTCCAAATGTAAATTAATACTCTTCTTCCTCTTTCCCCTCAAATGTAGCTCGAGATTTTCCCTTATATAATGTAATAAGAAATATGATAGTTTTAATTTATGTATCATTGTGAGAAGAAGTTCTCCACAAGGTGAACCGACTAGCTTGTGAGATGAACCGATCGATCAAGGAGGCCAGATAACATGAGGAACAACTGATCAACTAGTGGCCCAACTAATCGGTTGGAGGATCCAGACGCTACTTGGACCTGAAGACCAGATGACCGTTTCAATAGCCCAACCAAGCAAATAGGAGGCGAGCTGACCAGTTCAAGTGTTGAACCGACCAACCCAGATTGGTCCAAGCACAAATCTATATCAATAATAGGTTGCACCCTATGTGGTAGTAATTCCTTGTGGCTCTAAGGAATTACAATATTATGGCCATAACCATCGCTTGTGTGTTCTAATTATTGCATATTTCATTTGTGGTTATGTCATGTATATGATAAGTACTAAGTATGTCGTGATTGGCTATGCATATTTATTTATATATAAAATACCTCAAATAAAATATTATGTCTTAGATGTTGTCCATAAGCAGCACACATGAAAAGATTGATTGACTAAGCTTGGGCACCCTAAAAGTGGTGCATTGTATATCTTGTGGAAGTGTTATGGTAATAATGTGGGACTGCCAAGTAGGGTGCATTATTATTGTGTTGGATTTTGGGTCAGTCTTAACTGAGTGACCTTAATGAGATAATGGACCAGAGGCACACAAATGACTATGGCAAAGAGTTGAACATATCATATATTCAAGAATTTCATACGATGCAATTGGCAAATGTTGCCTACATTAATCATTGACTATGGATTTTGGCGATGGCCGTATAATAATTGAATTATTTTGGATCTTGGCTCGCTAGAAGATTGTACATTGCAATTTCCAAATTGATACATGAGGGTTATCAATTTGAACAAAATGGTGGAAGATATGATTAATTAAAGTCCTAATTAATGTCATTAACTTATCAAATCAAGAAAATCATAAATGTTTCAAAAAAATGCAAAATCTCTTTGTAGAATCTAATGTCAAAAATAAAACGTTCCCATTGCAATCAGTCCTTGAGAAAGGACAAATGGGATAAAATTCCACAACTAGTTAAGGAGTTTGAGAAATGTTCTCATCAATGGGTGAAAGCTTTATGTCCTTGAAAGACCAGAGCTAGAGGAACCTACTCCAAATGTGCCTAAGGCTGAAATGGATGCTTACTTGAAGCATGCAAATGATGTTGTAGACATTGAGTACCTTATTCTATGTTGTATGAACTATGAGTTGCATGAACATGAAAAACATGGACATTCTCGAGGTGGTAACACTTCTTAAAAATCATGTATAGAAATAAAGGTATCATGTACTCGATGTGTTATATGAGTGAAAAAATAGAGGAAAATCCAATAGAACCCCATATGCTCAATATGATTAGGCATGTGGAGTGGTTGAGGTTTCTTTTAAGGTCAAGAGTTGACCATGGATATGATTCTAAAAATTGTTGTATGAATCATATAGAAAGTATATCAAGTGTTACTACTTGAGTAACTTTTCTAAAATGATGTTAGAATTACTTGGCATGTTGATTCCAAGGCAAGAAAGAAGAAGGACAAATTTGTAATAATGATCAGTAGAAGTGAGTCCAAGGGAAAAAGAAAGGCCATGAAATCTTTGCTAAGCTAGAGTCCAAGTCTTCAGCACTCAAGATAAGGAGAAGGATAAGTGAAAAAGGAATATATCTTTTTCACTTAAAGGAACAAATGAAGAAGAAAGAGATAGAGATCTCTACTTCATGACCCAATAAGATGTAAGCTACAACTATATGGAGAAAGGGTTGTTTCCACTACAGTTGGAATCTGTCATTCATGGGCATGTAATAGAATTATCGAATTGCTATTATATGTCTATCATTTGTGATAACATCATGTATTTTTGTATGGACAAGAATAAATTGATGTTTCATTTTAAAATATGAGATCTTATATGGAAATGCCCTATGTCTTATAAACTATACTTGATTGGTACATAGACAAATGTGTATGATACATATATTGAATGACTTGATGACTTGGTGTGCACCCGCCAATGGTGTTAGACACTACTCAATCAAGATTTGAATAGATGCAACTCCACAGACAGAAGCACATGGGGAATTCACTTTCAAAATTTATAATGACCTAAACTCAAACAACCTACTTCTACTAAAATACTAACCCGCAAGCAAACGAGGTTGTGTCGTAGTATAGGTAAGGCAGAAAGTATAGGGTCTATCCACAGGAAGAGAATGGGGCACTAGAGCTAGGTTAGTTTTAGGGTGTTAGGTTCCTACTGGAGATACTAGGGTCAAGGGTTTGAAGGTGATTTTATTGTTAAATGAAGTTGAGCAAGAAAGAAAGACAAGCAAGAACAAAACCAAAGTTAACCCTAGAAAATCAATTCTACTAAGTAAGAAAGGACAAGGCAAGCAAAAAAGACAGGAAGAGAATAATCTACACTAAGGCAAGAAAGACAAGGAAAAAGAGAAATTAAAGACCTAAGCTAGCAAGAATAGGGAATGAAGCTATCTAAGCAAGAAAAGAGCTAATTAAGCTAACACTATCTAAGCAAGATGGAAACTAGGGTTTTAATGCAACTAAGGGAGATGTGGGTTGTTTAGGGGATGTACTTATCAATTAAGTTGGGGGTGACAAGTGAACATAATGATTTCATTTATATTATCAAACCAAATAATGAGTTAAATTTTAATGATTTATCCTAAGCCACTATTTGGCCATGGATATGCTAGGTTGTGTATAGGGGAACCAGTTCCTAACACTCCCTACTACCCTTGCTAGGCTCAATTTGGTTAGGGATTGGGTGTAATTCAATTAGAGTCTAAACTAGCCTAGGTTTCTAGGTTAGTTGATCTTAGGATGATTAGGGGCTGAGGTTAGTAATGGGTGTGGAAGTGAGGTTTTATGCCTCCCATTACTAACAATCTAGTCTTGAGAATACTCCATGCTAAACACACCAATTTCATCTAAACTAGCTACTTAGATCTCTCAACTTGGGTCAAGAGAAATTGATTATCATGCAGGATGATGGGTATCTAGTTAGGGATCCAAGAATTAGACCAAGGAGAAAATCAAAAAATTCACACATATAATCAATTTTCCTAAATCCCTAGGTGATTTCAAGCACAAACCAACAAGAAATTTATGGAGAATGACATAGAAACAGAACATAATCATTAACAAATGAAATTACAATGTTTACATACCATTTTCCCCCAAGATAGTATCAAAGTAACATTTTACACCCCAAACAGCCCACTCAAGGGGCCTAGCTACTCATAGCAATTCAAAATTCAAAAAGAAGGGAGAAAGCGATAGAAGAAGCCATGGAGCTCGATGTAGATGAAGAAATCCTCCACTTCAGCTATTGCAGGGCATCCTCCACTCTCCTCCAAAGCGCAATGGCATGGGATGATGGTGGAAATGGGTGGAAATGAGAGGAAAGTAGGGTTTTGGTGGTGGAAATGGAGTGGAATAAAGGTAGAAATGGAGTAAAATGTCTAAGGGGAGAAAATGGGGAGCTAAGAGATGGTAGAAGGTAGATAATCTTGTGTTGGAGCCGCCACCTAGGTATATATAGGTGTGGGGGAAGCACTAGATCAAGTAGGGGTAGTATCGGAAAAACAATGCAAAAGTAGCAAGGTTTATGTAGGTAGCATGGCCATGGTGGTCACCACAGGCATAGTGGGGAGGGGTGAGAACGGTCATGGTGGATGGGAATGACCGTGGTGAGAAATAGTGAAAAATCCCAGGGAATTGGTGAATTTATACTGAAGGTGGAACGTCCTTGGTGGTCACCACAGCCGTGGGGGGATAGGGTAGCACGGTCATAGTGGCTCGAAATGCATAGGTCGTTCTCTGCTCCATGGTCATTCTGCCTCTGCTCTCACATGGAAATGTAAGGCGGCACCACCATTCTAGGTCAGTTCACCATGGCCATTCTATGTGGTACGGCTGTGGTTATTCTAGCTTTACATGATAATGAGTGTGTTGATTTGCAAGTGTCCCGGTACGGCCGGCTCTGTGGTACCAAGGTTGTAATGGTCTCTGGATCAGCACTTTGACTTGATTTTTTGGATTTTCTTGGGCATCTTTGCTTCAATGGATCTTCGTCCACTAGGGGTAGGTTGAGGGAGCATCAGACTTCACTTTAGGCCTCTCTAAGGGTGGAGAAACCCTAGGATAACTCCTTCTCTCTCTCTCTTCCATCAAGTGTGGTCCAAATACCAGAAAAACATGCAAATAATGTCCATAAGTGCATTTTACACAAATATACATATGGAGGGAAATAACATGTGATCTAATAGGTATAGATGTGATTTAAATGCAATATGACACAAGATGAAGCCCTAAAATAGGGTTGAATCACCACCCCAAACTTAAAACATACTTGTCCTCAAGTATGCTCCAACTCAATCTCTCTACAATTTTTCAACAATCAAGAAATGACAAATGTAATGCAAAAGATGATTATTGCTGAATGGGATCAATAATGACTACATAAATCCATGCCACCTCTCTTCTCTCCTACTTTCACAAACCAATCATGAAAAGAGCACAAAGCATATGAACTTCAAATATAGTGCATAAAATGCACAAGTTATCAATATTTCTTTCATGTAGTTTTGGGTAGACCATCATGATGGTGTTAATCAAGGATGACTACGAGTGATGTGTCACCTTCATGCATTCAACCTTATGTTTCAAATCACATCAAATGACCCACGTGGCTGCGGAAATGGCAAAATGAGTTAGGTTTGATGTTTCCTAGCTCAATGGGTATGAAAATGGAAGAAAGGATTGTGGTAAGATTTTGGAGTGCTTTCACACACTCATCTTTTCTTTATTTATATGCTCTTAAATAGGAGCATATTTAATATTCTTTTTGCTTTTTCTTTTCTTTTTCTTTTTCTTTTCCCTTAGAGTAGATAGGGCACATAGTGATGAGAGTGAAGTAGTGAGATGTAGATGTAACCACCCCAAACTTTTTGAGGTGGACACAGCTGATATGTGCACTTTGGCATCCTTTCATGAGGAGCAGGGGTAAGAAGATGGTGAGTGAAGAGTTAGGTAAAAGAGGGGTCACTGGCATAATTCTCAACATACGGTCTCATGCATGAAAATTAATCCAACACTTCATCCAACAATTTCACACCACATGAATGAACAACCTAAAATTGATACTTCTATCAAGTGATTTCATAGGCACTAAGCGCTCATAGCTTGCTCAAGTCACAATTCAACCAATACATTCAAAAACCCAAGAGAGGTGATGCACATGTAATAAGTCACGAATTGATACCATTTAGCAATAAACAATGATAATTCACTTGCATTTGTCAAAGGTCATCATTTTTAATCCAAAAATTAGAGATTGGGTCGAAACACACTTTTAGGCAAGAAATCTCAAATTTTGACAAAATTGGCCAAAATGGTTCCAAGTTACCTTCAATCCCATCTAAGCCTATATTATTGAAGTTAAAGTAGTAAATCCTAGTTAAAACATGCAAAAATTACCAAAAAACTACATGATATGCAATGCATTGTAAAAAGAGCAAAATTTTTGAAAATTACACAAAAATGATAAGAAAGTGAACTACAAGACATGCAGGTATGCAAAGAAAGTAAATTCTATACTAAAAAACAAAAGAAAACAAAAAAAGTATATGGTAGGTGAAATGCAAAATGAGAGTGAAAATGAGAAAAGGGCATACCGCCCTACGACCCTGAACTTTTGAATCATTTTGTCCTCAGCATGACACTAAAGTTCAGGAATGATAGGGTAGATGATCACTATGGTGGAGGTGGTCCTCCTTGTGGTGGAGGGTTCTGGTAATAGGATTTCTAGTAGTTTGATTGTGGAGGCAGGTAGTTGTCTTGATATGTTGAGAGTGATCTCCACCAATCTTCCCCCCACTGGGGGTTCCTCTATGACTGGGCATGCTGGAACTGATATAAGTGGTTGACTTGGTAATGCATCTGCTGATGGTCTAACCACATGGCATCTTGAGTGTGCTGGAAACCTCTTATGCCCGCAAAATACCCTCTTGGGTGCTCAATATGCGATCCTAAGTGGTCTAGATGTCCTCCAGCTGTGCATGTATGGTGGACATGTCATATGCGTTTGTTGTGGGTTGTTGCTGCTATGATGTCTCTGCCTCCTGATGCCTCACCCTATGGTTCTCTCACTCCTCAGCTATTCTCCTCCTCTTGGTAGCTTCCTGTGACTCTCCAAGCCCCTCCGGTAGATCTTTGGGTTGTTGCCGCCATGTATCTCTAGGATGCTTCTCTTCCCACCTCCTCAAGATGTCCAAAAAATCTAGAGATGGGCGACATCCCTCTAGGAGAGGTGTGTCATGGTAGGGCAGCTCAAGTGAAACCCCAGCATAAGGAGGGTTTACCTGGTATAAAATCTTCTAATCAACCATTGATATCATCGATGAGCGAGTCAAGTAATGAAAGTTAACTAGCTTTCCTCCTCCTGCCTTTGTGTAACAAGATACATCATGTCCTAGGGCCAAAGCAATGGAAGTAACAACCCCTACCATGATTTATGGATTCTTGGTCTTGAATGGGATTGTCTTCATATGATCATTGATAAGTGACCCCAGATTTACCGACTTTCCCTATACCATCCATCCTAGTAGAAAAAGATTTTTCTTGGTGCAACTGCCCTAATTTTCATATCGGACGAAGATGGTGTTCACCGAGAACTTTTGAATGTATCTCAGGACATGGTTGTAAATCAAGTGAGTTTTTTATTTACCCGTAATAAAATTGCTTTGCTCCATGAGTTTCTTCCACATTATAGCATAGTTTGCATTGGTTTTTCTATTAGTGCTTCCTTGATCAAGTTCCTCTTCTACCTCGGGAGTTGAAGTAAAGATGCCATTCAAAAAGGATGTGGTGATGAGGTAGGTGCTACTCCCCAAGGTGACATTGATGGTGTCCTATGAGACCTTCTCTAATGTTGCAAAGAATTATTGTGTAATCTCTACATAGGTCTCTTACACTGTGGTTAACACCTCAACTAGCCCAATGGGATCCATGATATCCTAAAAAAATCAAAGATGCCCAAAGTCTTCATCATCTCCAGGCATGCATAACGAGTGGCAATCACTCAGCGCATCAAGCACTCTAGCTAGATGCTTTGGCTTATTCCCTTTCATACTATGATTTTCATGTGTTGCCTCATGACGCACTTTAGGTGCATCCTCTAGTTGTTCATCTGGCATTGCCTCATATGTATCATCTACGAATAGTCACCGTCATGCTCTTGAGTGTTGTTGTGGCTGCAGTGTCGTAGACATCAAAGGTCGAGCAACTGAAAATGACAGTTGAGTTGTCAAAACCGATGGATGGGCTTCTGATACTGATGGTCAGGCTGCTTCCCTAACTCTTATGGGTTGTCTAAAAGACTCCTCCCTCAATAGATCCATTGTTGCAGCCACATGGGGTGATTCCCCTTATGAACCGGAGGCTTCCAATGGTGTCGGGAGGGCAAGAGGAGCCGTCGGAGTTGAAGAGGACACATTCTTGGGCCATCATCCATAGGAAATCACCTCCTTGGCCTTAGACATAGATTTCTTGGTTATTTGCTTCATTTTGGATCAAAATTAGTGGAGAAAATTGGTATTTTAGGTTTTCTCCGAAGAGCAGGGTTGTTGGGGCGGATTTGAGAGAAATGGGGTGTTTTGTGGATGAAAATGGGAGAAATCTAGAGATTGCGGTAGTGGAAATGGTGGGGGATTGATTGGAGATGGATTGGGGGTGATTTTGTGGAGATTTGAGGGTGGTAGGGTGATTGGGGAGTGTTGCATGATTTCTATTTGTGGAGAATGACCATGGCATTCACAGAGAAAAGATTAGAACTATTTTGTAATTTTGCAAATTGGTTGACTTAAGTGTTGGAGTCGGGTTGTAGCATTGTCGTGCTGCACAACACGGCCATGGTGGCTCACTCGATGCATGGCCATGGTGGCCCACACAGCCATTTTGAGTGGATGGCTACAGGACTGTGCTACCTTGCACAACCATGGTGGCTCTATTCTTTAATTTTCTCAAATCCCCTGTTCATTGTGAATGCACCACCACAGATGTTCCATGTCACCACAGCCGTCGTGAGTACTGTGGCTGTTGATTTCAACTTGAATCTCATCAAACATCAAATTTTTTATCAGAAAGGGTTTTTTCATTGATAACTTGCCAAAATTTCATCAAATTTCCCTCATTTCACCCTACTTTCACCTACACATCTTAAAACTAAACAAAAACTATCAAAAACAAGTGTGTGTGTGTGTTTTCTTAGAAAAGTGTGAAAACAAAGGAAAAGTATCAAAAATGGAAGGTTGGGTGAAAAATTCCCAAACCTAGGTGTGTGGCCTACCACAAGTGTTGAGTTTCATGCCTTCAGCTAGGCTTCTTGGAGATTTTTCAATTATTCAGCCATTTGGCATTCTCATGTGCCCATTCTTGCAATAGATACATCTCTCATTTGCATTCAACATGTGTTACTCATCCCTTTGATCACCAAAGTTTTCATAACATCCTTCATTTTAATCTCCTTATCTCTAATGATCAATAGGACTCTTGAAGTGACCATATCCAATATCCTCATCTTGAACTCAAAGGTTTGAGGACTTGTATATGTTGATATTTATCTTCATGTCCATGAAAGAGACTGTCATTATGTCATTGCGAACATGTATCTTGGCATCAGCTGTGGACAAGAATGGTCTCCCCAATATGATGGGGATCTTCCTATCATCTGGTTCCATGTCAAGAATAATGAAATCAGCTAGAAACATGGCTCCCCTTTCCTTGTCAATCATCACTAAGACATCATCCACTCATCCTCTAGGAACTTTGATGGAGTGGTCTGCCAATTGGAGAGTGCAATGTGTCAATTTCAACTTCCCTAGACCCATCTCAACATAGACACTATATGGCATCAAATTCACACTAGATCCCAAATCAAGTGGGGATTTTCCTATATGATGCCCCCAACGTAGCTAGGTATGATTAGGGCTCCTGGGTCTTTCCTCTTCATGGGGAGTGAATGATGAAGAACAAAACTCACTTGTTTAGTCAACTTCACTTTCTTTGGAATTCTCCTCGTTGACCTTCTCTTCACAGTACATAAGTTCTTCAAAAACTTGGCATATGATGGAATTTGCTTAATAGCATCCAACAATGGAATATTGACCTTCACTTGGTGAAACACCTCAAGAATGTCAATATTGCACTTTTGTCTCTGCCTTGCTTTTGGTGGCTCATCTATTGCTTCAATGAATGGTGGCTCACTTGCTTTGGTCTTGCTTGCATCAACATGAGGTGGGACACTGAGGATGGTGGGACTTGCAGATGGAGTATGAGGTGGAGCACATGGTATCCCAAAATCAACGAGATGTATCACTAAATCATCTTTGGAAATCTCAATCATAGTATCACCACATGGTTGCCTTTGCTTTGCTTTATCCACCTTTCTTTGACTAGCATGCTACTCGGGAGATTTTCCACTCCTAAGAACTATCACATCACTTCCTTTCTCATGGTGGAGATGGGGAGCTATTTGTGGTTGTGGAGGAGGTGGAGGTGACACTTGGTGTTAACATTTAGGTGGAGGGGAGAATTGAAGTTGGAAGGTGAATTGTTGAGAAAATGGTGGTGATGGAGGAGGAGGTGGTGTATAAGGCTTGGGATGGCCTTGGACGTGATAGATGGGATGCACTTGCATGGGAGGTGGATTATAGAAAACTTGTGAGGAAAGAATTGGTCTACGTGCTTCATTGAAGCTCAAGATGGATTTTAAAGATAATTTTTCTTCTTGGAGATCAATTATAGAAGATAGCTACTCTATCCTCTCCTCTAGCCTTGTCACATTCATTTGTATGTCATCAAAGATCTTCAACCTAGAGAGGACCTCTTTCTCAAACCTTGAGCTATATCTTGGACTTTGTGGCTCTTGGTAGTTATAGGAGTGAGGTGTCTTCTTTTCTTCACCATAGAACTCAACAGAATTGACCGGGTGCCAAGGAACATTTGCCACCAGGTTCTTCATGAAGCTCACCATGTCACCAAGAATATTCATATCACTTGTGGGCTTGAGTCATTATGAGTAGGATGTGTCACACTAAAGGCATAGCCCCAATCATTCATCATGCTCGAAGCTCAAATTCTTGATCCTTTATCTAGCAACTCAAACAAAGGTCATATATCCTCACGTGGCGTAGCCATGAAAACTCCCACACAAGAAGAGTATATTGTATCTTGGTCCTTTAGAGATAGATCGGAGTAGAGTGATTGAACTAGATTCCACAAAGGGATCTGATGATGTGGTAATTCACTCAAAGTCTTCTTAAATCTCTCCCATGCATTGTGAAACTGCACATTTTCCATTTGACTAAAACTTATCACAACACGCCACATTTGTGTTAACCTTGCCATAGAGTAGAATTGCCTTAAGAATGCATTCTTCATTGTTTCCCAACTCATGATGTCTATCCTTGAGTCATACCAATCTTTGGATCTATCTTTGAGGGAGAATGAGAACAAGGTTAAACGGATTGTATCATCACTAGCCATCGACATCCTAAAGGTAGAGCATACTTCAAGTAAGGAGTCCAAGTGCTTGTAGGGGTTCTCACTCTATAAGTCATAGAAGATGGGCAGGAGCCCAAGAAGACCTAGAGCTATGGAGAATTTCTCCCCCTGGAATTTGATCAACCCTGCTAGCAATTGGCGATTTGTAGTTTCTATGCATGAAGTAATCTTGAAGTGCCTTGTGGGGTGCATTTTGTGTAACATCCCTGACCTGGGTTATGAGTTAACCCTAGGTGTTTTGCCTAAATATGTAATTAAATCCTTGTGATTAACTCTGAGCATGTAATTAAGCTTCTCAGAAATGTATATTTCAGTTTTTGCTCCTTTTTATATAAAGTTGTAGCACTGTTTTGTAATACAGGGACCTATGTGCAATTTACCCATTTAGAAGGGTTAACCTGCAATTTGCACATGATGAGGTGTTCCTCTGATGTTGAGACATCATGAGAAACATTTTGGTAAAGTTTGAGGGATTTCCCAAGCTTGAGCACCAAGGTGCAGCTGTGGAAGCAATCCCGGTACTTGAAACCCTAATTTGGGGTAAAATGCAATTTACCCAAATAATGGGAAGCAATTTGTAAATAATGTTATCTAAAGTATCTTGTTAGACTCTTGCCATCATTTAGAGAATAAATGATGAGGAATTCACCTCAATTGAGTTATCAAGTTAAGAAATAGGCTCTGTGATTGAATAATCAGGGTATATGTGCAATATCCCTTTAAGTATGAACTTTATTATTAGATTGTTCTTCCTTGCCTTCTTTTCTATAACTTAAGATAAGGTTTGTCCTTAGAATAAAGAGGAAGGGACGAGCAAGTAATAAAGGAAGGACTTAGTTGGAATTAAGGGAAACTTATGAACTAATATTGAAAATCCTATCCCATGTATATAAGCCCTCTTTCCCTTAGTTGCAAGGGAACTTAACCTTCGTTCCCTTTACTGTTTCATTTCACCAAAGACGACCAAGGACTGCCTTGGAGCTAAGGAGGACGAACAAGGGGTGCAAGGTAGGTTTAAACCCCTCTTCTTGCCTAATTCCATGGTTAGAATTCGAATTCAGGGTCATCTTCATGGCTAATTCTCGAAACCCTATCTTTCTAGCCGTCTCTTTTCATCCTTCCTTGGAGTTTTCACCTTGGCCAACCTGTGGGAACTCAAGGACGCCATTAGAGCTTGGAGCTTGAAAGCTTGGAGCTCAAGAAGCAAGCTTTAGGCGGGTTTTATAACTCTAAACCTATGCTTTACTATGTGCATCTTTGTATGCGATTTAATGATAGCTCTTAGTATTTCCCTACTTTTCCCTGCTATTTTGCAAGCAAAACCGTGGGATATCTGTACTGTTCTTGAACTAGAAGATGAAGGCGTGATTTCCAAGAAAAACCCACCGCTTTTCTTTTCCCTAAACGGTCCTAACAGTTTTCTCTCACGACCTCAAGACCGTGAGAGAGCCTCGCGGTCTCGAGACCGTGAGAGGGCTCGCGGTCTCAAGACCGATTGGCCTTGTTGACCGAGCGCGGACCGTAAAAGAAACCTGTTCCTAATTATATAGGCTAAATACCCTCAAAATTTGGGAGACTAACTCCAAAGGAATCGGGAGATATGACCTTTTTAAGTCACAACTTTAAATGAATTAATTGCTGATTTTCAAACGGTCTGAAATTGCCTTTTTGGGCAAAAGGTCTCAAGACCGTGAAAGGTCGTTGACTAAGCGTTGACCCCATGAGATTACTGTTCAAAATTATGTTAATTAACAACTCACCAAGTTTGATGGTCTAATTCCAAACGGGCTAAGAGTTGAAGGGTGAATACTAGGGCTAACCCTAGATAAAATTAGTACTGAAATTATGGTGACCTAATTAGGGTTTTTAGGGTTAATTGACCTAAACGGTCTCAAGACCATGTGGGGTCCACCCACATGACCTCAAGACCGTGAGGACAATCACCCAAGACCATTTGAAGGTCTAGGGTTGAGTAATTTGACCAATTGAACACCAATTGCAAATAAGTTATCAATTTAATCAAAATTCTGATTTTGTGACCAATCAGGGTTCAACCTCTATCAAATCACCTTAGATTTTTATGAAATCTTGGGCAAACGATCTCAAGACCATGTGGGGTCCACCCACATGACCTCAAGACCGTTTGAGCCAAGTTTGGGCCCAATTGGAGCTCAATTGAAGGGTTCAACCTTGTGTTGATACACATTGTTGAGTGTTGATGGGTGAACATTGATAGACCTTAATTGAATCGATTTCAATCCTAATTGGTCAACAATTGAGGGTCAATTGAATGACCATTTGGTTAAGCATAACCTTAATTAACTCAATCCATAGGTGGTCAACAGTTATTGGACCTTTTGAAGGCTTCAACATCGGTTGACATCATCGTTTGATTTGTTGAACCTTTGTTGAAGGACCTTGCGGTTGAGACCATGAGAGGCTCACGACCTCAAGACCGTGAGGGGGCTCACGACCTCAAGACCGTGAGGTGGCTCACGACCTTAAGACCGTGAGGTAGCTCACGACCTCAAGACCGTGAGGTAGCTCACGACCTCAAGACCGTGAGGTAGCTCACGACCTCAAGACCGTGAGGTGGCTCACGACCTCAAGACCGTGAGGTGGCTCACGACCTCAAGACCGTGAGGTAGCTCACGACCTCAAGACCATGAGGTGGCTCACGACCTCAAGACCGTGAGGTGGCTCACGACCTCAAGACCGTGAGGTGGCTCACGACCTCATGATCGTGAGGGGGCTCACGATCTCAAGCCCATGAGGAGGCTCACGGTCTTGGAGCTAGAAAGGGGCTCATGGACTTGAAAGGTCAAAGTGAGCAATCGGTCAACACTTTCAACCGAATTCAATCATGTGATGGTTCAATGTTGCTCAAATCAAACACTAATGATAATCTAAGATAGTAAGGAGTTATTTGATTAAGGTTTTTGACTATGATGATGATCAATGGGGTGAATTACCAAGATACCCCTGAAGGGTCAATTGAGTTATACTTTACTCAATTCAAACCCTAATTACATGAGAATGATGTTTTTAGTTATAATGACTCTATCTAACCTGATCTAGTCTAATGTTATCATCAACCATTAGTATGATGAAAGAGAGAGTACTCTAGAGAGAGAAAGTACCCTAGAGAGAGAAAGTAACTCTAATCACTTAATGGTGATGTTTTTGGCTATGATAGCCTATGATGACTCAACCCAACCTGTTTTAGAGTGATGTTGATATCACCTAACCTTATGATGAGAGAGAAAGTACTTCTAGAGAGAGAAAGTACTTCTAGAGAGAGAAAGTACCTCTTTTAAATGGAAACTCAATTGAAGCATTCCCAATACACAGAAATGAGCATAATTAGGGTATGATCCACCTGTGTGAGATCATAGAAACCCTAATTATGATAAATGATGAACCTTTAACTAATCCAAGAGCATCAATGAAGGTGTTACTCAAACATGATGATGTTATGAGTTTAATTCACCTTGATGTGAATAGTAAAACCCTAATTCAAGGGTGATGATATGTAATGTGAATAGTAAACCCTAATTCAAGGGTAATGGCATGCTTTTGAGCAATAAACTCTATTTGATTTAAATTAAAGATTTAACTCTTATGACAAGAGTAGGAAGTACATTCCTTATTGTTGTATTACCTTTATCAGATGTATTAATCATGCAGGTTCTGATATGAAGGTAATCATATCCAGGTATGGATGTTGATGTTATATTCATTGAAGGCATGTTGTAGCCTTATGAATAAGTAATGTAATCTGATGCCTTGCTAGTGGCATCCTATGCTGATAATGGGCTATGAGAGCCATGAATACCATCAAGGTCATGTTTTAGAGATGACTTGTGATGAGGATAATGAGAAATGATGATTGATATGAGTTAGGCTTGTTACATTTAGTATTCTTCTTTTATAGCTGCTATGCTACTGTTATTGTTTGAAGAACAATGTATGCTGTTAAAGAATACTGAATGTACCTAACTAATCAAGTATAATGTAGAGCCCTGATCATAGATCCATCATTGTCAGAAATTAAGTGATGGTGAAACAGGTTTTCCTCAAGGAACTCCTGGAGCACATACTTTTGAGTATGTGGGGTATATGGATGTGTAGAACCTTACATCCTAGTGTAGGAAAGTGATGTAGATGTGGAATCCATCCATCCTGCATTATAGTTCCATACCGTATCAGTGGTAGGTAAACATGAAACCTCCTGATGACGAAGAAAATACAGATATTCGTATCAGTGGTAGGTAAATATGAAACCTCCTGATGACGAAGAGAGTACAGAACGCCACTGTGACTCTAGAATAGCGAAGGACCAGTTTACCCTGGTGAGCTATAATAGTAGAGACATGAGATGTCCTACAAGTGATCCTCTTACTGACTGAGGAAGGTGAAGGTCATGAGAATCCGGCTCTCTTAATGACCTATGTATGATACTGATGCGGCTTCTCAGCGATCAGTTGGAGTATGAGTGGTAAGCCTCATCTCCACAGGGCATAATGTTGTTTGTAAAACATAATCAACCATGTAGTATAACTTGTTAGAGATGACTCCAAGTTAGTTGATTGATGTTACATTGCAATAATGTTGATATTCTCCATATCTCCTAATTTGTAGAGATCTTGTTATATCTGCAACTGTTATAGAATGCTTTGAAGGCTTTACTGTTTAAGATATTCTTTGATGTTATAATAAAGCTTCTGGCGAAGAGTTATAACTCTCGCTGGGACAATTATGTATAATTGTCTCACCCCGTAGACTTCAACTTTTTAGGTGGACGTCGGAGACGAAGAAACCAGCCTACAAGTGATCAATCTCAGCAGCAGCACCAGGGGCAGCAGTAATCTCAGGTGGAGATTTGTCCTGCCATGTGGTGTAGTTAGAGTCAGTCCTATGTGTCCTCTGTACTCTCAGGTCTTGGAGTCTTGTGTCATGTGATCTTGAGATTTTGTATCTTGATGTATATAATTACTCAAGAAGTAATTATCCTGAGATGTAAACAGTTACCTCTCTTTATGAAAGGAGTTTTTATGGATACAAGTTCTTATCTCGAAAAGTTTTAATTTTCCGTGATTTTTGTCTTCCGCTGATTACCGATTCGCTTCCGCTAAGTTTTAATCGTGTTTATGTCATGGTTTGGAGATCAGAGCCCATAATTAGTGGTATCAGAGCTCCAGGTTCAGTTGAGTCTACAGAGGCATAGGACTTAGGATGTCGAGTCTACCTTTAGTACTCCTTCCTTATCTAATAGAATCTTCTGCTCCTCAGGAGAAGAAGATACATAAGAATGTCAGAACATCGCGATGAGCACGTGGCAGAAAGTAGTGCTAGTGCACCTCGAGGCGGTGCAAGAGTTCCGAGAATAGAACAACCTGCACCTGAGTCGCCAAGAGAGCCACCCCAGTTCGACCCAGCTGACATGAGTGATCCAGCTGTACAGACGATGTTCGGGCAGTTCATGACTGCCATGACACATATAACCGATAGGATGCCCATTCCTGCACCTAGGGCACCTGTCCAGCCTGAAGTACAAGGTATTGGTAAGACATTCGAACGACTTCGTCGTGTCGGAGCTACCGAGTACTTCGGAACTGCCGATCCTGCAGATGCTGACTTATGGTTGACAGAGTTGGAGAAGGCTTTCAGGATTCTTGTTATTCCGGAAGCTGAGAAGGTTAGACATGCTGTCTATCTTCTCAAAGGTAGTGCTGGTCACTGGTGGAACATGGAAGAGCAGAAGAGACCTGGAGTAGAGTTCTCATGGGAAGAGTTTCGTCGGGAATTTATCAATAGATATTTTCCAAAGACCTTCCTAGATGAGAAGATTTCTCAGTTTGAGAAACTAAGGCAGGGTATGATGAACATTAGCGAGTATGAAGCTAAGTTCATGGAGCTGTTGCGGTTTTGTCCGCATATGGCTGCTACAGATGAGGAAAGAATCAGAAGATTTGAAAAGGGTTTGAATTCCGATATGTCAACCCCTGTGTCTGCCTTAGAAAACAGAGAGAGATTCTCTACCTTCGTTGAGTCAGTCCGAAGGATAGAGAGATCTGTGGTTGAGAAAAGACAAACCCATAAAAGATATCCACAGTTCCAGGGTTCTTCATCTAGGGATTCCAAGAAACCTAGATTCTCTGCACCTAACCCTCCACCACCCAGATCGAGTTTTCAAACTCAATGGACACCAAGTAGAGGTAGAGGACGGAGTCAACCGCTTCAAGGGACACACAGTTCTGCATCAGTGTCAGTTACTGGACCACCCAGACCACAACAACAGGAGAAGAGTTGCTACAACTGTGGTAAGGTGGGACACTTGATGAAGGATTGTCGTTCTAGACCTATCGGTGTGACACAACAACCTCCGAGACAGAATCAACAGGGATCTCAGAATAGACAACACCAAGGAGCAGCTCGAGGACGTGGACAAGCGTCTCAAGCTGGATCATCAGCACCACCTCAACACCAGGCGACTGCGAGGTTCTATGCTATGAATCCACCTGAGGCAGTTGTCAATCCACGGGTAGTGGCAGGTCAGATGAAACTTTTATATTCTAATATGTCGATATCCTGTGATATATCTGTTCTGATTGATCCGGGTGCTACGCACTCTTTCATCACTCCTGAAGTGATTCGTAACTGCAATATGACTGTTAGTCATAGAGCAGATAGTTTGTTGTTAGAGACTCCGTTGAGTGGGTCTGCCGTTTTGCAGGAGGTATGTTCTCCCTGCATCCTTTTCTTTTCTGACCATCGCATTCAAGTGGACCTTATACCACTTGATATGCAGGGGTTTGATATAATCCTTGGGATGGATACCTTAGAAAGGTATAGAGTTGTCTTGGATTGTGAGTCCAAGTTGGCTGTGTTTGCTGATGAAAGCAACACATGGATCTTTCAAGGTGAAAGAAAGATTCTGCCCACCTGTCTTGTGTCAGCTATGGTTGCTGATAAGCTGTTGAGGCAAGGATGTTATGCATTCTTAGCCCATGTGGTAGATGTTACCAAGGAAAGTTCCAACCCTGCTGAAGTTCCCATAGTCAGGGAATTCGAGGATGTGTTTCCTGAAGAACTTCCTGGTATACCACCACCTCGGGAGATTGACTTTGAAATCAATCTGATTCCAGATACGAAACCCATAGCTCAAACTCCGTATAGAATGGCTCCTGCCGAGATGGCAGAACTCAAGAAACAGCTTCAAGAGTTACTTGAGAGAGGTTTTATCCGACCGAGTACTTCACCTTGGGGTGCTCCGGTCTTGTTTGTTAAAAAGAAAGATGGGTCAATGCGGTTATGCATCGACTATAGACAACTCAATAAAGTGACAATAAAGAATAGGTATCCTCTGCCGAGGATTGATGATCTCTTTGACCAGTTGCGTGGTGCAACAGTCTTTTCAAAGATAGACTTGAGGTCTGGATATCACCAACTTCGTATTAAGGATAGTGACATATCCAAGTCTGCCTTTAGGACAAGATATGGTCACTATGAGTTCACGGTTATGTCGTTTGGACTAACCAATGCACCAGCTGCATTTATGGAACTCATGAATAGAGTTTTTCGACCTTTCCTTGATCAGTGTGTTGTCGTCTTCATAGATGACATACTGATTTATAGTAAAGATGCTCAGCAGTATGAGCAGCATCTTCGCCAAGCTTTGACCTTGCTAAGAGAACATAAGTTGTATGCTAAGTTTAGCAAGTGTGAGTTCTGGCTGCCGGAGGTATCTTTTCTTGGACATATAATATCCGCCTCGGGAATTCGTGTTGACCCTACAAAGGTAGAATCTGTTCTACAATGGGAACAACCGAAAACACCGACGGAGATTCGAAGTTTCTTGGGGTTAGCTGGCTATTATCGAAGGTTCATTAAGAACTTTAGTTCCATAGCTTTACCTTTGACCAAGTTAACCCAGAAAGATGTTCCTTTTTCTTGGAGTGATAAGTGTCAACAATCTTTCCAGTTACTGAAGGAGAGGTTGACAAGTGCACCTGTGCTAGTGCTACCTGAACAAGGAAAAGGGTATATAGTTTTCTGTGATGCTTCCAAAAATGGACTAGGATGTGTGTTGATGCAGGATAAACAAGTGATTTCTTTTGCTTCCCGACAGCTTAAGAAACACGAGGAGAATTATCCAACACACGATCTGGAGTTAGCAGTTGTGGTTCATGCTTTGAAGATCTGGAGACATTATCTCTACGGAGAAACATTCCAGATTTTCACAGACCACAAAAACCTTAAGTATATCTTCTCTCAGCATGAGCTCAACATGAGGCAACGTCGCTGGATGGAGTTAATCAAGGACTACGACTGTACAATTGATTACCATCCAGGTAAGGCCAATGTTGTTGCAGATGCCTTGAGTAGGAAATCAGCAACATCAACCATGGATAGAGCACAACTAAGCTCTTTAGTATGCTCTAGGAGAGATATGCTTATCTCTTTAAGGCAAGACAATGTACAGTTGAAGGTGTCATTGCTAGCCGGTTTGTTAGCTGAGATGCATATTAAACCTACCCTAAGAGAGCAGATTAAAGAAGCACAGCTAGATGATGCTGCAGTTCAACATATAAGATCTGAGTATGGAAATGAGAAACAAGATGGGTTTCATGACTCAAAAGATCAAGTAGCTTGTTATAATGGAAAAATGATAGTGCCGGATGTGGACAACTTAAGGAAGTTAGTCCTGGAAGAAGCCCATTCTTCCATGTATGCTATGCATCCAGGGAGCACCAAGATGTATCGGAATTTGAAGGATCTATATTGGTGGCCTGGGATGAAGAAGGACGTTGCAGAGTTTGTTCTGAGGTGCCCTGTGTGTCAGCAAGTTAAAGCTGAACACCAGAAGCCTGCAGGGACAATGCAACCTTTACCCATATCACAGTGGAAGTGGGACCATGTGACCATGGACTTTGTTGTTGGCCTACCCAGGACAAGCAAAGGACATGATTCCATTTGGGTAATTGTTGATAGGTTGACTAAGACAGCACATTTCTTACCTGTTAAAACAACCTATTCTGCTGAAAGGTTATCAGAGTTATATGTGCAAGAGATAGTGCGTTTGCACGGAGTTCCTGTCACAATAGTTTCGGACAGAGGTCCTCAATTTACAAGTCGTTTTTGGGAACAGTTGCACAGTGCCTTAGGCACTAAGCTGAGGTTTAGTACGGCCTTTCATCCACAGACTGATGGACAGTCAGAAAGGACCATACAAACCTTAGAAGACCTGTTGCGAGCATGTGTTCTCCAGTTCACCGGAAGTTGGGATCTACACCTAAGCTTGATAGAGTTTGCCTATAACAATAGCTATCAGCATAGTATTGATATGGCACCTTATGAAGCCTTATATGGTAGACGTTGTAGATCACCCTTGTGTTGGTTTGAGACTGGTGAGCACCAGTTGTTAGGTCCTGACCTGGTGCAGCAAACCACGGAAAAGATTAAAGTAATACAACATAAGATTAAGACTGCTCAAGATAGGCAGAAATCTTATGCTGACAAACGTCGTAGACCTTTAGAGTTCCAGATTGGAGACAAAGTGTATCTTAAGGTCTCACCTTGGAAAGGGGTCCTTCGTTTTGGAAGGAAGGGGAAGTTAGCTCCTAGATATATGGGGCCTTATCCAATCATTGAACGGATTGGAAAGGTAGCATATAAACTAGAGCTGCCCCCAGAGTTACAAAGGTTACATCCTGTGTTTCACATTTCTATGTTGAAGAAATGTCACCCAGACACCGAGTCAGTTCTACAACCTATGGAAGTAGAATTGAATGATGACATATCCTATGAGGAGGGACCAGTGTCAATCCTTGATAAACGAATTAAAAAGTTAAAGAAAAAAGATATAAGTCTTGTGAAAGTCCTCTGGAATCACCGTGGTATTGAAGAAGCCACTTGGGAGTTAGAGGATGAGATGAGAAGGAAGTATCCTGCCCTTTTCTCGTAATATGTTTTATCGATTTCGGGGACGAAATCCTTGTAAGGGGTGGATAATTTGTAACATCCCTGACCTGGGTTATGAGTTAACCCTAGGTGTTTTGCCTAAATATGTAATTAAATCCTTGTGATTAACTCTGAGCATGTAATTAAGCTTCTCAGAAATGTATATTTCAGTTTTTGCTCCTTTTTATATAAAGTTGTAGCACTGTTTTGTAATATAGGGACCTATGTGCAATTTACCCATTTAGAAGGGTTAACCTGCAATTTGCACATGATGAGGTGTTCCTCTGATGTTGAGACATCATGAGAAACATTTTGGTAAAGTTTGAGGGATTTCCCAAGCTTGAGCACCAAGGTGCAGCTGTGGAAGCAATCCCGGTACTTGAAACCCTAATTTGGGGTAAAATGCAATTTACCCAAATAATGGGAAGCAATTTGTAAAGAATGTTATCTAAAGTATCTTGTTAGACTCTTGCCATCATTTAGAGAAGAAATGATGAGGAATTCACCTCAATTGAGTTATCAAGTTAAGAAATAGGCTCTGTGATTGAATAATCAGGGTATATGTGCAATATCCCTTTAAGTATGAACTTTATTATTAGATTGTTCTTCCTTGACTTCTTTTCTATAACTTAAGATAAGGTTTGTCCTTAGAATAAAGAGGAAGGGACGAGCAAGTAATAAAGGAAGGACTTAGTTGGAATTAAGGGAAACTTATGAACTAATATTGAAAATCCTATCCCATGTATATAAGCCCTCTTTCCCTTAGTTGCAAGGGAACTTAACCTTCGTTCCCTTTACTGTTTCATTTCACCAAAGACGACCAAGGACTGCCTTGGAGCTAAGGAGGACGAACAAGGGGTGCAAGGTAGGTTTAAACCCCTCTTCTTGCCTAATTCCATGGTTAGAATTCGAATTCAGGGTCATCTTCATGGCTAATTCTCGAAACCCTATCTTTCTAGCCGTCTCTTTTCATCCTTCCTTGGAGTTTTCACCTTGGCCAACCTGTGGGAACTCAAGGACGCCATTAGAGCTTGGAGCTTGAAAGCTTGGAGCTCAAGAAGCAAGCTTTAGGCGGGTTTTATAACTCTAAACCTATGCTTTACTATGTGCATCTTTGTATGCGATTTAATGATAGCTCTTAGTATTTCCCTACTTTTCCCTGCTATTTTGCAAGCAAAACCGTGGGATATCTGTACTGTTCTTGAACTAGAAGATGAAGGCGTGATTTCCAAGAAAAACCCACCGCTTTTCTTTTCCCTAAACGGTCCTAACAGTTTGCTCTCACGACCTCAAGACCGTGAGAGAGCCTCGCGGTCTCGAGACCGTGAGAGGGCTCGCGGTCTCAAGACCGATTGGCCTTGTTGACCGAGCGCGGACCGTAAAAGAAACCTGTTCCTAATTATATAGGCTAAATACCCTCAAAATTTGGGAGACTAACTCCAAAGGAATCGGGAGATATGACCTTTTTAAGTCACAACTTTAAATGAATTAATTGCTGATTTTCAAACGGTCTGAAATTGCCTTTTTGGGCAAAAGGTCTCAAGACCGTGAAAGGTCGTTGACTAAGCGTTGACCCCATGAGATTACTGTTCAAAATTATGTTAGTTAACAACTCACCAAGTTTGATGGTCTAATTCCAAACGGGCTAAGAGTTGAAGGGTGAATACTAGGGCTAACCCTAGATAAAATTAGTACTGAAATTATGGTGACCTAATTAGGGTTTTTAGGGTTAATTGACCTAAACGGTCTCAAGACCATGTGGGGTCCACCCACATGACCTCAAGACCGTGAGGACAATCACCCAAGACCATTTGAAGGTCTAGGGTTGAGTAATTTGACCAATTGAACACCAATTGCAAATAAGTTATCAATTTAATCAAAATTCTGATTTTGTGACCAATCAGGGTTCAACCTCTATCAAATCACCTTAGATTTTTATGAAATCTTGGGCAAACGATATCAAGACCATGTGGGGTCCACCCACATGACCTCAAGACCGTTTGAGCCAAGTTTGGGCCCAATTGGAGCTCAATTGAAGGGTTCAACCTTGTGTTGATACACATTGTTGAGTGTTGATGGGTGAACATTGATAGACCTTAATTGAATCGATTTCAATCCTAATTGGTCAACAATTGAGGGTCAATTGAATGACCATTTGGTTAAGCATAACCTTAATTAACTCAATCCATAGGTGGTCAACAGTTATTGGACCTTTTGAAGGCTTCAACATCGGTTGACATCATCGTTTGATTTGTTGAACCTTTGTTGAAGGACCTTGCGGTTGAGACCATGAGAGGCTCACGACCTCAAGACCGTGAGGGGGCTCACGACCTCAAGACCGTGAGGTGGCTCACGACCTCAAGACCGTGAGGTAGCTCACGACCTCAAGACCGTGAGGTAGCTCACGACCTCAAGACCGTGAGGTAGCTCACGACCTCAAGACCGTGAGGTGGCTCACGACCTCAAGACCGTGAGGTGGCTCACGACCTCAAGACCGTGAGGTAGCTCACGACCTCAAGACCATGAGGTGGCTCACGACCTCAAGACCGTGAGGTGGCTCACGACCTCAAGACCGTGAGGTGGCTCACGACCTCATGATCGTGAGGGGGCTCACGATCTCAAGCCCATGAGGAGGCTCACGGTCTTGGAGCTAGAAAGGGGCTCATGGACTTGAAAGGTCAAAGTGAGCAATCGGTCAACACTTTCAACCGAATTCAATCATGTGATGGTTCAATGTTGCTCAAATCAAACACTAATGATAATCTAAGATAGTAAGGAGTTATTTGATTAAGGTTTTTGACTATGATGATGATCAATGGGGTGAATTACCAAGATACCCCTGAAGGGTCAATTGAGTTATACTTTACTCAATTCAAACCCTAATTACATGAGAATGATGTTTTTAGTTATAATGACTCTATCTAACCTGATCTAGTCTAATGTTATCATCAACCATTAGTATGATGAAAGAGAGAGTACTCTAGAGAGAGAAAGTACCCTAGAGAGAGAAAGTAACTCTAATCACTTAATGGTGATGTTTTTGGCTATGATAGCCTATGATGACTCAACCCAACCTGTTTTAGAGTGATGTTGATATCACCTAACCTTATGATGAGAGAGAAAGTACTTCTAGAGAGAGAAAGTACTTCTAGAGAGAGAAAGTACCTCTTTTAAATGGAAACTCAATTGAAGCATTCCCAATACACAGAAATGAGCATAATTAGGGTATGATCCACCTGTGTGAGATCATAGAAACCCTAATTATGATAAATGATGAACCTTTAACTAATCCAAGAGCATCAATGAAGGTGTTACTCAAACATGATGATGTTATGAGTTTAATTCACCTTGATGTGAATAGTAAAACCCTAATTCAAGGGTGATGATATGTAATGTGAATAGTAAACCCTAATTCAAGGGTAATGGCATGCTTTTGAGCAATAAACTCTATTTGATTTAAATTAAAGATTTAACTCTTATGACAAGAGTAGGAAGTACATTCCTTATTGTTGTATTACCTTTATCAGATGTATTAATCATGCAGGTTCTGATATGAAGGTAATCATATCCAGGTATGGATGTTGATGTTATATTCATTGAAGGCATGTTGTAGCCTTATGAATAAGTAATGTAATCTGATGCCTTGCTAGTGGCATCCTATGCTGATAATGGGCTATGAGAGCCATGAATACCATCAAGGTCATGTTTTAGAGATGACTTGTGATGAGGATAATGAGAAATGATGATTGATATGAGTTAGGCTTGTTACATTTAGTATTCTTCTTTTATAGCTGCTATGCTACTGTTATTGTTTGAAGAACAATGTATGCTGTTAAAGAATACTGAATGTACCTAACTAATCAAGTATAATGTAGAGCCCTGATCATAGATCCATCATTGTCAGAAATTAAGTGATGGTGAAACAGGTTTTCCTCAAGGAACTCCTGGAGCACATACTTTTGAGTATGTGGGGTATATGGATGTGTAGAACCTTACATCCTAGTGTAGGAAAGTGATGTAGATGTGGAATCCATCCATCCTGCATTATAGTTCCATACCGTATCAGTGGTAGGTAAACATGAAACCTCCTGATGACGAAGAAAATACAGATATCCGTATCAGTGGTAGGTAAATATGAAACCTCCTGATGACGAAGAGAGTACAGAACGCCACTGTGACTCTAGAATAGCGAAGGACCAGTTTACCCTGGTGAGCTATAATAGTAGAGACATGAGATGTCCTACAAGTGATCCTCTTACTGACTGAGGAAGGTGAAGGTCATGAGAATCCGGCTCTCTTAATGACCTATGTATGATACTGATGCGGCTTCTCAGCGATCAGTTGGAGTATGAGTGGTAAGCCTCATCTCCACAGGGCATAATGTTGTTTGTAAAACATAATCAACCATGTAGTATAACTTGTTAGAGATGACTCCAAGTTAGTTGATTGATGTTACATTGCAATAATGTTGATATTCTCCATATCTCCTAATTTGTAGAGATCTTGTTATATCTGCAACTGTTATAGAATGCTTTGAAGGCTTTACTGTTTAAGATATTCTTTGATGTTATAATAAAGCTTCTGGCGAAGAGTTATAACTCTCGCTGGGACAATTATGTATAATTGTCTCACCCCGTAGACTTCAACTTTTTAGGTGGACGTCGGAGACGAAGAAACCAGCCTACAAGTGATCAATCTCAGCAGCAGCACCAGGGGCAGCAGTAATCTCAGGTGGAGATTTGTCCTGCCATGTGGTGTAGTTAGAGTCAGTCCTATGTGTCCTCTGTACTCTCAGGTCTTGGAGTCTTGTGTCATGTGATCTTGAGATTTTGTATCTTGATGTATATAATTACTCAAGAAGTAATTATCCTGAGATGTAAACAGTTACCTCTCTTTATGAAAGGAGTTTTTATGGATACAAGTTCTTATCTCGAAAAGTTTTAATTTTCCGTGATTTTTGTCTTCCGCTGATTACCGATTCGCTTCCGCTAAGTTTTAATCGTGTTTATGTCATGGTTTGGAGATCAGAGCCCACATTTTGACCTTCCATCTTGTCTTCTCTTGAGTAGCTTGTCACATGCACAAGGCACAACCAAACAAAATAGGACAAGTTATCAAACCAATATGCACAAAGAATACAAAGAATAAAGAATAAATAATAGCAATGATGAGGGCAGTAGAAAAAGTCAAAGCAAAACTAATTATCTAGGCTGAGTGCCTTTAGTCCCCGGCAACAGCACCAGAAAGCTTGGTGCACTCCTGCCAATGGCGTTACACACTACTCAATTGAGATTTGAATAGATGCAACTCCACGGATGGAAGCACATGGGGGATTCACTTTCAAAATTTATAATGACCTAAACTCAAATGACCTACTTGTACTAAAACACTAACCCTCAAGAGCATGGGGTCAAGTCATAGTATAGGTAAGGCGGAAAGTATAGGGTCAATCCATAGGGAGAAAAGGGAGCACCAAAGCTAGGTTACTTTTTGGGTGCTAGGTTCCTACTACAAAGACTAGGGTTAAGGTTTTAAAGGTGATTTGATTGTTAAACTAAGTTGAGCAAGAAAGAAAGAAAGAAAGACAAGCAAGAACAAAACCTAAGTTAACCCTAGACAAATAATTTTACTAAGCAAGAAAGGAAAAGGCAAGTAGAAAAGACAGGAAGAGAACAATCTACACTAAGGCAATCAAGGCAAGGCAAAAGAGTAATTAAAGACCTAATCTGGCAAGAACAAAGCAAGAATAGGGCAAGAAGATATCTAAGCAAGAAAAGTGCTAATTAAGCTAACACTAGCTAAGAAAGATGGAAACTAGGGTTTTAATGTAATTAAGGGAGATGTGGGTTGTTTAGGGGATGTACTCATCAATTAAGTTGGGGGTGACAAGTGAACATAATGATTTCATTTAGATTACCAAACCAAACAATGAGTTGGAGTCTAATGAATTAGCCTAAGCTACTAACTGGCCATGGCTATGCTAGGTTGTGTATAGGGGAACTAGTCCCTAACACTCCCTACTACCCTTGTGATGCTCAATTGGGTTAGGGCTTGGGTGTAATTCAATTAGAGTATAAACAAGACTAGGTTTCTAGGTTAGATGATATTAGGATTATTAGGGACTGAGGTTAGTAATGGGAGTGGAAGTGAGGTTTTAGGCATCCCATTACTCACATTCTATTCTTGAGAAAGCCCCACGCTAAACACACCAATTTCATATAAACTAGCTACTTAGATCTCTCAACTAGGGTTAGGAGAATTGATTATTATGCAGGAGGATGGGTATCTAGCTAGGGATCCAAGAATTGGACCTAGGAGCAAATCCCAAAATTCACACATATAATCAATTTTCCTAAATTGCTAGGTGATTTCAAGCACAAACCAACAAGAAATTTATGGTGAATGAGATAGAAATAGAACATAATCATTAGCAAATAAAATTAAAATGTTTACATATCATTTTCCCCCAACATAGTATCAAAGTAACATTTTACACCCCAAACAACCCACCCAAGGGGTCATAGCAATGCAAAATACAAAAAGAAGGGAGAAAGAGATAGAAGAAGCCATATAGATCGCTGTTGATGATGAAATCCTCCACTTAATCTATTTTAGGGCGTCCTCCACTCTCCTCCAAGGTGAAATGGCATGGGATGATGGTGGAAATGGGTGAAAATGAGAGGAAACTAGGGCTTCGATGGTGGAAATGGTGAAATGGAGTGGAATGGAGGTGGAAATAGAGTGGAATGGCTAAGGGTGAAAATGGGGAACTAAGAGATGGTAGAAGGTAGATAACCTCATGCTGGAGCTACCACCTAGGTATATATAGGTGTGGGGGAAGCACTAGGTCAAGTAAGGGTAGTATCTAAAAAATAGTGCACAAGTAGCTAGGTTTTTGTAGGTATCACGGTCGTGGTGGTCACCACGGCCACGGTGCAGAGGGATGATAACAGTTGTGGTGGATGGGAATGACCGTGGTGTGAAATGGTGAAAAATAATAGGGAATTGGTGAATTTGGTACTGAAGGTGGCACGGTCGTGGTGGTCACCACAGCTGTGGTGGTGCTAGGGTAGCACAGCCGTGGTGATCTCCACGACTATGGTGGCTCAAAATGCAAAGGTTGTTCTCTACTCCACGGCCATTCTACCTCTTCTCTCACATGACCGTGCAAGGTGGGGCTAGGGTAGTATGGCCATGGTGGTCTCCACCGCCGTGGTGGCTCAAAATGCACAGGTCGTTCTCAACTCCACGGTCGTTGTTCCTCTGCTCTCACATGGTCGTGCAAGGTGGCATGGCTGTTCTTGGTCAGTTCACCATGGCCATTCTATGTGGTACGTCTATGGTGATTCTAGCTTTAATTGAGGATAATTGATTTGCAAGTGTCCTAGCACGACCATTCTGTGGTACCATGGTCGTGCTGGTCTCTGGAACTTTGACTTGATTCTTTGTATTTTCTTAGACACCTTTGCTTCAATGGATCTTTGGTGACTAGGTGTAGGTTTAGAGAGCATCAGACTTCACTTTAGGCCAATCTAAGGGTAGAGAAACCCTAGGATCACTCCTTCTCTCTCTCTCTCTTCCATCAAGCATGGTCCAAATGCCTGAAAAACATGCAAATAATGTCCATAAGGGAATTTTACAAGTATATGCATATTGAGGGAAATAACATGTAATCTAACAGGTATAGATGTGATTGAAATGCAATATTACACAAGATGAAGCCCTAAAATAGGGCTGAATCATGTCTCAAACAATGAATACCTATAGCATTGTCACTAGAGTACATAAATGAAAAATGCATTTCTAGAATCCATATGATGGTTATCTAGACTCTATTGGTTATTGAACCAATAAAGACATGCAAGTCTTATTTATTGGGCATCATGACAAAAGCATATTCACTAGATGTTGTAGGAGATCGACTATTCCATTAGGACTAGTACATACTGATGTACACATACCTTTTATAATAAATGCTAAAGGTAGTTACAAGTACCTCATTATATGTTTACTAATGTTACCAGTAGATATGGAAATTTATATTTACTAAAATAAATGTATGAATCTCTTGAAGTGTTCAAGGAGATCATAAATGAAGTACAAAACTAACTTGGTAGAAGTATTAACGCACTTCGATGTGATCGATTTGAAATATTATAAACTAAGAGTTTGAGTACCTTCTGGGAGATCATGTAATGTATCATGATGAACTCCACATGAAATACAATGATAGTGTATCATGAAAGTGTATCAGAAAGATGGAATCACACCTTATTAAGTCATGGTGTGATTATAAATAAAATCTAGTTAATCTTCCAAATTTCTTTTGGGCTCATGCTTAACACTAAACAATATACCGTCAAAATGGTTCAAAAGACACCATATGAGATATGGCATGGGAGGTGTCCTAATACGTCTTGTATAGTGATTAGGGATGAATGCTTATAATAAGAAAATAGTTTATTGAAAATGTTTGTCCACATAATCACATAAATGTAATTTTGTTAAATTACTACTCTTATCCCAATCCAACAACAAAAATGTTTGTTAATCTGGATAGTTGTAATCCTGAAGTGGAACTTAGTTCCAAAGGAATCAATGGGAGTAAAATTAGAACCCAAAATGTTCACAACAAACAAGACAACATTGAACTCAAAGAGGTACAATAGGAACATGGAGAATCACAAGTTGTTGTGGAATCTCAAGTTCCTTATGTAACACAAAATATTATAGTTCTAGTAGAACATGCCTTCAGTTTAAAATATTATGAGATCTTATAGCTTAGAAAGGTGATGAGTTGATCATAGATGATGAGTCAACAAACTACCTAGAAGCTATTGAGGGACAAACGTGTAATAAATGGATTGAGGCAATGAGGTCTAAGATGGACTTCATGTCAAACCAACAAGGTATGTGTTGGGTTTTGTGGAGGAAATATGTGCGGCGGAAGCAACAAAAATAAAATATATTTCCACACAACCCACAATAGGATCTCGTCGATAATAGTGTATTCAGAAAGAGTTTTTACGTGATATACCTTGTCGTGGACCAAGTCCGACAATGTCCCACTACACGATGGTGTGCAATGCTCCTGGCTTACACGGATGGTACTTCTATCCCATCCTATGAACGCATCGTAGGAAGATCTGACGGTGCTCCTTTTGTGCGGTGATGTATGCCATTCATTGCGCGTATGGACGGTCATTGACGTCCTCCGAATGCAGGCGTCTCAACATCTGCGTCTCTACTTCATCTATGTGGATGGACTAGAACTCCACGTTGTGCTTCCTAAGCCAGTAGGAAAGAGTAGCCTCTATGCGATGATGTGCTAGCATCACAGTGCTCTCCTTTCTCTCATGGGGATGGTGATGGCTAGATTTACATATGTGAGCATAAATTGAAAAGCCTCTCTCAATATCTGGTAAATACATCGATTGTCAAGCCCCTTTAAATAGAAGATGAAAGGAAGCAGGGTTTTCTAAACCCTTTTGTAAATAGAAAGACTACACTGATTAAAATGCTTGTTAATTAATTAGAATATTCATGAATTAATTATTTAATCAATTAATCGTATTAATTGATTGATTAATATCCAATTCCATGTAACCACTCGGGATGGCTCTATGGGCGTACATTCCAACATACTCCCACTTGCACTTAGAGCCAATCACTCCAATTAATTTCCTTAAACATTTTAACATATTCCAATATTATTATGATGGATTACACAAAAAATTAGTAATCAATGTGGATTCAGAACAATTCCAATCAAATCCACAATTATACTCCTATTCCAACACGTCCTATGTGTGTGACCTGGTAGGCTCCATATTGCGTTGGCAATGATATCCATAATCATATTATGATTTTACAAGCAATGATTGGTATCTATTAAGACTTCATTGCCGCCCAACTAATTACACAAGTTGGAGAACAACTTAACCTATCATCCATGACTGGTGTTACAGTGATTGTATAGTTCATTTGTCACTGATATCCAGATTAAACTCAAGTCATGGAACCGTCATCCTCTACAATAATCAATCCATGTTCCTTGAACTAGAGCAGACTGTCAAAGATATATGTAACCTCAATATCACATATTGACTCATATCAGCATGTCCATGCATTTCTCAATCTTTCTTATCAAGTGGTTGGAATATCAAACTCCCGTAGGAAGGAAAAATTCCATCTACATCACTTACAGTCATCCCCATGTGTCACAACAAACCCAAGTACCACCTTTATGATAATACTTATTTAGGACCACGGTGGATGATGTCAAAGTACCCCGAACAACATGTGATAAGTGTAGAGACTTTAGGTCTAAGAACCACAATCACCACCATCACTATGAGATGTGACTCTAACTACCAATCATGGTGTCCATGTGTCACTCTGAAGGTGGGTATGTCTAATACATTGTTCTCTAACAAGTATATATGTATTTGGTTTGATATTTCCATATCATGGCTAATGAGATTCTTCCATCAACCAACATACATTCTAATCTTATGTGTTATTGATGTCTATGGATATTTCTACCATAATAACTGATTAGGGACAAAACAAGAACACATACTCTTAGCATACATATGATCTCATTGTTCAAGTCATCAACCCGAAGACATATGTCATTGGGTATATTATTCTATAGACATCTATAAGTTTTGTGGTCATCTCACAATATAAAACACAAACACATAGATTGTAAATTTGCCTTTATTGATATGATCAATATAGTATTACAAATCATTTACAAAGTATCCCATTACAATCATCAAATGATAGTCTCTATGGGAATACATACCAACAGACTCCCACTTGCACTTATGCCCAATCACTCATAAATCTCGATCCATGTGATCGAACATGACCGTCATGTTTGTACTGTGAAAGTGCTTTTGTGAGTGGGTTAGCCACATTGCTTTCTATAGGTACTCAGCAAATCTTCACATCTCCTCACTGTATGATCACTCGTGTGATATGGAACCACTGTAGAATATGTTTGGAATGTTGATGTTATCTTGGTTCTTTAGCCTATGCAATTTCTCTATTGTTGTCGCAAAGCAACTCAATTGCATCACTAGCACTCAAAACCACTCCATGTTCATAAATGAACTTCCTAATCCACACAACTTTCTTTGCAACATTAGATGTGGCAATATATTCAACCTCTATTATAGAATCCAGAACAGTCTCTTGCTAGGAACTCCTCCATCTCACATCTTTGTTGTTTAGGCAAAACACAAATCTAGATTGTGATCTATACTCGTCTTTTTCAGTTTGGAAGTTAACATCGGTGAAACCCTTTACCATGAGCTCTTCCTCACTCATGTGTACTAATAATTGATCTTTAGTCCTTCCCAAGTACTTTAGGATGTTCTTTATGGATGTCTAGTGAAATTCACCTGGATTTGACGGATACCAACTCGCCATGCTCAAAGCATATGACACATCAGGATGAGTACATAACATCACGTACATGATAGATCCAATTGCTTATGCATATGAAATTTTACTCATGTGCGCCCGTTTATCACATGAACTTGGACATTGGGCTTTAGAGATCGTAACCCCATGGACATGGGCAAGTTACCTCTCTTAGAACCCTCCATACTAAACCTTTTCAACACCTTGTCAATGTATGTGTTCTGGCTTAGGCCTAGAAGCTTGCTAGATCTATCTCTATAGATTTTGTTTCCTAGTATATAGGATGCTTTACCTAAATCCTTCACAGTGAAGGTCTTCCCCAGCCAAGCTTTTACTATCTAAGAGTAGGGATGTCATTTCCCATCAATAATATGCCATCTACATACAATATGAGAAATACGACTACACTCCCACTAACCTTTTTATCAACACAAGGTTCATTTTCATTTCTACTAAAGACAAACTTTTTTACTACTTCATGAAAATGTAGATTCCAGCTCCAAGATGCTTGCTTCAATGCATAGATTGACCTTTTTAGCTTACAAACTTTATTGGATTCCTTCATATTTATAAAACCCTTAGGTCGTGTCATGTACACATCCTCAAGTAAATTCTCATTAACGAATGATGTTTTAACATCCATCTTCCAAATCTCATAGTCATGCTAAGATGAAATGGCAAGTGTGATTCCGATGGATTTAACCATGGTAACTGGTGAGAAGGTCTCATCATAACAAACACCTTGAATTTGATGGAATCCTTCTTTTTGCAACCATTCTACCTTTATAGGTTTGAACATTTCCATCCATGTAGATCTTATTCTTGAAGACCAACTTGAACCCTATGAGTTTTACCCCTTCGGGTGGATACACCAAGGTCCATACCTTGTTGGTGTATCTGGATTCCATCTCAAATCTCATGACTTGGAGCCATTTCTCAAATTTTGGTCCCTTAGTAGCTTCTAGATAGGAAGTTGGCTCATGTACTATGCCCAATTCATCATTGTCTTCAGTCATGATAAATCCAAATCTCTCAGGATAAAGGCGTGTCTTACTAGACCTACGAGGTTCATGTGTTACATTTCGAACTTGATATTCACAATAGTTTGCGATTCTTCATGTTCCTTATGTACATCGTTGGGTTCTCTTCTTTCTTGTTGATCTCTAACTTCTTCGAGCTCAACATTCCTACCACTGATTCATTTGGAAATAAATTCCTTTTCAAGAAAAGCAGCAGTCCTAGCAACAAACACTTTGTTGTTAGTTGGTGTGTAGAATTAATATCCTCGAGTTTCCTTGGGGTATCCAACAAAAAAACATTTGTCAGATTTGTAGGGAAATATAGCATAGAGCATGCAGTGGAATTTTAAATTTTAGTACCATATTCCCCATAAACAGTAGATTACATCAATAACTATAATGTGGAAAGGATGGTTTATGGGATATACCTGGTCCTGGAGCAAGTCCTGCGACAATCCTCATTGTTGTAGACGTACATCTCTGAATCCTAGTTGCATTGGGACTCGTCTGACTACTGCACCTCCTGGTCTGCACCACGTACTGCAGCCATGAACGTCATCTTCTTCAGCAGCTCCTCTTATCACGGACTGTTGGTTGACGTTGTCCTCCAAGAGGCAAACAATGACTTCCTGCCTCTATGGTAGTCCACACAGAATGCCTAGAATTCTTGTTGTCCTATTCGACTAGACAAGAAGGAGTTGTCCCTCTCTGTCGATGTACTAGTCACTGACTTACTCTCCCACAATGACAACTCTCAGTTTTTCTTTCCCATGTCTATCCCTCCCTTGTCATGTAGGACTTGCCTGGGCTCTCGTGGTTACCACAACCAGAGAGGACAATAGTTGTCAGAGAAAATGATTCTTAGTTGTCTGTGTTGTGTTTTGAGAAGCCCCCAATATCCCTGTATATATAGTAGAGGATAGGGTCAAGGTTTCCAGTCCCCAACTAATGTGGGACTAAAGCGGGAGTGAAAAGGACAAGTAGATCTTGAATATTTGCAACTATTCTGGAAATTGCACAACCTGTGAAAGCCGAGACGGTTGTTTGGTTGAGCCATATGGCCATCTCACACTACAAGATGACTATTTCACAGTTTCCAGATGTGTACAAATTTGGCAAATCGATTCCCATCAATGTTAGACATTGATTTCCTTTGCAACAAGTATTGCTGAAGTGAAACGGATTGGGAAACAACTAGAACCTTTCCCGACTGAGATGGACCATCTCGACCATGCCAGATAGACGTCTTGGTTCACCCAAATGGTCATCTGGTGATACAATTCGAGCCCATTTGGCTCGTTCAGTTCGTTCCATTGCTAATTTCAATTCACAACTAGGCCTGGCACCCAGACGCCCATCTCAACTCTTGAGATAGTTGTTTGGAACTTCCAGACAGCCGTCTCAACACTTGAGATGGGCATTTGGAAGTGCTATCAGTTTTTTTTTTGTCTGAATCAAATTCCTAAACACTTTAGCGCTTAATTCAATTATCATTGAAGATCTAAACTCCTCTTCTAGGTCAAGACCTATGTGTGTGACCCTATAGGTCCCATATTATGTTTGAAGTGAATGTCCATAACAACTTATGACATCACAAGCAAAGAGTGGTGCCTAGTCACACATCATTTCTACCCAAGTAAATGGAAAAGTTGGGGAACAACTTCAACCTACAATCTGTGTTTGGTGTTGTAGTGTTTGTATAGTTCCTTTGTCACTGATTTCTAGATTGAACTAGAGGCATGGAGAAGTCACCCTCATTATTATTCAATCATGTTTCTTGAACCAAGAGCAGACTGTCTAAGATATATGTAAGCTTAATGTCACATATTGACTAACATGTGCATGGCCATGCTTTTCTCAGTCTCGCTAATCAAGAGGCATAGGACATCACACTCCAAAAGGAGGGACAAATCCCATGTCTATCACTCACAGTCAATCCCCATGTGTCAAAGCCACCCAATCATCACTGTTACAACAACCCATGTTTCATTACTACGTTTGACGATGTCAAAGTGTACCCAACGACATGTGTTGAGTGAAGTGATTTCAAGTCTAAGAATCACAACCACCACCATCACTGTAAGATCTAACTATGGCTTCCATGAAAATGGCTTCCATGTGTCAGTCTCATGGTGGGTCTATCCAATACACTATTCTCTAACATGTATCTGTGTGATTGGTTTGATATCTCCATATCATGACCAATGAGACACTATCATCAACCAACTCACACTGTAATCTTATGTGTTATTTTTTTCTATCAACCTTCCACAATAAAACCAATTAGGGACAAAATGAGAATATATATGTACTCTTAACATCCGTATGATCTCATTTCTCAGGTCTTCAACCTAAAGACATATGCCATTGAGTAATATTACTCTCTAGACATTTATTATGTTATTTCATTATCTCACAACTGAATAAATAGAATAAATTGGAAGTTTTCCTTTTATTAATTATCAAATTATTTTTACATGATATGACATTACAATCATTATATGATTGGCTCTCTGGGCATACATAACCAACAATATTTGGGTCCAAGCTTTTTAGGAAATTGTTTCCTAACATAAGCTTCACATCCCCAAATCTTTAACATAGACAAATTGGGATGATTACCATTCTATATCTCATATGGTGTCTTTTGAACTGATTCAGAAGGTACACGGTTAAGTGTAAATGTTGTGGTTTTAAGATCATATCCCTAGAACGATATTGGATGTTCATCTGAACTCATCATTGATCGAACCATATCTAATAATGTACGCTTCCTTCTTTCTAACACACCATTATGTTGTGGTGTACCAGGTGGAGTCCATTGTGATACAATACCACGGTCTCTCAGAAGGTCCTCAAACTCTTGGCTTAAGTATTCACCACCTCGATCACATTAGATTTAATACTCTTACCAAATTGCCTCTCTACTTCATTCATGAAAATCTTGAATATTTCAAGAGTTTCTGACTTGTGTTTCATAAGATATACATAGCCATACCTACTGAGGTCATCGATGAAGGTAATGAAGTATTGATAGCCTCCTCTAGCATTTAATCTAAAAGGTCCACATACATCAGTATGTATGAGCCCTAGCAGATCGTTGTCTCTCTCATTATGCCCAGTGAAAGGAGTCTTTGTCATCTTACCTAATAAACAAGCCTCACATGTCTCTAATGATTCAAAATCAAAAGAGTCTAGATAACCATCCTTATGGAGTTTAGATATGCGCTTCTTGTTTATGTTCTCAAGACGAAAATGCCATAAGTATGTTTTGTTTGAGTTGTCAAGTTTAACCTTTTAGTATTTATGTTGTATATGCTAGTCTCAAGTTCTAACAAGTAGATATCATAAGACATAGGGGCATTGCCATAAAATATATCATCTTTAGAAATAAAAATCATTCCATTCTTAATGTGAAATTCAAATCCACTCTAGTCCATACAAGATACAGAAATAATATTTTTATTAATGGAAAGTACATATTATCAATTCTCTAATTCTATTACAAGGCATGTAGGCGAAGATAAACTAATAACTCCAACTACGATGGCAACAACTCTTTCTCCATTAGTGACCCACAACTTGACTTGGCCCTTTCGTAAAGGCTTACTTCTTATCAGATCTTGCATATTTGAACATGTGAAAGATCCACATCCGGTATCTAGTACCCATGATGAAGAAGTATTTAAGTTTATCTCAATGACATATATACGTGAAGTGGAGATATCTATCCCCTGGTTCTTCTTCCTCAGTTCCTACTAGTAGAGAGGACAGTTTCTTTTCCAATGTCTAGCCTAGTGACAATGGTGATAACTGCCTTCTTTAGAGATCCCACCTTTAGCTTTGAGTGTGGATGACTTTGGCTTATGCCTATCTTTAGAACCATTCTTAGCCTTGCCTTTTCCTTTTGACTTTCCCTTTATCTTATTGATCATCATCACATACTTGGGCTTGTCTTTCTTCATATGTGCTTTAGCTGTCCTCAACATGCCCAACAACTCTGACAATGGATTTTCAAGATTGTTCATGTTGTAGTTCATGAAAAAATGACTATATGATTTAGGCAACGATTGCAAACGTATGTCAGTGGCCAACTGTTGAACTAGGGGAAATCCTAGCTTGGATAGGCTCCATGTACCCAATCAAAGTGAGAATATGAGTGCCAACTGAGTCTCCCTCTGTCGTATTTCTTTTGAATAAAGCCTTGGAGGTATCATATCTCTCCTATCTTGCTTGATGCTGATACATGTTCTTGAGATGTGTTACCATATCCATGACATTCATGTTCTCATGCTACTCTTGCAACTCATAGTTCATTGATCACAACATCAAGCTATTGACATCCACGACATCATCAAGGTGCTTCTTGTAAGCATCCTTTTCAGCCTTGGGTGCATTTGAGGCGAGTTCCGCTGGCTCTGGTGCTTCATGGACATAGATCTTACGCTCCTGCATGAGAACATTTCTCAACATCCTAAACCAGTTTTGAAAGTTGATTCTGATAAGTTTGTCCTTCTCAAGGACCGATCGCAATGAGAATGTGTGAGTATTGTTTGCCATTTGATTACTGTAAAAGAAAAAGTTTACATTTAGTCCAAAAAAAATTTGTTTGATTTGATAAATGAGATTAATTAGGCCTTTAATTAATTATGCTCCCACCATTTTATTCAAATTGATAGCCCTCACTATCAACTCAGAAGGTTGCAGTGTACAACCTTTGTGTGAGCCAAGATCTGAAATAAATTGGATCAATGCCCAACCAACGTCAGCGTCAAAGACCAAATACTAAGGTAGACAACTTTTGCCAATTGCATCATATGCAACTCTTGGATAGATGATCATGCACAACTTCTTTCCATGATGCATCTGTGTGCCTCTAGGTACTTGATCCTATCAAGGTTCCCTAGTTAAGTCCAACCCATAAGCCAACACGATGAGTGTGCTCCCTGCGGAGGCAAACCCACACACCCACCATCACACTTCCACAAGATAGATAGTGTACCACGCGGAGGCGTGCTCACATAGTTGAAAAATATTTTCATGTGTGTTTATTTATGGAAGGAAACTAAAACTTGATATTATTAGTTGAGGGGTTTTATTAATACATATACATATACAAACACCACATACTTATAGAACGTATCATATACTAATATATTCACAACCACAAACAATAGACATGCAATCATGAATACAAAAGCATCGGTTATGGATATACAATTGTAATCCTTTTGATCCACAAAGGATTATGGTCCACCTAAGGTCTTATGCATCTCATGCAACAACACATGTGAAACAACCTTTAAGGATTAGCATTACAATGAACAACTTCATGGATGCTCTGTGAGGTTGGAACTTCAAGTTGTTTCTACATGGATGCTCCTTGGAGTTGGATCTTCAGGTTGCTTCTTGGAATTGGATCTTCAGATTGCTTTTTTTGGACGCTCCTTGGAGTTGGATCTTCAAGTGGCCTCCTTACATCAAGTTTACAAAGACTAAAATTAATCCTATCTCTATTACATCATATGAGTACAAATATAAAGAGAAATAATTAATTACACTTTTTAATAAGAGATGAGGCTCATCATGCAAGACAAATACTTTATACAAAGGATCCACATACAACCATTATACAGCCATAACATTCACAATCAAACATATCCACAACATTCACAACCATATTTATTCACAAAATTCACAAAAGGGGATTCTAGGCCATAACCGTGCATGCATTCACCACATAATACATATTTTAAAGGCGACGTGAATGATATTATAGGTATATCTACATAAATGTATATACATATTAAAATTGCAGCCCTTTTGATGTGGGATAGTCACCATTAAATAGATGTTTGACTCCCACACAGACTATGTGGGGTACACAAGGGTAGCACCCATGTGCGAGGATCCAATGCCTTAGCATGGTCATAAAAGAGTCATGAACATGTTCAGTGGAGATTGGAGGTCGTTTGTCTAGACACTTGCCTTGGGGGTTGGTCGTTGTGGAAAATGTTCACAACAGAGGGGTGGTCACCACACGCTATCGGCACAGTGCAACGTTTCTCATAAGAGATTGTTTCATTTATCTTAGAATAGTCATAAAAGAGTCATGAATAAGTTTTGTGGCGATCTGAGCTCATTTCTCTAGACACTTTCTGTGGGGGTCCTCCTCATTGTAGCAGTCATGCATTTGTCTTCTAGTTGCACTGAGACCGAGTCTGTAGTAGGTTTTTATCTCCGCCATGAACTATAGGTTGACGTTGTCCTCCTAGCGGAAGAAAATAGCCTCCTCACCTCTATAGTAGTCCGTACAAGCTACTTAGAGCTCTTGTCATTCTATGAGAATAGACATGAAGAAGTTGTCCCTCCCGCTAGTGTACTAGTCACCAACTTGCCCTCCCATAATTGTTCTCCCATTCTATCACTCCCTTTATCGAGTAGGACATTCTCGGGTTCTCTTGGTTACCACAACTATAGAAGACAAATAACTGTCAAAGACAATTGAGTTGTGTCTGAGAAGCCTCCAGTAACATTATATTGTTCTCCCTTTGCTCACATTATATTGTTCTAATTGCCTTAGAATGGTCATATAAGAGTCGTCAACAAGTTTCGTGTCAATCGGAGCTTGTTTGTCTAGTTAATTAAACCAACTAATTTGGGCATTTGGATGAATACCTATGTTGTTTCTGTAAATGTGAGCCATCTATGTTGGGGGGAGATTCAAGTGATCGATTTTGTGATTTGGGAATAATGGATAGACACCCATATAATGATGCCTAACAACTATTTGTCGAGTCATTTTCACAATTGTGGCACCCGCTTGAGGTGTTTGTGACACTCGTGTGCACTATTTGCAAGAATTGCAGAACTAGCTTCTAGCATTTGCGAGAATTATAGCACTGGTTGTGGGATTTGTGAGAATCAGGTGTGCAATTGTGACAAATTGACATATATGTATGTATGTATGTATCTATATATATATATATGTATATGTATATATATATATATAGATATCAAAAGAAGAAGAAGAAGAAGATGATGATGATGATGATGATGATGACAAAGAAACCGAAATGTCAATTGCGACAATTGCTTGTTGGGCGAGCTGCACTTGCATGTGGTGAGTGGTGGCACACACTTGTGGTTCTTACTATCACAAGGGCTTGTGGTGTCGCCCTCAAAAGTGTGTGCTGGTTGGGTATTTCAATGAATACCTCTCCCATTCCTATAAATGTGAGACAGTCCATTATATGGGGGTGGGGATGCTTGGGGTGCCCAGTGGCCTCGAGCGATAGCTATTCTATGGATTGCCCGCGGGTGGCTCTCCACTAGCTATAGCTACGGAGTTGACCTTGCCACTATCCAACAATCGTGTTGCCTCTCGAGTCTATGGTTGCATAATTTTCTCACCCTTCGCACCATCGATTGCTTGTCAGTTGCCTTTACCATCAAATGCTTCATATGGGGTTGTTGATGGCATTGTGGTCTACTCCACTTTGCCTTTCGGGTTGGTTGTCACCCATGTTTTCCTTTTCACTCTTGATTCAGTCTATGCACCAAATTTGACTCATCGCGGCAGGTTGATTCATTTCCTTATTGTGGTGGACGGATGTGATGCTTGGGTTGAGTCCTGCATGAAGAGCTGAATGTGAGACTACGAAATATAATGTGCCGCCAAGCACCTCGTCTACTTCCATGGGACCTCACTCCATCTGTATGGGTTGTTGCCTATGCGTTTCTTGAGTGATGTCCCTTTAAGTGAGCTTTGTGTGTGACGGCCCGGCATATCGATTACTTTTCAAGCTCAGTTCAGTCGTAGCGTCAGATGGCTCCATGGTTGCAGGTTGATTAGTTTCCCTATTGTGGTTGACGGATGTGGTATTGTGGTTGAATTTTGCTTAACGAGTGTAATGTGGGAATGCATTTATATAAAGGGCCACCAAGCACCTCGTCGATTGTTGGCAACATTACTCCGTCAGTATTGGTTGTTGCCTTTAGATTTCTCGAGTAATGTCATGATCAATGAGCCTTGTGTGTGATGGTCTGATATATGCGTCACCAACCCATGGGTCAGTGCAAACACGGTCGGATGATGGGATATTACGTATTGGTTTGAGGGGTATGTACCACGATCGGGTCGTATCAACCCATTGGCTGACACGCTCAAGGTGACACACTCAAAAGTGTACTCTAGTTGGGCATTTGAAAGAATATCTCTCTCATTCATGTAAACGTGTGCCAATCCATTATAAGGGGATGGGAATGCTCGGGGCACCCAGTGGCCTCAAGCGATAGCTATGAGATGGATTGCCCGTGGGTGGCTCTCCTCTAGCTATAGATATGGAGTTGACCTTGCAACTGGCCAGCAATTGTGTTGCCTTGTGAGTCTATGGTTGTGTAATTTTCTCACCCCTCACAACATCGATTACTTTCCAGTTGCCTTTACCATCAAATGCCTCGTATGGGGTTGTTGATGGCATTGTGGTCCGCTCTGTGTTGCCTTTTGGGTTGGTTGTCATCCATGTTTTTCTTTTCATGCTTGATTCAATCTATGCAACAAATTAGATTTATCACGACAGGTTGATTCATGTCTCTATTGTGGTGGATGAATGTGGTGCTTGGGCTGAGTCCTTTGTGTAGAGCCGAATGTGAGACCCAGAAATATGATGTGTCGCCAAGCACCTCGCCTACTGCTACAGAACATTGCTTTGTTGATATGGGCTGTTGCCTTTGAGTTTCTTGACTGATGTCCCCTTCATGAGCTTTATGTGTGATGGCCTGGTATATCGATTGCTTTTCAGGCTTAGTTCAGTCTTAGCCTCGCATGGCTCCATGGCTATGGGTTGATTAGTTTCCATGTTGTTGTTGATGAATGTGGTGCGTTAGTTGAATTTTTCTTGATGAGCCCGATGTGAGAATCCGTTAATATAATGGGCCTCCAAGCACCTCGCCAACTGTTGGCAACATTACTTCGTCGATATGGGTTGTTGCCTCTTGGATTTATTTTGAGTGATGTCTCCTTCAGTGAGCCTTGTGCGTGACGGCCCGATATATGTATCACCAACCCACGGGGCAGCGCACAAAATGTCAGATGATGGGATGCTTGCATGTATTGCGGAACTCGCTTGTGGGGCCTGCATTGCGACACTCTCTTGCATGGCTTGCATTGTGTCACTCGCTTGTGGGGCTTGCTTTGCGGCACTCGCTTGTGGGGCTTGCATTGCAGCACTCGCTTGTGGGGAGCTAGCTGTGGCACTTTCTCACGTTACTTTCGACCCTCGGGGGTGCTTTTTGTGTTAAGCCTTTTGTGTTCATGTAAACATGTGTCGGTCTATGGTATGAGGGTTGGAATGGGTGGTTGGGGTGCGCAATGGCCCCTCACAATAGCTATGTAGGATTGCACATGGGTGGCTTTACTTGCATACAAGGAGTGGACCTTGCAACTGGCCAGCAATTGTGTTGCCTCGGAATCTATGGTTACATGATTTTCTTACCCCCGCACACCATCGATTGCTTGCTAGTTGCCTCTAGCATCGAATGCTCTATACGGGGTTGTTGATAGAATTATGGTCATCTCTGTGTTGCCTTTCGGGTTGGTTGTCTGCCATGTTTTGTTTTTCACACTTGATTCAGCCAATGTGCCAAATAAGATTTCATCACGACACGTTTCACTTCTAGGTTAACACTACGGTGGATGGATGTAGTGCTTGGGTTGAATCTTGCGTGACGAGCAGAATGTGAGATTCGATAATATAATGTGATTCCAAGCCCTCGCCAACTGTTTGGGACATTACTCTGTTTGTATGGGTTGTTGCCTTGAGTTTCTTGAGTGTTGTCCCCTTCATTGAGCATTGTGTGTGATGGCCCAGTATATTATCTACTTTTCAGGCTTAGTTCAGCCTTAGTGCCACATAGCTTCATCACTGCAGGTTGAGTTAGTATCCCTATTTTGGTGGACGGATGCATTTCTGGGGTTTAATTTCTCTTGATGAGCACAATGTGAGAATACATTTGTATAACATGCCGCCAAGCACTTTGCCAACTGTTGGTGACATTACTCTATCGATATGGGTTGTTTCCTTGGGATTATTGAGTGATGTCTCCATCAGTGAGCCTTGTGCTTGATGGCCCGGTATATGTATCACCAACCTGAGGGGCAACACTGAACTTGTCTAGATAATGTTGTTTCCCATATCGTTGTCATTCTTTACTTCCAACTGCAGTGCCTTAAAACTCCTCCATTAGGTGTGCTCTTTCTGGTAGAATATGTTTCCTGGTGAGATATCTCAGAGTTATGCTATCTTCAGTTGCATGGTGTCGGCCGACACGGTATCCCTTTTCCATTGGCTTTACGACTTTGGTTCTGTGTTGCCTCTCGGTATATTGCGTGTTGTTGTTATTCACCCACAACTACGGTGCCTCGAAGTTCCTCCATCCGGTGTGCTCGGTCAGGTCAAACTTGTTCACCCGTTCCAGCTCTTAGTGTGTAGCTGAATTCAATTGCTTGGCGTTGGACCGTGCAGTCAGATTGCATCAGTGGCTCGCTATTGGTGCTTGGTTGGTCAGCATTATATTTTGACATTCACAGTGGTGCTCCAGATGTATCAATTTTGCCTTGTGTTTCGCTACCCATTAATTGGCCTGTGGTCGTAGGCTTCCGGTTTTGTGAGTTCTGTGCCGGCATAAGAGTGGCTTGCTGCTTCGTTGCTGAATGAGACACTTTCGAGGAACTACAACAGAAAAATCATTTGCAAAAAGAGATGCTCTAGTATAGTACTTAGCAGTGATCGCTAGTTTGGTACTTTGCTCTTTCTTTTTTCCGCATCGCGACTCACTCTATGTTCGGGCAATGTGTTATCCATTCTACATGTTGGTGTTAAACTTGACCGAAGGCCATTCCTATGCTTGATCCGCAATGTGGTGCATGCATGTTATGGATTCCATCGACCGATTTCTATGGTTCTCACTCGACTTGGATTAATGTCCAATTTGTCTGAGGAACATGAGAACCTTGCTCGCTCGTTGCCTTTTGGTATGGGTGGACCCTTGAGCCCCGCTCGCATATGCAGTAGGATTTTATATTGAACCTTCAGTCGGAGGATGTATGTGTCCCTTTTGACAAATCTCATGGAACTTGGTCATTGCTCTGCTACCCCACTTCGGCAGGGGAGATGGTCATGACCTAGTTGCTTGAACCGAGGAGAAATGCTACCTAGTTGATCATGTCAGTATTCATATGCTTGTCTCAAAGATTAAGCCATGCATGTGCAAGTATGAACAAATTCAAACCATGAAATTGTGAATGGCTCATTAAATCAGTTACAATTTGTTTGATGGCAACTGCTACTCAGATAACCATAGTAATTCTAGAGCTAATACATACACCAAACCCCGACTTCTAGAAGGGATACATTTATTGGATAAAAGGTCAATGTGGGCTCTTCTCATTGCTTTGATGATTAATGATAACTTGACGGATCACACCGCCATCGTGCCAACGACGCATCATTCAAATTTCTGCCCTATCAACTTTTGATGGTAGGATAGTGGCCTACCATGGTGGTCATGGGTGACAGAGAATTAGGGTTTGATTCTGGAGAGGGAGCCTGAGAAATGGCTACCACATCTAGGGAAGACAGTAGGCGCACAAATTACCCAATCCTGACACAGGGAAGTAGTGACAATAAATAACAATGTTGGGCTCTTAAGAGTCTGGTAATTGGAATGAGTATAATCGAAATCCCTTAACGAGGATCCATTGGAGGGCAAGTATGGTGCCAGCAGTCGCGATAATTCCATCTCCAATAGTATATATTTAAGTTGTTGTAGTTAAAAAGCTCATAGTTGGACCTTGGGATGTGTCGGTCGGTCCGTCTTAAGGTGTGCACATGCCTTCTCATCCCTTCTATTGGTGACTCTCTCCTGGCCTTAATTGGCCAAGTGGTACCACTGGCACCATTACTTTGAAGAAATTAGAGTGCTCAAAGCAAGCCCAAGCCCTGCATACATTAGCATGGGATAACATCACATGATTTCAGTCCTATTGTGTTGGCCTTCGGGATCGGAATAACGATTAAGAGGGACAGTCAGGGGCATTTGTATTTCATAGTCAAAGGTGAAATTCATAGATTTATGAAAGATGAAAGACTGCGAAAGCATTTTCCAAGGATGTTTTCATTAATCAAGAACAAAAGTTGGGAGATCGAAGACGATTAGATACCGTCCTAATCTCAACCATAAACTATGCCGACCAGGGATCGGCAAATGTTACTTTAAGGACTCCGTCGGCACCGTATGAGAAATCAAAGTTTTTGGGTTTCCGGGGAAGTATGGTCGCAAGGCTGACACTTAAAGGAATTGACTGAAGGGCACCACTAGGATTGGAGCATGCGGCTTAATTTGACTCAACACGGGGAAACTTACCAGGTCCAGAAATAGTAAGGATTAACAGACTGGGTGCTCTTTCATCGGAATATTGGGTAATCTATTCAATGGAGGACCAGGTAAAATATTTGGCCCTTAGCACAATGTGCTCGTACGATGTTTGTTTACAAAGTGAAAGCAAAACCAAAGGACTAAGCTTCTGGGACGCTTACGCCCGATCACGCACGGTTTCATGCGCAGGTAAAACCAGCCTCAAAACACCCCCCCCCAAACCGCACCACGTGGCGGATGGTGAATGGGTGATTTTTTTTGAAATTATACAATAGGCAAATAAATTTGTTTCGCATATACCTTTTAAATCGTAAAGAATTGTTTAATAAAATTGTTGGTTTTGTTACAAAAATACAATCTAACAAGCCTTATATTGACATATTTTTGAGAAAAAAATACAAAAATGATATATATAATTTAATTGACAACCAACTATGGCGTCCATAAATGGTTATTGACACTCAAAAATGGTTAGTTGACGCTCAATATGATTCATTGACACCCAGAAGTATAAAGATGACTCTCAAATAAGGTATTGACAACCAAAATAATTATTTAACTATTTTTTGGCGCTATTTAGTCATTTTTAGATGCTATGGCGCCCATAAATGGCTATTGACACCTAAAAATAGTTCATTAATACCCAAAATAGTGCATTGACACTCGAAAGTATAAAGATGGCGCCCAAATAAGGTAATTGACACCCAAAATGGTTCACTGACACCCAGAAAATTAAAATAACGCCCCAAAAATAGTTGATTGACGCCTAAAATGATTCATTGACACTCAAAACTATAAAGATGATGCCCAATAAGATAATTGACGCCTAAAATGGTTCATTGACACCCAAAAATTTAAAATGACGCTCAAATAAGAGATTGACAACCAAAACAAGATAATGATACCCAAATAGTTTGTTTGACACCTAAGAACCAGTTAATGACGCTCAAAATAGTTCATTGACATCTAGAATTATAACGACGCCTATAAATAGCTAATGACACCCAAAGATGGTAATTGATGCCTAAAATGGTTCATTGGCATCCAGAATAATATATTCATATCATTTTTATATTTTTTTTGTTAAAAATATATCAATATTAGTCTTGTTGGAATATATTTTTCCTAACGAATCCAATGGTTTTTGTTTCGTTAAAAAATTTATGACAGTTCAAAAGTTATAAGCAAAATAAATTTATTTGTATATTACACAACTTTTACCGACCCATCCAATTAAATATGTCATGTCATCGCCCTAAATCAGTCTCGCCCAACAAACCAATCCCTCCCGGCGCGCTTATAGAGGGGCGCGTGAGGGAATCATTTTCGAAAACCAAACTTGCTCGCAGGCCTATGGTCACCCTCTTGTCTCTATTGTGCCTGTCCAAAATATGTTTGTGCAGGTCAGCCAATATCGACCGAGTGAGTGACCCGTACAAAGTACCTAAAGCAGAAGGTCGGATTACATATCCAAACCCAAACAGAGCCACACACGGCTCGTCAAACAATGACTTAACACTAAAACACATAGGCCACATGCCTCCAAGTGTCAAACAATGCTATTAGAGTAATCAGTCAAACAATGATTAGAGTAATCAGTCAAACAATGCTCCTGTGTGAATCCTCTATCATGCGTGCAAGAGCCCTTATGCATGCCGCGTGCTGCGTGCGGGTCTACGTGGGCAGCTGCTCTAGCTGAATCATATGAGTGTACATCCCATAACTTGAGCGGCAGTGTCCCCCTCCAATCATCATGCGTGAACATCACGTTACGTACAGCTCACCTTGTCACTGTTGTGAGTGTGCGGGCCGATGGTCCTTGCTCGCCATGTCTCCTTCGGTTCCGTTCTTTCTAAATGAAGTATGCTGACGCTGCTAGGACGATCATGAAAAACTCCTTAATCTGTGGGTCGTCCAGTCCCCTGACCTCCTTCACCTGCATCCAAGGATCCCATCCTGAGAATGTGGGGTAATCCTTTGTAAGTTTTAACCACATGCTCAAGATGTGTTGGGCCGAAATTACACAATGTGCAGGTGGTTGGGTAGTCTGGTGCCCATCTCGGCACCCGATCTGTTGTGAGCAGGCCCGCGTTCCTTGCTTTGTAGACAGTTGGGGAAGTCCTCCAGCCTTTTGTGCACCCCTAACTCGTTCTGAGAATACAAGTGGCTGCAAGCTCCATATTCGTCCACCATGTTCCTCTAGGTGCATGAAAAACCCTGTCGCATAGGGTGGTCGGTGCTGAGAGAACGCACATATCTTCTCCTCATCCATCTGGTCCAAACAGAGTTGATGTCCAAGAGGAATTTGTCCACTTTCTTCCGAGTTGCCGATCTTGCCAGGTCTTGAAAGAGTTTGAGGCCAAGGCCTCCTTCGGAGAATGGGAGAGCCATCTTTTCCCTGGAGATTGTATGGGCTTTACCTCCCCATAAGAAATGGCTTGTGATTGTTTGCAGCCTGTCGAGGACGCATTACCCAAAAGAAAATAAATCCCAACACATTTGCTCGGACAAGAAGGAGACGCCCAGCAAAGGACATGCGGTTCGGGGGCCAGCGGTCGATCATCGCTCTTAAGCGATCCTGCACTCTCCGTAGTGCCTTGCAAATAGGTAAGGTGGGAGAGCACATTTGTGCCCCACTCGCTGAACGTTTTCAGCCTTCCTTAGGATTCCATCTTTTCTAGAATAAGACATACTAGAGTTTCAACAACAACAACAGTAACAAAGTACTCCATGATTATATTAGTCATTCAAGAATTATTCATACCCAACTACCATCACTTAGTTATATTAAAACTATGTATAACAAGCTATACCTCATTAGGGTTACATATCAATACAACCTTCTATTCATATGAGTGAATAGGTAAGACTACTTTATTCAGGGTAACCCTTCATTTGTTCCATCATTATTCAACCCATATCACCATACCATAATTGTACAATACTAAGATGGATTACTGGTATGAATGACTACAACTATCAGACACCTTTAATACATATTGCTTGCACATGTACACTGAAACCATACGTAGAACCAATTTACATCCCTTAATATACCTTCAACAAATTATACTTCAAAAAACAAATTCACATATTACTAAAAACCATTGTTTTATCTTATCTCTCTCATCATTCACTACAACTTACTTTTTGCTACTAATCCTTCTCATTTTAATCATGTAGATTAAACATTCTTAAAATTGAAACATACAAGGTACAAATAGATTATTCATCATTCCTTCTATCACTGCAAGAATTTATCTCATATCGCACTTCACTCATATTGTATTTCTCCTTTTGTTTCAAGCACACTTGTTACATTTCAAATTTATTTCTTACTCTTTGCTCTGAATCATTTCCATATTGTTTATCTACCTTTCATATTAGCTACCTTTTAACTCCGGATTACTATCAGTGCTAGTTTACTTCTCATAGTGCAAATCTCATGATCTTGCTTTATAGAGATGCTAGTATTAAAGGTCAAATCACTGTTGACATCCCTTGAACTACTACAACTCTAAACATTTTAGGGTTTGGTCATTATCAGAAGCATTACATTATTGTGTTGTGACTTTTCTCCCTTAATTTGAAATTCAAATTTTGGATCTCACAAGTTTTACTAAAGTCTTCCTTATCTTATCGATTGAATTTCCTTTCTCTTACTTGGACATTCAGATAGATTACATTCTCCATTACCCTGCTAGGGTTTCATCATCATATTGTGTGTCATTATTATATTCACTAGATGTCTCTACCATGGTGGTTATGCATCATATATGATTCATTTTCTTATCACTTCATTCCCACATTGCTCTCATTAAGGAAGATATGAAAGAGAAGATGATTTTGAGACTTAGAATTCTTATCTTCAAACATTCAATAATACATTTCTCATATGTAGGTTTAATTAACTATCAACAAGGATACTTGCTAATTAGCACTTTCTTGAATCTCGCAACCTCTTTCTTTTATAATCTATATTACCCCATTATGTTCGAACCCCTCTTTACCTTCCATAATCCCCTTACCATATACTACTATTCCACATATCATCTTTAACTTCTAGTTTTCTCTTATGATCATTATAACATCCCAGGATTTGAGGCCTCAGATAACATGATCTTAAAAGGAATGATTGGACTACCCATATCACCAAGGTGCACATCCTTTTCCGGGAGCTCATCTCTAAAGAACTCCATAGTTAAGCGTGCTCAACTTGGAGTAGTACTAGGATGGGTGACCAGTCGGGAAGTTGATCCTGGCTTGCGCGTCAGTGTGGACAAAGTGCGCAGTTAAGGCTAGTGGTGGTTTGTGGGGCCAGTCGTCATTCCTGAAACTCTACTAGAGCCTTGGGTAGTGGGCCCAGGCGTTACAAATGGTATCAGAGCTATAACCCCTCCAGTAGGTGGGGCCCACATGGGCATGTGGCATGCCAATCTTGAGCCGTGCGGTCCAGGCAAGTTGGAAAGGGCTATCCGTAGAGACGAGATGGAGCCGCCCTTGCGCTGGTAGCCGTGGACGGGAGCTGGGTGTCCATGGGCCATTGTGGGTCTGCACTGAAATGGGGTCAGATTATGAGGCCATATAGTTGAGATTTGACGAGGACGTCAAGAGTCTAAGTGGGGGAGATTGTAACATCCCAGGATTTGAGGCCTCGGATAACATGATCTTAAAAGGAATGATTGGACTACCCATTTCACCAAGGTGCACTTCCTTTTCCGAGAGCTCATCTCTAAAGAACTCCATAGTTAAGTGTGCTCAGCTTGGAGTAGTATTAGGATGGGTGACCAGTCGGGAAGTTGATCCTGGCTTGCGCGTCAGTGTGGACAAAGTGCGCAGTTAAGGCTAGTGGTGGTTTGTGGGGCCAGTCGTCATTCCTGAAACTCTACTAGAGCCTTGGGCAGTGGGCCCAGGCGTTACAATCATGTTGCTTCTTTTATGTGTATGATCATGTATACCATGTTGCAAATATTTCCTTTTATCCTTCTACTAATGTGAAGTTGGAATTCTAAATCAATAATCTCTCTACTAGTATCACCTCACGTTTAATATATTACATATCCTTCATTTTAAATCAAACGGCTCATGCATAGTCTCTCTTTCAATCAAGTTTTTCATTCCTGAAAAATAGTCTAACTTTGTATGACTTATACATTTATTTAGCTACACTTTTGTTCTACTTTTAGAAACTTGTTTGTTGTTCTATAGAGACTTAGAATCCAAAGGCAGTAAGGATGAATGTAGTAAACTTATTAATAAAGGTATACATTCCATGCACTCAATTATAATATAACCCTCATTCCTTAATCAAGCTCATCATTTCCAACATTTCTCTTTGTTTCAACTAATTTTCTTATCCTCGTTTTATGATTTACATGCTCATCTAGTTCTCGTCACTTTAACTCTTCTTAAGACTCTTCACTTCTATGTACTTACTTTATACTTAGCTCTTTTCTTCTATTTTCCCTTTTCTTTGGAGTACATAAAAACATTGTACTCGGTTATATAATCCATTTCTCATGATTGATTCTTACTATCTTGTCCCCTTACATACTTTTTCTCATATCTTTTCCATACTTCATATTTAGAGTTCATATAATACTAATAATTAAACTTAATATGAACCTTATGTCGTGTTCCTTTATTCCCAATTAAGGGTTTCTCATATGAGGCCCCAAAGTTGGATCTCAAATATCAGTTCCAACTGATTCTTAGTTATCCCAGTCTTTCCCTTATACTTAAAAATCTTAGAGTATATGCATTCATACTTGAATTTAGATCTAATCTATCCATAATTTACTCTTGTTATGATACTAATATGAGTCATTAGATCTCAGTAATGCATCCTGCCAGCCGGACCAGGCTGAACCTCTAGTCCTGAAGCCAAGAGCTACTCAGGATTACTCAACTCCTATTCATCCCAAATGTGTGGAAGAAAACTTATCCACTTAGGAAATCTCATTCAAAGATCATTTCTAATCTACTTGATAAAACGAATGTAATCAATAAATGCTACAACTGCATAGTGTACAAAAAATCTTAAAGTTCCATATATATTTCAAAATATTAAATATCTGAATTCAAACATATAAGAATTTTTCTATTCATCTCCAATAAAACAACAATATGAAATGAAAGTTCTATCTCATTTTATATTAATGCTCTTAATTCATGTTACTTATATTGTTTCTAACCCTAATATTTTTAGGGTTCCTCTCTAGACCATCCTTCCACTGATATACATGGTCAGGGTATACATGAAAGAATAGATAGAGTAGCTTGATATTGGTTGATCCAAGTACTCAAATATCGGGCCAGGATATCCAAATACTCAAATCCCTAGAGCTAACATCATAACATCTCCTATCTACCACACTTATGACTCTAACTGACTAACTTAATGGTTCCTGACAACTCAGCCTAAGCTATGATACCAAGTTGTTACACCCCGATCTTACAATTACCATTAATCATGAGATTAGGGAATAATTTGAGGATTTAACGTAATACAAAGATCACCCTTAACTTTTTCTTCTTTTTCAAACTCTTTGTTTTCTCGCATTGATTCACATAAACAAACTGTATAAGAGAATTAAACCTTGATTACTCTAATATGATCTCACCATTAATGATACTCATCCATACATTCATATGGTTTCTCACACTTCCATGTACATACGACATGGTAATCAAATGCATTCTCTCTTATTAAGGAAAGAAAGATACAAACATCAATTATAACTCTCTCACATATATACAAGGACATAGAGTGACAGAGACCGACTGAACTTAATTAATCTCATACTTAAGTCATGTGGTAGATCTACTCTAATGCTTTGACCTTCTTCAAGTCCACTTGGTTTCCCTAAAAATTGTGAGTAGAGGGGTGAGCCTACTCACTCAGTGAATGAGTACTTCAAAGAAATAGTCTAAAGCATTGATATAATTACAGATATACTTTTGAGCAACTGATATCAATTATAGCAGCAGTAAGCTTTAAAGAGATTGATCATTTACAATCATAAATATGGTAGGATACTCTAGATATCAACAAGTGTACATCAATATATGGGTATGATTGATTAATTTCAAAGAGAACTAATAATTAAGAAACATACAAAGAATAATTGTTGGGAAATTATACTCGAATCTTTATTAGCCTTTCTTACTTATAATAAACTCTTTTAAACTTATATTATCATATTTTAGCTTATGCCCTGATCATATGCAGTGTACTCTACATGTGAAGACTCATAACGAACTACGATATCACCATACAAGACTTAGCTGACACACTTGGGAATGCTAAGCCTAAGTACGTCGCTGGTCTGCAATAGGAAAATGGCTCTCTGGCCTGGGCACACCTATTATGCCGTAAAAACTGAACTCCTCCTCTAACCTGAGATCATAGGAAAAGAGTCAAGCCACCTATTGGCTTTACTGTACTCTAGTGCCACCAGGATCTTTGGTTGATGTTGGACACTACATTTTGTATTTTAAGGAGACTTCCACTAGGGCTTTATCCCCTGTACCACCTGTTAGTATGTTCTGACCCCCGTATACAGGACACTTCCAGGGTTAGGTCATTTCATCCCTACAATGCAAACCTCTCATAGGGAATCTACGGTGTTCAGGGCTCTTAAGTCTATTATTTTATTATTCTTGGAAAGCTCTTCCTATATTGTATCTTTTCCCTTACTTATGCTTGACTCTGGTATCTCTATGTTACCGTGTCTATTTATTTGAAGTTTATAACACAACATGTATATCATTCTAAACTTGGCAGAGCAATATACTCAAAACACTGTAATATACTGAGAAATCAACATTTTATACCTGTAGGCAGACTAAAATTCTTAAATAATAGAATACATGTCCACTTGATACTTTATACACTAGAATCATGCAATTGAACTACTTAATACACAGATAAGAGTTAATTGCTTGACATATGAGTAATTGTCATTTGCACTTGTAAATTATTTGTACTTTCTTGGAAAACATGCACCTCAACCGAAAATCTTGAGTTGTGCATCACCACATCTCATACTGAGAACATTGATATCAAAATAGTTGATTCATTGAACACCCTATCCTTAGGGTTTCATTTACCTCATTCACTTATCGCATGGCTCTCATAAGGATTTCATGTGACATAAACATTCACTGAATAAAGGCTACTACCAACAAATCATATAAAATCAATATATGTATGAAACCTTGGAACTGAGCTGAATTTGGGTTTTCATACCATTCATTGAGGTAGCATGCATCAATAATAAAATTGAATAAATAAAGTTTATCATGTCAAGAAAATATGTTCAAATGGGTTTCACGATATCTCTTCACAAATATCCAACTTTCCTCGCATCTAGTGTTTCACCCTCTTTACTGAGATGCCCATCAAACGACATGCAGTTCGGGGGCCAGCGGTCGATCATCACCCTTAAGTGATCCTACACTCTCTGTAGTGCCTTGCAAATACTGTACCTGCAATAAGTGGGAAGCCAAGATATGTGCACGACAGCTCAAATATTGTACCTGCAATAAGTGGGAAGCCAAGATATGTGCACGGCAGCTCATGGATGGGTATCCCAATGGCTGTAGAGAGAAGTCCTCTCATCAGTCTCAATGACTTGGACAACAAGAGCATTGATTTACTCATATTAGCGTGTAATCTCATGACCTTAGCAAAGATATCAAGAGCCTTCTTTGCCTTCTGTAGGTTGCCCACTATTCCTTCGAGGAACGTGAGAACGTCGTCAGAAAGGTAAGGTCGGAGAGCACATTTGTTCCCCACTCACTGAATGTTTTCAGCCTTCCTTCAGATTCCATCTTTTCTAGAATAAGGTTGAGTTTCTCCATGACAAGGGTGAACAGAAGTGGTGACAATGGGTCACCTTGTCTAAAACCCTGGTTTCTACCAAAGAGACCAGTCGGAAATCCATTGACGAGGACAGAGAATGATGCAAACTGGACGCACTCTTGTATCTAGCGTATCCATTTGTTTGGGAACCCAAAGTCTTCAAGTATTTCTCATAAACATGCCCATGACATGTGTTCATACGCTTTAGAGATGTCTAATTTGATGCAGACCTTTGGTTTATCCCACTTTAGTTCAAAACCATGCAAGAACTCCCCTGCCTGTTGTGCTCAATCTGATATGTTGCATCCAGGAATGAAGGTGCCCTGGTTTTGTGTGGCCAATGATGGGAGGACCTCCTTAAGTCTCTATGCTAAGAGCTTTGCCCAGGTCCTATAAAGAACAACATAGCATGTGATCAGTCTATAGTCCTGCATGGTGATCGTTGTTGAATACTTGGGGATAAGTGCTAGGAAGACGTGGTTGCTCTCCCTAAGCATGCTTTCCCCCTCTGCCAACCAAAGGATGTCTTTGTACATGTCCTTTCCTATGATGGACCAAGCGTGTCGGAACCACCTAGGGTTGAAGCCATCTGGGCTCGGTGATTTGTCTAGCCCTATGAACCACAGTGAATCCCACACCTCAAGTGGGGTGATGTTCATGCATAGTTTCTGTTTTTGTGCATCCGATAGGGTTCTCTTCAGCTTGACCGTGTGTGCGTCGTATGGCTGAATCGGTCCATTGTAAATTTGAGGAAAGAATGTAACTGCTTCCGCACACAGCACACCATGCGAGCTAACCCTCTCTCCATCTTTAGAGATGAGATCACATATTGTGTCTGTAATCTCCTTCCTCTTAACCGCCCCTTGGTAGAATGATGTGTTGTGTTCAGCATCCTTGATCCACTTCGATCAACTTCTTTGGTGGAAGTAACACTCTTCGGCTCTAGCAAGCCCGTCAAGATGTGCACGCAGGGCTTGTTCATCCTCAATGATTCTTTGGTGAAGTGGCTCTACCTGTAAGAGCCTAACTCTTTAAGAGTTGTCTTCTTGAGTGTTACCACATTTTATTTATTTTCTGCCCATACCTTGATGCATTTTTTGGTGTGTTGTAGCCTTTTAGCCATCACAAAGAGGGGATTGCCTTCCACCTCTATGCTCCATCCCACTCTTAGCACCATGTCAAAGCCCTCCCACTCTCAATACCAAAAGTTGAGAGTGTGAAAAGGTTTTTTCTTCCTAGTGCTTGTTGTCGTGATGTGGTCTGACACTAGTGTTGCATGATCACTGATCGTCGTTGGAAAGGAAAGTGTTACTGACACATTGTCGAACACTTTCTTGAAGGTGTCGTTCACCAGCACCCGATCCAGCTTGCACGCTATCCTCATGTCTTCATCTTGTATGTTGCTCCACGTGACATCTCCCTCATGAAGGGGAAGTTCCACCAGATTCAATCTCACAACTACGTCATTGAAGTCCATGATAGTGTGTAAGCCATGCTCATGTACTCCTTTCTTCTCCCATGCAAACCTTGTACAGTTAAAGTCGCCCATCAGGATCCAAGGTCCATCCACCAAGTGATAGAGCTCGATGATGTTTGACCATACACAACGGGTAATGGTAAACCTTACTCCACCTTTATTGTGGCATAGTGCCGTGAGCGTATGTGGGAGGAGTTCTGAATTTCCACGTCCCATTTCTTAGGGTCAAAGCCCCAACATATTCTACCACATCTATATGTTCATGGTTAGAAAACAAACTCCAACCAGAAGGGAATGAGGTTTTTACCTTCGTGACACTAGAATGAGCTATGTGTATTTCTGTGATGATAGAAAGAGAGGAGTTTGCATCACATATGACTCTTCAAACCTCACCTTGACGGTAAGGTTCGACTCCAACTGTGGGCTCCGATCTCCAAAACCACAATATAAACACGATTTAAACTTAGCGGAAGCATTCGATTAGTTGCGGAATATGAAAAATTATTGGAAATTAAAATTTTTGAGACAAGATCTGGAAATTATAAAATTCCTTTTTATAAGAAACCAAGTAAACAGTTTACATCTCTGTTAAACCACTTCTTGAGTAGTTATGTTCAACATGATTCAAAATTCTCAGGAGCCCACACCAAAAACTCAAACCACTGATTCCTAGGACCTGAGAGTATAGAGATGGCATAGGACTATCTAACTACATAACTCAACAGTCAGTATCTCCACCTGAGATTCACTGCTGCCTTCGGTACTGTTGTTGCTGTTGTTGCTCATCCTTAATCGGGATCCTTCGTCTTCGACGACCACCTAAAAAGTTGAAATCTACAGAGTGAGACAATGTACAAATTGTCCCAGCGAGAGTTATAACTCTCAACTAGAAGCTTTATATAGAAAATCAAGTTAAACAACATAGGCAAAGTAACTTAAATCATGCAATAGCAGGTTTAATAACAAGTGAAGCAACTTCTACTTAAGCAATCATTCCTTTAAAGCATATAAAGAACATGTGTACAAAATATCTAAACAGATCATTAATGTAAGCAATGTAACACTGAACATTGTTTCTCGTGGTTCAACCTAAGCAGATATGCTATGCGGTTGATTATGTTTTACAACCATTATTATGCCCTGTGGAGATGAGGTATACCACTCATACTCCAACTGATCACTAATAAGTTGCATCAGTATCATACATAGGTCATTAAAAGAGCCGGATTCTTAAGACCTCATCTTCCTCAGTCAGTTAGAGGATTGCTTGAAGGACACTTTGTGTCTCTGCTGTTATAGCTTACCAGGGTAATCTGGTCCTTCGCTATTTTAGAGTTACAGTGGCGTTCTGTACTCTCTTCGTCATCGAGAGATTTCTTGTTTACCTCTGATCGATGCGGTATTTGTGTCTTCTTTGGGAGATTTGTGGTACATCTCACCATTTGGGTTTTGTAGTGAAGGATTGACGGACTATGATAAATCTACATCAATTCCTACACTAGGATGTAAGGATTTACGCATCCATCTCCCCCACATACTCAAGAGTATGTGATCCAGGAGTTCCCTTGGGAAAACCTGTTTCACCATCATTTGGTCTCTAACAATGATGGATCTATGATCAGGGCTCTACATGATATGGTTATACTTGATTAGTTAGGTACATTTCAGTATTCTTTTGACATCATACATGTTCTCAAACATTAATCATTAGCATGGCATCTATGAAGATAGAATACTAAATGTAACAAGTCTAACTCACATCAATTATCATTTCTCAATCATCTCATCACAAGTCATCTGTTAAGCATGACTTTGATGATATTTATAGCTTTCACAGCCCATCAGTCTCATAGGATGCCACTTACTAGGTAACAAGGTATTTCATTATTCATAAAGTTAATAACATACTTTCAATGAATATGAAATCATCATCATTACCTGAATATGATCATCCTCATATAAGAACCTGCTTGGTAAATTTAACTGATAACAGTAAACAATTCATTTCAAAGAAGTTGTACCTTCCTATTCTTACAAGAGTTAGGTTCCCTGAATCTCATCGATTAGGGTAATTCATTTCCTTTACTTATGATTAGGAATATTGATTCCTCATCTCATACTTCAATCATGAGGATTCATGCTTAAAAGCATAACTGGAAATAGGGTTTCACCCTATTCAAAATAAGGTTATTGAATTCCCTTTGTTTTATAAGGTATCATTATTTGTAATATGTTCATAGAGTTTCATGCTTTCAAGCATAACACAGGACTAAGGTTAACATACCCCATCCTTCATTGTTAATATTTCCTTTTTAGATTATTAGTCCAATTCTAGTATGCAACTCTGCCATCCTTGGAAGCATACCAGGGTATGGTGAGTATTTGCCTTTAAATACAACATTTATTGAACATCATAAAGATTATCAATTCAAGGTATGAATTCACTTCTCAATCTTATCATGGTGTGAACACATCATACTCATTGATTTTACTATTCTTTACTTAAAGGCATTACCTTATAAACATCTCCAGGAATTCATAATTGCTAGGTCATAAACTAGATTCACTATCATCCCTCTAGGATCTTCCATATTTTCATTTCTAATTTAAGGATTCTCATTCACATCACATCCCTTCTGGATTAGATTTAATAAATCTCTTAGCTCACAAGGCATAAAGATTCCTTATGTTACAACTTGTAATTAGGGTTTCATACTCAAAGGCATAACCCTGAACTACTACGTTTATCAAATCATTCAAAATTAGGGTTTACTATTCCCATTAAACGTCATCACCCTAGAATTAGGGTTTACTATTCACCTCATGGTGAACTGGACTCATGACATTATCATGTATGAGAAACATCATCATTAAAGCTCTTGGATAAGATTAAGATTCACTAAACATCATAATTAGGGTTTCCATGATCTCACATAGGTGGATCATACCCCAATCATGCACATTCATGTGTATTGAAGGTACTTTACTTGAGTTTCCACCATAAAAGGGTACTTTCTCTCTCTTATGATACTTTCTCTCTCCTCTTACTAGTAGATTGTGATAACACCACTCTAGATCAGGTTGGGTTAAGTCCTCATTGACTAGCATAAGCCAAAACATCACTATCATGTGATTAGGGTTTGATTAGAACAAGGTATTACTCAATTAAACCCCTCAAGGGTATTTTGGTAATTTACCTCATGATCACCATCATGGGTCAAATCATTAATCACTTAGTCCCTTAATGTCCTAAGTTACCATTAGGGTTTAGATTAGATCACCATTGAACCAATTACAACTTCAAGTGATTAAGTATAAATAACCTTGAAAACCTCCAAACGGTTTCAACCTTCAACCACCAAACGGTTTTGAAACCGTTTGGGTGTGTTGACCATTTGCTAGGTTTGACTCCAAGACCGGATAACCTCAAGGTCATTTTCCCAAACCGTTTGGATGTGTTGACCGTTTGGAAAGGTTGACTTTCCAAACCGTTTGAGCTTATGCGGTTTGAAACCGTTTGATCAAATTGTCTTGAGATCGATTGGTCCAAACGACATTGAGATCATTTGAGCCCAAATGGTCTTGAGACCGTTTGGACCCAAACGGTCTTGAGACCGTTTGGATCCAAACGGTCTTGAGACCGTTTGGTCCAAATGGGCTCAAACCGTTTGGACCTCCAAAGTGGTTCAAAAGTTACAATTGGTCATGGATATGTATGTTGAAGCCCTCAATTAACCAAATACATGATAACCACTTATAAATTGAGTCAATTAAGATTAGCCTTAATCAATTGGTCATCAAATTGACCCTCAATTGAAAGCCAATTAGGGTTAAATCCATCTCAATTAGGGTTTCAAATCGGATGGTCATCAATATTCAACAATGTGAATCAATTCAAGGTTGAACCTATCAATTGACCTCCAATTGGGCCCAAACTTGGCCCAAACGGTCTTGAGATCGTTTGGACATCATCCAAACGATCTTGAGACCGTTTTCCCAAAGTTTGAACAAAAACCAAGTCGGTTGGATTAGGGTTGAACTCCAATTAGGTCCAAAATCAGCAATTTTATCAATTCATCAACTTAATGCAATTGGACCTTCAAACCATTAGATTATCTCAAGCCTAGACCTCCAAACGGTCTTGAGACCGTTTGGAGTAACCCCCAAATGGTCTTGAGACCGTTTGGGTCCTTCAACCCAAAACTCAACAAGATCTATGCTTAAAAACAGCAATTTCAACCCGATTAGGGTTAGGATATTGAAGTGCCTTCAAATCTCAATTGGTTAAGAATTAAACTTTGATTCTTTGCAGGAATGAAACTCAATATATTACCAACAGACCCTCAAACGGTCATCCCTTGGTCAACCCTATCAAATGGTCTTGAGACCGTTTCGATCCAAACGGTCTTGCAAGGTCGTTTGAGAGCAAACGGTTTGAAACCGTTTGACCTTAAACGGTTTGCAACCGTTTGGACCAAAAGGGTCCAAGGTCGTTTGATAAAGTAACCTAGGAATCCACGCCCATCATATTCAACCTCTATCAAGGTCGATTATTCCACCGTTTTGCTTGCAAAAGTGCAAGGAAGAAGGGAGGTAGAAGAAGAACTAAATTGCTAGAATTGCAAGAACAAGATATGCATATAAAGCAAAGAGTTTAGAATAATAAAACCCGCCTTAGAACGTTGTTCCTAGAGCTCCAAGCTTCCAAGATTTAAACCTCTAATGGTGTCTTGAGCTCCACAACTCGGCCAGGGGTGATTCCTCCAAGGTAAGGTAGGATTGGTCGGCTAGAACAAGAAGACTAAGAGAATTATCCACAAAACCAATCTTAAAAGATGAATTCCTCCATGAATTCAAGCTAGAAGATGGTTCCTACTTACCTTGGAACTACTTGGTCGTTTCCTTGAGCTCCATAGCTTTGCCTTAGCCATTTGAGAAAGAAGAGAAGAAGTGAAGGAAAAGAAAGATCCGTTCACTTGTTGCAAGAGAAAAGGCTTATATACCTTTAGGCCATTTTACACCATAAGGACCTCTAAAGCATGGAATTTTCATCTAAGTCCCTCCTTGCTCAAGGGAACGTCCAAACTCATCTAAACTTATGCAAAGCTCATGAAATATCAAAATCTAAGGGTGAAGAAAGCTAACTTCCAACTAGGGTTCATACATGAAAGGTCTTTATCCTCATATTAGGTAATTTTTACCACAAGGATCATTCTTGAATCTAATTACTTCACTGATGTGTCTCTTTCACCATTTCTACTCTAAATGATGTCAAGGGTCATAAAAGATGTTCTAGAAGGTGAAATTTACAAATTGCACCCCTCAATTTGGGTAAATTGCACTTTACTCCAAATTAGGGTTTTTAAGCACAAGGATCATTCCACAAGCTGCATCTTGATGCCCAAGCTTGGGAAATCCATCTTACCTCATCATATTCACTCATATGATGCCTCATTATCAAAAGAACATCTCAACCTGTGAACATTGCAAGTTAACCCCTTTAACTGGGTAATTTGCACATAAGTCCCTGTATTTGCAAACAATACTTCATTATTAGTTCATACGGGATAGAAATGGAAACATATGTTCCATAGAAGCTTTAATTATATGCTAAAGGATAATTACAATCATATAATTTCATATTTAGGCAAAACACCTAGGGTTAGCTCATAACCCAGGTCAGGGGTGTTACAAATCATAAACCCCTAACAAGGATTTCGTCCCCGAAATCTCAAGAAGAAAGGGAAAGTAGATATTGTTTCAGCATTATCTTACTACATCTTTAGATAACATTCATCTTCAGGAAAAATGTTATAAAATTTTGTTCAACATTCTTTAAGATCAAATTCATACTCTGGTATTTATTTGAGATCATATAAGTGCCTTTGCACTCTGAGTGTATCATCACATCTGATAATCAGCATACTAACTTCCTTTATTATATGCATTAACTATCTTATCAGTTACACATTCTTATCATAGAGAAAAAGTTTTCTTGTCACACAAGGATTTACTTAACAGACATTCTGGAGAAGGATATGTTTATTTTAAGAACATAAACCTCTAACAAGGGATGTTCTTAAAATTCTATCTTTATTTAAGAACATAAACCCCTAACAAGGGATGTTCTTAACATTCTTACTTTGGTATTAATTACTTGTGTTATCAAAACTTTATATCTCTTTCTTCCTTTTATCATGGGACATTGCTCATTACATATATTCTTTCAACCATTACTAATCATGGTTGACCTTCTTTATTCTCATTTTTCTTATCTTATGATGCTCTTTAAGTTGTTTCAGATTGACTACTTGATCAGAGTAATCAAAAGATGACAATTTAAGAGTTCCCATATTTACTTTATCATCAGTAATTGTATACCTGGCCAGGGTATATGATTACTGAGGTAAGAAAATATGTACTTTAGTACTATCATATTTCTTCTCTTTTCTCATCCTTACCAACATAATTATTAACTTTACTGAATCCTATATCCAGATCAATCTCTAATACCTTTTCTTCTTATAGAAGTAAGCATGTAATATGAAACGTATATCTGATGCATCATTGACAGCTTTTATGAGACCAATCAAGGAATAGTTCAATCAATTACTATTTCAATTTTATCCAAAAGATCATAAGGAGATTTATAAGAAATACCATTTATCTTGTCTAACCAGTCATGGCTCGAGGATTTATCAAATCCTTGCATATCAAGGTATAAGATCCACTTGAATGCGATGATTAGAAAAGAATAGGATGCAGGGAGGTTATACCTCCTGCATAACAACTGACTCACTCAACGGAGTCTCCAACAACAACTTCCTACCCTATGACTGAATGTCATATTGCAGTTTTGGATCACTCTTCGAGTGATAAAAGAGTGCGTAGCACCCGGGTCAATCAGAACAGATATTACACTGGATTTAGACATATCAGAATATAAAAGTTTCATCTGACCTGCCACAACCTGTGGATCGACCACTGCATCAGGTGGGTTCATAGCATAGAACCTCACTATCGCCTGTGATTGATTTTGTGCAGATGATCCAGCTTGGGACGCTTGCCCACGTCCTTGAGCTGCTCCTTGAGGTTGCCTTTTCTGTGATCCTTGTTGCCCTTGTCTCGGAGGCTGTGTCACATAGACAAGCTTAGATCGACAGTCCTTCATCAAATGCCCCATCTTACCACAGTTGTAGCAGCGTCTCTCCAGTTTTTGTGGTTTAAAGGGTTCCTTATCCTTTCTGGATAACCATTGCCTTGGTGTACTAGGTCCCAGTTGTGTTGGTGACATCAAAAACTTCTTCCTTCTGGAATTTCCAGGTCTTTGCTTCTGGATTTGGATAGGCCTTTTCTCAATTCTTCCTCTATATATCCTTTCTGGACAATTAGATCTGATATGTCCAGGCCTCCTACAATTATAACAGGTCCTGGTCTCTGGCTGTATTCTAATCCCTACATTACTGTGGACTGATTCATCAGGCTGAGGCTGAGCATAGGCTTGCTCTGAGTTCAAATCTTCATTATTTACTTCTGCTTCAACCTGCTGCTGAGGGTTACATATCCTATGGATATCCAAAACATCATCATTAGGAGCTGGTAATCTGGGTTGTACTGCTAGTGTTTGATCCACTAGGTACATCATAGTTGCCCTAAATTCTCCAACAGTGATTCCTAAGGAAGGATTCCTTATCATGGTTGGATTAACTAGGGGAACCTCAGGTAAGTGTTCCTCTACTGCTTGCTCCTGTGCACTCCATCTGGGTGTAGCATTGTTGCTTCCTACAACAAACTCCTCGTCCTTATATGTCTTCTTCTCCTGAGGAGCAGAAGATTCTATTAGATGAGGAAGAAAAACTAAAGACAGACTCGACATCCTAAGTCCTATGTCTCTGTACACTCGGCGAACCTTAAGCTCTGATACCACTTAATTGTGGGCTCCGATCTCCAAAACCACGATATAAACACGATTTAAACTTAGCGCAAGCATTCGATTAGTTGCGGAATATGAAAAATTACTGGAAATTAAAATTTTTGAGACAAGATCTGGAAATTATAAAATTCCTTTTGATAAGAAACCAAGTAAATAGTTTACATCTCTGTTAAACCACTTCTTCAGTAGTTATGTTCAACATGATTCAAAATTCTCAGGAGCCCACACCAAAAACTCAAACCACTGATTCCTAGGATCTGAGAGTACAGAGACGACATAGGACTATCTAACTACATAACTCAGCAATCAGTATCTCCACCTGAGATTCACTGCTTCCTTCATACTGTTGTTGTTGTTGTTGTTGCTCATCCTTAATCGGGATCCTTCGTCTTTGACGACCACCTAAAAAGTTGAAATCTACGGAGTGAGACAATGTACAAATTGTCCCAGTGAGAGTTATAACTCTCAACTAGAAGCTTTATATAGCAAATCAAGTTAAACAACATAGGCAAAGTAACTTAAATCATGCAATAGCAAATTTAATAACAAGTGAAGCAACTTCTACTTAAGCAATCATTCCTTTAAAGCATATAAAGAACATGTGTACAAAATATCTGAACAGATCATTAATGTAAGCAATGTAACACTGAACATTGTTTCTCGTGGTTCAACCTAAGCAGATATGCTACGCGGTTGATTATGTTTTACAAACATTATTATGCCCTGTGGAGATGAGGTATACCGCTCATACTCCAACCGATCACTAATAAGTTGCATCAGTATCATACATAGGTCATTAAAAGAGCCGGATTCTTAAGACCTCATCTTCCTCAGTCAGTTAGAGGATTGCTTGCAGGACACTTTGTGTCTCTGCTGTTATAGCTTACCAGGGTAATCTGGTCCTTCGCTATTTTAGAGTTACAGTGGCGTTCTGTACTCTCTTCGTCATCGAGAGATTTCTTGTTTACCTCTGATCGATGCGGTATTTGTGTCTTCTTTGGGAGATTTGTGGTACATCTCACCATTTGGGTTTTGTAGTGAAGGATTGACGGACTATGATAAATCTACATCAATTCCTACACTAGGATGTAAGGATTTACACATCCATCTCCCCCACATACTCAAGAGTATGTGATCCAGGAGTTCCCTTGGGAAAACCTGTTTCACCATCATTTGGTCTCTGACAATGATGGATCTATGATCAGGGCTCTACATTATATGGTTATACTTGATTAGTTAGGTACATTTCAGTATTCTTTTGACATCATACATGTTCTCAAAGCTATGAAGATAGAATACTAAATGTAACAAGTCTAACTCACATCAATTATCATTTCTCAATCATCTCATCACAAGTCATCTGTTAAGCATGACTTTGATGATATTTATAGCTTTCACAACCCATCAGTCTCATAGGATGCCACTTACTAGGTAACAGGGTATTTCATTATTTATAAAGTTAATAACATACTTTCAATGAATATGAAATCATCATCATTACCTGAATATGATCATCCTCATATAAGAACCTGCTTGGTAAATTTAACTGATAACAGTAAACAATTCATTTCAAAGAAGTTGTACCTTCCTATTCTTACAAGAGTTAGGTTCCCTAAATCTCATCGATTAGGGTAATTCATTTCCTTTACTTATGATTAGGAATATTGATTCCTCATCTCATACTTCAATCATGAGGATTCATGCTTAAAAGCATAACTGGAAATAGGGTTTCACCCTATTCAAAATAAGGTTATTGAAATCCCTTTGTTTTATAAGGTATCATTATTTGTAATATGTTCATAGAGTTTCATGCTTTCAAGCATAACACAGGACTAAGGTTAACATACCCCATCCTTCATTGTTAATATTTCCTTTTTAGGTTATTAGTCCAATTCTAGTATGCAACTGTGCCATCCTTGGAAGCATACCAGGGTATGGTGAGTATTTGCCTTTAAATACAACGTTTATTGAACATCATAAAGATTATCAATTCAAGGTATGAATTCACTTCTCAATCTTATCATGGTGTGAACACATCATACTCATTGATTTGACTATACTTTACTTGAAGGCATTACCTTATAAACATCTCCAGGAATTCATAATTGCTAGGTCATAAACTAGATTCACTATCATCCCTCTAGGATATTCCATATTTTCATTTCTAATTTAAGGATTCTCATTAACATCACATCCCTTATGGATTAGATTTAATAAATCTCTTAGCTCACAAGGCATAAAGATTCCTTATGTTACAACTTGTAATTAGGGTTTCATACTCAAAGGCATAACCCTGAACTACTATGTTTATCAAATCATTCTAAATTAGGGTTTACTATTCCCATTAAACGTCATCACCCTAGAATTAGGGTTTACTATTCACCTCATGGTGAACTGGACTCATGAAATTATCATGCATGAGAAACATCATCATTAAAGCTCTTGGATAAGATTAAGATTCACTAAACATCATAATTAGGGTTTCCATGATCTCACATAGGTGGATCATACCCTAATCATGCACATTCATGTGTATTGAAGGTACTTTACTTGAGTTTCCACCATAAAAGGGTACTTTCTCTCTCTTATGATACTTTCTCTCTCCTCTTACTAGTATATGGTGATAACACTACTCTAGATCAGGTTGGGTTAAGTCCTCATTGACTAGCATAAGACAAAACATCACTATCATGTGATTAGGGTTTGATTAGAACAAGGTATTACTCAATTAAACCCCTCAAGGGTATTTTGGTAATTTACCTCATGATCACCATCATGGGTCAAATCATTAATCACTTAGTCCCTTAATGTAATAAGTTACCATTAGGGTTTAGATTAGATCACCATTGAACCAATTACAACTTCAAGTGATTAAGTATAAATAACCTTGAAAACCTCCAAACGGTTTCAACCTTCAACCACCAAACGGTTTTGAAACCGTTTGGGTGCGTTGACCATTTGCTAGGTTTGACTCCAAGACCACATGACCTCAAGGTCATTTGCCCAAACCTTTTAGGTGCATTGACCATTTGGAAAGGTTGACTTTCCAAACCGTTTGAGCTTATGCGGTCTGAAACCGTTTGATCAAATTGTCTTGAGATCGATTGGTCCAAACGACCTTGAGATTGTTTGAGCCCAAACGGTCTTGAGACCATTTGGACCCAAACGGTCTTGAGACCATTTGGACTCAAACGGTCTTGAGATCGTTTGGATCCAAACGGTCTTGAGACCGTTTGGTCCAAATGGGCTCAAACCGTTTGGACCTCCAAAGTGGTTCAAAAGTTACAATTGGTCATGGATATGTATGTTGAAGCCCTCAATTAACCAAATCCATGATAACCACTTATAAATTGAGTCAATTAAGATTAGCCTTAATCAATTGGTCATCAAATTGACCCTCAATTGAAAGCCAGTTAGGGTTAAATCCATCTCAATTAGGGTTTCAAATCGGATGGTCATCAATATTCAACAATGTGAATCAATTCAAGGTTGAACCTATCAATTGACCTCCAATTGGGCCCAAACTTGGCCCAAGCGGTCTTGAGATCGTTTGGACATCATCCAAACGGTCTTGAGACCGTTTGCCCAAAGTTTGACTAAAAACCAAGTCGGTTGGATTAGGGTTGAACTTCAATTAGGTCCAAAATCAGCAATTTTATCAATTCATCAACTTAATGCAATTAGACCTTGAAACTATTAGATTATCTCAACCCTAGACCTCCAAACGGTCTTGGGTTGTGACCAAACGGTCTTGAGACCGTTTGGAGGAACCCCCAAACGTTCTTGAGACTGTTTGGGTCCTTCAACCCAAAACTCAAGAAGATCTATGCTTAAAAACAACAATTTCAACCCGATTAGGGTTAGGATGTTGAAGTGCCTTCAACTCTCAATTGGTCAAGAATTAAACTTTGATTCTTTGCAGGAATGAAATTCAATATATTACCAAGAGACCCTCAAATGGTCATCCTTGGTCAACCCTATCAAACGGTCTTGAGACCGTTTCAATCCAAACGGTCTTGCAAGGTCGTTTGAGAGAAAACGGTTTGAAACTGTTTGACCTTAAACGGTTTGCTACCGTTTGGACCAAAAGGGTCCAAGGTCGTTTGATAAAGTAACCTAGGAATCCAAGCCCATCATCTTAAACCTCTATCAAGGTCGGTTATTCCACCGTTTTGCTTGCAAAAGTGCAAGGAAGAAGGGAGGTAGAAGAAGAACTAAATTGCTAGAATTGCAAGAACAAGATATGCATATAAAGCAAAGAGTTTAGAATTATAAAACCCGCCTTAGAACATTGTTCCTAGAGCTCCAAGCTTCCAAGCTTTAAGCCTCTAATGGTGTCTTGAGCTCCACAACTCGTCCAGGGGTAATTCCTCCAAGGAAAGGTAGGATTGGTCGGCTAGAACAAGAAGACTAAGAGAATTATCCACAAAACCAATCTTAAAAGATGAATTCCTCCATGAATTCAAGCTAGAAGATGGTTCCTACTTACCTTGGAACTACTTGGTCGTTTCCCTGAGCTCCAGAGCTTTGCATTAGCCGTTTGAGAAAGAAGAGAAGAAGTGAAGGAAAAGAAAGATCCGTTCACTTGTTGCAAGAGAAAAGGCTTATATACCTTTAGGCCATTTTACACCATAAGGACCTCTAAAGCATGGAATTTTCATCTAAGTCCCTCCTTGCTCAAGGGCACGTACAAACTCATCTAAACTTATGCAAAGCTCATGAAATCTCAAAATCTAAGGGTGAGGAAAGCTAACTTCCAACTAGGGTTCATACATGAAAGGTCTTTATCCTCATATTAGGTAATTTTTACCACAAGGATCATTCTTGAATCTAATTACTTCACTGATGTGTCTCTTTCACCATTTCTACTCTAAATGATGTCAAGGGTCATAAAAGATGTTCTAGAAGGTGAAATTTACAAATTTCACCCCTCAATTTGGGTAAATTGCACTTTACTCCAAATTAGGGTTTTTAAGCACAAGGATCATTCCAAAAGCTGCATCTTGATGCCCAAGCTTGGGAAATCCATCTTACCTCATCATATTCACTCATATGATGCCTCATTATCAAAAGAACATCTCAACCTGTGAACATTGCAAGTTAACCCCTTTAATTGGGTAATTTGCACATAAGTCCCTGTATTTGCAAATAATACTTCATTATTGGTTCATAAGGGACAGAAATGGAAACATATGTTCCATAGAAGCTTTAAATAAAATCATCTAATTTCATATTTAGGTAAAACACCTAGGGTTAGCTCATAACCCAGGTCAGGGGTGAAACACCAACTCTCACATTCCATGCGAGAAAGGTCATTTGGACACCTGTGCGCGTTGTTATCCATCACATGGGGCCAGTTTTTGGGTTGTTTGCTCAGGTCGTGCTCACGAACCTTCTTTGTCTTTTCCTTCCTGGTATCCATGTTGTGGAGACTCACCATATCCCCTCCCGTGGTATGGCCTTATCCAAGTTTGTTTTGCTGGACGCATTCTCATGTGTGTTGCTTGTCTGGTAACCAGGTCGTGTGTGGACCCCCTTGCTCGCACCAGAAACATGGGGCATTTTGGAGGCGTTCTTCTGTGGTCGATCAACTTTCCCCCCATGGCAGGTCTAGGATAGGGTAGTTCGTGTCGTTCCCCCATGTTGGTGGTACCACCTTTCTCGAGGACATGTTCGGCTCAGAGCCTCGGCCGAGGACACACCTCTAGGGGCTCCTCTCCCACGTGAGCTCAACAACTTGGTGTTGGCCTTGCTAGTGGTGGATGTAGATGTTGGCCTTCCATGGCTTCGCTACTGTGGTGGGATGAAGGATGTGGAGTCATTCTGTCCAATGTTGCTGGGTATGACTTTGTTGGATCGTTGTTCTACTGCTCGTTGCTCGCTGGGTGCAGCAGTCTTAGAAAATGTGGGCATCGTCATTGTGCCGAGTAGCCTTGTCGTCGAACTCTCATGCCAGTAAAGTTACCACAAATGGCATATCAACAGTCACACTATTGGTTCCTCATGTAGCGACCCGAAGTCAGGTGGGAACGCCCTCTGATTTAAGCATATTAATAAGCGAAGGAGAAGAAACTTACAAGGATTCCCCTAGTAATGGTGAGAAAACCGAGAAAAGCCCATCTTGAAAATTGGAAGGCTTTTCCCTATGAATTGTAGTATGTGGAAGTGTCCTCAAAGGTAGACCTGGCCCAAGTCCCCTGGAAGGGGGGCACCTGAGAGGGTGAGACCGTGAGGTCCCCGTCGTGCCCGGACCCTATCTCACCATGATGCGTTGTCGTCGAGTCAGGTTGTTTGGGAATGCAACCCCTATTGGGTGGTAAATTCTGTCTAAGGCTAAATATGGGTGAGGGACCGATAGAGAACAAGCACCATGAGCGAAAGATGAAAGGACTTTGAAAAGAAAGTCTCAAGGATAGAGAACCTAAAAGGTATACAAAATTTTTACTTATGTGCAATTAGGAAAATTAGTATTTTTCATAGTTGACCCCGTCTGAAACGTCAAAAATTGAAACCTGTGGTGTATTTAGAATTTCTTTTAGATATGCACATTAAAAGTTTTAAGTTCGCATCATATGCAACCACGTAAAATAATATACAGTGATTGGATCATATCAAAACGAATCTAAATATGTCGTAGATCGACGCTGCTCTGATACCACTGTTGGGTTTTGTGGAGGAAACATGTGCGGAGGAAGCAATAAAAGTAAAATATATATCCATGCAACCCGCAATAGGAACTCATCAACAACAATGTATTCAGAAAGAGTGTTTGTGGGATATACCTTATCGCGGACCAAGTCCGATGACGTCCTGCTGCACGATGGTGTGCAATGCTCCTAGCTTATACAGATGATACTTCTGTCCCGTCCTCCGAACGCATTATGGGAAGATCCGATAGTACTCCTTTTGTGTGGTGATGTACCGTGCTTGTAGCGCATATGGACGGTCATTGACATCCTCCGAAATTAGGAGTATTAGTGTCTACGTCTCTACTTCATCCACACAGATGGACGGGAACTCCACATCGTGCTTCCATAGCCGACAGGAAGAAGTAACCTTTGTGCGATGATGTGCTAGTGTCCCGGTGCTCTCCTTTCTCTCTTGAGGACAGTGACATCTAGGGTTTACATACGTTATCGTAAACTAAAAAGCCTCTCTCAATATCTAGTAAATATATCAGCCGTCAAGCCCCTTTAAATAGGAGACAAAAGGAATTGGGGTTTCCTAAACCCTTTGATAAACAGAAATATTGTTTTAAATAAAAATCTCATGAATTAATTAGAATATTCTAGAATTAATTATTTAACAAATTAATCATATTAATTGATTAATTAATATCCTACTCTATGAAATCACTCAGGATGGCTCTGTGGACATACATACCAACAGTATGACCTTGTTGGATCCACTTGAAGGAGTAAAAACCATAGGGTGCATTTGGGTTTGAGAGAGAAGACCAACATGGAAGTGTATATTGGTTACAAAGAGCTTCAACAAGTTCAAGATGTTGAACATGATGAAGTCTTTCAATAGTTACCGTGGTTAAATCTGTTAGGAGCATCCTTGCTATTTCAACTTAGTAAGACTATGAGATTTAACATATGTATGTTAAAATCACATTCCTTAAATGGAGTAATTATGAGGATGTGTACATTAAATAAACTAAAGGTTTTATAAATATAATGTGGAATAAAGTATATAAGCTATAAAGATCAATCTATGGATTGAAGCAAGCATCTCAGAGTTGGAATCTTCTATTTTGACAAGACAATCAAAGGGTTTGACTTGAGTCGGAATGAAGATGAAAATTGTGATCATAAAAGATTTAGTGGAGCATATTAATATTCCAAATAATGATGGGAAATAACATCTTATTCTGCAAATGTCAGAACTTGGCTGGAAACATTATCTCTGTGAAGGGTTTAGACAAGACATCCTATGTGATACAGATTGAGATATATAGAGATAGATATAGAAGGTTTATTGACCTAAGTAAGAGCACATACATTGGCATGATGTTGAAGGGGTTCAACATGCAATAACTCAATGAGAGAATATTTGTCCATGTTCCATGGAGTTAGTCTCTTTGGAGCCTAGTGTCCCAATTCTTGTGAAGAACTGGAACACATGACTAGATGCATTCACAATTGGATCTATCTTGAATGCAATATTATGTACTAATCCCATTATCTCATATGTATTGCACATGACGAGAGGATATCTAGTTGTCTCATATGTATTGGATAAGATGAAAGGATATCCAATCATCTCATATGCATTGGACATGATAAGAGGATATATATACACCTATCTAGTAATCTCATATGTATTGGACATGATGAGAAGGTATATGTCAGATGCCAATGAGAGTCACTGGACTACCATAAAGAACATCTTTTGGTACTTGTAAAGCACTAAAAGGATCGGTTCCTTGGTTATGATAATAAGGAAGAGTTGGGTGTAAAAGGTAACACTGATGCAAGCTTCCAAAATGACAAATAAAATTAATGATCACAATCTAAATTTATGTTTGACCTAAAATAAGAACTGTAAGCTGGAAAAGTTCCGAGCTAGAGAGTTGTTTAAATCTACAATGTTATAAGAACAACAGAGGATATTGTATGGATCAAGAAGTTCATATGGGTGAACTTGTGGGAGGTTCCAACCATTGATGACACAATAGAAATACTATGACAACAAAGGAGCTATTGGAAAATGAATCTTAGATAACACATTTCAACACTTCCATCTCATACAAGATGTTTTACAATGAAGAGATGTGAAAATTGCAAAATATCGACTTCAAGCATACATTGCTAAACCCACTATAAAAGAGCTTGCGCAACAGAAACATGATGGACATGTTAACATCACTTGGAACATGATTCATGGCTTATTATATTTAAGTGCAAGTGGGATTATGTTGGTATGTATGTCCATAGAGCCAATCATATGATAGTTGGAGTGTGGCATTGGATAAAGGTAATTCCATCTATTATTTTTGTCTCAGTATGAGATGATGACACTGGCACACCCTAATTTTTGGGACCTTGTAAGTGCATGACTAAGTTATTGATGAAACTAAATACAAGATTGAATTATGTTTACAAGAAGGTTGCATCCATTTTTCATTATGTTTGGATATAAGGAAAAGTATGTAGAGAGGGTCTTTTGTGTGAATTGGTCAGTTTTGATGTTTGAGAATCATTGAATCTCAATTTGAGAATGTTTGTATACTTGTTAGGACACAATAAAATCATCGTTCAAGTATGGGTAGAATTTGGAGTTGTTTGATCTTATAAACCCTATGGGAGAGAATACTATGATAAGTGGAATAATTGTGAATTAGTTTAGATATTTGAGGAAGAGAGTATATTATATTCATGTTGTCCTTCTTACTATTGGTGTGGAACCAATGTGGAACTAGGGTCTTATATATAAGATATGCACCTACTCCAATAAGGATTATACCACACAATGATTCTTTCATTGGATTAGATAAGAGTACTCAACTAAGAATCATGGGGATCTTGTCAATGAAAGTCCTTTTGTTCCAAAAAACAATAGGCGTGAAACCCATAAACACTAGAAACCCAGTCCATATCGACTTTTGTTAGGGTTTTAGGGAAGTAGTGGAACATGATGCATATATAATATGTGTTTTGAGAGTCTTGAAACTAGAAGATACAAAGAGGGTTAGTAGGAAGATGAATATTTTTCAACAACACATATAGTATCTAGGGTTACCTTCATGGATATGAAAGGCGTCGTGGGTAGGAAGGAAGATAAGAATCCATGGTAAAAGGGAAATGATGCCTATTTAATGAGATGGGGGTTATGGAGATAGTACAACCAACCAAAAGAAAGACAGAAGATAGAAGACTACAAGGAGGACAGGGTGCGACCAAACTTGCCAAGTCAGTGACGTCCCTGCAATACGCTGACACTCAATAGAAAAGTAGTAGTGAGGGAAGTGAGAGAGAAGGGCCATGCAAGGGAGAGTCACCCATCAATAATGGATCAAAGTACTAAAGAATCCTAGAGACCTATAGTCGATGGTGAAGCCTTGGAGGCAACCTCCAAGCAAGATCTAACATGGGTGACAGTAGGCTTTAGCCTATTTTGGAAGAGAGATAATCTTGATCAAAGTTAGAAGCATGAGGCCTTCCTGTCATTGATGCATCCTGCAATGTTGTGTGGTGGACGTTGAAGCTGAGAGTTAGAGGAAAAATAAAGAGCGGCATGACTAGTGTTTCTCAGACATGAATCAAGGATGAATGAAGGATTAGAGGCATCAAGTATTTGTGCAAGGAGAAATAGGTACGAAGGCAAAGGCAAAGTGTCTTTGGACCTCAAGGGCTGACAAAGTTCCTAAGGCTAGTAGTGTGTGGTAGAGGTAGTCTCTAGGGAAGGACAAAACTATGAATAGGTTTGGCTCTATTCGACAATGGCAATGGCTTCACCTTGGGCAAGAGGAGACAGAATAGAATCGAGATCCAAAATCTCAAGGAACGAGTGGGGTCTGGTTCACCAGGAAGGCGTACCCAAGGATAAGATCTGTGAATAGAAGGAGTAAAAGGAAAAGAAAAGAAAGAAGACATGTGTACGGATCATCAAATTAACATTGAACGGCCTAGATTTCATCATGAAGGTAATTTCTTTCATTTTTTATATCTTTTACCCTAGAGATTCAAATCTGGAAAACAAGGTACCTTTAGAAAGATATCAAAGTATGCATCCCTATAAAAATACTAAGTTAATGATATTTAGATGTTTATTTGGTCAAATATTTTATGAAAGGAAATATTTATGATAATGATGTATATACAATAGGTTATGATCAGAATGTAGGATTTTGGTGAAATAAATTTTCATGATCTTATGTTGAGGTCCACATTAAGAATAGAAGGTCTGATTTTCATTATTTGATGTGTATAATTTATTATGTTGATTTTACCTATTAGAGGTACTTTGGTGATTTGAAGTATCAAATAATGATATGAAATTGAGGAAAATCATAAAAGATCCTATTTGAAAGTATGAATCATTTATGTACAGTTGGATATGGATTTAGCTGATAGTTCATACAATATAGGATTTTATATGGAAGAAGTTAGTTTGTAATTATATTTAAGCAGAACTACGAATCATTAATAATGATAGGGTTGTCGATAAATGATGGGATGTATTTCTTGTGGGTACATAATCATATCAACTTTTGTTAGAGGATACCCTGATGTGTATCATAATTGAGGAGACTCTAACATCCATAGAAAGATAGATAGAGTCTATTAGGATAATGCACAATTTCTTAATATGGTTTTTATATAAGTATGTCTAATTTATTTTTAGGGAATTTTTGACTTGACAAAGATGTGAAAGTACATTAGGGTTTCATCAACCTTACATGATTTTCTCCAAGAAAAGTAAGTGGTTCATGCCCATTGAATTTTATTATTATTATGATTCAACCTACACATTTTGCAAAGTAACTTAGAGATTAAGTTACTTTTAGACATTCAATTAGCAATGTTTATTTCATGTCCAATAATACTTTTAGTAATTAGACTTTGTTTAGATGAAATTATGTCATAAGGATGTCAAATTTTAGATTTTAGGTATTTAAGATATCTTCATATACTTAAGTTTTTCTATACATTCAGTACAAGTTATTTTCCTCGATCCTTTAGATTTAGATTTTAGGTAATCTACATTTGAGTGAAGGATCATATTAAGTCTTGTTTTAAGAATTCCGTATATTAAGACCTTCTAAAAAGATCAATTCAGTTTATAAGAATATCATATTTTATAATTTAGTACATGTTCACTTATCAGTATTCAGCTTCTATATAAGATATGTTCAGATTCATAATTTAGTAAATTTAGATTTAAGATAATTAACTCAAAACTTTCATTTAAGACATCATATGATAAGCCATCATTCAGTTAGTCCCAGGATGATTCAAAGGCATCTATTGCCAATTTATAGGAGTGTTTACTCCAACTCATAGGTACTTTGGTACCAATTTAGGACGTAGTTACGCCAATTCAGAGACACCTATGTGTCATTTAGTGGCATGTAGTGTCATTTCAAAGGTACTTTGGTACCAATTCAGGGGCGTAGATATACCGATTAAGGAGGAATTATTGTATAATGATGGTCATAATAAGATAAAAGACATAAATAAAAGAAACATTGATACAATATAAGTTTATAACTTTCAGAATTAGTTCAACTTTCAGTTACAACATATTCATAGTTATCTCATTAGAAATTCAATGCCACTTACTCTATCTTAGTTTCCCTTTGTGCATGGTTGGGGATGATATATCCGTAGGTACAAAATTTTAGGAGATACTCATGACAAGATGATATCACAACAACTTTAAGAGGTTTTCTTGGTGGGGCGCCATCTACATGATCTGACACATTATGAAAAAGTACATACTTTTACATGTATATAGTATTTGTATAAAGTTTGGTGTATGTAAGTTTCTTTCCTACTATACTTGATGAGAATTACAGAACTCTTGATGTCCTTAGGACCTTCATCCCAAGGAGGAATTACAGTCACAAGTCTAATTATAATGGTTGTTAAAGACAATACTTAAGGATAATAGAACTAACATTACAAACAAAGTTTAAGCTTAATGTATGATGATTGCTAGAGGTAACTAAAACTCTTTAAGGGTATACATGAAGATTCTTTAATCATATGATAATACAATTAATTTCATAGTATGGATCATTGGTTTATGATTGTGATAATATGGAACTCTACCTGACGTTGATATAAGAAAGAACCTAAAAAAATATGACCAATCAATGTTTCCTTGGATATTGTATGGTAAGATAGTGTCTACAAATACTTTGGGCTTATCTAGAAAAGGGCATCATGATAATATGAGGAAACATCATTTTGACCTAATAGTGTAGTATATGATTAAAGGAGGAGGGAGTCTGAATGACTTTAGTGCGGGATTTCACAAACCAAAGTATGTGGTCCATGCCCATGAGTATTTAGTTATAGTTAGACTTGATATGTTTACATGTTTCATACCACTCTACAAGATGTTCATAATTTACTTGATATAATGATCTCAACCATAATATTGTAATTAAGATTAATTAGTGAAGATACACCAATTCATCCAGTGGCATGTAGTCCCAATTTAGAGGTATTTTAGTACCAATTCAGGGTGTATATAAGCCAATTCAAGAGGACTTATCATATAATGGTGGCCACAAGAAGATAAAAGACACATCGATTCAGTAAAAAATTTAAAACTTTTAGAATTAGTTCAACTTTCAATTACAGTATATTCATGTTTATCTCATTAGAAATTCAATACCACCTACTCTAACCTAGGTTTCCCTTTGTGCATGGTTGGGGACGAGATGTTCGTAGGTATAAAATTTTAAGAGATGGTCATGACATTATGATACACCAGTTGGTATGTAAATTAAGAGCCAATCATATGATGATTCGATTGGCATACATCATGATTGATTTGATAAATATCAAGACAAGCTTCCAATTAATTCTAGCTCAATCGATTATGAGATAAATGATGGAGCAGAATAAATGTCTAAAGAATGACAATACTCAATGACGTATTTCTTCATGTTGAGGACCTGGACAATGAGATCATACAGATGCTAAGAGTATGTACATTCTTGTTATGTCCCTAGTCATATGTCAGTGTGGAAGCTTGATAGACAACAATGACACATCAAGAATAGAATTGTGTTGGTTGATGACAGTGTCTCATTAGTCATGATATATGATATCAAACCAAGCACATAGAGACATGTTGGAGAATAGTGTATCAGATAGACCCACCATGAGAGTGACACATGGAACCATGACATGGTAGTCTGAATCATCTCTCATAGTGATGGTGGTGATTGTGATTCTTAGATATGAAATCACTGCACTCGTCGAATGTGATTGAGTACACTTTGACGTCGTCTAACACATACATGAAATATGGGTTGTTATAATAGTGATGATTGGGTGGCTTTGACACATGAGATAGATTGTGAGTGATAGATATGGGATTTTTCCCTCCTAAGGGAGTATGATGTCCAGGCCACTTGATAAGCGAGACTAAGAAAGGCATGTGCATGCACATATGAATCAATGTATGATATTGATGTCACACATATCTCAAACAGTATTCACTAGTTCAAGAAACACGAATGAACATTGAAAGGATGACAACTCCATGCCTTGAGTTCATACAGGATATCAGAGACAAATGAATTATACATTCATTGGAACACCAATCATAGACTGTAAGATTGAAAGTTGTTCTCCAACTTTCCTTTTCACTTGGTTAGGACTGATGTGCGACTAGGTACCTCTCTTTGCTTGTGATGTCATAAGATAGTTATAGACATTCACTGCCAACATGAAATGGGACCTATAGGGTCACACACAAAAGATTAACTTGGAAGAAGAGTTTATCCATGAATGATGTTTGGATTGATTACTAAAGTGTTTAGGTACTCAATCAAACATTCAATCAATAGATTGGACTCAGAATCATCAAGTTCATGTATTGAACTATAAGGACCCTAACCTTCATTTTGGGCTTACCCTATTTGCTTTGCCTAAGCCTTGTGTTGAGATTCTTGCTAATCATCTCAAATGGTGATTAGGTTTTGTTTGTGCTTTGTTGAGAGTTGGAGGTGAAACTTGCAAATAACCTAAGTTTTAGGGTTGATGTGCAAGTTTGACACCTTGAGAGATGTTTCTCTCTCTCCTTACATCCTCTAGGGTTGACATGATGGGTTGGGCTCATTGTTTGAGTAGCTTTGGGCTTTGTTTTGCCTTGTTGAGCCTTGTTTGGGCTTTGCCTAGCTTTGTTGGGCCTTGTATCGGGCAAGGGTGAGCTTGGTGCCATGTGTCAGCCATGGTGTATTGGCTAGGTGGTTGTGTCGGGCAAGTGGTGTGTCACCCATGAGGTGTATCAGCCAAGTGACCTTCTTTGACCTAGCATCATTTGTGTCACCCCCCCCCCTAGTGGACACTTGGTGCTTGTTGCTTGGATGTGGCAAAAGCTTTGGACATGTGGTGGTGGGTGAGATAGTAGGTGGCTTTGCCCCATGGACAAGTGTCCCTAAGTTGGGCGACACCTTGCCTTAGTCTCCCCTTCACCCTCTTCTATATATGTATCTCCTTTCTCTTGCTTGGGATCCCTTTAGTTCCTTAGTTGCCTTCCTTTTTCCTTGGTGGACGATACCTCCCCTTGGTGAGCTTGGTGGCTGATACATTTGGTAGAGCTAGCTTGGTGGTCGATCTCCTTGGTGGACTCTTCTTCTTCCTCTAGTGGTGGCTGAACCTAGAGTGTGTCTTTCTTTTCTTCTTGTGGTGAGCATCTCCCCCTCTTTCCTTGGCACCTTCTTCTCCTTCTTGCTTATTCTTCAGCCATGGTGGTTATAATCTTTGTTTTTCTTCTTGTGGTGGATGAAGGTGGTGCTTGGAGCTTGGAGCTTTCTTAAGGTGGGTTACATAACTCCTAACCCTAGATATACTAATTCTTTTTCATGTTGCATGTTTATATGTCATCTTGATCGGCAATGCATCTTGTTAGATATGTTTCTTGCCCTAGTATGTACCCTTTTATCTTGTTATATATATAGTGGTCCTGTTGTTGATGTGTTCTTAGACCTTGTGGCCGAACCTTGAGTTTAGGATTCCTTGGGAAAAACCCCTTTCTATCCCTTTTGGTTTTGAGAAGTGAGTTTGAGCTCTAGTGGTGTAGGCAAAACCCCTCTCTCTTGGTTGTTGAGAGGTGAGTCTATGCTCTAGTTGCTTGGGCAATACCCTTCTCTCAACATGGATTTGAGAGGTAATCCTTGGTTGGACGTTGACCTGGTGAAGGTTGGAATATTGACCGATAAGGGGATGATCCACCTTGTTGCCCGATATGTGATGGAGGTTGTGCAAAACCCATCTCTCTTGGTTGTTGAGAGGTGAGCCAACTCTCTTGATCTATTAGGGTTTGATGATGGTGATCTTGAGGTTGAGGATGACCAAACCAATATGGTCCTTGTTCCTTGTAGGATACCCTCTTGTGGTGCTTTGCACGATACCCCTCTCCTAGGGTTGAGTCTTGGGCGATATGATAAGAAGCATTCTTTGTCCCTTTGGCCCGATATGATCTCATGCCTTAGTAGGTGCTTTTGGGCGTTATGCTTTTGGCCAACATGATGCGTGGTAGACATCTTTGTTTTGTTCTTTGGGCAATATGGGTTGGTTTTGGTGTTGCCTGATATAGTGCTTGGGTGGTGGAACCCTAGTTAGGTGCCCTAGTGTTGACCGATAGGTGGTGCCTTCCTTGTGGGGCGATAGGTTACCTTGGGCACCATGGTATCATTCATTAGTTGTGTGCTTGTTGGGCGATATAGTGGTGACCTTGGGCGTCATAGCCTTGGACGATATAGTTGTGGATGACCTGACCTTGTTGGTTGCCCGACACAAAACCCTAACCCATTATGGGTGATAGGGGTGATGGCTGATATGTGACACCAATATGTTGCCTGATATCATCTTGCACGTGGTTGCCCGATATCCATGGTTGCATGACACAACTCTTGGCCCCTGGTTGCATGATATCCCTTGTGCATGGGCGCATGTTATGCTGGTGACCGATATGGGTGGTTTAGTGCCTTAGGGTTTTGATGACCTAGCTGATAGAGCTTTGGTGAGGGATATGACCCTGCCCGATACCTCCTTTGGGTGAGGGATGGCGCTACCTATTGGTATGTATGCCCATAGAGCAAGTCATGTGATGATTGTAATGGGATACATTGTAATTGATTTGAATAATTATAAATGCAATTTCCAATCTATACATTTTAACTGTTTCTGAGATGATAGTGTAACATGTTAGACGTCTAAAGAATTGTTTACTCAATGACGTATGCTTTTAGGTTCAGGACCTAAACGATGAGATCACACAACTTGTTAAGAGTATAAATTCTAATTTTATCCCTAGTCAGTTGTTATTATGGAAATAACAATAGACATCAATAACTCTAAAGACTAGATTGTGTGTTGGTTGATGACATAATCTCATTAGTCACGATATAGTGATATTAAACCAAGCACATAGGTACTTGTTAGAGAAAAAGTGTATTGGACAGACCCACCGTGAGAGTGAGACATGGAACCATGAGTTGGTAGTCACAGTCAGCTCTCACAGTGATGGTGGTGAGTGTGGTTCTTCGACCTGAAATCACTACACTCAACACATGTCGTTGGGTACACTTTGACATCATCAAACGCAGTCCTGAAACATGGGTTGTTATAAAGGTGATGATTGGGTGACTTTGACACATGGGGCTTTTGAGGGGTGCATGATAGATATGGGATTTGTCCCTCCTAAGGGAGTTTGATGTCCATGGACACTTGATGAGTAGGATTGAGAAAGGCATGTACATGCACGTGTTAATCAATATGTGATACTAATGTAACACACATCTCACCCAGTCTGCTCTGAGATCAAGGAAATGGATGAACATTGAAAGGATGATTGTTCCATGCCTTGAGTTCATTCAGGACATCAGTGATAAAGGAATTATACATTCACTATAACACCATTCACGGATTGAAGGATTGAAATTTGTTCTCCAACTTTCTATTTCACTTGGGTAGCACTGATGTGCGACTAGGCACCGCTCTTTGCTTGTGAAGTCATAAGTGTTATGGACTTTCACTGCCAACGTGAAATGGACCTGCAGGGTCACACACATAGGATTTAACCTAGAAGAGGAGTTTATCCACAAATGATGTTTAGATTGATTACTAAAGAAGTTTAGTAGTTCAATTAAGCACTCAGTTGATTGGTAGCTCAAAATCATAGTGTTCAAGGTGTTGGACCAATTGATTAGAGTATCAGATTGATTGAAACTACAATTGACTGATTTTGCATAGTCTTCTGCCCCAACAGATCGGCTTATGGGATGAACCGATCAACTCAGGTTACTAAATCGATCGGCTCATGTGATGAACTGATCAGCTCAAGATAGGGTGAGATGACCGGTTCAAGGGTGGAACCGATCAGCTCAACTGGTCTAACCAAGATCGTTTGGAAAGTCAGAAGACTATTTCGCAAATACAATTTGTTTCACTTGCACAAATTCGATTTGGACAAGGATTAATATTTGATTAATCGGAAACAAATACAAAAGTCAATTTGAGTTGGACCAGGACCACAAACCGATCGGCTCAGAAGTGAACCGATTGGCTCAGGTGTCCCAAATGATCGGTTCAGGTGTGAACCGATCGGTTGAGGTCACCAAATGATTGTTTCTGGGTTGAAACGATCGGTTCATCTGGCACAGTTGGTTGTTTTTTGTGGAAAATTTTGAACCCTTCTACTCCTGCTTTAATCCCGCATTACCCGGGGTTGAGAACCATGTCCCATGACCCTCCTATATATAGGGGTATTAGGGGTTTCTCAAAGCACAACTCAGAATACCAGTTGCTCTATAAAGTTGTTGTTCTCTCTGGTTTTAGTAACCGAGAGAGCCCGAGTAAGTGCTACCCGATAAGGGAGGCCCAACAAGGGAAGACAATTGTAGAAAAGTGACTGGTGGTAGGAGAGTGTGTCGGTGACTAGTATGCCAACAGGAGGGTGCGACTCCTTCCGATTCCTTGTGGGACAAGGAGATCCGAGTTCTAGGCATTCCGTGTTGACGACTGTAGAGGTGGGAGACTCCTGCCGCTCAGAGGACAATTTTCAATCCCGACAGTCCTGATGAGACCAGGAGATGCACAGATACCGTCCAAGACTGGAGGTGAAGACCACGCAAGCCATGAGGTAACGTTGCCGAGCAAGCCTCGGGACAAGGTACGCCTCCACAAGCCATCATTCCTATTGTATAGACGTTGACGTGATTCCTTTATTATGGGTTTGGGAGAAGAAATTTTTTGTTTCTGTTGCCTTCTTTGTCTCCCTTAAACCCCAACAGTGGTATCAGAGCCACAGAAACGGCTCAATACTTTAGGATTATTGATGTGATCGATTTTGGTTTTTCGCCTTTATTTATTGCATATGATGCAAATAAAATCGGCTTTATGCATGTCCAATCCTAAATCCACAAATCCCAATGTACATATATGATATGTAATACAAATGCACTCGATGCACGTTTCCCTTAAACGAGTTTTGTGGTGGATGTATAGCATGGTTATGGACAATAAACCCTAGGTATGTGTTCTTGGTTAAATGTGGTTTCTTGCATCTCAGTCTACACATTGATTCCCTATCTCCTATTCCTGATGTAACTCGAGATAACTCGAGATTTCTTTCCTACCTTTGCTCTCCCCGAATGTAACTCGGGGTTTCCTTTTCAAATGTAAAATAGGATATATCTTTTATTTCCTATTATGTCAAAGAATGGTGGACCTTTTGACGACCGCTTCGAGGATCAAGACGAGCGGGTGGCAGCCTGAGGAGATGCATGATGACCAGTGAACTGATCAGCTGGAGGTGCCAGTCAATCGGTTGGTGGCACCCAACCGACCAGTCTGATGGCGAGCCGATCAATCATGGAGATGAGTTGATCAAACCCAGAAAAGCAAATCATAGAGTTCATCTTGTATAGGTTGAATGTGATGTGGACCTAGATGACCGTGATTACTCTTGGCTCGAGGAATCACATTAGGATGGCCATAATCATTGCTTTTATCGTTTCACATGTTTTCTGTGGGATATAGCATGTATATGATACTTACTATATTGTGGTGATTGGATATGTATATGTACCTATAAAACCAAATCCCTCATTAAATATTAAAGTTTAAGATGCCTTCTAAATGCGACACACGTGAAAAGCTTGATCGACCAAGTGTGGGCACACCCTAGCATGGTACACTGTCTATCTCATGGAAGCGTGAAGGATGGATATGTGGGTCTACCCTAGCAGGGTGCATATTCATCGTGTTGGATTTGGGTCAGACTTAACAAGGTGACCTAGATAGGATCTAGCACCTTGAGGCATGGAGGTGATCATGGAAAGGAGTTGCACATGACATCTTTCAAGAGTTGCATATGATGCAATTGGCAAAAATTTCCTACCTGGAAGATCTTAGTTGTGGGTGACATCCCTAGCTGGTCTATGACTCATAGGATTTTAGGATCTTGACCCACTAGGAGATTGTATGCTGTAATCTTCTGAATTGATGGCGAGGGCTGTCAATTTGAATCAAAATAGTGGGAGCGGTAATTAATTAAAGGCCTAATTAACTACTGTAAAATTTTATTCAAATCAAATCAAAAGGAGTTTAGACACTTATGATTTTCTTTAGTAGAATGGCAAAAGAATCATCTTTTAAAATGGACAAACTAATTGAGAATAAATTCCATAACTGGTTGGGGATTGTGAGAAGTATTATGCACAATCTAGAAATATCGGTAGCCTTTGAATCCACTCTATGTGTGCTTAAGAAGAATGATAGTTCATTGATAGAGATCAATGGAACAAAATCTAAGGATAAAGGTGAGGGAGATAAGGGTTCTCTCGCCAAACCAATGTCAGAATCTTCTACGCTAAAAATATGGAGAGGATGGAAGGAACGATGGAAGAAGAAGCAAGAGATAGAGATCTCTACTTCTGGTGTATACGTAATAGAGATTAACTTTACTACTTCTTTGTCATGGGTACTTGATACCGGATGTGGATCTCATATTTGTTCAAATGTGAAGGTTCTTAAGAGAAGTAGGCCTTTGGGGACATGCGAGGTTGAACTACGTGTTGCCAATGGGGCAAGAGATGCCGCCAGTGCTGTAGGAACCTATGAGTTAACTCTACCAAGTGGGCTAATAATAGAGTTGAAGAACTGTTATTATGTACCTGCGATAAATAGGAATATCATTTCCGTCTCTTGTTTGGACAAGGATGGTTTTGAATTTCTTATTAAGAATGGAAAGTGTTCTATTTCAAAAGATGGGATCTTTTATGGAAGTGCCCCAATGTCTTATGGTCTATACTTGATAGATCTAGAGACAAGTGTATACAATGTAAACACCAAAAGGCAAAAACTCAACAAGTCAAGCAAAACATATCTTTGGCATTGTCATCTAGGGCACATAAATGAGAAGTGCATGTCTAGACTCCATAAAGATGGTTATTTAGACTCTTTTGATTATGAATCAATAGAGACATGTGAATCTTGTTTGTTGGACAAGATGACCAAGACTCCCTTTTTAGGTAAAGGTGAGAGAGCTAGTGATCTATTAGGACTCATACATACTGATGTATGTGGGACTTTTCGAACTAATGCCAGAAATGGGTGTCAGTACTTCATTACCTTCACTGATGACTTCAGTAGGTATGGCTATGTGTACCTGATGAAACATAAGTCAGAAACCCTTGAAAGATTCAAGGATTTCATGAATGAAGTACATAACCAACTTGGTAAAAGTATTAAAGCACTTTGATCCGATCGAGGTGGAAAATACTTAAGATAGGAGTTTGAGGACCGTCTGTGGGCCCATGGTATTGTATCACAATGGACTCCGCCTGGAGCACCACAACATAATGGTGTGTCTGAAAGAAGGAATCACACTTTATTGGATATGGTGCGACCAATGATGAGTTTTTCCGATCTTCCGATTTCCTTCTGGGGTCATGCTCTTGAAACTGCCGCATTTACACTTAACTGAGTACCATCTAAATCGGTTCAAAGGACACCATATGAGATATGGCACGGGAAATGTCCCGATTTATCTTTTATTAAGATTTGGGGTTGTGAGGCTTACGTCAGGAAAATGTTTCCTGATAAGCTTGGAGCCAAGTTCGATAAATGTTATTTTGTTGGATACCCCAAGGAAATAAGGGGATACTATTTATACCACCCTACTGACAACAAAGTGTTTGTTGCTAGGACAGCTATATTCCTAGAAAAGGAATTTATTTCCAAAGGAACAGTGGGAGGAAAATTGAGCTTGAAGAGGTTCAAGCCCAACAAGAAAACATTGAACCAGTAGATGTACAAGAGGAACATAGAGATCCACAAGGTTTTGTGGAATCTCAGCCTCCTCAAGTAACACAATGACCTCATAGATCTAGTAGGACACATCTTGAACCTGAGAGGTTTGAATATCTTGTGACTCAGGAAGGCAGTGAGTTGATCATAGATGATGATCCAACTACCTATCTAGAGGCTATGGAGGGACCAGATTCTGAGAAATGGCTTGAGGCCATGAAATCCGAGATGGAATCCATGTACTCCAACAAAGTATGGACTTTGGTGGAACCACCTGAAGGGGTAAAACCCATAAGGTGCAAGTGGGTCTTCAAGAAGAAGACCAACATGGATGGCAATGTGCAAACTTATAAAAGCAGATTGGTTACAAAGGGTTTCTGAAAAATTCAAGGTGTTGACTATGATGAAACTTTTTCTCCAGTTGCCATGATTAAGTCCATCAGGATTATGCTTGCTATTGTGGCTTACTATGACTATGAGATTTGGCAAATGGATGTTAAAACCGCATTCCTTAATGGGAATATAAATGAGGATGTGTACATGACACAACCTGAAGGTTTTATAGATCCAAAGAATGTCAATAAAGTTTGTAAGCTACAAAGGTCAATCTATGGATTGAAGCAAGCATCTCGGAGTTGGAATCTTTGATTTGATGAGGAAGTCAAAGTGTTTGGCTTTATTCAAAATGAAGATAAAACTTATGTGTACAAGAAGGTTAGTGGGAGCACGACCAAATTCCTCATATTGTATGTGGATGACATACTATTGATGGGGAATGATGTCTCAGCCTTAGAGAAGGTAAAGACTTGGCTTGGGAATACTTTCTCAATGAAGGACTTAGGAGAAGCATCCTACATTCTAGGAATTAAGATCTATAGAGATAGATCTAAAAGGCTTCTCGGACTAAGTCAAAGCACGTACATTGACAAAGTGTTGGAGCAGTTCAACATGGAGAACTCAAAGAGAGTCAACATCCCCATGCAACATGGAGTCACTGTCTCTAGAGCTCAATGTCCCCAATCTTGTGAAGAGAGGGAGCGTATGAAAGGAATCCCATATGCATCATCCATCAGATCCATCATGTACGCTATGTTGTGCACACGCCCAGATGTCTCGTATGCCCTCAGAATGATGAACAGGTACTAGTCAGATCCTGAGGATGCTTACTGGACAGCCATAAATAACATCCTAAAGTACTTGCAAAGGGCTAAGGATCAGTTCCTTGTATACGGAGGTGAGGAAGAACTGGTTGTAAAGGGTTACACTGATACAAGCTTCCAAACCGACAAAGATGATTATATATCACAATCAGGATTTGTGTTTTGCCTAAATAATGGAGTTGTGAGCTGGAAGAGTCCCAAGAAAGAAATAGTTGCTGATTCTACTACAGAGGCCAAGTATATTGCTGCTTCACATGCAACAAAGGAAGTTGTGTGGATCAGGAAGTTCATCTCTGAACTTGGTATAGTTCCCAGTAGCTGTGATGCAATTGAGATTTATTGTGATAATAATGGAGCTATTACTCAAGCTAAGGAACCCATATAACATCAACGTTCCAAGAACATACTACGTCGCTTCCATCTCATATGAGAGATCGTACAATGAGGAGATGTGAAGATTTGCAAAGTACCAACTGAAGACAACATAGCTGATCCACTGACTAAGGCCCTTTCTCAACAGAAGCATGATGGGCATGCTAGGTCACAAGGACTGAGGTTACTAGGTGACTAGCTCTAAGTGCAAATGGGAGTATGTTGGTGTGTACGCCCATAGAGCAAGTCATGTGATGATTGTAATGGGATACTTTGTAATTGATTTGGATAACAATAAAGGCAATTTACGATCTATATATTTTAACTGTTTCTGAGATGATAGTGTAACATGTTAGATGTCTAAAGAATTGTTTACCCAATGACATATGCTTTTAGTTTCATGACCTAAATGATGAGATCATACGGATGTTAAGAGTATACATTCTTATTTTGTCCCTAGTCGGTTGTTATTGTGGAAATAATGATAGACATCAATAACACTAAAGACTAAATTGTGTGTTGGTTGATGACAAAATCTCATTAGTCATGATATAGTGATATCAAACCAAGTACATAGGTACTTGTTAGAGAACAAGTGTACCAGACAGACCCACCGTGAGAGTGACACATGGAACCATGAGTTGGTAGTCACAATCAGCTCTCACAATGATGGTGGAGAGTGTGATTCTTCGACCTGAAATCACTACACTCAACACATGTCATTGGGTACACTTTGACATCATCAAACGCAGTCCTGAAACATGGGTTGTTATAAAGGTGATGATTGGGTGACTTTGACACATGGGGCTTTTGAGGGGTGAGTGATAGATATGGGATTTGTCCCTCCTAAGGGAGTTTGATGTCCATGGCCACTTGATGAGTAGGATTGAGAAATGCATGCGCATGCACGTGTGAATCAATATGTGATATTGATGTCACATACATCTCACCCAGTCTGCTTTGAGATCAAGGAAATGGATGAACGTTGAAAGGATGATTGTTCCATGCCTTGAGTTCATTCAGGACATCAGTGACAAAGGAATTATACATTCAATGTAACACCATTTTGGATTGTAGGATTGAAAGTTGTTCTCCAACTTTCTATTTCACTTGGGTAGCACTGATGTGTGACTAGGCACTGCTCTTTGCTTGTGAAGTCATAAGTGTTATGGACTTTCACTGCCAATGTGAAATGGACCTGTAGGGTTAGACACATAGGATTTAGCCTGGAAGAGGAGTTTATCCACAAATGACGTTTAGATTGATTACTAAAGGAATTTAGTGTTCAATTAAACACTCAGGTTATTGGTAGCTCAAAATCATAGTATTCAAGGTGCTGGACCAATTGATTAGAGTATCGGATTGATTGAAACTGTAATTTATTGATTTTGCATAGTTTGCTGCCCCAACCGATCAGCTCATGGGATGAATCGATCAGCTCAGGTTACTGAATCGATCAGCTCATGTGATGAACCGATCAGCTCAAGACAGGCTGAGAGGACCGGTTCAAGGGTTGAACCGATCAACTCAACTGTTCTAATCGAGATCATTTGGAATATCAGAAGACTAGTTTGCAAATACAATTTATTTCACTTGTACAAATTTGATTTGGACAAGGATTAATATTTGATTAATCAGAAACAAATACGAAAGTCAATTTGAGTTGGACCAGGACCACAAACCGATCGGTTCAGAAGTGAACCGATCAATTCAGGTTTCCCAAACAATCGGTTCAGGTGTGAACAGATCGGTTGAGGTCACCAAACGACCGTTTCAGGGTTGAAACGATCAGTTTAGCTGGCGCAGTTGGTTGTTTTGTGGAAAATTTTTAACCCTTCTAATCCTGCTTTAATCCCACATTGCTCGGGGTTGAGAACCCTATCCCATGACCCTCCTATATATAGGGATATTGGAGGCTTCTCAAAGCAAAACTTAGAACACCAGTTGCTCTGCAAAGTTGTCGTTCTCTCTGGTTTTGGTAACCAAGAGAGCCTGAGCAAGTGCTACCCGATAAGGGAGGCACAACAAGGGAAAGACAACTACAGAAAAGTGACTGGTGGAAGGAGAGTGTGTCAGTTGACTAGTACGCCAACAGGAGGGTGTGACTCCTTCTGATTCCTTATGGGACAAGGAGATCAGAGTTCTAGGCAGTCTGTGTGGATGATTGCAGAGGTGGGAGACTTCTACCGCTCAGAGGATAGTTGTCAATCCCGACAGTCCCGGTGAGACCAAGAGCTGCACAAACACCGTCCAAGATCGGAGGTGAAGACCACACAAACCGCGAGGTAACGTCACTGAGCAAGCCTCAGTACAAGGTACGCCACCATAAACCATCCTTCCTATTGTATAGACGTCGATGTAATTCCTTTATTCTGGGTTTGGGAGAAGAAATTTTTTATTTCTTCTTCCTTCTCTGTCTCCCTTAAAACCCAACACTATCCACCACACCTTTGGTGAGGGTAGGCAGCACCTTTGGTGAGGGTTATGCCTAGCTCGGAAGCTTAGGTTGATGATTTTGTTATCTTGTGCCCACACCTTTGTGGATGATGTGTTATGAATGATAGGTTGTGACTTGTGATATGTTTGATACCTAAAGTTGGTGCTAAGTAAGATGATAAGATACATGTTTATGTTCATAAGATAAAGACATAGTGGATGCTCGTGGTTTGATTACAATAATGTCATTTTTTTACAATATACAGCTTTGTGCTTCATGTAGTTATAATCATGGATGTTGATCTAATCATGTACATTCAACCCTAATAGTATGATAATCATAAAGATATATGTTTGGTGATTTAATTATCTCTCTCAATATGCATACTAACCATGCAGATGTATCAAATGAATTCATAGCTAGGTAAGAGCTATGAGGTATATGTGTTTTGAATAACACTGAATAATGATAATCCTTGATTGATGGGATAATATGTATTACATGTATGATGTGAAAAGGTCTCTTGACCTGATAAAGGTTGAGTGCCTAGTTGAGGTGTTATCCTCTGATGTTGAGATAAGGGATTGCTATCCCATGGTGATGATGTAAGCCTTGAGAGGCAGTAGCATTTGGTGATGAGGGATTGAGATGTCATGGTAATAATGCAACTCAATGCTGTTTATGTTTTACAACTTGGTTGCCTCAACAACCCACTTAAAATATACTAATTAATTACAATGGAACATATCTTATAGTTTGCCCTGGCCATAGATCCATCATCGTCAGTAGTTGGTGATGGTGAAACAGGGTCTCCTGCGGGTTAACCCGGAAGTGCATATTGTTGAATATGAGTGGTTGCTCCTAGCCAAAAATAGGATGATTAGAGTGAAACTTCAGTTGTAGACTCCAGAGTGCAGTTTCAGGCCTGTGGCTCAATATGAAAGAGCATGGTGAACATACCAATGGCTCAGGATGTGTGATAAGAGCTTGGTGAACAGGCCCATGGCTCAATGATTATGGAGAACGGTGAACAGGCTCGTGGCTCAGATCACTAGCGTCGATACCTATACCAAGGTGGGCTAGGCAGAGGGTAGCCTGACCTTGCATAGCTGTGACCACCTAAGCATGAGACTACAATCCTTCTTGTTAAGCACTCGTGCACTGACCACGAGGTGGTGAGGTCATGGAGTCCGACTCTTTCATTGACCTTGTATGGCACCGACTTTGGGCTTCATAGCTGATGGTTGGATTTGAGCAGTACATCTCACTTCCTCAGGGCATGATAGTACGTAATCCAGTCGAATAGTATATGCTGCTTAGGGCAAAATACAGAACATTGATTGAGACCTTGCTTGTATAGTTGATCTAGTTATACCTTGCAGTTATTTGTACAATCCTTTTATTTTGTGATAAGTTCTTATGAAGCTTATCTTGTCAATCATGTTCCATAAAGAATATCTGGTCATATGCCTCCTGGATATCCTGGTAAGATTGTTAATAAAATAAGTTCTGCTCAGGATGTTTCTCTTATGATCTGCTGATATCAATTATCTGCTTTACCTACTTTTTCTGAAGTTTTATAGTTTCGGCGGGGAGTTATGTTTCTCACTGGGACTGTGTGTCTCACCCCGTTGGTTTACAACCTTTTTAGGTGATCGTGCTAGACGTGGCGGTGGTCGTGAGGTTGCGGCCGAGCAGCAAGAAGAGCAGTAGGAGGCAAGAGATGGATATGTTGCTATTTTGGTTGTTTTGTAGTAGAGTCCTAGAAGTCATCCTTGTACCCTCAGGTCCTCAGAGGTGTTTTGACGATGTTTTACGATGTATAGCTGATGTAGCTTTGTATATCCTTCTGCTGGCCTGATGTAGCCCGTTATGTATGTATAAATAGTGATGAACTCTTGTGCTGATAGGACAGCTGGTCTATATAAGCTGTGCACATATATCCATGCTTGTGCATATTTATATAACATGTTTCCTTATTGGATGAGTATATGGATGTAATAGTTCTCTTTTATCTGCTTTCCACAATCGATTTTTATTAACCCGTGTTTTTAGTAATATGTGATTTATGGTGGTTCTGCGCATTTTTGTGTGGCATCTCGTATGTCTGTGTGATGGCGGGATGTTACATGAACCAACCGATTAGAGTGTCAGATTGATTGAGAACTGAATTGACTGTGTTCTGCACAATCTGATCCACCAACTGACTGGTTCACTAGGTGAACCAATTGAATCATGGTCAGTGAGATGACTGGTTACTCTAGTGAACCGATCGGTTCACTTGGACCAAACGTGCAGTGTTGGTTTTCCCAATTTGTGAGAATTTTTTTTTTTCATTTCACTTGTTCAATTTGATTGGGACAATAATTAATATTTGCATTAATTAGAAACGAATAAGGAAAGTCAATTATAGGCAGGTCTTGGTTGTGAAATGACTGGTTCACTATGTTAACCAATCGGCTCACACTCCCAACCGACTGGTTCACTAGTGAACCCATCGATGCACCTTGCCAAATGACCATTTCAGTTATGAAATGACCGGTTCGCCTGCCACAGTGTAAATTGTTCATGGGAATTCCAGACCCTTCTACTCCCACAGACTGGGAACCCTAACCCTGCCCTCTACTATAAATAGAGGAGTTAGGGGGCTTCTCTAGAGACACAACTCAGAACATCAGTTGCTCTACAAAGTTGTTGTCCTCTCTGGTTGTGATAAGTGAGAGAGCCCAAGCAAGTTCTACCCATTCAGGGAGGAACACAGTGGGAAAGACAACTGTAGAAAAGTAAATGGTGGTGGGAGAGTGTGTTGGTGACTAGTACGTTGACAGAAGGGGACAAATCCTTCTAGTCTGTTCTTCAGGACGACTAGAGTTCCTAGTAGTCCATGTGGACTATCTATAGAGGCGGGAGGCTTCTTCCACTCAGGAGGACGACAGTCAACCGCTGTTTGGGTCAAGATCAGGAGCTGCACAGAAGTCGTCGAAGATAGGTGGTTGAAGGCCACACTTGCTGTTTTTTTTGGTTTAAGCCAGGGGTCACTTTTATTCATCCCAAACCCCTCTTGTGGGCTAAATCACAGCAAAAAGATTACATCTCCCGCACTTATAACTCAGGTAATATCCCATTATCCCACAACAATTTCCACCCCCTAAAATAAAGACCGAAGAACTCACTCTAATAGCTCTCATCCTCACCTCCAACTTCTGTTTTCTTTAACACCACGTACGGAGTACATCTTTTTTCCATCAAAGCCATGCCCCTAATTCTCAATGGCATATTAGATATATCCGAAGAGACTAATATCTCCTGCGTTCTATTCCCCCACCTTCCTAATTCACGAGGTATCGAGTTGATAACCTTATGAACTAGTGAACCAAAAATCATGGAAGATGCAATCTCTTCTCGCAGCTCTCTAACAAAAGATGTTGTCCGCCATGGCTCTCTACCTCCGTGCCAAAGTACCTCGTATGTATAATAATTGTCTACTTCAATACTCGAGATGCTCAAAGCATGGTCACTTGCTAGTTTCAGACCAATGGCGCATGCTTGCATATACGCAAGGAAGTAGTCAGAGCTCCTGATCCAAGCTCAAAACACAAGGCATATATTAGCATTGTGGTTACGGATGACACCAGCTGCCCATGTTCTATATATACCGTTGACATCCCTGTCCCTCCCAATCGTGATGTTAAGTTTGAGATTATGTAGATCTGGCTTCTCCCATCGCAGCAAGACTAGCTCTTTTATAGCTGTCTTTGGTTCCTTCACGCCCATCAATTTCATTTTGTCATATATTTCATTCTCCATAGCAATAGAAAACGCTAACCTCTTCAAGTGATGGTTTAGGATTCTCAAGATATAGTCCCATTCATGGCTGAACGACTTCATCTTACCATCATATTTAGCTCCACATCTTATGCGCCATATGCTGTGAGGGATTAGGATTGCTAGATTACCTGCCAACCATTCAGTTATGTTCTTCTTCTTATCCATCACACATCTATCTAGAAGAGATCTCATATCAAAAGGCACCTCCATATCAATCAGCTCATTGATTTTCCTCCAAAAGAACTTTGCGGTCTGTCCCTGGAATAACAAATGACCCATATCTTCCTCCTGGGGGTCAAAACAGCAATAACATCTAGATGCAAGAGGGATACCATATCTGAGCCTAATGTTATCGTCAGTGGGAATGGCTCCCCTAGCCAATTTCCATATGAACACTGCCTCCTTTGGATACCCAGTCTTCCATACCCTCCCAAGGCCGTCTGGACCTTCCTTTTCATTCTACATCAATATCCTCTTTGTTGAACTCATAGAGAATCTGCCACTCCTCTCAGGACCCCACACCAGCTTGTTTTCTTCGTTGGATATCCATACCTCTACATCTCGTATCATCTGTAGTCCTTCTTCATCCACTATTAGTCTAAGCGATTCCCAATCCCATCCATATCCTTCTATCCAAAAGTCCTTCACCAAAAACGGGTGTCTTCTGTCACTAGGTATGGTCGCATGATCAACAAGGCGTTTCTCGCACCACCATGAGTCCCAAAAGGACAACTCTCCATTTCTAACCACCCATCGACATAAAGGAAACATGCGAGGAAACATGTCCCACATTCTCTTCCAGAAAGGTGACGGTAGTAATCCTCTTCTCAAGGTACCAGGATATAGATTGTCTCGACCTCCAGCCAAGTTTGCATATTTGATCCAGTAGAAAGATGCCCAAATAGAATCCTTTGTTAGAACCTCCTAGCATGCTTTTGTAGCAAAGGCTTCATTGATCGTCTGTAGAGAGGGAATTCCTATCCCGCCCAAAGAAAAAGGTCTAGCAACCCTGTGCCATCCAATCCACGCCTTCCTGTGATGATCCTCCCTGTCACTCCATAGGAATCTGGATAGTTTATCTTCAATCCGTGCTACTATCCCAGCAGGAATGCCCACCACCGCCGCCGTGTACACCGGTATGGAGGCAAGAACATGTGCAATAAACATCCTCCTCCCTGTAAAGGATAATAATCTGGACTTCCACGTAGCAATCTTTTCATTTATCTTGCTCATTAGGAACTCAAAGTCAGATAGTCTCATCGCACCTCTCTTAATCGGTATGCCCAGATACTTCAAAGAGTCCGTAGCAGAACTCACTCCAAGGGAAACAGCTACACCGTGAGCTAGCATCTGGTCCTTGCCTCCTACCATGCATGTAGATTTAGATTTGTTTATTCTCTGACCAGTTGCTCGTTCGTATGCATCAAAGGTCTTACTAACCACGTCCAAAGATCTCTGGTCAGCTGTGAAAAAGACCACAATATCATCTCCATAAAGAAGAATGACCGGAGGTACCGCCTCCCCACGCACCTGGAATCTTGATATGGCCCCTTCTTCATATAACCTCAGGAATCTTCTGCATAACATCTCCTCAAACACTATGAAAAGAAAAGGAGAAATCACACTTCCTTGCTTCAAACCTCTACTCATCTGAAAGAATCCAGCCGTTTCCTCGCCTATAGTCACCGTTTCCCACGTATTAGCAAAGAAGCTTAGGCATAACTTGATCACCTCCTCTGTAAGGTTGAACTTCTCCAGGACTTTCCCCAGTGTAGACCAAGTGACCCTATCGTATGCCCTCGACATATCATACTTTAAGATCACATTAGGAGCGTCTCTGCCCCTATTGATATCATGCATGAGCTCCTTAGCTAACCGGATGTGATGAGATATATCCATACCTCTCACAAAAGCTCCTTAGTTCTTGGAGATCAGGCGCGGAATAATTGGAGCGAATCTCTCACTTAGTATTCTTGCAAGGATACGAAGGGTGACTTTCTCAATGGATATCGGTCTGAAATCCTCCGATAGTCTTCTAGAATCATCATTCTTCGGAATAAGTAAAATTCTGTAGCAGAAGAGGCCCCTGAAGCAAGCCTGTCCGCTGAAGAAACCCTTCGCCAAGTCCATGAAGTCACTTCTTATGATATACCATGCCGCTTTGAAGAAAGGGAGGGTGAACCCATCCGGTCCTGGGGCTGCTGTTGCGTCCATCTTTAACATCACCTCTTTGATCTCCTCTTCCTGTGGAGTCGCTATTAAAGTGAAATTTTCATCAAGTGAGACCATCTCCGGAATCGATTCTATGAAGCCCTCCATCTCATTTACATCCGTATCTATTACCTCATTATAGAAGTGCCTGTAATGATCTGCTGCCATCTCTGCCATTTACTTAGGATCCGTAACCTGAGTGCCATCTTGCAAAACCACCCGATTAATCCTTCTTCTCTTTCTTCTCAACTTAACAGTAGCATGATAAAACTTGGTGTTTCTCTCCCCATCTGGAAGCCAGTCTATTCGAGCTTTCTCCTTCCATGTCTTCTCCTCCTGGTCCAGAAGATATTGGAGCTCACTTTCCGCCTCTCTCAAGTTGAGCTCATTAACAGTAGTCGGATTTTCATCAAAAGCCATTTGTGTTGTGAATACCACATCCTCCAAATAAAGAATGCACTGTCTGTTAGCACCAAAGGTTTCCTTTCTCCATCTACGAAGAGCCTCATGAACCCTTTTGAGTTTAAGACAGAAAACCACGGAAGGGTGACCGCTCATTGGTTCATTCCAAGCTTGTTCGATTATTTTCATGCAATCCTCATGCTCAAGCCAGGTCTTCATAAATGAGAAATGAGTCTTCTTTTTATCCATCATCCAGGTCCCGGGAATTGTTAAAGCTGGGTAGTGGTCTGAAACCCTCGCTCTAGTTAGATGAATTGATTTAGTCGTCGGCCTCCTCATCATCCATGCTCCATTCACAAGAACCCTATCAATTCTCTACCACATTGTAGGTGTGAGAACTTGTTTGTTCACCCATGTATATTGACTGCCTTCAAAAGGTATTTCTTCCAGAGCTGCATCTGATATCAATGAATTAAAATCCATCATGTCTTGAAATCCAGGTTGGTTCCCCCCCTTCTCTCCCTAGGGTGCCTCACCACATTGAAATCCCCTGCGATAGTCCATCCTTCATCCCCTATAATTTCTGCCATCATCAATAGTTCATTCCATAACGTTCTTCTTTCTGTGCTGTCACAACTAGCATAGATTGCCGTTACAAATAGTTTCGAGCCTTCATTAGTATCCACGCTTACCATCAAGTGTTGTTTATGTCTTCTAAAAATGCTAGGATTCAAAGCTTTATCAACATAGAACCATATTTTCCCATCTACTTCTTGATTATCGGCAGCCCAATCAAGTTTTACAATATCCAACAACTCCACTGCTTGTTCAGCGTGAAGAAATGGCTCAAATAGACATACCACTCCAGGTTTGTATCGACTACACAGTCTTCTTAGAACCCTCCTCGTAGGATTTTTGGATGCCCCTCTAATATTCCAGAATAGTGACGTACAGTCCATAGTAACAATTTTCACGCTTGTCCCTCTCTAATCAGCCAAATCAGTGATTGTATCCTCCCTCTTGATCTGACCAGCACATATCAAAAGTATCCCTATCCCAATCAGATTGCCTTCCTCTTGAAAAATTCCTTCTATGAAGTCGTGGTTCACCTGTACGCCTCACCGATCTAGACTGGATCCTTCCTTCTGTTCTTCAGCTTGCACTGTATCTCTCGTCCTCCATGAAAATGAAATCCTCAAGGCGCCTGTTGGATAGGTATCGTCTACTCCCTTCTCTGTCTATCACCATCCTTCTTTGTTCTCGGGTTGTATGTCTTTGTGGATTATGATTCCCTCGCTGTTGCGGTCTCACAGTAGATATGGATGGCCCCGGGTTTACAAGCACCATAGCGGATGCCTCTGGCCGTGACTCCGGTAATTTAAGTGCCTCCAGAGGAATCCCAGAATCAACACCGACTTCAGTAAGTTTTGTATTACTTGAACGCACCAGCCCCCTAGCCAGCATTCGGAAATGAACAGATGTTCTTGTTTTCCCGTACGTGAGCGATACAAACTGAGGTATGTCTTCACTAAAAGCCTCCACCAAGACAAGAAGTCCAGACAGATCATCTTTCTCCTTCTGCCAATCAGAAATATGCACAAGATCTCCAAACTTCGACACTATCTTTTGTAATGTATCATCATCCTGACATGTAAGCGGTAGGTCAGCTATCCATAACCAAAAAGCCTCCTTGCTTTGATGGAATTCACCTTCAATCATATGCCTCAGCTCCATCTGTCGACCACCGAAATTCTGAAGGCCTTTCATCACCATCTCCTTTGCCTCCTGCTCGCACGAGAAGAAAGCTATGGCCTTTCTCTCCTCGAACCTGTATATGTCCGCTGCACTGGGACAACTATGACATAGGAAAGGACTGGTCTCCTTCCAAGCTACTCCATGTGGCCATGAAATCTTTACTGCTCTCTCTAGGGCAGATATCTTTCTCTTCCTCATGTCATCATCCGGTCCAACATCGATCAAGATCCTTTTCGGAATATGTTGTGGGGCACCCCTCGTCGGGATACCCGTGGGCAGCGGTGGGAAGATAGTCCTAGAATGGACATCACGCGGCCTGGCTTGCAAGGCCGGTTGATTGCACCTCGCGGCAAGGTGGCCAGGTCTTCTGCACTTATAACAGACTTTGCTCCTTCTGCACTGTGATTTCCAATGGCCACGTTCCATACAGCGGAAACATGTATCGTGTGGGATACCATACAACGGCGTCTTCCTTGGTGCACTCTCCGGACCCGACCTAGAGGGAGGAATCTGATTTCCCGCCACTTCCATAGGCTTATTCGCCACCGTCTGTGACATACCATCTCCCGCCGCAGTAGGTGACCTCGGTCTCGCATTCTGATCCAGAGAATATGTCAGGTTGCTCGCATGTTGGTTCTCAGGTGACCTACCCAGCGCAGGGTCCTCCGTTCTTGCTGAATCATGCATGTCCAGCCTTCCAGTATTCTGCCCTTCCTCCGTTAAAACCCTAGGCGGCAACATGTTAACATGTTCCTCTTCGATGTTGCCCAGCACAACCCTAACGTCTGGTAGAACTTCCTCCGTTGGGACGGCAGTCGCCAGCATGTTGTTTCTCCTCTCTGCAACAGCCTGTTGCGCATGCGCTCTGCTCATGCTTTTCCTTGTCACCCTACGCAACAGCGGCGATGGTAGCATCGTCCTCCAGAGCTTAGTGATGAAAGCAAGGTGGCCCCCGGTAGGCGGAATACCTATCCGGAGTGTGTTGGCGGCGGCGCCGCCAAGGGCACGAGCACCCTAGGGATCTGCCCTGATCGCCCACTGATCGCCCGCCCGATCGCCCTATCACTGAGAAAACCTCTTGACCAGGTATATCTCACTAAAACCATCCTTCCCATTACATAGATAGTGATGTGATCTGCTGGTTATGGGTTTATGATCAAGTAAAATTTTTATTTCCATTGCCTACTCCGACCACATAAAACCCAACAGCATCAACAACAATAGGAGGTTTGCTTGGTGGGACGCCATCTACATGATCTGATACATTAATATAGAGTACATTCTTTTACATCATGTATATAGTATTTGTATAAAGTTTGTTGTATGTAAGTTTCTTTCATGAGAATTTATGAGAATTTATTTTATACACAGTGTGTAATAGTTATTGTCTATTATTAATAATAATAATAATATTATGATTATTATTAGTATTATGTATATCATGTTAGCAACACTTCTTAAATAAAAAAATATCTTACGCTCATGTGATAAGAAAAATTGGGGTGTTACAAACACATACATAGTAGATGTCTAAAGAATGATGTTACTCGATGTTGTATGCCTTCAAGTACGTGACTTGAACGATGAGATCATGTGAATGTTAAGAGTACATCTATTCTCATTATGTCCCTTGTTGGGTATTCCCGTGGAAGCAAAATAGACAACAATAATACATAAGACTAGAGTGTGTATTGACTGATGATAAAATCTCATTAGTCATGATATGTGATATCAAGTCAAGCACACAAGTGCATGTTAGAAAATAGTGTATAAGACAGACCCACCAAGAGATTGATACATGAAGACCATGGAATGGTAGTCAGAATCAACTCTCATAAAAGTGATAGTGGTGATTGTGGTTCTTAGACCTGAAGTCACTACATTCATCACATGTTGTTCGATATACTTTGGATCATCAAACACAACCTTGAATAAAGATTTCCATAGCGGTGATGATTGGGTAGTTGTGACATAGGGGGACTACGTGTGAGTGATATAGATGGGATTTTTCCCTCCTATAAGAATTTGATATCCAAGCCTCTTGATAAGCGAGACTGAGTAATATATGACCGGACTCATATGATTCAATATGCGATATGTGAACCCACATGTATCTCAGACAATCCTCTCTAGTTCAAGGGACATGGATTGAACATTGCAATCATGATGATTCCAAGCCTCGAGGACAAGGCAGATACCAGAGACAAAGGAACTACACAATCATGATAACTCTAATCACAGATTGTAGGTTAAAGTTATTCTCCAACTTTCTGAATTACTTGGGAAGCAATGATGGGTGACTATGTACTTCTCTTTGCTTGTGATGTCATAATTAGTTATGGACATTCACTACCAACGTAATTCTGGACCTATAGGGTCACACACATAGGACAAACTTAGACTAAAGAATTTATACATAAATGATGTTTAAGTTGATTATTAAAGATGTTTAGGTATTTAATTAAATAATTGAGATTCAAAATTAACTGACTACACTCTAAACCGATCGATTCAAGTGTCGAATTGGTCACTTGGAGTGTCAGGTCAACTGGAATCAATGTTGGTTGGACTTTGCCTAAACTGGACAAGTGAAATGATCATTTCACTTGTGAAATGACCATCTCACAATGTGAAGTGATTATTTTACTATGTGAGACAATCAATTCACCCTCTGGGTTGCTTAATTCAGTTTCCAATTCGATTGAAGTAAGGATTGATGTTGATTTCATGTTTAGCATTAACCGGGCATTGAATATCAATGTGATTTTGAACATGAAAGTGCGTGTCAATTGAAACAAGGATTGATGGTGATGTCATGTTCAACATTAATAGGGCATTCAATGCAAAACGTGATTCAGAATAAAAAACTACACTAACTGACTGGTTCCCTTAGTGAACTGACTAGATCATACACCAATAGACCGGTTGGGTGTGTGAACCGACCGGTTTACCTTTTGTAGGTTCCAAAAAAATTATGATTCTAGACACTTATACACCCACATAGACGGGGAACCATGACCTTGACCTCTACTATAAATAGAGGGGTACTAGGAGCTTCCTAACACACACAATTGAGAATCAGTTGCTCTGACAATTGTTGTCCTCTCTATTTGTGGTAACTAATTAAGATCCCAAACAAGTCCTACATGTTAAAGAGAGGGACACTTAGGGAGAGAACAACTGAGAACAATTGTGGGACAGCATGTCGGTGACTAGTACACCAATATAAGGGGGCTACTCCTTATCATTGGCTTTGGTAGTTGTTACGACCTCACCTTTCAGTAACCCCCAATTAAGGGAGACCAAGAGGATAAAGCCGCACCCATTAATTCCGGATCAAAGGTTCGACTTATAACCATAAACAATTATTAAATTCTAACAGACTATACTGAAAAATGGTAATAAAAATTTTCTTTGCATACCTTGAAAAGTTGGGAACTATCTTCTAACCACAACTTAACTACTCTATCTAATTCCTCCTTGTTCTTTAATTCTTGAATTCACAATATGTCTCTTTACTGTTTGTGCTTTTGAGATTTGTACCTAAAACGCCGACAAACAAAAACGACGATCAGCCGAAGCTGGTATGTGGGGGAAACAGCTATTGTTCAACTAGGTTAACAACATAATCATTCAATTATTCATTCAGCAATCATGATTTTGTTTTAGATATAACTCCCCGATCCAAGGGCACCCTATCCTCTGTATTGTCCCCATTAAACCCCTCATGATCCACCTATAAGTGAACCAGTTTCTAGGGTTGAGTCACATGGAACTACCCGTAGGTAGACCACTCCATAACTCGGGGTACGCTAAAGAGTCTCATGGCACTACCCTTAGGTAGCCCAGTTTCTAACTCATGGTAACCTAGACCTTACTCTAGGATTACCCCCTTTTTAGCCCTTTCAAAGTAGCAGAGGTGGACCCGGATCTAGCCAGTTATATATATATATACTTATGGTGATAATCATAGTCACTTTATAATTGCATAAAATAAATAAACATCCAAACTATTTAGTTGCATTCAATGCGGTTAAACATTCGGGAAACATAAGCGGTTAACCATAAGTAACCACATACCTTTAATTGCAGATTTCAAGATAGAAAGAGAAACCCAATCAACAAGCAAAACCTGAAATAAAAGGACAATTTTCCTTTTATTAATATTTATCTAATTTTCATCATATTACTTAGGGTTTCAGTTCCTATTTTAGGGTTCCTTTAGAAATTAGGGTTTTCACTTCTTCTTTCCTTATTATCATCCTTAATTCATTAAACTACATAAAAGCCATAATTTTTCAGTAAATTTCCTTTATTAAGCATCCAATTATCTTATTCCGCAAAAACATGCTTTTTATCTCCTTTTATCCCAAATTAGGGTTTCCATGTAAATTAACTTCCTTTTTAGGCATTATAACTCTAAATCTCATACTTTTGCATTCAAACTAATAATCATATCACCTTTATCATTAACAAAGTTAAACTTATTAGTTTGATCTATTGATTTACCAAAATACACTTTAATCATGCAATTAGGGTTTCTCATCAATTCTTAATACACTTTATTAACAAATTAAGGTACTTTTTGCAAAATAGACAGAACTAGGTTATCAATTTATTTTTATCAGATTCCTCGTATTTTTCCATATAACTTTCATATATAAAGTTTTCTCATACGAGTTTCCTAGCAATTTCTATTAATTTCGCAAGATAAAACCTTTTTCTGTAATTTTTGGTCAGAGAGGGATTTTACCGGAAATTCCTCGGCCGTTTGATCGGTGCGCCGCTGTGCCCTGCCTTGATCTGACACTCCGCGTCAGATTCCCTCCACTAGTGGTGCGCCTCCATTATCGGCCGTCGATGACGCGCGGCTCACGGTGGACTTTGATCCTACGGTCCTGGTCAAAGCGCTCCACTTGGTTGATTCAAACCAGCACGCCGCTCCAGTAGCGTTGGATCTTGGGCAGGCGCACGATGGTCCAGGATCTGACGATCCCCGTTCTTCATCCTCCCTTGTCTTCTAAATAGAACTAGTGGTGGCACCGCGCGGACCTTCTCGCTGGAGTGTGAGCAATAGGGTGAGGGAGCGAGCAATTTGCTTAGAAAATAGTTGCTTGAGATCGTGAAGGTGCTCCCGACTCGAAGGACCCCTATTTATAGGGCTCGAGGGCCTCTCTAGGGTTTCCCAACCCTGCCTCCATCCCATTCCTCATCCTGATTGGGCGTTTCTAGAATACACCACGAAAACCGGCAAAACCTAGGTCTAGATTGTTCGCCAAGGTCTCCCGGACTGAAAGGGACATCAATCTCGAGTGCACATGCACTGAATCAGTCGGGAAAGCGAGGGGAAAATCCCCTGTCGGCACTACTGTCCGAGTCCCTTTGGGACTCTGGACGATGACCGTGATCCGTTGGATTGAAATCCAACGGTCAGCGTTGTTCGCGTTTAAACCAAAAAGGAAAATAAATTCCTAAATATTCAAGGAAAATGCTATTTTAATGATAACTTGAAAATTCAATAACTCTCAATCCTTAAATCCATTTTATCTCAAATTTTGAGGAAAACTCATTTATACTTTTATCTTTCCTTGTGCGAAAATTGGAGTCATTATCCAAAAGAAACGAGCCCTTTACTTTAGTTTCAAGTTATCTCTTATTTAATTGTATTTTCCACATATTCCTTATTTCTTTTGCCATGATCTAATTATCCTGAGTTCCTTGAATCCCAAGGAACCCTTTTAACTCAAAATCTTATTTTGGGAAAATATCTTTTATCCTTAAAATCATTTCTTTTTATTTTCCTCATATATTCCTTTATTAAATGAAATTCCTTTTTCATTTCTTTTTGTTTTTCTTTTAATCCTTCAATTGGACTCAATGGACACAAAGGCCCAATAAGAACACATACTAGCTATCAAACACAAAAATCCATTCAATCCATTCAAACAATTCATCACATCAACCATGAATTTCATTTATCTTTTAAAAGAACATTTATAATTTCATTACATATTTTGGAAAAATCGAGGTTATAACATCCTCCCCTCCTTATAGGAATTTTGTCCTCAAAATTCATCTATCAAGCTAACAAATCAGGATATGCTTTTTCCATGTCCGTCTTCAGCTCCCATGTGGCCTCATCCTCTCCATGGTGTTTCCAAAGAACCTTCACCATCTCTATATTCTTATTTCTGAGCTCTTTTACCTTAGTATCTATAATACGCAAAGGTAACTCAGGATAAGATAGCTTTCCTTGAAGCTCAATAGGTTCAATGCTCAACACATGGCTTGGGTCTTGCACATATCGCTAAGGATTGGACACGTGAAACACATCATGCATCATACTATATTGAGGGGGTAACGCCAAACGATAAGCCACCTCACCAATCCGTTCTAAAACCTCAAACGGACCCACATATCGGGGACTCAACTTTCCTCTATTTTTATCTATAGCTCGGAGTGGTCGGATTTTCAGAAAAACATGCTCTCCCATAGTTAAATACACATCAGTACTCTTTGCATCAGCATATGACCTTTGTCGATCCTGGGCTCTCTTTAGCCTTTGCCTGATCAAAGCGACTTTATCAACATACACTTGGAGTTCATCTGACCTCAACAAGGTCCTCTCACCAACATCATCCCAGTGAAGTGGTGACTGACACAGTCTCCCGTATAGAGCTTCATATGGAGGCATCCCGATACTGGCTTGGTAACTATTGTTTTATGCAAACTCTGCTAGAGGTAAGTACTGCTACCATGATCCACCCCAATCGAGCAAACAAGCTCTCAAAAGATCCTCTAAAGTCTGGATTGTCCTTTCTGACTGTCCATCTATCTGGGGGTGATAAGCGGTACTGAACTTTAACCTCGTACCAAGTTCCTCTTGAACCTGCTTCCACAATTTGGAAGTAAACTTTGGATCTCTATAAGATATGATGGAACTGGGTACGCCATGCAAACACACTATCTCTTAAATGTACAACTCAGCTAAATCTGTCACTTTGGCAGTGGTTTTCAGTGCAAGGAAATGTACTAACTTGGTAAGGCGATCCACCACAACCCATATTGCATCATGACCTCTCTTGGTCCGGGGTAAACCCACCACAAAATCCATGGTGATCTGATCCCATTTCCATTCCGGAATCTCTATAGATTGTAAAAGTCCACCAGGTCGTTGATGTCCAGCCTTCACCATTTGGCACGTAAGACAACTGGCCACATAAGCTGCAATGTCTCTCTTCATTCCTGGCCACCAAAAAAACCTCTGCATGTCCTTAAACATCTTAGTAGTCCCTGGGTGTACAGTATACTTAGAACCATGAGCTTCTTTTAGGATACGTTCCTTCAGTGGTGAGTCTTCAGGAATCCATATACGATTCTCGAATCTGATCCCTCCATCTACTCCCAAAGAAAGGCGGGTCTGAGGCTTCTTCATCAAGCCTCTCATCTTGTCAAGTTCACTACTGACCATCTGCGCTGCCACAATTTCACTCAACAAATCAGACTGTATCTAAATGTTGGCCAATAAAACTCGATCACCTAATGGTTGAGGAGACCATTTCACCAGCTCTTCTAGGCTCTTCCACTGACTAGACAAAACAACTGCACACCGAAGCTGTTTCTGACTCAACGCATCTGCCACAACATTTGCCTTCCCAGGATGATAGGCAATGGTGAAGTCATAATCCTTCATGTATTCCATCCATCTTCGTTGTCGTAGGTTTTAAGTCTTTCTATGTCAGAAGGTACTTCAAGCTCTTATGGTCAGTGAAGATCTCAAAAGTAGCACCATACAGGTAATGCCGCCAAATCTTCAAGGCATGAATGATAGCAGCCAACTCTAGGTCATGTGTCGGGTAATTCACCTCATTAGGCTTGAGTTGTCGGGAAGCATATGCAACCACATGTCGATTCTGCTCCAATACACAACCCAGACCCATTTTGGATGCATTGGTGAAGATCATGAAACCCTCATTGCCTGATGGTAGAGTCAAAACTGGTGTAGTGGTCAACTTTTCTTTCAATTCTTGAAAACAAGCCTCACACACATCATACCACACAAACTTCACATCCTTCCGAGTCAACATGGTCAAGGGCAGGGCAGTCTTTGAGAAATCTAAAATGAAACGCTGATAGTATCCTGCTAACCCCAAGAAGCTTTGGATCTCGGAGGAGTTCTTCGGTGTAGGCCAGCCTCGAACTACTGACACCTTGGCTGGATCCACGACGATTGTTCCTCCTGAGATGATATGTCTAAGGAACATGACTCAGTCTATCCAAAACTCGCATTTTGAGAATTTCCCACAGAACTTCTGCTTTCTCAGGATATCAAGGACTTTACTTAGGTGGTCTCGGTGTTGCTCTATGTCATTGGAGTATACCAAGATGTCATCTATGAACACTATGACAAACGAGTCAAGGAAGGGTTGGAACACACTATTCATAAGGTTCATGAACACACTGGGTGCATTGGACAACCCAAAAGGCATAACCACAAACTCATAATGGCCATATCGTGTTCGAAAAGCTATTTTTGGAATATCCTCACTCTTGACTCTCAACTGGTGGTAACCCGATCTTAAGTCAATTTTGGAAAAGACTCGAGCAGACTTCAACTGGTCAAACAGATCATCTATTTGGGGTAAAGGGTATTTGTTCTTAATGGTAGCTTGGTTAATCATCCGGTAGTCTATGCACATACAGAGCGAGCCATCCTTTTTCTTTACAAACAGGACTGGAGCTCCCCATGGTGATGTGCTAGGCCGGATAAAACCCTTGTCTAGCAATTCCTAAAATTGTTTCTTCAACTCGAGCAACTCTGCAGGGGCCATTCTATAAGGTGCACGTGAAATAGGGCTGGTTCCTGGAGCTAGCTCTATGGAAAAATCCACCTCTCTATCGGGTGGAATCCCGGGTAGATCATCCGGAAAAACATCTGCATAACTCTTGATTACCTCTATTTCCTCTAAGGGTTGCACCTTGGGTTCGGGCTCGGTAACAACTGCTAGGAAAGCTTGACAACCTTTACTCATCATTCTTTCTGCCTTCAGGGATGACACATACAAACTGGTGGTGGCGTATTTCCTACCTCTAATGACTAAGGGTGGGTGACCTGGTTCCCTAATGATCACTTTCTTTTCCCTACAGTCGATTTGGGCCCTATGATTATAAAGCCAATCCATTCCAATGATCACATCAAAATCATTCATGTCAAGAAGGATAAAGTCTGTAGGAAACTCATGATCTCGATATTTCACATGTATCACCGGAGTTTTCAAAAGAGAGGTAAAGATTCGACCACTTGGGGTTGTAACATCTAAGACATATCCTAAATCCTTGATATCCAAACAAAGCATAGTTGCAAGATTCCTCGAAATGAAAGTATTAGTAGAACCAGAATCAAATAATGCTTTTACATTATGTCCCATGACTTCAAGCATGCCTACATTATTGTTCACCATAAATTAGACTATTACATGCTTAACTTTCAAAACATAAAGAAAAACTCTAAGGGTTATTACCCTCAATCAACCGATTTGCATTAGCTTGAGCTTCTTCATTGTCGATGGCGAACACTCGAGCTTGCCTTCTTTCTCCAGCAGGTGGGGCCACAGCTACTGGTGGAGCTGCTATTGGTGGGGCTGCCACTGGACCTGGTCCTTTTGGTTCTGGTAGGGGACAAGCAACTTGGATATGTCCCTCTTGATGGCACTGAAAACACGTCTTCTTCTTGTAGCGGCACTCACCGACATGCCCTTTTCCACAAGTGCGGCAAGGTGGTCGGTTGTTCTCTTGGTGGGGTCTTCCATGCCTTCCTCCATGTTTTCCTTTGGCTTGAGGGCGTCCTTGACTCTTCTTGTGGTGGTTTCTCTGACCTTGAACTCCCTCAGTGAAACCCAAAAACCCCTTGGGTGGAAACTGAGTAGGCATCACAGTCCTTTCCATGTCTAGGGCAGTGTTGTAAGCTTCTGCGAAGGTTTTAGGTTTTCTTGCCATCACATGAGGCTTCAAGGCAGGGTGAAGACGCTCTATGAAGTGATCTACCCTCCTTTCCTCATCCATCTTGTACCCAAAACGTTCCAGGATCCAAAACTTGCGCCCAAAGTTTACCACAGAGGAATTTCCTTGAGTCCTGTTAATGAATTCCCTTTCCTTTTCTTTCTTAGCTGCAATAGGGATGAATCTAGAAGTGAAAATGGTCTTGAAATCAGCCCAAGCCATTGGTTCTTCAGTCAGATCTCGGCCTGTAATGTGAGTCTCCCACCATATCTTAGCTGCTCCTTCCAGGAGATGAGCAGCAAAGAGGACCTTCTTGCTCGGCTGTACTTCAAGCAGGCGGAAACCATTCTCTATTGCAAGTATCCAGGCTTCTGCTTTATCAACTACTTCAGTCTTATCTTCTCCCCAGAACTTTTCTATGTTCAGCTTGACAAAGTCTAGAATAGTGGCCCCCACACGTGGATGAACAGGGTGTGGTTCACCATTCTCAGCTCTAACTATATCTCGAAGGGCCAAAGAATTGATAGTCTCTGTCAACTTCCTCTTTTGCTCTAGCCACAAGGCATCAGGGGTATGGATCAACATGGTGGGTTCTGAATCATCGACTGGGTCCTCATCCATCTTGGCTCCTTCCCCATACACATGCTGCTCTTCATATCCTTGATCTTCTTCTTGGTTCAGGTTACTAAATGGTACCGGGTCAGGGTTAGGGACTTCTTGAGTGACTTCTTCAGGCCTCTTCCTCTTCTTAGAGGATCCATCCTCATGGTTCCTATTCCTCTTTCCAGAAGACTCCTTCCCTTTCCGGGGTGGCCAAACACTCCTAGCCGGATTCCTAGAGCCCTCAGGGATAGCCACAGTCTTGGTTCTTGCCATCTACATAAGCATAACAAGCAAACCTTTAGTTTATCATTTAAACTAGTTATACTTATGTTCAATGATGTCTCATTACATATCTTTTATTAATTTGTTGGAGGACTCTTAAACCCTTATCTTATTTGCCCATACCACATGAGTGTGGAGGAGAGAGAGAATCCTACTCTTAAAGCCTTAAAAGAGTTTGTGATGAGAAGGGATGAATGAGATGAGAGAGTCTTAAAGGTATCTTATTTCGATTCATACCCTAAGACTTTGGCCAGGCGGTCACACGGGTCCGGGAGTCCTCGTATTCCGACTAGCGGTGCGGAGGAAAATCCTGCCAGCCCCCGGTTGTGATCCCTTTCTAGACACCTCCGTCTTTCAGATACTCCTCTAATAACTCCCTTGGGTTCTATGGAGTTTATAAAATTTAATTATTACTAATGGTTACATGAAGAACCTAGGCTCTGATACCAAATGTTACGACCTCACCTTTCAGTAACCCCCAATTAAGGGAGACCAAGAGGATAAAGCCGCACCCATTAATTCCGGATCAAAGGTTCGACTTATAACCATAAACAATTATTAAATTCTAGCAGACTATACTGAAAAATGGTAATAAAAATTTTCTTTGCATACCTTGAAAAGTTGGGAACTATCTTCTAACCACAACTTAACTACTCTATCTAATTCCTCCTTGTTCTTTAATTCTTGAATTCATAATATGTCGCTTTACTGTTTGTGCTTTTGAGATTTGTACCTAAAACGCCGACAAACAAAAATAACGATCAGCCGAAGCTGGTATGTGGGGGAAACAACTATTGTTCAACTAGGTTAACAACATAATCATTCAATTATTCATTCAGCAATCATGATTTTGTTTTAGATATAACTCCGCGATCCAAGGGTACCCAATCCTCTGTATTGTCCCCATTAAACCCCTCATGATCCACCTATAAGTGAACCAGTTTCTAGGGCTGAGTCACATGGAACTACCCATAGGTAGACCACTCCTTAACTCAGGGTACGCTAAAGAGTCTCATGGCACTACCCTTAGGTAGCCCAGTTTCTAACTCACGGTAACCTAGACCTTACTCTAGGATTACCCCTTTTTAGCTCTTTCAAAGTAGTAGAGGTGGACCCGGATCTAGCCAGTTATATATATATACTTATGGTGATAATCATAGTCACTTTATAATTGCATAAAATAAATAAACATCCAAACGGTTTAGTTGCATTCAATGCGGTTAAACATTCGGGAAACATAAGTGGTTAACGATAAGTAACCACATACCTTTAATTGCATATTTCAAGATAGAAAGAGAAACCCAATCAACAAGCAAAACCTGAAATAAAAGGACAATTTTCCTTTTATTAATATTTATCTAATTTTCATCATATTACTTAGGGTTTCAATTCCTATTTTAGGGTTCCTTTAGAAATTAGGGGTTTCACTTCTTCTTTCCTTATTATGATCCTTAATTCATTAAACTACATAAATCCCTAATTTCTCAGTAAATTTCCTTTATTAAGCATCCAATTATCTTATTCCGTAAAAACATGCTTTTTATCTCCTTTTATCCCAAATTAGGGTTTCCATGTAAATTAACTTCCTTTTTAGGCATTATAACTCTAAATCTCATACTTTTGCATTCAAACTGATAATCATATCACCTTTATCATTAACAAAGTTAAACTTATCAGTTTGATCTATTGATTTACCAAAATACACTTTAATCATGCAATTAGGGTTTCTCATCAATTCTTAATACACTTTATTAACAAATTAAGGTACTTTTTGCAAAACAGACAGAACTAGATTCTCAATTTATTTTTATCGGATTTCTCGTATTTTTCTATACAACTTTCATATATAAAGTTTTCTCATACAGTTTCCTAGCAATTTCTGTTAATTTTGCAAGATAAAACCTTTTTCTATAATTTTTGGTCAGAGAGGGATTTTATCGGAAATTCCTCAGCCGTTTGATCGGTGTGCCGCTGTGCCCTGCCTTGATCTGATGCTCCTCGTCAGATTCCCTCCACTAGTGGTGCATCTCCCTTATCGGCCGTCGATGACGCGCGACTCACGGTGGACTTTGATCCTACGGTCCTGGTCAAAGTGCTCCACTTGGTTGATTCAAGCAAGCGCACCGCTCCAGTAGCGTTGGATCTTGGGCGGCCGCACGATGGTTCAGGATCTGACGATACCCGTTCGTCGTCCTCCCTTGTCTTCTAAACAGAACCAGCAGCGGCACCGCGAAGACCTTCTCGCCGGAGTGCGAGCAATAGGGTGAGGGAGCGAGCAATTGGGCTTAGAAAATAGCTGCTTGAGATCGTGAAGGTGCTCCCGACTCGAAGGACCCCTATTTATAGGGCTCGAGGGCCTTTCTAGGGTTTCCCAACCCTGCCGCCGTCCCAGTCCTCAGCCCGATTGGGTGTTTCTAGAATACACCATGAAAACCGACAAAACCTAGGTCTAGATTGTTCGCCAAGGTCTCCCGGACTCAAAGGGACATCAATCTCGAGTGCACATGCACTGAATCGGTCGGGAAAGCGAGGGGAAAATCCCCTGTCGGCGCTACTGTATGTGTCCCTTTGGGACTTTGGACGATGACCGCGATCCGTTGGATTGAAATCCAACGGTCAGCGTTGTCCGCGTTTAAACCAAAAAGGAAAATAAATTTCTAAATATTCAAGGAAAATGCTATTTTGATGATAACTTGAAAATTCAATAACTCTCAATCCTTAACTCCGTTTTATCTCAAATTTTGAGGAAAACTCGTTTATACTTTTATCTTTCCTTGTGCAAAAATTGGAGTCATTATCCAAAGGAAACGAGCCCTTTACTTTAGTTTCAAGTTATCTCTTATTTAATTATATTTTCCACATATTCCTTATATCTTTTGCCATTATCTAATTATCCTGAGTTCCTTGAATCCCAAGGAACCCTTTTAACTCAAAATCTTATTTTGGGAAAATATATTTTATCCTTAAAATCATTTCTTTTATTTTTCTCATATATTCCTTTATTAAATGAAATTCCTTTTTCATTTCTTTTTGTTTTTCTTTTAATCCTTTAATTGGTCTCAATGGCCACAAAGGCCCAATAAGAACACATACTAGCTATCAAACACAAAAATCCATTCAATCCATTCAAACAATTCATCACATCAACCATGGATTTCATTTATCTTTAAAAAGAACATTTATAATTTCATTACATATTTTGGAAAAATCGAGGTTATAACAGTAGTGCTACGTGGAGTTCTCAGTGGTCCGCGTGGACTTCTTTAGAGGCGGGATACTTTTGCAGTAAGGAGAACTTCATCAACCACTGTCCGTGGTGTCAGACCAAGAGGTCGTTCGTGACGATTATTCGAGTGTTGCTGCTTGGAGCAGAAACACGTTGCTACTGCTAGGGTAATGTCACTGGACTTGCTCCAGGACATGTTATAGCCTTGCAAACTTTCTTCCCTAGATACATTGTTGTTGACGCGATCTTGCTGTTCAGAGGAATCATGATTTAAATTTTTATTTCCTCTGTCTTATCTGTCACCCTGATTTCCCTACAACACCACCTTAAAATAAGTTAGTTTTTGATAAAATTTATTTTATATCAAAATTACCCGTTTACCGTTTACCCTCTCTATTTTCCCTGTGGGGAAGAGGGTAAGGGTAAGGGGTGGGTAAGGGGATTGCTAAGAAGGATAATTACCTTTACCCTCACCCGCTACCCTCGTGAGAGTAAGGGTGAGGGTAGAGCCTTACCCTCCCCATACCCTCCCCGTTGACAACCCTACATTGCATAAATATTAAGGAATTATCTGAAATCCTTAGAAAAGAACCTATAATGAAAAACCCACAAATCGTAGCTTATACAACATTAAAATTCAATAATTGAGAGAAGGAAAATAGAAGTATTTAATTGGATTGATGTCATGCGAGTCTCGATCATGAATGTCTGACTACACACACTTTGTGTATGACATGCGTGAACAACTTAACCCCAAAGATTCTTTGAAAACAAACTCAAACTCATGGTACAACCCCTGAATTGTAGTAGAAGTAAGAAGATGGTGTTAAACCCGGTAGACTGAAAATATTAAAAGGAAAACAAGAATATTGTTCCATGAAAGTCTACGATGGACACTATCCAAGGAAAGCGTTTCATTGACAAAAGTAAGAAATGGGAATGTGGTATAAAAATAGTAATTGAAGAACATAATCGGAGAATCCTACAATGTGTTGTCTATCTGCTAGAAATGGATGAGCGACATTCTTTTTACATACAGGCAGTTATTTGCAGTAATAGTCTTCTCCTAGAGAAAAGCAATAATCACGTGCATTGTTCTTGCACGGAATCAGATATGCGCGGCCAGTTTAATTGGTAAATGTAATGATTGAATGAGAGTTGGTATCTTTGGATACTGTGAAGACAATGACACATACAAAGAGTATTTCGTAATTTGGAACTATTGCACGTTTCGGTAGTCTTAAAGGACTTCGATTTAAGAGGTATTCTAAAATTATCTAAAAAGAGGGAAGATCTTGTAAGCACGTGTAAGTCATGCCACGTCGGTCCATGTGGCAATGGGTGCATGGACGTGTGGGTTTGTGTGTAGTTTTTTTAGTTAATTATCAATACATTTGAAATAAACGTTTAACTTCCCGTAACATGTAAAAGATTAATTTGCATTATATTTTGATAGTTACTCATTTTCATTACATTGTGATTGTTACTTCTTTCCCTACTTCTGTAAAGACATTTTCGTAGAATATTGTTTTGTTAGAAAAAATTATCAACGCAATGAAATAGGAAACTCGTTCTGTACCAAAGAAACACGTAGAGTTTGATTTTATCAAGCTTGTCTATTAACACTGACGTTGATTTCATTTTGTTTCTTTAATCTTGCTTCTTGCTTGCCTTATTTGAAGTAATTGGAATTTATAATCACTAATTACGTATCATAAGCAACAACCAATTTGCATCGATAATCTCGTCTTTCTGTCTTGAGTAAAACCATGTGGCCAACTCACATTGATCGTCACCTTGATTCTAGACCTGCCCACTAATTACCACCACCAATAATTTCCTCGTCTTTAATACACCCCATTTGCGTTACATTTGTCCTGATTTGAATACAACAAATGATAAATGCTCAGTTTGGTTTAATACTGCGACGGATTCCACGGGGCTTGCAAATGAAATAACGACGTTCACTCTGACGTCTTTGTACGTACGAGCCATTAATGGGCAATGTTTTTTATGAGGAGTTACGATAATCATCCCTCTGTATTCTAAATTTATGGGACTCAGATTCGCTGAACATTTTAGACCCTTTCCCCATAATCAGCGTCCTGTCCGAGGCAGCCCCGCGCCATTCCATTTATGTGAGTTCGTGTTTCTGAAAATGAAGGAGCCCTAGAGACGGTTTCCCTTGGCGAACAGTGTTTCCTTCTTTGTCTCGTGGGTGACTTGTGAATATCTATATATATATTACACACTCGTGTCGCTGTCCCTTGCTCCTTCCGTCTTGAACACATTGTTCACCGCGCCGTCCTTCCGCCGCCCGAACAGGCACGAGTGTGACCGTATAGACGAAAACGCCGCCGTCTGTGCCTTTACTCCGATGACGGTCCTGGAAAAACTCCCCCACGAAGAGGAGACAACTGCCGGCCGAAGAAACAGCAGCAGCGCTGTCAGATCTGGAGCCTTAGATGAGGATCCCACCGACAAACTGCAGAGCCGTCGGGAGGAGTTTATCAGAACCTTCCAAAGATCAATCTCTGGCGGTAACAATGGATTGATAGCATCCCGGCCCTTGCTAAAATGTAAAGAAACAGCCGAAGGTGGTACTACTAATTGTCCCCCGGTATCCAGCGGCTTGCCGCCTCGAAACTGGTGTATCCAGACTGCGTTTTTCACCCAGCAGAAGTCAGACGGCCGATCCTACCTGCAGTTGCAGCAGCAGCAACAGCAACAACGCGTCCTACTGCAGCAACAGCAGCAACAACACGCACTGATGCAGCAGCAGCAGCAACAACACGCGCTGCTGCAGCAACAGCAGCAACAACGCGAGAGGATGTTCGCACAGATACAAGAGAGTGTAGTACTGCAACAGCAACTGCAACAGCGACGCGAGAGAGTACTCGGATTTATGGCGCCGTCTAACCTCCAAGGATCACAAGACATTAGGTTACCCCTGCAGCGACCTACATCAGCAAACCCTAATAGCTCCTTGGTCCCCCGGCCGCCTCTGCGGTCAAGTTCTGTGCCCCCTCAGGGCCTTATACTTCTCCGCAACGGAGAAGATGCTGGGGCGCTGGATCCTGGGTGGTTGAGTCTTCGCGTTGGAGGATCAAACGCGAGTCTTGCTATTGGGGAACCAAAGCCGACACGACAACTACTCAACTGGGCGGATTTCAAGAAGGCCCCGGTGGTTAAGCGTTCCGACCACCCATCGACGACAACAGCGTCCCCTTCGCATACCGAAGTCCGCCGGACGCCGCCGTGCTCTGACGCACAAGGTCACGCCAAGCGCCAGTGCACTGAGACGGCAGCTGTCGTGAAACCCGTTTTGAATGACGGCGCCGTCGCCGGTGCAGCGGTTCAGAAAGACATCCTTCCATATCATTCACGTAACTTTCTAATTGTAGACAACAAATGTTCCAAACCAACTGGTGACTCCCCAACAAGTCCGCTGCCCTCTCTGGATCCTACGTCGAACCATCCATCCGCAGCGAACATGCATTCGTCTCGCCCACAGCTGGCGGACACAACGAACGTATATCTGTTCGGTGCAGTAATCAACAAGCCGGCACCACCGTCGTGTAAGTCCTTGGTGGCGCCGGAACATGACGGCAGCTAGACCACGCCGAGTGAAGTTAGATCCAGATCTTAACATGTAATAGTAAGTGTCGCAGAGGTTTTGCTTGTAGTTGTTAGACGGCCCGGATTTCTTGTTGCATTTCCCCCTCTTTATGTAACGTTTCTATGTTTTCGGTAACTGTATTAGGATAATTGTTAGCTAATTACGGTGATTTTTTATTTGCCAGCAGGCGCAATTCTTTAATAACATTGGCGCATCGCCTCCCCTATTTAATCTGACGTTCTGTGTTCGCATGCACATCCTGTTCGCTTTAATCAGTTTCCTAGTTACGAATTTTGGTAAAACATATGCACGCCTTTCCTTTTACAGTACTAAACCATTTGAAACTTCATTTGTGTTCCTTGTATCTCGGCACATCCTGATATATCAGCAAATAGTAAAAGCGCATTTTACCATTCATTGGTTAAATATTATAAATACTTGACCAAACAATTGTTGGTCTACGGCAATAAATGAACCAAAACTAAATTTATAGCTCGATTTAGTTGGAAAACAATTTCCAACGTTACTGTTAAGTCCGAGAATACCAGAATTATGTTTATAAGAAAGAAAAAACACTAGACAAAAGATTACACTACAAGATCCTGGACTGAAAAACCCAATACATTAGAATTCAATAAACTAAATGGAACTCAAATTTAATTATGCGTGGACAGTAACATAGCATTGAGACCAAAAAAGAAACAAAAAAAATAGAGAAACTTAGATATTATTGTAAAGGCAATTTTTTTTAATATCATATCAGCCAAGGCTGATTACATCATTGCCCATCTAGAGCAGAGAATAAGGAAAGAAATAAGCACCTGTCCGTCAAATAATAAGATAGTCCCACTGTGGGACAGGATCTCCATTCCTAGCAGTTATTTGCAAGGCAGAAGCCTTCTCCATTCAACAGGCGATGACCCACCAAATCACCCAGCTGACCAGAGACAGGACCACGAAGGTGCCACTGAAAGTACAGCTCCAATCTTCGATACTTCATGTGGATGTAGCTACTTCCTCGACCACAAGCATGATGACCATCTGCGCCATAGCTAGCTAGAAGCATTTCAGGGGAATGGATACACGGTTCATCTTACCTGATACCAGGTACTGATGCCATGGAAGGAGAATTACGGGCAATTCTGCACGGCGTTAAGATGGCACAGCTGGAAGCTATTCCCAGAGGGATTATAATCTATGACTCCAGGAACGCAGTCCTCTGGGTGAAGGGCGATGCCCAACCGCCTGAAAAATATCTAATCCTTACAAAGGTAATTCGGGAACAACTACTGCAAGCAAAAATCAAAGAAGTGGTACATCCCAAGAGGGACCAGAACAAACTCACAGACATGCTAGTCAAATTCTGCCTTAAGCAAGATTATAGCAAAATCCGAAATTGAATTTAGTTTAACCTCCTAACCTGAAATGGAGGCCACATGTCGTGTCCAAGTTATGAACCTGGCATATTATTTATTATATGGTACCTTATATATGGTCTATCACAGTTGCCTAGTAGATGTAGCAAACGAGAGAGATAATGTGGCCTGTTTTGTTGGGAAAAGTGTTTGTGGACATTTGATACACACATGGTATACTTAGAAAGAAATCAACGAAGTAAAATTCATCATTCCAATGACAAGTGAGCACGTCACCACTAGGGTAAAGATAGAATATGACCTAATACTAAAGGTAGAGACAAGTTAAAGTAGAGTTGTTTGAGAAACAAGAAACACCAAATTAACTCTAATTTGTTTGGTTCATTAGACTCATTGGCGGTTTGGAATTATTGTCTTGCAATTGTACCATTACCGTGGAGTGGAATCAGGTCAAGAGATAAATTGGGATAGGAGGGAGAAATGAGAAAGTTATATACTGTTTGTAGAATATTTAGTATTTATTTAAACACGGGAACGGAAAAACTTTTGGCATGCTTGACGTTTTTACTTTATATATTACAATTGAATTGTGATGTAATACAAGTAGTTACATGACTATGAGAGAAAACATGTTGACTATTTTCGAGGTCAGATGATGATACAAATAAATAAAATAGTGTTGCTTCTTGGTCTAAATTGCTGGAGATGGATAGGGAGTCGAATTAGTCGTGGCCATAGAATTGAGATGATACACATGTGAAGTTGACATGAGAACCATAATAATTAGAAAGGCAATAATAGTTGCAATCAACCTTCAAACGGGATCGGGTCAAGAATCAAAGTCACCTCAACTAAGGTACAAGGCATTTGAATTCATCTTAACTATAGTAGAGGGTATATATGAATTCCTTGACTCTCAACAACACGAGCTTGTGTGTGAGAATCATATAAGGAGGGCTAGACCACTCAAATCTAAGTACAAGAGTGAGAGTGAATAGAGAGTAGGTTTAGGACCATTTGAGCATCTCAAAGACACAACTAGACACAATTCTTTTTGGGAAAATTGTGGACCCTCGTAGAACCTAATGAAGGCATCATTCTTGTTCTCTTGAAGCTTGAGTTTACAACGATAGCATCATTGAAGAAGGCAACATCAAATACACCACCCTACCACTATACTGGAGTGGAGGCATGAGGGAGATCATTCGACTTCCACAGAGGTACTATTGACACCTCTAGAGATAAGGAGGTCATAAGTTTGGGGAAGATCTCAATCAAGAAGGGTTTATAGTGGCATTTGAACATTTTCAAAAAAAAGGAGGGAGAGAAAGAGGAATTTGATTTAAGACTACAATAAACCATTTGAAACTTCATTTGTGTTCCTTACCTTGGGGTACAACCAAAACTATCAACATATAGTAAAAGCACATTTACCATTTATTGGATGAATATTAAGAATGCTTGACTAATCTTTTTCTTGGTGTGTGACAACAAATGAACAAAAATTAAATATATAACTCTATTTAGTAGAAAATACACTTTTTAAAAATTAATATTAAGGTCTAAATCCTAGAATTACTCTTATAAAACACTAAGCAAAAGATTTAAGCCACTATATCGTAGAATAAAACCCAATACATTATACTTCAATAAAACTAAGACAAACCTAAATTCATTAAATTGTCAACAACTACATAACATGGATACCAAAAAGAAAAATAATGGAGAAATTTGGAAAATTATTCTAAACTCAACTGATCTTAGAAAAATCATGAACTGATTTTATCTCAATCTCCTAACTTAAAATGAAGACAAATTTGATTTTAAATTACAAAACTATGATATTATTCAATGTATGGTAGGGTCTATAAGTTGCCTAGTAACGAAGGTAACTGAGACAAGATAGTGTGACCAATTTTGGTGGACAAAGTGTTCGTGGACATTTTGATACGCATATGATATACTTCGAAAGAAATAAACTATGTAAGTAAATTTCATCATTTCAATAATTAATTTAGCACGTTACTACTAGACTAGAGATAAAATAGTACCTAACAATCAAGGTAGAGAAAAATTAGATATGAGTTGCTTGAGGTACAAAACAAGAAAGAAGCACCAAATAAAAATCTAATTTTCTTGGTTCATTAGACTTCTTGGAATCCTTTGCGTGTTGTTTATCCATTACAATGGAGTGGAAAACAGACAAGAGATAAATTCGTATAGGAGAGGGAATGGATCAAATTATATCAATGTTTGTATAATAGATAATATTTATTTAATAGAACAAGTGAATGACTTTTGGCATGCTTGAGTAATTTATTCTATATTAGAATTGATCTGTGATCTAACATGTGTATTTATATTACACCGTGAGAAAAAAAAATGTTGAATATTTTGGAGGTCGGTTAATGATACAAACAAAGTAGTGTGGTTCCTTGGTTTAGTAGCTAGAGTTGAATAGGGAGGATTATCCGTTGTGGCCATAGAATTTAGATGATACAAAAATGATATTGGCATTAACACCATATCAATTAAGAAGGCAAAAATAGCTACAACTCCAACTCTAAATGGGATTGTATTGTGAATCATAGTCACCTAAACTATGGAAGTACTACATGAATTCCTTAACTCTCAACAAGACAAACTTGTTCTTGAGAATCATCTAAGGAGTGACATACCACGTATATCTATGTACACAAGTGAGGCTAATCATATAGTATGTTTATGGCCATTACAGAGCCTTGAAGCCATGATATGGCAGACAAAAGATAATGGTTGAATTGTGTCCTTATATAAACTAATGAAGGCATCATACTTATTCTCTAGAATCTTGAGTTGATAAAGATAAGATCATTGAAGAAAAAAACAATCAATACACCTCCTTAACACTTTAGTCACAATATACTCCGACTTTTTAAAAAAGTCGCATTTAAAATGTAAATTTTCCCCGAGACGTATGAAACTTCCAAATAAGTCCCAATTCCTAAATATTAAATATTATTCCTACATTTATTGTGAATTAATCATGTTTAATTTTTTTCTTCTGTTGTATACCTTCCTTTCCTGTATTATACCGATTAAGACTCTAATTTAATTTGGGTGTATATATGTGTTTGTGTGTACGTACATGCATATATATATGTGTGCATGTATCTAATATATGTATATCTGTATGTAAGTAATATTTATAGATATATTTATGCAATATATATGTACATATATATGTGCAAAACATATATATACATGCATATGTATGCAATATATCTATATATCCTTCGATTTTTCTCGACTTTTTTTTGAATAGTTGAACATACTTTTACTGTACGTTGACCCTTTTTTATCCGATTTTCCTATATGATTGTCAAATTCTAAACTTTTCAACTCAACTGAACGTATCCCAAATACTAAATTTGTGACTATGCTTACCTCTATAATGGAGTGGAGGAACAAGGGAGATCATTTAGACCTCCACAGAGGTAGTGGAGGCACCTATTTAGATACAAAGGTCATTAGTTTGGGGAAGGTCTTACTCGAGAAGGGTTTACTTATGAAGTTCAAATAATGTCATAGAATAAGAGGAAGTGAATGAGGAATCCAATCATAAGACCACAATAAAGGGTCTAGACAAATATAAGATAGCTAATAAATAATATGTCATAGTACATTCACCCAAAAATCAAATAAAAAACCCTACTAACAATTTAATGAAACAAAATACTTGATTTAAGTGTTTAGTAGACATATGTATAAAATAATAAGAGGAGTTTATTGGATCTGATGACCCAAAATATGTTACACTAATAAAACATTAATTAAATGCCAAAAAATGTGGTCTTGAACTGATCAAACTAGTTCAATTACCCATGGGCACCTATAGGTTGACATATTTAACCTAGGTTTGGGTGATGAATCAACCAACTTATAAAATTGATATGCACACACCCACTCCTTTACTATGTGTCTTATTGCTTTGCCCATGGATACCAGTGCGTAACTCATTTATATTGTTAAGAAGTGAGAACCAAATGCTATTTTGTTACAACACATTTGGTTGTGGTAGTCACTATGTGTTTTTCTCTTCAAAAAATTATATGTACAATTGGAGTTTGCATGATAACTTCAACATATATGTAATGTCATATTTTAAGTTGAACTGGTAATGGAACAGTAACACTTTTGTAAATTTAGATGTGTATACGATGAAAATCATTAGTCCATAACAAAACTTTCTTTGATTTCTTTTTATAGACAAAGATATTTTTAGCACTTTTTGATTTTCTTTCTAATGTGCAACAACCACAAAAGTGCTAATTTCAGTATTTATTCTTTTCATGTAATACAAAAGCAAAAAAATGCTAGAAACTATAATAAAAATAAGAACTTGTGTTTTTTGGACCTCAATAGTATAATAAAAATATTGTTTGTAATATTTTTTTTCATTTACATCAACAATAAGACAACATCATATCAACATAAGCAATAAGCAACTACCTTCAATTTTTTGTATTTAAAATTTTATTTCCCAAGTTATTATAAATTTCCAACAATTTTTCATTTGTAGAAATTATTGTGATTCTTATTGATATGATTTATTCGTGATGAAGTGAAAAAGCAGCCACACTCGTATTACAATTCATTGGGTCGGGTATTTATGATCTTTCCTACCACAACCTAGAAAGAATTTAATGTTCATACATAAACACTCACCCCACACTCTCACTAATTGAACCACGACTAGCCCACGCACATATTTATAAGGTTTAGGTGTGGGTTTAGATATTGGATTTGATAATCACTTTACTAATACTATAACTTCTCGATCCACAAGTATTTGATTAGGAATATTAGGGTTTGAATACATCAATACAACTAGAAAAGTTATGGGAAAGTTAATAGAATTGTTACATAATATGGGGTATCTAAATATACTGCTATATACAATGGTGGTTGTTGACCTAAGTGTTATACATTGTCCATATTTTGATGATGACTTAACCTTTTTATTCATATCTATCTAATATTTCTATTTGAGATTGATTTCAGGCATTAGGTACAAGAATAGGTTCAATTCATTCAAGCCCTAGTTTGATCTAGTTCAAGTAAAAAACAATGCAAATGCACTTTATAGGAAAACACCCTAAAATCCTTTGGAAATTTTTGTAACCATTTGTTTTGATTCTATGACTTCTAACTAAGACGAGAAAAAATCAGGAGCACCCAATTCAAACGTTTAATCACTCTAATGACATTTTTCAAAATTGATCACAGGTTGTATGGTCGGCTAAGTTTTCTTTGTAGAAACTCGAATGATGCTTTAGATTGATCTTAGCAAATGCCCAAGTTCGACCGAGTTTAACCTAGGTAAAACTCAAATGAATCCTTGCACTGAAAAAATAAATTTAAGTGCTCAATCGAGTTTCATCTAGGATAAACATGACCGATGCTTCAAATGTGCTTTGTTGCATAGTACAATGGGTCGAGTTACCTTTATTGAAACTCGACCGACCACACTATACGAAGTGTGTAAAAAAGTGATTCTAACCATCAGAGTGTTGCAAAAATTGAAATTAGATCCCTTACAACACCCTAAATGGCTAGAAAATGTTCCTTAGTGCTCCTAGTTTCTAGTATAATCCACAATTATAAATAAGACCTCTTTGTGTTCATTCCAAGGTTTCTCCTTCATGATATTCAAGCTCCTAGATATAGTTGAGTACATTTAGTCCATGTGAGCCCTTTCTTTCTCTTCTTTGCAATGTGAGAGAGCTACTCCATTATAGTCTTGTAAAGCTCTCAAAGCTTCCCTTTCCCTAACCCTTTCTTGAGATGAAGTTAGAGAAAGATTCTCTAAGTAAAGGAGAAGGTGCATAGGTTCTCTGTGATGACCTTGATTTTAGAATGTTGATGCCCAATATAATGTTTGAAGTCATATATGGAACAAAATTATTTATTTAAGTATCATGATGTGTATATCATCATATTAAGAAAATTGAGCTTGTGTTGATGATGTTAGAGGTCAATTGATGTATATTTAAGTATAATATCCTTAAATATGTACCTTCTTGGACTAACTAATTTGAAGGGGCAAATAATGAGTTTGGGCTCCAAATTTGAATGTAAGGTGAATTACACAATGAGGGATTATGGGTCAAACTTATAGGGTCAAAGTTGTTTTGTACGAGATTCTATTGAGGTTTAAAATAAAGAAGAAAACTAATTAATCCATTGAGAATGATACGATGACAAAATATTATTAAAACCAAGTTTCAGCTTTTGTATGTTCACGTCACCTTCGGACGTGAAGTGATCGAAGAGAGATGTCAAAATCATTAATCGTTCTTCAAGATCCGAGACCTGCGCAGCGGGTGGCAACAAACTCAATCAACATTCCCACATTTCCTAAGATTGTTTCACGAGAATCCGGAGTGAGTGGTTGGATCTACCATCCATGGAGGAGCATGTAGATGTCAATGAAACTGTTTAAGGCTGGAGATAGACCAAAGCATTACCCTACCCAGACCTCTCATCGCTGGACGTAGGTGACGAGGAGGACTCCTCATAGCTAAAACTCTGATAGATGAAGGAAGGGTTCGGAGACCACCAACCCAGTCATCCTATCTCATTCCAAGATCTGCCTTTTTGTAGCCTCACTTAGATCAACTATGATCCATGAAAGAGAGAAGAGAACCAAACCTTCAAAACATGTCTCTATTTCCTGATGCTGGGTTGAAGTTGCTAGTAAGGTTTAGCCGTATAGAGGCTCCCCGACCTTTTGGGATGACCAGGACATTGCCGAAACGTATCCCATGATTTAAAACCCATAACTGAGCAGCAAGTAGGTGTACGACTACCAAGTTTCCTCGCTAGCGTTGGCTGCAGCGCTATTGTCGACCCCCCTTGTTGTGCTACCGCATAAGGGCCTTCCTGACAATGAGACTTATCCTATAGGATCCGCACACCACCGTTAGACATTCTATAGATTGTAGAGACAAGTGAGGAGGCCCTAATCACATGGTCATTTCCTCGCCATGTTTCAGCTTCTTGGCGGCGCCCATCTGGCGAGCCCCTGCTTCCCCTCCCTTCCGTGACAACGACGGAGTGGCTGAAGGTATGCTCGCGATCCAATGCGCATGAACCCATTATATCCAGGCATTGAGAGGCCTTGATCCCATACTGCTCCTCGCCGACTCCTCCTGACACGGCGACGTAGTAGCAGAAGACCCGCACACGGAGTCGGGGAGATGGACTGGATGGTAGACTGGTTCAGTAGTCTCTTGACCGACCGGTTCATCAGGCCCAAAGAAAGCCAGGAAAGGATAAGCTGTGTGCCTACCCCTCCAGAACGAGTTTAACTTTGCTATTCCGAAAATGCTGTTACACGCTGTTCCATGTAATCGTGGCCGTTAAAAGACCCCATTATCTTTTTTAGGGGTTGGGTTTTGGAATAAACATACGGTTATGATTAAATGCAACAGCGGCTGCTACAGCAAGCCGCAACAGCAGATCTGAATCGCTCCAGAACAACGTGTTCCAATAAAAACCTACCAACTCAGGCTGTGGGAGCCGCCATACAAGGTAAATACTTTCTTTTTATCCAAAAAATGACACCAGCTTAGAAAATGCTTAGAAAATAGCCCCCTTGTCCTAAAAATCCCAGAAAAATATCTCTACATTTAGAAAAATGCCCTATTTATGATGAAACTCTTAGATCAGACCTTTGAAGCAGTATTGTTGTTAGTTTTTAATTTACAAGATGACGCCTCTATTAAGATATAGTAAATGTAATAAATGATATTTATTGACATAAATTCTGAGAAATTTTATTCCAGATCCTAATATCTTATAAAGACAATATGTTGAACCTGATCAGAAATATAATACCAAAATATTAGGTCTTTCTCCATTAATGACTTATAAGATATTTTTGTCTCATAATACTTTTAGAAAATAGTTAAAGCATCTGAAAAATATGAAAATTGTACCAGACCCTTAGTATGACTTACTGATCTGTATAAAAATATTGAAAACTCTTTTAGGTCCAGTTGACTAGGTTTGACCTAAACTTTAGTGTGGACCTAAATATCAAGTTAAATGATGGTCCTATAATTAATGATGAATATTGTTATTAATCAGGTGATGACCATAGTAGTAGATGAACTTGGATGTATAAGGAATCTCTAAAGTCAGGTATGTGGACATAAGTATAAGACAAGTTTTTGCTGGATGTTAATTTTGAGTAATTGCTTGCATGTATTTGAATACCTTGTTGGATGTATATCTATATATATTGTCATTTTCCGCCTTGAACAATAAGAACACTAAGGAAAGGAAAATAGAATGTAGTTACTGATGGTTCATTAATCTCCCTATTAGAGAGGAAAAGTATTAATATTGACTAGCACCTCCCTAATGGTACAAGGTACGCGGGGAGATCCCTAATGGTACAAGGTACGCGGGGATAGGGCCCAATAATATATGTTTGTGCTAAGTCCACCATAATAATACATGTTCGTTGAAATATTATTAATAACTTGGGTTTACCTGATTCTCTGCCTTAAATAATGTTTTCATTTTCTTTCTTCTTCTTCTTCAAGTATTTTATATATGCCAACATAGTATAGTATCTTTCAACCACATACCAACTCTATGTTGATTTGTTGTTTCATGTATGTTTTAGGTTCAGAGATAAGATGGGAGTGAGTAGTTGCACAGGTTGTACCTATTGTGTAGATCCTGATTAGCATACATGTTCATTGACTTGTAAATCTTCTTTCAATATGTAAATGTAATTCATGTTGTAATAAGTCATCTTGTATTAATATACATGTTAAATGTTGAGAAATGTTATGGTGTATGTTATATGTGCATGTTCATGTATGCATATTGCGCTTCCGCATCGCTCTCTGAAATGATTGACTAACATTTTTGGATTTGTCCTCTCTAGCCTTCTAAGTCCCGAGACGGCAGAATCTGGGAACGTTACATTTTCTAAGTGGAATGCGAAAGTTTATAAGTTTATCCAAGGTGAAGGAGAAGGTCAAGGCTTAAGATCCACGGTTAGAGTGGGTAATTCTTTCAAAGAAAAAGACTCAATGCAAGAAGGGGATCTCCTTAGTAAAGGTGTCTGGCTGCTTGTAAAAGTGGGTAAGACTTTTTAGAGGTAGAAGACTCTAGCTCAAAGGATAGGTAAGTCCTTGGTTGGTTTATTGGATCCTTTTCATTCTTAAAAAGGAGGATGTTAAACTTGACCCAGAAAAGGAAGGTCATCTTGTATGTCTCATAATGGAGTATAAGTATACATTGGTTGCAAAATCCTAGAGCTTGACCTCTCTAGGTAATAGATTGACTTTCTATTAGTTTGGAGATTGGAACCACTCTACATAGCTTGTTATTGTGTTTGTTCAATCTCTCTACTCCTTGATATGCATGCTTAGTTTAACTACAAATTCAATATTTTTAATCCATATCTTGAAGTAATTTGAAGGTCTCACAAATCTTATTTAAATGCTTTTAGGTCTATTCACCCACCCTCTAGATACCACTATCCAGCAAATGGTATCAGAGCCACAGTCTTCTCCAACAAATTTCCTATAAGAGGAGAAGATGGGCGACAACCTTCTTGGGTCTCTCAACTTGGAAGGTGGTTTCTTTATGAGATCTCCAATCTTCGACGACACAAACTTCCTCTATTGGAAGAGGAGGATACAATTCTATCTTTAAGGGATGAGCTATGACATGTGGAAAGTCATCCTCATTCCATACAAGAAGTCGGCAGGAGATGTAGCTACTTGGGATGAAGCTACACTCAAGAAGGCAGAGCTGAATGCAAAGGCTATAAGCATCATCTATGGATCCCTCACCCCCTCCGAGTTTAACCAGATCTCCTCTTGGGATACAACCCATGAGATATGGAACAAGTTGTGCATCACCTATGAAGGCACAAAGCAAGTAAAGGAGTCCAAGATCTACATACTCAAGAGTCTCCTTCAAAACTTCAAGATGGGCAAGAAGGATAGAGTGGCTGAGATGTACACAAGGCTCAACACCATCATCAATGGACTTGCTTCCTTGGGCCACACCATGGATAGAGGGACCATCAACTCCATGATTCTAAGGTCTCCCCTGTAACGTCTGTCTCACGAAAACAAGATTAACTAATGTGGAAGCGTTCATCAAGCAGCAGATTACCAAAAATCAATAAAAATTAAAACCTTTTTATCAAGAGATCCATCAAAGGAAAAACTTTCTCACATAGAACCAAAATAACATAATTACATTCTTGTTCATAGGTACATATTATGTATCATCTCCTTTTGAGAATTACAAGCATTAACTGTCCTGTCAAGCTAAACACAGGTAGTATAAAATCTCGAGGCACTGAGAAAAAATTTCGAAAGCACTAACTACTACTCCGAGGACCTGAGAGTACAGAGACGACACATAGGACTCTATCTATAACTATACAAGGCATAACATCCAGTGTCTCCACCTGAGACTTCACTGCTGTCCTTGTTGCTGTTGTTGCTGTCCTTCTCCTACTGAAAGATTCATGTCTCCTCGTCTGCGTCCACCTAAAAATGTAGTTCCCACGGGGGTGAGACAATTGTAAATTGCCCCAGCGAGAGATATAACTCTCCGCCAGTAACATTATTATTGCAGCTTAAGAAGATAAATATGCATAGAGGAATCATATTTGATAAACAGCAGCTAATTCAATATCTAAGAGATTAGAATGTTATTCTTATCTAAAACATTGTAGCTATAACTTGAAAGAGCCTCATGACACTTATTCATTAAGGAATATGAAGAACATGCATAAAAATTATTCACTACAACATCATTATCACATCATTAACTATCTTCAGGCTTAGATCATATATCTACTACCTGGCATTGTCATTGTGGAGTCATGGCCTGTAGCCATACTCTTTTCACAAAGTGTTGGGATCTTAATCACTCAACTCACCAAGTACATTCCCCCTTCTTAACAAGTTCATCATCATGATTATAGCATCTGGGTATTTGAACCCATAACTCACCATAGGATACTTATTACCACTTGTTAGGTAACTTTTTACCTTCAGATCATCTGACCAAAAACATCATAATTCTTGCTATACAATGTATTTTACATAATACACACAACTCATTGATTCTTACTACACAAAGCATATGAAGGCTTATAAAGCCTTTAATATATTCTCAATTAACAAGCATCATAGCTCATACTTGACTATGCTTCTCATCTCATCATCCCTGCATGATTAATATTCATGGTAACAATTATAATGCTTTCATATCAGTATCATACAACACTAAGTAGTATCATCCCTTTTTAGGGTTCATGATTTCTCTTTTATATCAGCACCCTTCATTAGGGTGTTCCATAAATAATCACTTGGGTTCTTGAGATCATATTATTAATGATCAGCCCTTTTCCATTGCTTCTCAAAGCTAGAAACCACAAATAGATATCATAAGTATTCAAACATACTTATATATCCTCATCATTCGTCATTGAATGTATTATCAACACAAAGTATGAGTTTCTTTCTCATCTTTGTCAGACTATGATTGTAACATAGTCTATTGATTTGGATTAAACTTTTCATAAGGCATGTTAGCCTACAACCATCAAGGTGCATTACATCTCAATGTAACAATTGACATGACACATTTCATGTGTCATCCATTCCAATTATAATGAACTTAGAACACATCATGGTATATCATAATTGGGGTGTTGGATGTGATATCTATCATACCTTGATGTATCACTTCCCTCAACACCTTCATCTTACCTGAGTTATTCACTTAGCTTGTATTAGGGTATCACTCATCCTAATACTTATGCAATAGATCATCACATTCATTATACTATGTATTGGTCATGATTCATCTATTTTAGAACACACAATCATTGCCAAAGATATGGACTCACCCTTGAGTTAGGGACAATTCATACAAGGATATTCATAATCAACCCCTCTAGGTATTTCATTTGTCAAAACATTAATCACTATTCCATCAATAGGAATAGGATTTCCATAACTATAATTTGAGGTTCACTTAGAATCTCACAAACATATATAGATTTCACCCAGAATCACTCATCATTAAAGTTTCACATAACATTCTTCTATATCAGGGTTTCACATAGCATTATGTCAAATTAAGATTTCACAACACATCACCCAGTGTTAAGGCTTCACATTAGCATTAATGGAACTTCCCTATATTAGGGTTTCATATACCTTTATCCCATTTTAGGGATTATGGTTTACCATTCACATCCAAGTGGGGTTTCTCTTTCCTCATACCCAAATTAGGGTTAGGATATACAATTCCCATTAAATTAGGGTTTCTTGCATTGTGACACTAAGTTAGGGTTACATCATCACCCTGGATATGATAACACTCAGCTTTGCCCTAGATTATGGTTTCACTCATAGCATTGCTCTAATTAGGGTTTCACACATAGAATTGCTCTAATTAGGGTTTCACACATAGCTTTGCTCTAATTAGGGTTAGGGCTCATTAATTAGGGTTTCATGATCTCATTATTATGAATCAACCCTTATCACATAGTTTACTCATAATGAGAAAATTAGGGCTTAATTATATAAGCATTCATCTCTATCATTCCCTCTCTCATCCTCTTTAGGATGTTAATTACACCAAGATTAATCTAGGTCAACTCTTCACTTGAGTACACATAGCTAGGGTTAACCTTCACAATCATCATGGGTCTACATCTTTAATAATCATGTAGCTGATTGACCTTTGATCATATTAGATGTCTAAATGGTCTAATCAATTAAACCATCAATTATATAAGGAATTCAAAAGGATTGACCAATTAAACTTTCAATTCCACAAAGTGATCAATTGGGTTAACCATTGAAATATTCAACTGCATTAAGTATCTAAATAGGTTCACCATATTGGACCTTCAATTACATGAGATGTCCAAATGGATTAACCATGTTGATCTTCACATAGTTGATTACTTAGACCCTCAATGATCTTAGTTCTTATACATCAATTGGTTGAAAACCATTTGAACAAGTTATACTTGAAACCATTTGCACTTTGGGTCTCCAAATGGTTTGAGATCATTTGGTCCCAAATGGTCTTGAGACCGTTTGGTCCAAACCCTCTCAAAACCGCATGGACCAAAAAGGCACTTCAACACTCAATCAACTCAATGTTTCAATCCATGGACCAATGATAAACTGAACGACTAAAGCATTCGTCAATTGGACCACTGAATCACCATTCAATTAGACCTTCAATTTAGGGTTTTGAACCCAATTGAACTAGGTTTGATAATCAAGAAACCATCACTTAGGGTTTGAAATCGAGGATCCATCAATGGTTGACATTGTGGAATCAAATCAATTGAAATCAATGAACTATCATCATCACATGATAAGACCTGACCTCAAACGGTCTTGGATGACCACCAAATGGTCTTGAGACCGTTTGGCTGATCTCCAAACGGTCTTGAGACCGTTTGCCCATTCCATCATCAAAATCCATATCATCCAATTAGGGTTTTAGAACATTGGATTGATTATCAAATCAGCACTTAGTTGCAATTCAATTTGGTACCTTTCGACCTTCAAACACTTAGCCATACTTAACCCTAGACCTCCAAATGGTCTTGGGTGACCCCAAACGGTCTTGAGACCATTTGGGTGATTCCCAAATGGTTTTGAAACCGTTTGGGTCAATCAACCCAAAACATCATTTCAATCAATTTCAAAATCAGCACTTAGCCGATTAGGGTTTGCAATTAAGGAATCATTCACCATTGAAACCTTAAAGATCAAACCAATTGAAACCATTGGATCAAGATCCAAGTACCACAGCATATATCTCCGAATGGTCAACCATTTCAAAAGGTCAACCATCCCAAACGGTTTGGGACCCAAACCACCAAACAGTTTGCAAACCGTTTGGTCACCAAACAGTATGGTCCCAACATTGAAATCGTTTGCCCTAGATATTTGGGGAGGTGTGTGCTTATGATGATGTCATCATCATCAAGCTCCAAACTCAAGAAATCTATTGTGATTTCCATGGAGATTGCATCAATCAACCAAACTTAACTTCGGAAATATAGAAATGATCACCAATTGATAAGGAATTGATTGCAATAATAAAATTAAATGTTCAAGTTATAAAACCCGCCTCCAATTGAGCTCCAAAGCTCCAAGCTCACGGCAAAAATGGTGGATGCAACTCCTTTCACTATTCCAAGGGTCGTCCTCAAGCTTTGAGTGAAAAGAATTGGCTAGAATTGAAGAGGGAATCGAGTTATGAAGAATTCATGCATTGATTTTCGATTTTCACCATGGATTCAAGGTGAAAGGAGGTCAAGAACCTTACCAACAGGTTGGGGGTATTCCTCCTGCTCCTCCACAGATCCTTGGTCGTTTTACAAGCAAGGGTAAAGAAAGAAATCCGAAAAAGCCTTTGTTTTGGCTTGGAAAGGGTACTTTTATAAGAAAATTGATGAGAGAGAAAATACTTTATAAAAGTCTTTTAATTCCAAAATTGTTGCGACCACTTCCCCCTTGGTTTCTTGCATGCAAGGACATATCTATCCCCACCGAGCTCCCTTCCATTATCCATGAATTAAGGGAAAAGAAATTAAGCACCTTAACCCTTATAATAAGAATATCCATATTTGAGTGGAAATTCTTTTTCTTATTATAATGGTGAGTGGAATTTCACCTCCTTAGGATATTCTCGTGCCTTTGCAAGGCTTTAAGGTCATCCATACACATCTGAATTTAACCATTTGAATTTTGTTTGAAAGCCCTTTAATTAATACATACATTTTTGCCCTAAATTGAATTAGGGTTTCACTTAGGATTAAATCTTGATTATTTTAATATCAAGATTCTCTCTCCTCCAACATAATTCAAATGAGGCTCCTCTCTCATTTTATTTGCTTTAAATGCTTCCAATAAACATTAGGGACCTTATTGAAGTGGTAATTTGCATATTGAACCCTAGGTTTTGGGTAAATTGCACTTAGCACAAAAACTAGGATTCAATGCACAAGGATTGCTTTACAAGCTTAATCTTGGTGCCCAAGCGTGTGAAAACCATACCACTACATCATATTCATTCTTATGATGTCTCAAAATCAGAGGAACATATTATCATGTACAATTTGCAAGTTGACCCCTCAACTTGGGTAATTTGCACTTTAGTCCAAAATAAGCAAACATTGCTTCAACATTGTTCAAACAGGACCAAAATTGAAACATAAGTTTCTCATGAGCCCTAATTACTTTTCCCAAGATAAGATTAAGCATCTACTCAACCTAATTAAGTAAAACATCTAGGGTTAACACATAACCCAGGTCAGGGATGTTACAAATTATAAACCCCTAATAAGGATTTCGTCCCTGAAATCCCAGGAAAAAGGAAGGGACAGATTATTCATTAATCATGCCCTCAAGTCTCCACATATCATCTTAATATTATGGAGATACCATGGATCTGTAATTCACACAAAGTTCCTTTCATTAATTACTCCTTATCACTGTTTATGCTTATGCAGAGCATAAACCCCTAACATGTGATGTCCATACTATTGAAAAGAAGAAGAATAAAAGAACATACTTCTATCATCACCTCAAAATATTTACCAAAAGAGAAACATATACATATCTAAGATAGATAACTCACTCAACAATCCTCTATTTGTTTGGGAAAGTTCACTGAGAAAGCTCACTAAGCAATTAATTTAGAAATATTCACTGAGAAGGTTCACTGAGTAGTTTGTCTTGGAAAAATTCACTAAGTAAGTTCACTAAGTATGTTCACTGAGTAATTTGTTTTTGAAAATATTCACTGACTAAGTTCACTAAGTATGTTCACTGAGTATTTTTTTTTGAAGATATTCACTGAGCAAATTCACTGAATATGTTCACTAAGTATTTTGTTTTGAAGATATTCACTGAGCAAATTCACTGAGTATGTTCACTAAGAATGTTGTTTTGAAAATATTCACTAAGCAAGTTCACTGAGATGTTCGCTGAGTATTTTGTTTTTGAAGATATTCACTGAGCAAATTCACAGAGTATGTTCTGTAAAAATGTTGTTTTGAAAATATTCACTAAGCAAGTTCACTGAGTATGTTCACTGAGTATTTTGTTTTGAAGATATTCACTGAGAAAATTCACTAAGTACGTTCACTAAGAATGTTGTTTTGAAAATATTCACTAAGCAAGTTCACTGAGTATGTTCACTGAGTATTTTGTTTTGAAGATATTCACTGAGTAAATTCACTAAGTATGTTCACTAAGAATGTTGTTTTAAAAATATTCACTAAGAAAGTTCACTGAGTATGTTCACTGAGTATATTCACTAGTATGTTCACTAAGTAATTTGTTTTGGAAAAATTTCACTTAGCTCTTCCTATTTAATTTCATTATACTCTCTAGATTGTTTCAGAATGACTACTTGATCAGAGTAATAAAAAAGATAACAATCTACGAGTTTCATACTTGCCTTATCTACAATAATAATATACCCGGCCAGGGTATACAAGTATTGAGATTAGGTAGTATGCACTTTATTTACTATCATATTCCTCACTTTTCATATCATTATACACACATGATTTTCCATTCTTGAATTCTCTTCAGGCATCACTTCTATATCTCATCTTTCAGAACACAGATAAGGGAGATTATAAAATATTTTAAGGAACACTGAGTAAGATATAAGTTCTCATCTCCCTTGTGTCCTTATAGGACTAGTCAAAGGAATTCAAAAACAACTACTTTCATATCTTTAACACATAGAATCATGATATGAAGTATCAAAACAAAACTATTTTATCTAACCTGTCTGGGACGTCTGTCTACGTCCTCTATTGTTACTAGAAAATTGTCTCCTTTGTGAGCCTTGCTGACTCTGTCCTTGAGGTTGAGTCATCATCGTATTCCCGCCTGGAAAATCCTTTACCAGATGTCCCGATTGTCTATATTGGTAACAGATTCGGGGCGCAAAATGCCTACGAGACCCAGTCACCAATGTTGATGCTATGTCGGAGGCTCTATCTGGAACATTACTATGATCCCTATCCCTACTTGACATCCATTGTATCTGGGTACAGAATCTCGATGATGCTTCCGTTCTAGAAAATCTCAGTTTCTTTAAACCTTCAGACCTTTATTCTTGAGTCTGGGTTGTACACCTTGTTATCACTAGTTTGTTGTTTCTCAATTTCATACCTCGCTATCCTCCTTACCGACTCCACAAAGGTGGCAAACCTCTCCCTGTTCTCTAAAGCAAACACAGGAGTGGTTAGTTCAGCGTTCAACCACTTCTCAAAATGCCGAATTCTTTCCTCATCACTAACTGCCATTTGCGGACAAAACCGTAACAACTCCATGAACTCAGCTTCATATTCGCTAACGTTCATCTGTCCTTGTTTGATCCTCTCAAATTGAGATATTTTCTCATCTAAATAAGTCTTAGGGAAGTATCTACTGATGAACTCTCATCGAAAAACCTCGCATCCAATTTCTTCACCTGGTCTCTTATCTTCCTCTATCATCCACCAATGACCAGCACTTCCTCATAGGAGGTATACAACATGTCTTACCTTTTCAGCTTCAGGAATATCAAGGATCCTGAAAGCCTTTTCTAGCTCTGTCAGCCACAAATCAGCATCTATTGGATCTGATGTACCAGCATAGTCTATGGCTCCAACCCGGCGAAGTCTCTTAAAAGTCTTGCCGGCTCCATAACCCTCATGATGGGCTGGTACCCTAGGTGCAGGTGGTGGCATCCTGTCTGCCATATGTGTCATGGCTGTCAGGAATTTCTCAAATAGAGCATGGAGAGCTGGATTTTCTATCACAGATGGGTCAATCTGGGGCTGTTCAGGTACAAGCCCTCCCCTATTCTGGTCTCTTGCACCTTCTCCTGGTGCAGCAGTGCTGCCCTCTGCAGCATGTTCTTCATGTTGTCCAGACATCTTCAAGTTCTTCTTCTCCTATTTGAGTAGAAGATACTATCAGATAAACTAGAAGACACTTAGAACAGACTCTACAACCTTAGTCATATGTCTCTGTAGACTCAGCGAACCTAGAGCTCTGATACCACTTAATTGTAACGTCTATCTCATGAAAACAAGATTAACTAATGCGGAAGCGTTCACCAAGCAGCGGATTACAAAAAATCACTAAAAATTAAAACCTTTTTATCAAGAGATCCATCAAAGGAAAAACTTTCTCACATAGAACCAAAATAACATAATTACATTCTTATTCACAGGTACATATTCTGTATCATCTCCTTTTGAGAATTACAAGGATGAACTGTCCTGTCAAGATAAACACAAGCAATATAAAATCTCGAGGCACTAAGCCAAAATCTCGAAAGCACTAACTACTACTCCGAGGACCTGAGAGTACAGAGACAACACATAGGACTCTATCTATAACTATACAAGGCATAATAGCCAGTGTCTCCACCTGAGACTTCACTGCTGTCCCTGTTGTTGTTGTTGCTGCCCTTCTCCTATTGAAGGATTCCTGTCTCCTCGTCCGCGTCCACCTAAAAATGTAGTTCCCACGGGGGTGAGAAAATTGTAAATTGCCCCAGTGAGAGATATAACTCTCCACCAGTAACATTATTATTGCATCTTAAGAAGATAAATATGCACAGAGGAATCATATTTGATAAATGACAATTAATTCAATATCTAACATATTAGAATGTTATTCTTATCTAAAACATTGCAGCTACAACTTGAAAGAGCCACATGTCACTTATTCATCAAGAAATATGAAGAACATGTATAACATTTATTCACTACAACATCATTATCACAACATTAACTATCTTCAGGCTTAGATCATATATCTACTACCTTGCATTATCATTGTGGAGTCATGGCCTGTAGCCATACTCTTTTCACAAAGTGTTGGGATCTTAATCCCTCAACTCACCAAGTACATTTCCTCTTCTTAATAAGTTCATCATCATGATTATAGCATCTGGGTATTTGAACCCATAACTCACCATAGGATACTTATTACCACTTGTTAGGTAACTTTTTACCTCCAGATCATCTGAACAAAAACATCATAATTCTTTCTATACAATGTATTTTACATAATACACACAGCTCATTGATTCTTACTACACAAAGCATATGAAGGCTTATAAAGCCTATAATATATTCTCAATAAATAAGCATCATAGCTCATACCTGACTATGCTTCTCATCTCATCATCCCTACATGATTAATATTCATGGTAACAATTATAATGTTTTCATATCAGTATCATACAACACTAAGTAGTATCATCCCTTTTTAGGGTTCATGATCTCTCTTTTATATCAGCACCCTTCATTAGGGTGTTCCATAAATAATCACTTGGGTTCTTAAGATCATATTATTAATGATCAGCCCTATTCCATTTCTTCTCAAAGCTAGAAACCACAAAAAAATATCATAAGTATTCAAACATACTTATATATCCTCATCATTCGTCATTGAATGTATTATCAACACAAAGTATGAGTTTCTTTCTCATCTTTATCAGACTATGATTTTATCATAGTCTATTGATTTGGATTAACCTTTTCATAAGGCATGTTAGCCTACAACCATCAAGGTGCATTACATCTCAATGTAACAATTGACATGACACATTTCATGTGTCATCCATTCCAATTATAATGAACTTAGAACACATCATGGTATATCAGAATTGGGGTGTTGGATGTGATGTCTATCATACCTTTATGTATCACTTCCCTCAACACCTTCATCTTACCTAAGTTATTTACTTAGCTTGTATTAGGGTATCTTATCCTAATACTTATGCAATAGATCATCACATTCATTATACTATGTATTGGTCATGATTCATCTATTTTAGAACACACAATCATTTCCAAAGATATGGACTCACCCTTGAGTCAGGGACAATTCATACAAGGATATTCATAATCAACCCCTCTAGGTATTTCATTTGTCAAAACATTAATCACTATTCCATCAATAGGAATAGGATTTCCATAATTATAATTTGAGGTTCACTTAGCATCTCACAAACATATATAGATTTCACCCAGAATCACTCATCATTAAAGTTTCACATAACATTCTTCTATATCAGGGTTTCACCTAGCAATATGTGAAATTAAGATTTCACAACACATCACCCAGTGTTAAGGCTTCACATTAGCATTAATGGAACTTCCCAATATTAGGTTTTCATATACCTTTATCCCATTTTAGGGATTATGGTTTACCATTCACATCCAAGTGGGGTTTATCTTTCCTCATACCCAAATTAGGGTTAGGATATACAATTCCCATTAAATTAGGGTTTCTTGCATTGTGACACTAAGTTAGGGTTACATCATCACCCTGGATATGATAACACTCATCTTTTCCCTAGATTAGGGTTTCACACATATCATTGCTCTAATTAGGGTTTCACACATAGCTTTGCTCTAATTAGGGTTAGGGCTCATTAATTAGGGTTTCATGATCTCATTATTATGAATCAACCCTTATCACATAGTTTACTCATAATGAGAAAATTAGGGCTTAATTATATAAGTATTCATCTCTATCATTCCCTCTCTCATCCTCTTTAGGATGTTAATTACACCAAGATTAATCTAGGTCAACTCTTCACTTGAGTACACATAGCTTGGGTTAACCTTCACAATCATCATGGGTCTACATCTTTAATAATCACATAGCTGATTGACCTTTGATCATATTAGATGTCCAAATGGTCTAATCAATTAAACCATCAATTATATAAGGAATTCAAAAGGATTGACCAATTAAACTTTCAATTCCACAAAGTGATCAATTGGGTTAACCATTGAAATCTTCAATTGCATTAAGTATCTAAATATGTTCACCATATTGGACCTTCAATTAAATGAGATGTCCAAATGGATTAACCATGTTGATCTTCACATAGCTGATTACTTAGACCCTCAATGATCTTAGTTCTTATACATCAATTGGTTGAAAACCATTTGAACAAGTTATACTGGAAACCAATTGGACAAAGTAGGTATTGAAACTGTTTGCACTTTGGGTCTCCAAATGGTTTGAGACCGTTTGGTCCAAACCCTCTCAAAACCGCATGGACCAAAAAGACACTTCAACACTCAATCGACTCAATGTTTCAATCCATGGACCAATTATAAACTGAACCACTAAAGCATTCATCAATTGGACCACTGAATCACCATTCAATTAGACCTTCAATTTAGGGTTTTGAACCCAATTGAACTAGGTTTGATAATCAAGAAACCATCACTTAGGGTGTGAAATCGAGGATCCATCAATGGTTGACATTGTGGAATCAAATCAATTGAAATCAATGAACTATTATCATCACATGATAAGACCTGACCTCAAACGGTCTTGGATGGCCACCAAACGGTCTTGAGACTGTTTGGTTGATCTCCAAATGGTCTTGAGACCGTTTGCCCATTCCATCATCAAAATCCATATCATCCAATTAGGGTTTTGGACCATTGGATTGATTATCAAATCAGCACTTAGTTGCAATTCAATTTGGTATCTTTCGACATTCAAACACTTAGCCATACTTAACCCTAGACCTCCAAACGGTCTTGGGTGACCCCCAAAAGGTTTTGAAACCGTTTGGGTGATTCCCAAACGGTTTTGAAACCGTTTGGGTCAATCAACCCAAAACATCATTTCAATCAATTTCAGAATCAACACTTAGCCGATTAGGGTTTGCAATTTAGGAATCATTCACCATTGAAGCCTTCAAGATCAAACCAATTGAAACTATTGGATAAAGATCCAAGTACCACAGAATATATCTCCAAATTGTCAAACATTTCAAATGGTCAACCATCCCAAATGGTTTGGGACCCAAACCACCAAACGGTTTGCAAACCGTTTGGTCACCAAATAGTTTGGTGAAACCGTTTGGTCCCAACATTGAAACCGTTTGCCCTAGATATTTGGGGAGGTGTGTGCTTATGATGATTTCATCATCATCAAGCTCCAAAATCACGAAATCTACTGTGATTTCCATGGATATTGCATCAATCAACCAAACTTAACTTCGGAAATATAGAAATGATCACCAATTGATAAGGAATTGATTGCAATAATAAAATTAAGGGTTCAAGTTATAAAACCCACCTCCAATTGAGACTCAAACTCCAAGCTCACGGCAACAATGGTGGATGCAACTCCTTTCACTATTCCAAGGGTCGTCCTCAAGCTTTGAGTGAAAAGAATTGGCTAGAATTGAAGAGGGAACCGAGTTATGAAGAATTCATGCATTGATTTTTGATTTTCACCATGGATTCAAGGTGTAAGGAGGTCAAGAACCTTACCAACAGGTTGGGGGTCTTCCTCTTGCTCCTCAAAAGCTCCTTGGTCGTTTTACAAGTAAGGGGAAAGAAAGAAATCCGAAAAAGCCTTTGTTTTGGCTTGGAAAGGGTACTTTTATAAGAAAATTGATGAGAGAGAAAATACTTTATAAAGGTCTTTTAATTCCAAAATCATTGCCACAACTTCCCCCTTGGTTTCTTGCATGCAAGGACATATCTATCCCCACCGAGCTCCCTTCCATTATCCATGAATCAAGGGAAAAGAAATTAAGCACCTTAACCCTTATAATAAGAATATCCATATTTGAGTGGAAATTCTTTTTCTTATTATAATGATGAGTGGAATTTCACCTCCTTAGGATATTCTCGTGCCTTTGCAAGGGATTAAGGTCATACATACACATATGAATTCAACCATTTTAATTTTGGTTGAAATCCCTTTAATTAATACATACATGTTTTCCCTAAATTGAATTAGGGTTTCTCTTAGGATTAAATCTTGATTATTTTAATATCAAGATTCTCTCTCCTCCAACTTAATTCAAATGAGGCGCCCCTCTCATTTTATTTGCTCTAAGTGATTCCAATAAACATTAGGGACCTTATTGAATTGGTAATTTTCATATTGAACCCTAGGTTTTGGGTAAATTGCACTTTGCACCAAAACTAGGATTTAATGCACAATGATTGCTTTACAAGCTTAATCTTAGTGCCCAAGCTTGTGAAAACCATACCACTACATAATATTCATTCTTATGATGTCTCAACATCATAGGAACATATTATCATCTACAATTTGCAAGTTAAGCCCTCAACTTTGGTAATTTGCACTTTAGTCCAAAATAAGCAAACATTGCTTCAACATTGTTCAAACAGGACCAAAATTGAAACATAAGTTTCTCATGAGCCCTAATTACTTTTCCCAAGATAAGATTAAGCATCTACTCAACCTTATTAGGCAAAACATCTAGGGTTAACACATAACCCAGGTCAGGGATGTTACAAATTATAAACCCCTAACAAGGATTTCGTCCCCGAAATCCCTAGAAAAAAGAAGGGACAGATTATTCATTAATGATGCCCTCAAGTCTCCACATATAATCTTAATATTATGGAGATACCATGGATCTGTAATTCACACAAAGTTCCTTTCATTAATTCCTCCTTATCACTGTTTATGCTTATGCAGAGCATAAACCACTAACATGTGATGTCCATACTATTGAAAATAAGAAGCATAAAAGAACATACTTTTATCATCACCTCAAAATAATTACCAAAAGAGAAACATATACATATCTAACACATATAACTCACTCAACAATCCTTTATTTGTTTGGAAAAGTTCATTGAGAAAGCTCACTAAGCAATTAATTTAGAAATATTCACTGAGAAGGTTCACTGAGTAGTTTGTCTTGGAAAAATTCACTAAGTAAGTTCACTAAGTATGTTCACTGAGTAATTTGCTTTTGAAAATATTCACTGAGCAAGTTCACTAAGTATGTTCACTGAGTATTTTTTTTTGAAGATATTCACTCAGCAAATTCACTGAGTATGTTCACTAAGTATTTTGTTTTGAAGATATTCACTGAGCAAATTCACTGAGTATGTTCACTAAGAATGTTGTTTTGAAAATATTCACTAAGCAAGTTCACTGAGTATGTTCACTAAGTATTTTTTTTTTGAAGATATTCACTGAGAAAATTCACTGAGTATGTTCACTAAGAATGTTGTTTTGAAAATATTCACTAAGCAAGTTCACTGAGTATGTTCACTGAGTATTTTGTTTTGAAGATAGTCATTGAGAAAATTTACTGAGTACGTTCACTAAGAATGTTGTTTTGAAAATATTCACTAAGCAAGTTCACTGAGTATGTTCACTGAGTATTTTGTTTTGAAGATATTCACTGAGAAAATTCACTGAGTATGTTCACTAAGAATGTTGTTTTGAAAATATTCACTAAGCAAGTTCACTGAATATGTTCACTGAGTATATTCACTAAGTATGTTCACTAAGTAATTTGTTTTGGAAAAATTTCACTTAGCTCTTCCTATTTAATTTCATTATACTCTCTAGATTGTTTCAGAATGACTACTTGATCAGAGTAATAAAAAAGATAACAATCTAAGAGTTTCATACTTGCCTTATCTACAATAATCATATACCTGGCCAGGGTATACAAGTATTGAGATTATGTAGTATGCACTTTATTTACTATCATATTCCTCACTTTTCATATCATTATACACACAAGATTTTCCATTCTTGAATTCTCTTTAGGCATCACTTCTATATCTCATCTTTCAGCACACAGATAAAGGAGATTATATAATATTTTAAGGAACACTGAGTAAGATATAAGTTCTCATCTCCATTGTGTCCTTATAGGACTAGTCAAAGGAATTCAGAAACAACTACTTTCATATGTTTAACACATAGAATCATGATATGAAGTATCAAAACAAAACTATTTTATCTGACCTGTCTGGGACGTCTGTCCACGTCCTCTATTGTTACTAGAAAATTGCCTCCTTTGTGAGCCTTGCTGACTCTGTTCTTGAGGTTGAGTCATCATCGTATTCTTTCCTGGACAATCCTTTGCCAGATGTCTTGGTTGTCTACATTGGTAATAGATTCTGGGCACAAAATGTCTACAAGACCCAGTCACCAATGTTGATGCTATGTCAGAGGATCTATTTGGAACATTACTATGATCCCTATCCCTACTTGACATCCATTGTGTCTGGGTACGAAATCTCGATTATGCTGCCATTGTAGAAAATCTCAGTTTCTTTAAACTTTCTGACCTTTGTTATTGAGTCTGGGTGTACACCTTCTTACCACTAGTATGTCATTTCTCAATTTCAGACCTCTCTATCCTCCTTACCGACTCCACAAAGGTGGCAAACCTCTCCCTGTTCTCTAAAGTAGACACAGGAGTGGTTAGTTCAGCGTTCAACCCCTTCTCAAAATGCCGAATTCTTTCCTCATCACTAACTGCCATTTGTTGACAAAACTGTAACAACTCCATGAACTTAGCTTCATATTCGCTAACGTTCATCTGTCCTTGTTTGATCCTCTCAAATTGAGATATTTTCTCATCTAAATAAGTCTTAGGGAAGTATCTACTGACGAACTCTCGTCGAAAAACCTCCCATCCAATTTCTTCACCTGGTCTCTTATCTTCCTCTATCATCCACCAATGACCAGCACTTCCTTTTAGGAGGTATACAACATGTCTTACCTTTTCAGCTTCAGGAATATCAAGGATCCTGAAAGCCTTTTCCATCTCTGTCAGCCACAAATCAGCATCTTCTGGATCAGATGTACCAGCATAGTCTATGGCTCCAACCCGGCGAAGTCTCTGGAAAGTCTTGCCAGCTCCATAACCCTCATGATGGGCTGGTACCCTAGGTGCAGGTGGTGGCATCCTGTCTGCCATATGTGTCATGGCTGTCAAGAATTTCTCAAATAGAGCATGGAGAGCTGGATTTTCTATCACAGATGCGTCAATCTAGGGCTGTTCAGGTACAGGCCCTCCCCTATTCTGGTCTCTTGCACCTTCTCCTGGTGCAGTAGTGCTTCCCTCAGCAGCATGTTCTTCATGTTGTCCAGACATCTTCAAGTTCTTCTTCTCCTATTTGAGTAGAAGATACTATCAGATAAACTGGAAGACACTTAGAACAAACTCTACAACCTTAGTCCTATGTCTATGTAGACTCAGCAAACCTAGAGCTCTGATACCACTTAATTGTAACATCTGTCTCACGAAAAGAAGATTAACTAATGCGGAAGCGTTCACCAAGCAGCGGATTACCAAAAATCACTAAAAATTAAAACCTTTCTATCAAGAGATCCATCAAAGGAAAAACTTTCTCACATAGAACCAAAATAACATAATTACATTCTTGTTCACAAGTACATATTCTATATCATCTCCTTTTGAGAATTACAAGCATGAACTGTCCTGTCAAGCTAAACACAGGCAGTATAAAATCTCGAGGCACTGAGCCAAAATCTCGAAAGCACTAACTACTACTCCGAGAACCTGAGAGTACAGAGATGACACATAGGACTCTATCTATAACTATACAAGTCATAACAGCCAGTGTCTCCACCTGAGACTTCACTACTTTCCCTGCTGTTGTTGTTGCTATCCTTCTCCTATTGAAGGATTCCTATCTCCTCGTCCGCGTCCACCTAAAAATGTAGTTCCCACGGGGGTGAGACAATTGTAAATTGCCCCAGCGAGAGATATAACTCTCCGCCAGTAACATTATTATTGCATCTTAAGAAGATAAATATGAACAGAGGAATCATATTTGATAAACAACAACTAATTCAATATCTAACAGATTAGAATGTTATTCTTATCTAAAACATTGCAGTTATAACTTGAAAGAGCCACATGTCACTTATTCATTAAGAAATATGAAGAACATGTATAACATTTATTCACTACAACATCATTATCACAGCATTAACTATCTTCAGGCTTAGATCATATATCTACTACCTAGAATTATCATTGTGGAGTCATGCCCTATAGCCATACTCCTTTCACAAAGTGTTGGGATCTTAATCCCTCAACTCACCAAGTACATTTCCTCTATTTAACAAGTTTATCATCATGATTATAGCATCTGGGTATTTGAACCCATAACTCACCATAGGATACTTATTACCACTTGTTAGGTAACTTTTTACCTTCAGATAATCTGACCAAAAACATCATAATTCTTGCTATACAATGTATTTTACATAATACACACAGCTCATTGGTTCTTACTACACAAAGCATATGAAGGCTTATAAAGCCTATAATATATTCTCAATAAACAAGCATCATAGCTTATACATGACTATGCTTCTCATCTCATCATCCCTGCATGATTAATATTCATGGTAACAATTATAATGCTTTCATATCAGTATCATACAACACTAAGTAGTATCATCCCTTTTTAGGGTTCATGATTTCTCTTTTATATCAGCACCCTTCATTAGGGTGTTCCATAAATAATCACTTGGGTTCTTAAGATCATATTATTAATGATCAGCCCTATTCCATTGCTTCTCAAAGCTAGAAACCACAAATAGATATCATAAGTATTCAAACATACTTATATATCCTCATCATTCATCATTGAATGTATTATCAAAACAAAGTATGAGTTTCTTTCTCATCATTATCAGACTATGATTGTATCATAGTCTATTGATTTGAATTAACCTTTTCATAAGGCATGTTAGCCTACAACCATCAAGGTGCATAACATCTCAATCTAACAATTGACATGACACATTTCATGTGTCATCCATTCCAATTATAATGAACTTAGAACACATCATGGTATATCAAAATTGGGGTGTTGGATGTGATATCTATCATACCATGATGTATCACTTCCCTCAACACCTTCATCTTACTTGAGTTATTCACTTAGCTTGTATTAGGGTATCACTAATCCTAATACTTATGCAATAGATCATCACATTCATTATACTATGTATTGGTCATGATCATCTATTTTGGAACACACAATCATTGCCAAAGATATGGACTCACCCTTGAGTCAGGGACAATTCATACTAGGATATTCATAATAAACCCCTCTAGGTATTTCATTTGTCAAAACATTAATCACTATTCCATCAATAGGAATAGGATTTCCATAATTAAAATTGAGGTTCACTTAGCATCTCACAAACATATACTGATTTCACCCAGAATCACTCATCATTAAAGTTTCACATAACATTCTTCTATATCAGGGTTTCACCTAGCATTATGTGAAATTAAGATTTCACAACACATCACCCAGTGTTAAGACTTCACATTTGCATTAATGGAACTTCCCTATATTAGGGTTTCATATACCTTCATCCCATTTTAGGGATTATGGTTTACCATTCACATCCAAGTGGGGTTTCTCTTTCCGCATACCCAAATTAGGGTTAGGATATACAATTCCCATTAAATTAGGGTTTCTTGCATTGTGGCACTAAGTTAGGGTTACATAATCACCCTGGATATGATAACACTCAGCTTTGCCCTAGATTAGGGTTTCACACATAGCATTGCTCTAATTAGGGTTTCACACATAGCTTTGCTCTAATTAGGGTTAGGGCTCATTAATTAGGGTTTCATGATCTCATTATTATGAATCAACCCTTATCACATAGTTTACTCATAATGAGAAAATTATGGCTTAATTATATAAGCATTCATCTCTATCATTCCCTCTCTCATCCTCTTTAGGATGTTAATTACACCAAGATTAATCTAGGTCAACGCTTCACTTGAGTACACATAGCTAGGGTTAACCTTCACAATAATCATGAGTCTACATCTTTAATAATCACATAGCTGATTGACGTTTGATCATATTAGATGTCCAAATGGTCTAATCAATTAAACCATCAATTATATAAGGAATTCAAAAGGATTGACCAATTAAACTTTCAATTCCACAAAGTGATTAATTGGGTTAACCATTGAAATCTTCAATTTCATTAAGTATCTAAATAGGTTCACCATATTGGACCTTCAATTACATGAGATGTACAAATGGATTAACCATGTTGATCTTCACATATTTGATTACATAGACCCTCAATGATCTTAGTTCTTATACATCAATTGGTTGAAAACAATTTGAACAAGTTATACTTGAAACTAATTGGACAAAGTAGGTATTAAAACCATTTGCACTTTGGGTCTCCAAACAGTTTGAGGTCGTTTGGTCCCAAACGGTCTTGAGACCATTTGGTCCAAACCCTCTCAAAACCGCATGGACCAAAAAGGCACTTCAACACTCAATCGACTCAATGTTTCAATCCATGGACCAATTATAAATTGAACCACTAAAGCATTCATCAATTGGACCACTGAATCACCATTCAATTAGACCTTCAATTTAGGGTTTTGAACCCAATTGAACTAGGTTTGATAATCAAGAAACCATCACTTAGGGTTTGAAATCGAGGATCCATCAATGGTTGACATTGTGGAATCAAATCAATTGAAATTAATGAACTATCATCATCACATGATAAGACCTGACCTCAAACGGTCTTGGATGACCACCAAACGGTCTTGAGACCGTTTGGTTGATCTCCAAATGGTCTTGAGACCGTTTGCCTATTCCATCATCAAAATCCATATCATCCAATTAGGGTTTTGGACCATTGGATTGATTATCAAATCAGCACTTAGTTGCAATTCAATTTGGTATCTTTGGACCTTCAAACACTTAGCCATACTTAACCCTAGACCTTCAAATGGTCTTGGGTGACCCCCAAATGGTCTTGTGACCGTTTGGGTGATTCCCAAACGGTTTTGAAACCGTTTGGGTCAATCAACCCAAAACATCATTTCAATGAATTTCAAAATCAACACTTAGTCGATTAGGGTTTGTAATTAAGGAATCATTCACCATTGAAACCTTAAAGATCAACCCAATTGAAACCATTGGATCAATATCCAAGTACCACAGCTTATATCTCCAAATGGTCAACCATTTCAAACGGTCAACCATCCCAAACGGTTTGGGACACAAACCACCAAATGGTTTGCAAACTGTTTGGTCACCAAACGGTTTGCAAACTGTTTGGTCACCAAACGGTTTGGTGAAACCGTTTGGTCCCAACATTGAAACTGTTTGCCCTAGATATTTGGGGAGGTGTGTGCTTATGATGATTTCATTATAATCAAGCTCCAAACTCACGAAATCTACTGTTATTTCCATGGAGATTGCATCAATCAACCAAACTTAACTTCGGAAATATAGAAATGATCACCAATTGATAAGGAATTGATTGCAATAATAAAATTAAGGGTTCAAGTTATAAAACCTGCCTCCAATTGAGATCCAAAGCTCCAAGCTCACGGAAAAAATGGTGGATGCAACTCCTTTCACTATTCCAAGGGTTGTCCTCAAGCTTTGAGTGAAAAGAATTGGCTAGAATTGAAGAGGGAATCGAGTTATGAAGAATTCATGCATTGATTTTTTATTTTCACCATGGATTCAAGGTGAAAGGAGGTCAAGAACCTTACCAACAGGTTGGGGGTCGTCCTACAGATCCTACACAGCTCCTTGATCGATTTACAAGCAAGGGGAAAGAAAGAAATCCGAAAAAGCCTTTGTTTTGGCTTGGAAAGGGTACTTTTATAAGAAAATTGATGAGAGAGAAAATACTTTATAAAAGTCTTTTAATTCCAAAATTGTTGCCACCACTTCCCCCTTGGTTTCTTGCATGCAAGGACATCTCTATCCCCACCGAGCTCCCTTCCATTATCCATGAATTAAGGTAAAAGAAATTAAGCACCTTAACCCTTATAATAAGAATATCCATATTTGAGTGGAAATTCTTTTTCTTATTATAATGATGAGTGGAATTTCACCTCCTTAGGATATTCTCGTGCCTTTGCAAGGCTTTAAGGTCATCCATACACATCTGAATTCAACCATTTTAATTTTGGTTGAAAGCCCTTTAATTAATACATACATTTTTGCCCTAAATTGAATTAGCGTTTCTCTTAGGATTAAATCTTGATTATTTTAATAGCAAGATTCTCTCTCCTCCAACTTAATTCAAATGAGGCGCCCCTCTCATTTTATTTTCTCTAAATGATTCCAATAAACATTAGGGACCTTATTGAAGTGGTAATTTTCATATTGAACCCTAGGTTTTGGGTAAATTGCACTTTGCACCAAAACTAGGATTTAACGCACAAGGATTGCTTTACAAGCTTAATCTTGGTGTCCAAGCTTGTGAAAACCATACCACTACATCATATTCATTCTTATGATGTCTCAACATCAGAGGAACATATTACAATGTACAATTTCCAAGTTAACCCCTCAACTTGGGTAATTTGCACTTTAGTCCAAAATAAGCAAACATTGCTTCAACATTGTTCAAACAGGACCAAAATTGAAACATAAGTTTCTCATGAGCCCTAATTACTTTTCCCAAGATAGGATTAAGCATCTACTCAACCTTATTAGGCAAAACATTTAGGGTTAACACATAACCCAGGTCAGGGATGTTACATCCCCTATGAGATGGGTATCCAAGGTGACCTACATTGAAGAAGTTAGAAGCCTTGGTGACATTGCCATCGAAGAGCTCATGGAAATATTCAAGCTCATGAGCCAAGTCTTGACAAGAAATGGGAAGATCAGATGCAAGAACAAAAGGAATCAAAGAAGATCAAAGATATTTCTTTCAAAGATCAAGTGGAGGCACTTGTTCTTCATCAACACCTTGCTTGTCAATCCTCTCCTCCTTCCTCAAGTAACGATGAAGTCCCTAGGAAGCATGAAGCTAATTACTATCATGGGAAGCACTTCAAAGGAAAGACATCCTCCTCCTCTACTCCAAGGTGATATGAATGTGGGAAAAAGGTACACTACAAGAATGAGTGCCCCAAGACCAAGAAGTCCCACCACAAAAATCGGTTCCAAGAAAAGGGAGGACTACAATAAGGATGGAAAGTACAAGAAGAAAGAGAAGAAGGATAGAAGAAGGATGAAACCCATGCCACATGGGAGGAGTCTTCTTCTAGTAATTTTAGTTCCAATGAGGGAGAATTCCACCTTGCACTCATGTCCTCTAATAGTGATGACATTGGTGAGGTAAGTAAGGTAAATGTGGTAAGCTTAAATGAGTTATCTAAAGAAACCCTCATTTACATGCTTAATGCTTCCCATGTTTCTTATTCTGAAATCTAAGAACAATAGGTTAGGGAAGATCATAGATGATTTATATGATAAGATTGATATCCTTGATCCAAATGAGAATTGCATCATGATAATATTGATTCCTTGCAAGACCATTTTCTTGATATTGAGCTCCAATACAATGAGAGTTGAAGTATAGAATGGTATCTACCTTAAGAAAATCAATAGTTTTAAGGAGGAAAAGCAAACTCGCCTTGATGAGCTTGTCTTACTTAGAACTAAAAATGATGATCTTAGACATTCTTGTGATGCTATTAAAGATGAAAATAGGATTTATCTTGACATGATTATCTTTCTTAGAACTGAAAATTCTAGATTGCTTACTCAAATTAATAATCTATCTTCCAGACCCCTATTGCCTAGTAATTAGGTATTTAGCATTTCTCTTGACAGACATTCTTATCATACTAAAGCCCTCTATTTGGAGGCCGACTTACTTCATGTACAAGATGATCTTGATAGATTATCTTCTACTGTCATTACTCTTACATATGCTAATTACAAATTTAGAGTTTCCTTGCAGAAAATCCTTAAAGGGAAAAAGCCCCTCAATGAAGTTCTAGATCACTCTACCAAACAAGTTGGTACTAGTGGCTTGGGATATGTAGGGGGAGCTCCAAAAAGCAAGAGCAACGGAATGGGTAAGAAAAAGAGCAAGGAACCTCCATTCTTCCATGGAGAGTCATTCAGATCTAAGAACCCTATGGTATGTGTGTATTTTAAGAGTGGATGATCCTTATTGTACTTATTGCCCTTATAGAGAAAAGGGGACCAACCCAAAGATGAAATGAGTCCCCAAGCTAACTCTGGATCTCAAGGTTCGAATTGGGCACCGACATCTTTCTTTGTAGGTAAAAGTAAAATAGATTGTTGATAGTGGTTGCTCAAAGAATATGATAGGTGAAATTAGCCACTTCAACAAGTTCACTAAGAATAAAGGAGGATCGGTGACATTTGGTGACAACAAAAAAGGTAAAGTGATAGGTGAAAGGTGATGTAGGTGATTCACTATGCATCAAGTATGTTCTTCTTGTGGATAGCCTACATCGAAATTTAATTAGTGTTATTCAATTATATGTCATGTCTATCTTGTTCTTTTTACCTCACTAGAATGCTTGCATATAGATCCCCTCTCCTACAATGTTATATATAAGGGAACTAGAAATGGTAATCTCTTTGTAATTATTTTTGACTCTATTAAGCCTTTTGTTGGTAGATGACTTGTTGTTAAGTGAAGTGATATATCTTTGTCGAACTGTAGGCTTGGTCATGTAAATATGTATCAGTTAAAGAAGATGAGCAAAAAGAAATTGGTCAAAGGACTTATAAAATTGGATTTTGAGGAGGATGAGGAATGAAAACCTTGTACCCAAGGAAAGCAAACCAAATCCTCCTTTAAATCCAAAGGACTCCTTAGTACCAAGATAGCTCTTGATATTGTTCAAATTGATCTATTTGGACCAATGAGAACTTAATCACTTCATGGTAGCAAGTAGTGCCTTGTGATTGTCGATGACTTTTCTCACTATACTTGGACCTTCTTTCTTGTTTCAAAAAATTATACTCTCGATGTTTTCTTAACTTTTTGTAAACAAGTTGAAAATGAAGCTTCTTACTTGATCATCTCTATCCACAGTGACCAAGGGGGTTGAATTTGAAAATGACTTGTTTGAACATTTTTGTGAGGAATCCGGGTATGCACATAACATTTCTTCACATAAAACGCCTCCAAATGAGGTTGTAGAGAGAAAGAATAGGTCGCTACAGGAAATGGCTAGGACCGTGCTTCTACAGTATGAAACTACAAAGAAGTTTATAGCTATTCACACCTCATGCTTTGTGCAAAACTGAGTTTTCACTCACCATTATTAAAGAAAACCCCCTATGAGTTATGCTGTGGTAGAAAGCCTTATATAGATTACTTTCATGTTTTTGTTTTCCTTTGTTTTGGTTTGAACACCAAGGTTTCCGTCGAGATGTTTGATGTAAAATCTTACAAGGCTTTCTTTCTTGGCTATAACACTACCGATAGAGCTTATAAAGTATTTAACATTGAATTATCTAGAGTTGAAGAATCTATCAATGTTAATTTGTTGAAACTAACCCCTCTATTTCCAAGAATATTTGAATGATGATGTTGTATATGAGGTGATCCCTCACTTGAAAGAGCTCAACATCGTTGACAAAGAAAAAGAGGTGATAGTTGATGAAGAAGAGAAAGAAGAAGAAAAGAAGGATCCAACTTCCCACTTTGCAAAACATAATCCTAAATAGCTCATAATAGGTAATCCTTTTGAAAGGGTGAAGATGTGGTTTTCATACAACAAGAGCAATCCGACAACGCCTTCATCTGACAACTTGAGCCCAGAATGTACAAAAAAGCTCTTAAGGATGATGAATGGATCCTAGCTATGCAAGACGAGTTAGAGAAGTTCGATAAGAACAAAGTGTGGACCTTAGTGACAAGACCAAATGCAGGGAAGACCATTGGCACCAAGTGGGTCTACCACAATAAGCTCGATGAAAGCGGAAAAGTGGTAAGAAACAAAGCAAGGCTAGTTGCTCAAGGCTACAATCAAAAGGAAGGTATTGATTTTGATGAAACATATGCTCCTATTGTTAGAGTTGAAACTATTAGAATGCTACTTGCCTTTGCTAGCTATAAGAATTTCTTTCTTTATCAAATGGATGTTAAAAGTGTGTTTTTGAATGGTACAATAGGGGAGGAAGTCTTTGTGACTCAACCTCCTGACTTTGAACATGATTAACTTCCTAATCATGTTTATTTGTTGCCAAAAGCTCTCTATTGACTAAAACAAGCCCCTAGATCCTGGTATGAGAAAATAAAGAACTTTTTGCCAGAGAATGGCTATAACATGTGAAAAATTAATTCTACCTTTTTTCTCAAACACACTTCTAGAATTTTTTTATTATTAAAATTTATGTTGATGATATCATTTTTGGCAGAACTGGTCTTGATCTTTGCAAAGAGTTCAATTCTCTTATGCAGAGTGAGTTCAAGATGAGCATGATGGGAGAGATTACTTTCTTCCTCAGATTCCAAATCAAGCAAACCAAGGAAGATAACTTCATCAACCAAGGAAAGTGCACAAGTAAACTCTTGAAGTGCTTTGGGATGGAGAACACCAAGTCAATGGGCACCCCATGTCAAACACTGTCAAACTTGACAAAGATGAAGAAGGTGAGAAGGTAGATGAGAAGCTTTATAGAGGTATGATTGGAAGTTTATTATATTTAACTTCCTCTAGACCTGATACAATTTTCAGTGTTGTCTCATGTGCTTGATTTCAATCAAGCCCTAGGAAATCACATCTCATAACGGTTAAGAGGATTTTGAGGTATCTAGCCAAAACTCAAAATTTTAGACTATGGTATTCCAAGTCAAGGGACTTTACTCTCACTTCCCATAGTGATGCAGATTATGTAGGTTGTTTGATTGATATAAATTACATAAGTGGCTCTTGCTTCTTCCTAGGACCATTTTTGGTTTCTTGGTTCACTAAGAAACAAACCACAATGGCTCTTTCAATTATTGAGGATGGATACATTGTAGCTGGAAGTTGTTGTTTCCAATTCCAATGGATGAAGCAAATGAACCAAGACTTTAACATTCATTTTTGTGCTTCTCCCATCTATTGTGATAATACTATTGCAATCAATCTCTCTTATAATCCTATATTGCATAGTAGAGCCAAACATATAGAGGCCCGCCACCACTTCCTTTTTGACCAAATTTCCAAAAAGGAATATTTATATCACACATGTGGACACAGAAAATCAACATGCAGACATTTTCACAAAACCTTTAGCTAGAGAGCAATTTACCTTTATTAGACCAAAACTTATTTTTAATGTCTTAATGACATTGATATGTATTCTAGCTAGATGTTCTCATACCTATATGTTCTTTCTCATTTTTCGCTCACCTTATGCGAGATAAGTGATAAATTTTCCTAGTTTTAATGCCTTATTTGCTTGTTTTGGCTATTTTTTGCAAAAACTTTTTTTATATCTCAAAATAGTAGCTAATGATTAATGGAATGTGACCCAATATGTTCAAACTACATGAAATCTAGAAAAATAAATTTATATAGCACTTTAGATGCCTAGAATTAAATTTCTTATCTTTTGGACAGACTGACCAATCGGTTGAGTTTGGCCTAGTAGAAACTCAACTAATCACAGGTTGAGGACTGAACGAAACTGCAGTATCAGTCAAATTTACAAATCTCAAAACTCGATTGACAATGTTGCTGGGTAGATTTTATAAAGGGTATCAGTCAACTTTTCTCCCTATCAACTAGAGATCGTCGATCGATAGCCACTCTCCAGCGTTCATCCTCCAACCCTAGGGCTAACCCAACCTCTCCTACACCCTTCCTAGTCCTAGATTAGCCCTCCATGCCTCTCCCAACCTCGACCTAGGTGGTTAGGCGGCATGTTGCTTATGTTTCTTCCTTCTTTGGTGGTCTTCTCTTCTCAATACGACCTCCATGACCTCCAACTAAAGAAAACACACTAGACCAGTTGGAACTCCATCCTCCTCCACTTCTCCTAGGCACATATCATTTGATGGTACCACTTTCATCTCCATACAAGCCATGAATAGGTACAAGGAACTCCTTCCTAAGAATCCCTTTCCTTTCCATGCCTTGTTTGAACCACATTTTGCAACTAGTGATGTGATAAAAGAGGTTTCTTAGGTATTCAAAGAACACCATCTTATTGCTTTGTGTTTAGAGCACTTGTTCTTCACTAATTCCATGTCTAGCACAAAGGCAATCCATGAATTTTATGCCAATCTTACGTTGAACTACAACACCCTCGTGCCACCACCTAATACCCAAGTCATCTTGACTTCCATGATTGCCAGCACAGGGATTACAATCTCAAAGGATTCTTTGAATACCTTTTTCAATGGTACCAACTACCCCAGTTCATGGATGTATTCCTATCCTAGCTACCATAACTTGCTTGAACCTGAGGATTTCTACAAAAGTTTTGACCCTGTGCTTACCCTTCCTGATATTATGAAGGTTTTGAAGAAATCTGATTTCCCATATAGAAATAAATACATCCTACCCACCTATTCCCTCAAGACCTGTCTGATTTCTTTAGTAGTCAACTACAATATCCATTCAAAGAGAAATCAAACGGATATTACAGATAATACAATAGTGATCATGTATCGTCTATTGAATGACGTCTTAGTCGAGTGGGCTTATTATATTCTCCACCGTATGACCTGCTTTGACTCAGGGAAGAACACCAATGGTAACCATATACCTTATCCTAACTTGATATGTGGTCTGTTTACTTACCATGATGAGAAATATATTTTCCATGACCTTAGATACAAACCAAGTTGGGAAGGTGTTACTATCAGTGAGATTACTATCATGAAGTCCTTCCACCCTTATTCCTCTACCACTCCTGGTGATTCCACCTCCACCCGGGCTCCTCTACCTCATCCTAGACCTCATCGTGCCTCTTTTTTTGGTATCCAATGAACCCCTCATGCGATATATGATACACCAATGTGCATATAACCTTTAGGTTTAGGACTACATCCACCAGGACTTAGTTCAGATCATGTCACACATGAACCTATCCGGCAGTCATCCCTACCCCACGTACCAACCCTACCTAGTTGTTGACTATGCTTCTAATGCATATAGTCAGTCCTACCGGGCCCTCCACATGCTACTTCTACTGTACCTCCTGCTTCTGATGGTGGACCTACCCCTTTTTCCTCTCAGGCCGCTGTCCCTAAGATTCTTTCTTTTCCTCCTAGACCTACTTCCACTTTGCTTGCTGGCTTTGATGGGACGTCTATTCCCAACTTTGATCAAGCTACGTCTCTGAAAGAGTGTGGCATCTCCTGGGCATAGAAGAACCGTCATTGGCTTGGTCCTCGCTCATTTTTCATTTCTGACGATGAGGAAATGGTTGATGAAGAGGTTAATGATGTTGATGTTGGTGATGGTGAGGATGATGATGTTGATGGTTCTGAGGATAGCAATGATGGTGTTGAAGCTACACCTGCTTCCACATATGAGCCTTCATAAGGAGATGAGGACTACCAGCCAGAGGAAGAAGAAGACGACCCTCTTGACCTAGATAGACTAGTTGTTTAGTTCTTAGTCTATAGAGTGCTTATCTAGATCTATTTATGTAGACATTTTATGTACTGAACATTTGGTCACTATATCTGAGGATTATTATTTCTGTATTTTGTTGTTTCTTTTGCTACTTTGCAGTTTTCATCATGAGAGGTCATACCTTTTGTTGTAATCTCATCATATGTACATTGACTCTATGACTGGTTATATCTCATGAGTTCATGGTAATTTCTTCAATATTTTTATTAAGACAAGTATGTTCATTGTCTTTGGTTTGTTGGTTGGTGCTTACTTTGGTGATTTCTTGTGTAGTTTGTGCCTATGGACAAGATGTGTTTTTTATCTCTTCTACCCCCACCTTTTTGAAATGACAAAGGGGGAGATAAAATGATAGCTCATGTACTACAGGTACCACATGGGAGATTTTGAACTCAAGTACATATCAAATTGTGATCATTTCTAGATGATTAACTATTATATAATGTGACTATGTAAAAGGACTCGATATATATATATATATATATATATATATATATGTTTTATGCTTGTGCTTTTTGGAAAATAAACCATATAGGTGAAAGTAAAGAGAAATTGAGGTAAGCATGAATTGATGGGGAGCAATTACAATTGCTCAGTCATGTATCCCCTTACAATTCACAAGGTAAATGTTTTAAGTTCTAAATCATTTTCAATATGTTGAGTAATGGTTTGTTATCTTCAGAAAGGGGGGAAATGTTGATCTAAGTTTTATACATTGTCCATATTTTGATGATGACTTAACCATTCCATTCATATGCATCTAATTTGTCAATTTGAGATTGATTTTAGGCATTAGGTACAAGAAAAGGATCAATTCAATCAAGCCCTAGCTTGATCTGGTTAAAGTCAAAAGCAATGCAAATACACTTTCTTGGAAAAATGCCCTAAAACCCTTAGGACAATTTTTATAATCATTTGTATTGATGTTATGACTTGTAACTAAGATGATAAAAATTAGGAGCACTTAATTCAAACATTTAATCACTCTAATAACATTTTCTAAAATTGATCACAGACTGTAGGGCCGGCTGAGTTTCCTTCCTAGAAACTCAACCGATGCCTTGGATTGATCTTGGCAAATGCCCAGGTTCGACCTAGTTTACCCTAGGTAAAAATCGACCAAATCCCTACACTGGCATAATAGATTTAAGTGATTGGCCAAGTTTCATCAAGGATAAACTCAACCAATGCTTCAAATTTGCTTTGTCGCATAGTGTAATTGGTCGAGTTACCTTTATTGAAACTCGAATGGCTGCACTATACGAAGTGTGCAGAAGAAGTGATTCTAACCATTGAACAATTGAAAAGCTCAAAAATATATCTGTTGCAACACCCCAAATGGTTAGAAAACGTTTCTTAGTGCTCCTAGTCCCTAGTGGGCATCCCCAACTATAAATACGACCTCTTGGAGTTCTTTCTAAGGTTTCTCCTTTGTGCTATTTGAGCTCCTAGATATGGTTGATTTCATTCAGTCCACTTGATCCCCTTTCCCTCTCTTGTTTTAAAATCAAAAAATCCATATGAGTGAGATAGGATATGTGTAGAGATCTACTCTATTGTAGTCTTGTAATGTTCTAAAAGCTTCCCTTTCCCAACCCCTTTCTTGGGATCAAGTTGGTGAAAGCTTCTCCAAGTAAAGGAGAAGGTGCAAAGCTTCTCCAAGTGGAAGGAGATGGTGAAAATGATTCTTCAAGGTGAAGGAGAAGGTCAAGGCTGAAGATCCACTGTTAGAGTGGGTAATTCCTTCCAGTCAAAAGACTCGATGCAAGAAGGGGATCTCCTTGGTGAAGGTGTCCACCTACTTGTAAGAGTAGGTAAGACCTTGTAGAGGTAGAAGACTCTAGCTCAAAGGATAGGTAAGTCCTTGGTTGTTTTATTGGCTCCTTTTGGTCCTTGAAAAGGAGGCTGGGTATCCTTGTCTTAGAAAAGGAAGGTCATCTTGTATGTTTATAATGGAATATAAGTATACATTGGTTTCAAAATCCTAGAGCTTGACCTCTCTAGGTAGTGGACTGACTTTATCCTAGTTTGGAGATTGGAACCACTCTACATAGCTTGTTCTTGTGTTTGTCAAATCTCTGATCCTTACTATGCATGCTTAATTGTACTACAAATTTAATATTTTCAATCCCATATCTTGAAGTAACTTGAAGGTCTAACAAATCTTATTTAAGTGCTTTTTATCTCTATTCACCCCTCCTTTAGAGCCCAAGATCTAATAGTGTTTTATAATCATAATTTATAATTGTGGCTAGTTTTGGGATTAACTAGTTTTTTGGAATGGCATTTGTTTTTAAGAATAAATAGTTAAGTTAGATGCACTGATATCATATGTGTATTTAAGAGATGTGATCTAGATATAGAATAAAGAATTCATTTTACATTTTGGGGAGGGTTATGAAATTACTAATGACATTCAAGAGAACTGAATCAAGGAAATAACACATAATAGAGAACACAATTTGGGGCATGAATAATGGTCAAATATCATCTAGTGGACTATAAATATTTCTTTATTTTCAAAGCATTACTAATTAGTATTTCCAAATTTGATAAGATATATAACGACCATACTTGGTTAAACCTATAAATTACGAACGGGAAATAAAACATGATAAATTAAATAAAATGGTAGGAACATTTATCCTAAATTATTTTACTCACAAATGGATATGAACCAACCTAAACCTTCATGTTTACCACATATGGTCCACAAGATACTAAAGGTGATGAAGGTGGAATCTTATTTCTTGAAAAAAAAATACATTTTGCATATTTTTAGTACTGATTATATTGTATATCATAGTATTAATGATTGAGATTGTAGATTTACATTCACATCAAATATAAAAAATAGAAATTATAGAAACACCTTCAAAGAAGTTCATGGAAGAACTTTTATTGAAAATCATTTCTAAATGAAGAAGCCTATGACATAAATGAAAATTATTATATGTAGATAAATACATCATACGATTCCTATTTGTTACATGTTGAAGGCGATGAAGAAGAGAAATGGATTCATCACCAAGAACCCGAAAGCTATCAAAAGCAAAAGACACAAAATGATGATAATTTGTGCAAGATGGTCCATGCTTATGAACCTTTTGTCTTGTAGCATCATAGGCTATCTAACCTACTTTAGAGTTGCTTGCGAGGATGATTGACAAGAAGGAAACTCAAGTGAGGTCAAAACATGTGTGTCTGTTATCTATTCAATGAAATGGTAAAATATTTATAGGTCACTTGGAGTGAAGACGATCAAAATTTAGCTCGAGGAAGGCCACAAAGGCAACTTTTGTAACCTAACCCAACACAAAAGACAAATTCAAACAGAGCATGAAGAACAACATCATGACATGACTTGTAACCAAGTTGTGTATATTAATGCACAACATGATCATCATCTTAATTATTACAAAGTGTACATATGAGTCATAATTTATGATATTGATACACAAGGATTTGTGAATTACAATGTTTCACTTGTGATATGTCATTCTAGTGTTGTAAAATATGGTGGCTTTATTGATGGATTTGGTAATTAAATCAAAATATTGATTCACTATTACTATTGATGGAATTAAGCATATAATCAGTTATTGGATATTTTTTATGCTATGAAAGTTTATAAGTATGGGTATTCTATGTGATACATATTCTATAATGATTTTCTTAGCACATGAATTTTATGGGAAGTAAGGATCATGCTAAATAGCAATGCAAACTTCTTATGTTAACTACCTTATAGGATATAAATAAGTGGTATTACATAAGATGAAATTCTAAGAGGCATCGTGACAAGATAAAGATGCATCATAATGGTATGATGTTACACACAAAATAATATTTAAGAGAAGGATGATCATATATATTGCATAAATTACAAATATTGTATGCCTGAAGGAGACTAATTAAAAGTAGAGAATCATGAGAGAGAGACGGCATTACATGAAGGCTATTTCTAGATGGGAAGCATGTATTTCCTTATAATCACACCAGAAAAAACTATAGAGAAAGAAATTTTATGTGAAAAATAAATATGAATCTCTGTTATTATCCTTAAAAAGGTGATAATGATAGACAACATCGTTCAATACAATAAAACTATCAATATATAAAGTTGATACATGAATTTTAGGGTTAGGACATGAAACAATTACTTATGAAAACAAAGGGAAAGTGTGGGGAACAACACCTTTTTAAGGACGGTTTATATCATTATTATTTGAAATGTTATTCAATATTACATAACTTCAATTTTCATTTTATCTTTTTATGTATAAAGAGTACTCAAATAAAATTTCCTAATTGTGGTGGTCTACAATTCAAGGTTAATGGTACCCATATCTAGAAAAGTCCAAATAAGATTGAGAATATTAGTGTTTTCGTTGGTACATATAACTAGATGTACTAGCATACAAGAATTCATGTATGGTTTATGTTGTGCATGTAATAAGAAGTGTAACATGTTCATATTTATGTTTACTAGAAAGTTCTACTCTCTCATGGAAAATGGCTCTTGCTCACTTTATATGCCTACTATATTGTTTTGTCTAGAATACTTACTTGGTACTGTCTTGGTGATTCTTTACGATGAGTGGAATAAATGTCCCACATCACAATATTAATTATAATGACATGTTTTAAAGTTAGATAGTAGATGTTATTTGCTATTTAATCTATGAATAACACCCAATCATGTAGATTGTGTGGCTATCATGCACTTGTTTCTCTTGTTAGTTAATCATGTGGCATTGCTTTAGTAAATGTTTTTGTTCCATTTATGTGTTTACGCTACTAATTAAAAGGTTTGACATTTTTCATATTAATTCACACAATTTTAAGGCCTTTTTAGGCCAAGTAAAGAAAGCAACCCCGACAAAGAGGAGGGTTTCTCTAGACCCGACGTTGTCATGGAATGTGAAACAAGGGAAGACCCTCCCTGCTTAGATCTATAGCATGTTGTGGAGAATGCTAGGGAGCAGATGTCTTGTTCTCCCTCACTCCTTTGCTAAACATTTCATTTATTAGGAAGGTGCATCTATCTGGGAGTCATTGGTCAATGCAAAAAGGATTGACCTCTCCTGCAATCTATGGAGATGAGGGGGTAGAGAGAAGGATTATTTTCCCCTACAAGTTAGGGGGCTAGGAGACTAGGTCTCCATGGGATCAGAAATGATCACGGCCTAGATCAGGCCACACTTGGTAACCCTGGCCATGTGACATTGATATGTCATGACCATCATCATTTCTTACCAAATATATTCTTTAACACACAAAATATGAAAACCAAAAATTAACTTCTCATAGGATCATCATATCTTCATCAAAATTTATTCACAGGTTTACCATCGTCTAAGATATTTTATACCACAAATTTCATCCAAATATCCAGTGCCTAAACAATATGATACTAGTTTTTCAAAAAGGATCATGTATAGGTATATTGAACTCCAATACATCTCAAATTACATCCAACATTAGCAAACTAATGAAACTGACTTTATTTCACTAAGTCATACTTCAAGATCCATCCTTAGACCATTTTGACTCTTACATATCACTTGTTGAATACTTATCTTCACAAGTATTCACATATTAATAAGTGATATTGATAACACACAGGTGCAACTAATATTCCTCAAATGCATTATGTTGTATAATACCTTCAACATACTTTAAGATCAAAAGAATTCATTATATACAACCAATTTCTTAGTTCGGTGCCTATCAATCTTATAGCATTCTGGGCCTCAAATTCTCATTAGGTATTGAAACTCTAAAATATGGGTTATCACATTACCTCCACCTTATATGGAATTTTGTACTTGAAATTCAACTAATGTCACACTCAAGGTGATATCAAAGATTCCATCTTCATAGAGGTCACTATCATTAGGTGCCAAAGCTATCATAGTTCCTAATGCACCCTAAGTTGTCATCTTAGGATATTTAAAGCATCTTGGGCATACTCCCTCTACCTTATATATGTTAAAAGTGTCATTTATCAACTTAGCAAAACATGGCATGCTTTTAAGTTAATATTTACATACCCTACCTCCCTAAGATATAGGATTTTATTTGTAGATATGAAGTTGGGAAGATATTATTCAAGGTTTCTTTTTTTTCACCCTATGCACCCATGTAAGGTGATATCAAGAGTTCATGTCATTTATTAATAAAACTTTCACACTTAACATTATTGTTGTGAGTCATAATCAGCATCATACTAGGAATTAATTATCAGAGAAGGGTTCCTTTACATACTTGAATGTTAGGGTTTCATCCCATTGTGTGAATTGTCATCAATATAGAATCTTAGGTGTAGAAAATTTGAGGTTAAGGAGTGTATATTGTGATCATGTAATCAATGATCTAAGTCCATCTTCATTTCAAGCTCATGATTTCGAATTTACATGTTTCTTGTATGATATGAAGGAAAAGAGAATATTCAAGTCAAGCTTATCATGCTTTCAATCATGGATATTACATGTATGATATAGGAAGAGAATATCAAATAGGTCAAGTTAATCTTAGTGACTCTTCATACATAATCATAAATATAGTTCAAGTGAGGTTTCCAGCAAAATATATCAAGAAAAAGACAAGGAAGGAACAATGTTTGTCAGTATCATATGCACAAGGCATTTTACTCTCTGAACCAGAGTTTCACATATCACCTCACTTGTAGCTAATGATGAGATTCAAAAACATAAGTCACTCAAGAAAGGACCTAACTCAATCAAAGGATTGACTATCTCATCATGATTGATTCTTCTACCCATCACATTTTACCCAACTCTCACATGTAGAATTTAGATCAAGTACATGAATCATTCATAAGGACTCAACTCACCTACTAAGGAGTAATCTAGCTTAGGAGACATCATTTGCATACATATCATATTTCTCATATAGTGGAGGTTAGGTCTTCTGACCTTCTCCCAGTGGGTCTCACTCTCTCTATAGTTCACCAACTATATCATCCTAATGCTAGAAGTCGTCCTTTGTAAATAGCTTGAGGCTCATGCATATTCAACCTTGTCTTCAAATAGGTTACATTATGTAAGAAAAGCCACATATTTTCATCATCAAATCTTAGCTCATATTTTCAAAATTGGATCCAGACCTTATATATAACTTTGATCTCTATAAGCAACTTATATGATCATGGATCAAGCTTAGATAAAATTATCAATGATTATATCTACTATCATTCTATCATCTGTGCTATGTGTCACATATCTTAATAAGGCTCTAGGCATCTACTCTAGAACTACTATGTGTTCTAGATTGATGTCACTTCCTTTCACTTAGGTTGCATGAACACCTCCTACTCTCCTGTGCGGGGGGCACATTTTCATATTTACGTATATATAATAAAATATTATATAGTTTTTCTCTGAGAAGGCAGACATCAGAGAAAATTATCGAGACTTGAGCCGATTTGAAAACAAAACCAAAACAGCAAAACAAGTGTCCCACACACAGTGAATAGTCCAGTGCCATGTCAACTAGTGAAATGGTGAGAACCTGGTACAGACTAGTGTAGCTACCCAATGCATATGAGCTATATATGGAAAGGGTTTCACACACTTGTCTAAACCTAGTTCACAAACATCTAGGTTCTAACTTATAGGGAAAGTCAAACCTTATTCCCATAGAACAACTTACTGAGTTTCTAGGGTTTAATGTGAAAGGTGAAATTTAGTTTTATGTTTTGTGGTGAGCAATTGTTAGGTGTAGCTATTGTTCATGCTCTGATACCAACGTAACGTCCCTAGATTTCACCTTCCCCAACCCCTGTGGGGATGAGAAGTTAAAATCCAAAAACATTAGAAAAGTAGATTAGAGTGCATTGTGGAAGCAATATGTACATACAAGAACATTCAATAACATACACCATAAAATTTCTCAACATTCAACATGTATATTACAAAATAAACTATTACAACTTACGTTTACATATTGAATAGCTAATTTTACAACTCTAAACATGTATGCTAACCAGGATCCTAGACAATAGGTACAACATGGACATTGCTAACTTCACTCTTTTCTCCCATGCTAGTCCTGAACCTAAAACATATGTGAAATAACAAATCAACACAATGTGTTGTGTATGTGGGTGAAAGATACATATATAATGTGCTTGTATACTTGAAAATTTTGAAAAAGAAGAAAAAGTAATAGAAAACATTATTTAATGTGATAATTAGGTAAACACATATTATTAGATGTCTTTTGGTGCATTTGTACTACTAATGGTGTCACACTTCATTTTTCACTGCCCCTTGGGCTATGGGAATCCCGCCCCTTGGGCTATGGGGATGTGTTGATCTTATATTTAGAAGGAGATAGAAAGAGAGAGTGTGTGAGAGAGAGAATGTAAGCATTGAGTAGCTACAAACCATCCATATTCTTTGTTGTTCTTTGTGACATGGTGAAGATACTATAATCATAGTACATCCAAGCGATATTCTCAAATAATAACAAGCAATGCATCATACTTATTGCACACAAAAAAACTAGTATTATACTTAGATAGACCATGTACCTGAGTTCAAAAATTCTTATTTATATTCTGGACCATCTACATCTCTGGTCATCACCTGATTAATAACAAATATTCATCATTAATACAAGGTTCACCATTATTAATGGTATTTAGGTCCAATTTAGGATTTAGGTCAAATATAGGTGTTCTAGTCTAAAATATCTCTCTAGTATTTCTATATTGATCATTATGTCATTTTTAGAGTCTGCTTCAATTTTCATATTTTTCTAATGATTGCAATATTTTCTGGAATGAATATGAGGTTTAAACATGTAATTAGGCAATAGTGAGAAAAGGCCTAAAATTGGTCAATAATATTAAGACCAGAGTCCACATTTGGTTTCTAAATGAAAGTAGGGTTCAAAATTATTTTTCTTAGATTTAATCTGTATTATTTGCTAATTACTCCAATTTTACTAACCCTAAAATGGAGCATAAGCATATATATTAGAAACAACCAATAATGTGATCCAAAAGCCTAATTTAGGGATCTAGTAACCAAAGGGACATTTTTCCGAGTCTAGGGTATTTTTGGGGCACTTTTAGGACAAGGGAGATATTTATTATTGATTTTCTATGATAAAAGGTATTATCATGGATTTAATTGGGAATGACCTATTTCTAATCAATTATTGTCGTAGGATCTTGACCTTGTGTCCTGGATTTCTCCATGTCACCCAAGAGGGAAGGCACACAACTTCTTCCCTGGCTCGCACTGTGCTGGGTCAACCAACCGGTCTAATAGGGCACTAGACTGGGTTTGTTCTTCTTCATTCTCGATATCACATCATAGTTTCCAGCGCCACCTTGGCCTGGGTTCACGACGAGGAGACTCACAATATTACAACACCCATCTCGGAGACAGATGGGTACCTCAACATCTAACATGGTCATCACCAGTCTCTTCCCCATCTCCCTGTCTGAAGTGGAGAACATTGGGTAACCCTCTAGGATGAGAAAGGATCTAGGATCAACATCGTGGCTTCTGGAAATAATGGCTTGTCGATGAAGACTGCTCCATTGTGTCTCTGTGAACTTGATGCCCACCATTTCTGAGGACAGAAATAGGAAGAATATGTGGCATCTGGAACCTCCCAAGACAAAAAGTAAAGCCAAATCTATCTTCATTGAACCATATGGAATTGAGGAATCAAGGTAACCAGGTCGTGAACTCCCTTATTCTTCTTCTTCTTCTTCTCCTGTCTTCAAATTTCCAACCTCAGTTCTCAACATTGTTGCTCAGCCATCTTCGGCAAAGAGGAGGGTCTCTCCAGACCCGGCGTTGATAACCTCCAATTTTGGGATATTATCTTAGGCTTTTCTCCAATTTTCCACACTCTTTCTCAATTAAAATTAGACAAAGTCCCTAAATATCCCCTCTTATTGCAAATATACTATTAGACTAACTTTTCCCCTTTTTACTTGCAGAAAAAGACACAAAAAATCATAAAATACTCAACCAGCCCAAGACCACATGGACTCACACGGTCCCAAGACCGCATGAAGCCAATCGGTCCCGAGACCAAGCATGGAGTCACACGGTCCCAAGACCGCATGAAGTCAATCGGTCCCGAGACCGCATGGAGTCACACGGTCCCAAGACCGCATGAAGCCAATCGGTCCCGAGACCGCATGGAGTCACACGGTCCCAAGACCACATGAAGCCAATCGGTCCCGAGACCGCATGGAGTCACACGGTCCCAAGACCGCATAAAGCCAATCGGTCCCGAGACCGCATGGAGTCACACGGTCCCAAGACCGCATGAAGCCAATCGGTCCCGAGACTGCATGGAGTCACACGGTCCCAAGACCGCATGAAGCCAAACGGTCTCGAGGTCGAAACGGTCTCGAGGTCCAAATTGTCTCGAGGTCCATACGGTCTTGAGGTCCAAACGGTCTTCAAACCGTTTGGACTTCACTTAAGGCCTATAAATAAGACCCCAAGGGTCCTCCAAAAGACATCAAGTTTCAGACGTCCAGAGGCTGCCTCCATCACTCCAGAGCAAATCCGACTTCCATCCTCCGCCCAGGGGCTGCCGGTCTGAGATCCACACTCCATCTTGAAGCTGCTTTCTCTCTCTCTGCCAAAGAAGGTGGGAAGAGGGACCTCATCATCAAGCAACCTGTGAAGCTAGAAGATCATCTCTCTCTCCAAGGGGTTGACTTTCCTCTATCCTTTGTGGGGATGACACACTCTCTCTCTCTCTCTTCTTGCCTCCTTCTTTGTCCTAGCTATGAGCGAGTAGTCTCTCTCACTGGGGTGCGGGGAGTAGCCCCGCTACCCATGTTTTCATCTCATGTAAATGTAATCCATAGTTTGCAATATAGAGATTATATCTTTTCAGTTCGACGTCAAACGTTTAATGTATGCTTGTTGCTTGATCACCAACTTGTGTTATCTTTTATCTTTTAGTATGAATTGTCTACGTTTGTACTATTAGATTAGAAACTCATTTGTATGTTGGTTCTTGGTGCATGTATCCACCATGTGCTTGTTTCGGTATCTAGGAGTGCTTTCAAAAAGTGGAGTAAACTCACTTCCAAATGTTGTACTTTCATACTATGAAATGGAATTAGTTTACGTATAAAAGTACAACTTTGGTAAGTCGAGGAACACACTTTGAGAAGGGAATGATGCAAAGCAGTTGACCATTCGTTCGGGGATGGCTGGCATTGCATCATTCCCACACTTCTTGTAGTTAGTTCTCCGAAAGGAAAGTAAACCTACAAAGATACTAACTGACTAAACTCTTGTTGCTGGTTATGTTTTATTTTGCATGTCTTGATCCATGTGTAGTGGCGGTGAAAACCGATCACACCCTAGTGACTTCTTATCATTGTTTAACTTCCTAAAATTTACTTTCTTACTTTACTTTACATGTCCTTAGTTTAAAACAATAAAACCAACCTTTCGATCTAAATACCAACTATTGAGTGATTAAGTGAAATTACAACGTTTTCTATCTTGTTGCTACCAACAAGACCGTTGTCCCGTGGATTCGACCCTTAACTATACTACGATAAGACTTCCACGTATCTTAGCATACGTGGGTGGAGTTTTCTATCTAGTATAAGCAAGGCTAAACCTAAGGATTTACTATCTTTAGGATTTTTAGTGGTGCACGCAATTCCACGTAGAACTGTGGATTCTCCCCTGATCCAGAGTATGACTTTGAGGTAGAGAGAAGCTTCCATCGCCGCATCAGACTCAATCGCCAAAGAGCCAGGAAAATGGTTGAAGATCAACGCCAGGATGCTTTGGTAATGGAGAGGGTCAACGCCGCCATTGCCGCTCAAAGAGCACAACTCATCACTGATACTCGTGTTTAGATTCAAGCGGAGATTCGTGCGGAAGAACATGCCCGCATCCGAGCTGAAAATGAGGCTGCAAACCAAGCTGCTCAGTTGGAACTAAGGAACAAGAAGTTGAGGGATTATGCTGTCCCTAAGAACTACGAAGACAACCATCTGGTTCGACCTCCGATCATCAACATACCCAACTTTGAGATCCGAACCCAATGGATTCAGATCATGCAGGGCATCTCATTCTCTGGAGGTTCTGGAGATGACTGTATGGATCATCTGAAGAGGTTCAAGGCACTGTGCCGACTCGTTCTGCAAGCTGGAGTTGCCTTCGACGCAATAATGTTGCATTTGTTTCACTTGACTCTATCTGGGAGAGCTCTGAGATGGTATAATTCACTTGACAGTGAGCCAATAATCACCACATGGGCTTCCCTGGAAGAAAAGTTCCTAGAGAAGTTCTTCCCCCCTTCACTAACTTACGAGATTAGGGGGCAGATTAATCACTTCTCTCAACTTCCTGGAGAATCGCTTGCTGAAGCATGCGAAAGGTTCAAAGAGCTTCTGCGAAAGTGTCCTCATCACGACATCTCCCAAAACCAACTAATAGAAACATTCTATAGGGGAGTGAGTGATGAAATCAAGCAGTTTCTGGATTCCTCATATGGAGGAAATTTTATGAGAAAGAACTATGAGGACGCCTAGAAAATAGTCACACTCGGAGCTGAAAATTAGTCCAACTGGGGACGATCAGCTGTCAAAGGAGTTCTCAAAGTCTATAAAGTCGAAGAATCAATGGAGAAGAAGGCTATTGTTGAAGCCTTGAAAACCATAGCTCACAAGAAACAAGCTCTCGAAACTTCTCTTGGAGAATTTGACAAGAAGAAAAATCCTCAGGTTCAACAAGTCAAGGCTGTTACAGGAACCTGTGAAGCCTGTCATGCTTCTGATCATCCAACTCTTTCATGTGGTTTGCTTTATAATGTAATGATGGATATGCATCCACCACCACAGCAGTATGAACCAATCACTCACCAGTCTGAAGAGCAATTGTCTGAACAAGTCAACTCTATTCATTCCATTCCTGGACAAGTCTATTATAATCCTAATCAGCCAAGGAACTGCCCAGGGTTCCAATACGGGAACCCTGCTGGGACCGCAAATCCGCAACACCAGACGTAGGGTGGATCCTCCAGTAGGTTACCACCTGGATTCCCAAGCAACTTCAATCAAAACCAAGGGAACCCCAGGAATAACTTCCCGAGAGCCAACTACCCCAGAAACCCATATGCCTACTATCAGTATCCTCCTCTACACCCACAGCTGTACCCTCAGTTGTAGCAACCTCAGTTAGCGCTGCCTCCTCAACAACCACAACAAGGTGAACAACAACTTCCTCAGAAAAATACTCCTTCTCAGTCGGAAGATGAAATGACTTTGATAAGGCAGATGCTGCAATCCCAACAGACTATGCTCACTAATCAACAAGCTCAGCAAAAGGAAGTAGAAGCTCAACTTGCCCAAATTGCTGCACAATTGAAGCCTCCAGCAGGCACATTTGCAGGGAAGCCTGAATCGAACCCTAGACATGGACAGAATATGCCTGAACAGTTGAATGCTATTACTACGAGATCTGGATGCACCCTTCATGAAACTACAAGGATCATTCTTGATAATGATGATACACTCGCCTTTATGACGTATGAGAGCCCGCAGCAAGGAATGGAAAAGTCCACAGAGGGCGCAAAGGGAAAAGATAAAGAATAAGTGTCCACAGAGCCAGAAATCTTGCAGTATAAACCAAGGATCCCATATCCGGGAAGACTGCGAGAAACGAAAATGGATACCAGGTTCCAAAAATTCAAGGAGGCGATGAAGAAACTTTACATCGATATCCCGCTCCTTGATGCTCTCTCTGAGGTACCAGCTTGGGCTAAATACCTCAAAACTCTGTTATCAAGGAAGTACATCACCGAGGAACAAGAAACTGTCAAGCTTGCCCAAACCACTTCTGATATCATCCTCAATAAAATGCCAAAGAAGAAGAAGGACCCAGGTTCTTTTGGAATTCAATGCTGCATTGGAAATGCATCAACCAAAAAGGGATTAGTTGACCTAGGGGCCAACATATCCATTATGCCCTATTCTATGTGCAAACGATTAGGTTTCACCGAATTGCTATCTACAGCAATGACAATTCAATTAGCTGACTCTACAATCACCGCACCTCTTGGAATTATTGAAGATATTCCAGTTAGGATAGGCAAGGATGCCTATGTCCCATGCGACTTTGTCATCATGGATATTAAGGAAGATCTGAGATACCCGATAATTTTTGGCACACCTTTCCTCACTACTGTCAGGGCGCTTATCGATGTTGAAGCTAGTACCATCATTCTAAGGCTCGGAAAAGAAGCAATTCAATTCTGAGTCCTCAATAGCATGAAAGGCCCCAGCATTCCAGAGGAGGTCTTTCTTCTAGATGCAATACAGCAAATGTCTCAATTAGAAATATCTGAACCAGCAGACGAGTTAGAGAATGTCCTTACCAACCCAGAAGTCGAATTCTCTGCAAATGAATTGGTTCAACAGTGCCTGCAACACTTAGAGAAGGCCGAAGAAGCACCGACGACCACCTTTGAGGAACTTAAAGCTGTCACCATCTTGGAAGCAACAGAGCCACCTTAGGCTCCTAAGATGAAGACTCTGCCCATGGGGCTTAAACATGTCTTCTTGGACGAGGAAAAATTATGTCCGGTTATCATCAGCTCCACCCTAACAGAAGACCAGGAAGAAAGGCTTCTGGATGAGCTGAAGAAACATAAAAAGGCCATTGGGTATAAGATAACTGACCTGACGGGCATAAATCCAGCCCTATGCATTTACAGACTACCCACGGTCGAAGAATTTAAGCCATCACGCGAACATCAGAGGAAGCTGAACCCCAATCTCAAAGAGGTGGTTCACCTTGAAGTCCTCAAATTACTGAAAGCTGACATAATCTACCCAATCTCTGACTCCCAATGGGTCAGCCCCGTCCAGGTAGTTCCTAAAAAGGGAGGCACCACTGTCATGCTTAACGACAAAAATGAGTTAGTACCTACTAGGACGGTGACGGGGTGGAGGATGTGCATCGACTGTAGGAAGCTGAACAAATCCACACGGAAAGATCAATTCCCTATGCCCTTTCTCAATGAGGTCCTAGAACGCCTAGCCCATTAGAAATACTTCTGCTATCTCGATGGTTATTCCGGGTTCTACCAAATACCTGTACACCTGGAAGACCAAGAGAAAACTACCTTCATCTGCCCTTTTGGAACATATACTTTTAGAAGAATGCCATTTGGGTTGTGTAACGCACCCGCTACATTCCAAAGGTGTATGTCTGCCATTTTCGCAGGATTAATAGAATCCATAATGGAAGTGTTCATGGATGATTTCTCAGTTTACGGAGATTCTTTCGATAACTGTCTAATCAACCTTGGACAAGTTTTACAACAATGCGAGGAAACGAACCTCATACTGAATTGGGAAAAATGCCATTTCATGGTAACAGAAGGTGTCGTCCTCGGGTACAGAGTGAGTGACAAAGGGATCGAGGTGGATAAGGAAAAAATCGACGTTATCTCAAAGTTGCCGCCACCAAAGGACATAAAAGGAGTACGGGCTTTCTTGGGTCATGCGGGGTTTTACAGAAGATTTATCAAGGATTTCTCAAAAATAGCAAAACCCATGACCCAGCTCCTGACCAAAGACACTGAGTTCAACTTTAATCAAGAGTGCCTGCAAAGTTTCTCAACTCTAAAAAACACTCTAATCTCTGCTCCCATACTGAGAGCCCCAGATTGGTTGCAACCATTTGAAATCATGTGCGACGCAAGTGATTACGCCAAAAGGGCTTTATTAGGACAGCGGGTCGACAAGAAACCTTACATAATTTACTACGCATCTAAAACGCTAGATGAAGCACATAAGAACTACACTACTACTGAGAAGGAGTTCCTGGCTGTCATCTACACGTTTGAGAAATTCCGCTCCTATTTGATAGGATCCAAGGTCATCGTCTACACTGACCACTCCGCCATTCGATACCTTATTCAGAAGCAAGATGCCAAACCCAGACTTATCCGCTGGGTGTTAATGCTTCAGGAATTCGATTTGGAAATTAAAGATAAAAGCGGAGTGGAAAACGTCGTAGCCGACCATCTCAGTCGTATCGAAGTTGAAGATGAAGATAAAATCCCTATCCGAGATTCTCTTCCAGACGACCAACAAATGAAGGCTACTCATGGATTCCCTTGGTATGCAGATATTGTCAATTATCTAGCTACAGGAATCATTCACCCATCCGCTTCCTACCATGACAAAAGGAAATTCCTCCACGACATAAAGCAATATTATTGGGATGAACCTTACCTGTTTCACCTTTGTGCTGACGGACTTTTCCGTCGCTGCTTACCGGAAGAAGAGATCACCCTCGTCCTAGAGCATTGCCATTCAGGACCCACAGGGGGGCACATGAGTGCAAAGAAAACTGCTATAAAAGTTCTGCAATCTGGCTTCTTTTGGCCAACCATAGCAAAGGACTCCTATGATTTTGTGAAATCTTGCAACAAATGTCAATTTTCTGGTAACATATCCAAAAGGAATGAAATGCCCCTCACAATGTGGCAAGAAATTGAGCTTTTCGACGTCTGGGGGTAGACTATATGGGCCCTTTTCCTTCTTCCTATGGTTTCTCCTACATCCTGGTTGCGGTGGACTATGTCTCAAAATGGGTCGAAGCTATACCCACTGTCCAGCGATTCCAAACCAGTTATTAAATTGTTTAAAGATCATTTTCCCCAGATTTGGAGTCCCCAGAACTGTCATATCAGATGGTGGGACCCATTTTCTGGAACAAAGTTTTGAAGCCCTGTTGAAAAAGTATGGAGTCAACCACAAAGTAGCAACGCCTTACCATCCATAGACCAGTGGTCAGGTTGAGGTATCGAATAGACAACTAAAGGCGATCCTAGAAAAAACAGTCAACAGAAGCCACTCTGACTGGTCCACCAAGCTTCTCGATGCCCTTTGGGCATACCGAACAGCCTATAAAACACCAATTGGGACAACCCCATTCCGTTTGGTATATGGGAAGTCATGTCATCTTCCAGTGAAACTGGAACACAAAGCTTGGTGGACCGTCAAACAGCTAAATTTCAACCTTAAAAGTTCCAGAGAAAACAGACAACTCGAGTTGCAGGAGCTAGAGGAGCTCCGCATGACCACTTATCAAAGTTCCAGGATTTATAAGGAGCTAACTAAAATGTGGCACGATGGTCATCTTAAGAGGAAAGACATCACCGTTGGTGACAAAGTACTCCTTTTCAACTCCAAGCTCAAGTTGTTCCATGGAAAACTCCGAACAAAATGGTCCGGACCCTTCACCATAAAGCATATATACCCAACTGGAGCTGTCATAATTGTCGACAATAATGGAGGAGAAAGGACGGTCAATAGCCATCGCTTGAAAAAATACTACACTCCAGCAGATAAAGTGCCAAGACAGACCATTGAAATCAGAGACGCCACGCCATCAACATAACAACATCAAAGATTCTTCGAGCCAATGACTTAAAACTCAGGCGCTACCTGGGAGGCAACCTAGGATTTCAGCATCTTCTTTTATTTTCCTTTCTTTTAATTACCTTAGGTTTATCTTCTGAAAATATAAAAAATCATATAACCAAAACAAACATAAAAACATAAAAATAAAAAATATATAAAAAAATTCACATAACCAAAACAAACATAAAAATATAAAAATCCGTTCGACCTTAACCCTACCAAACGGTCTTGAAACTGTTTGGATCCAAACGGTCCTGAAACCGTTTGGAGCCAGACGGTCCTGAAACCGTTTGGAGCCAAATGATCCTGAAACTGTTTGGAACCAAACGGTCCTGAAACCATTTGGAGCCAAATGGTCCTGAGACTGTTTGGAGTCCAAACGGTCGCTAGACCATTTGACCTTGGGTTTTTGTAAATACAACCTCCATTTCCCATAAATATAAACCCTCCCCCCTCCTTCTTCTCCCTTTCGACTCTCGAGCTTTTCCTTGCGCAAGCGCTATTCCATTGCTTCTGTCTTCCTATTCCCGCGCGACTCAAGTTCCCTCCACCTCTGTCGACCCTGTTCCCGTGTTTCTTCATGGCGACCTCACCGCAATACCATCACTCTCCGCTTCACTGTTGTTGTCCCCGCCAACAGCAACAAGGTTGGCACACCACCATCACCGACGCCGGCTGTGCTGCCGCGAACCCCTGTTCTATCAAACTGCATCCATCATTTTCACCTTTTCCGCCATCTACGGCACTGCCGTGATCCTCTTTTCCATCGCTGCCATCACCTTTATCACTGCCATCCTTGTTTTCGCCGCCGGCTCTACTTCTCTTTCATCGGCCGCTTCCCGACGTTTAACCTTCCAAACGGTCCTAAAACCGTTTGGGACCAAACGGTCCTGAAACCGTTTGGGACCAAACGGTCTTCAAACCGTTTGGCCTTCCTCAACTGCTTAAGTTTTGTTAAAATATAAAACCACATAAATACAAATCAAATCCATTTTTTTTCTCTAAGCATGTTGTTCTTACTCATGATTTTCCATTTTTCAGAAATGGCATCACCAACTAAGGAGGCCACAGGAATTGAAGACGCTCCATTTTGGCCAAAGGAGCAGTTGATGGAAAACCGGGACAAACTCTATAAGATCATAGATGACTACAACAAGACTGGACAGGCCCCACCAAATGTCAAAATCATAGATATCTTGTGTGAAGTTGATCGCCTCAACAAATGCCTAGCTGAGGCGCCTGAAGAAGAAGTGGAGGAAATCTCCTCTAGTGATGAAGGATCTGAATACGAGCCACACTCCGAGGAAGAGTCCCCACATGAAAAATCCAAGGGGAAACAAAAGGTCTAGGAAATAACAACCAACCAACCCTCAAAGAAACGGGCAAGAAAACAAGTTCGCCCTGCCTCTGCTAGGGAACAAACCCTGGCAACATCTACCACCACCACCCCTACTACCACCCCCATCTTCTCAATTCTCACCACCACCGCACCCCCACCAGAAAACCTTTACAACCACACCATCCCATCCATCGACAAAGTGCTGAAACCAACAAAGTACGTCTGCTCAAGCGTACTACTAAAGATGGGGATCTATGACAGAATCCTCACAATGCTCAACAATGCTAATTTATCCAGACTCTGTTTCATCCCTGAAATCTCATATGTCGAACCCACCACAGAATTCTTTACCCATCTAATCAAAGAGACGGTGGACATTGCGCACAGAGCAAGGGATGGTGGTGACCGCCGTCTGGCCACCAAGCTTTTTGGCAATGACATAGTGATAACAGAAAGTCTTCTGAATGAAATATTCATCGACAACCCTGAGCAGCTCAAAAAATCCACAGCTGCAGGAACAAAGATCTACCCGTTCAATAAACATACCTTCTGGAAATCACTAACAGGGATCCCAAGTTGCGAGGCAAAGACATGTAAAGCCTCCAATATTCAATCAGGGTTCGTGCGCATGCTTCACAAAATCATTACCAGTGCACTATTCCCCATAACAGAGGGAGGGAACATTATTGCTGCCGACCTCTTAATCCTATGGTCTATCTTGAATGGAAAGCCGGTCATCATCGGACGGCTTTTGATACAAAAATTCTCCAACTACGCCATAGGAAAAGAAATCTGCATGGGAGGACACATATCATCCATTATTAAATACCTCAAAATGGACAGATTACTCCCTCGCTGCATGGAGATCAAGGGCGACATCCTAACCAATGAACAAACCTTGAAGAACTCCTACGTTATCAAGGAGAAGGATGAGAAACTACATTACATCTTCTGCCCAACAGTCCGATCTTCCAAAATCCTGTTACCGCTTCCGGAGCTAGCGGACTACGACAAAGACAAACTTCTCTTTACTGATGAAGAGATTTCCAAACTCCTAGCTCCGATCAAAGCACAAGCTAAGATCAACCAAACAGGATAGACGACGCTCAGCATAACTGCCCCGGCAGCCAGGATAACAAAAATTCCAGTAAAACGTCCCTCAAAAAGACTTTTGCAGAAACAACAGCTGTCGGGGACACCAACTTCCAAACCACATCCAGAAGAAAATCCAGAAGATCAAATCACCACCTCCTCTCTATACTCCTTCATTATGGGTCTAAATGCTGAGCTAACCACCACCACCTCACCACCCTCCACCTTTCTAACATCCATAACTCCTCCTTTTTTCCCCACAACTACATCCTCCACTTCACCCTTTTTATCTTTGGGCATCCCTTTCTCCACCCCTACGCCCGACTTCACCACCTTCATCTCTAACACCGCAGTCTTCTCCCCATCACTATCAATCCCACCTTTTTCACCACCTTTCCCATCCACCACCACCCCAACACCGCTGGTGACACCATCTATAGTCACCAAACAGTTTGTGAAACCATCAACGGTGTCTCTTCTACAAGGCACTACTACCCTCCCACACAAACCCCAGCCACCCCACCCTTCCGCTTCTGGGGTCCCCTTCTCCAACATCGGTGAGGAATTCAGATGTCAATTTGACGCCATCCGAAACCTCCTCACCGATCCTTCTAACATTATGCATTCTATTTTTTCTTGTGTGCATGGCTTATCTAAACAGGTTGCCATGATCGACGAACAGAACCACGCCTTGCCAAGCATCCTCCAAGGTTTTTCAGCAACGACAAGATGATGTGGCTAAGCAAGTTGATCACATCAACAGCCACTACAACAACTTGCTCGAGCTGGTCCTTGGAGCAAAGCACCAGCAAGAAGTAATGGCTAACCAAGTCGATGAGATCTCTACACAGACTCAACCTCTGCCCCAGACTCTCCACGAGCTCAAGAAGAAACAAACAACTCTTAGCACGTGCTTGGACAACATCAGCAACACCCTCACGCACCTAAACAATCGCTAAGAGGAGTCAACAACTAATGAAATCCAACAACTACATGCTCAAGTAACAGATCTTACAACACACCTCCTCTCCACCGAGGGCCGATATAACGATCTCAAAGAAACACACGACGCACTGCTCGAAACACACGAGCATGTGCAAGTGGCGTTCGATGAGTTACAAACCATCCATCGGTGGTGCAAAAAGACCGCACTCAAGAAGCCAACAGAAAAAGCAGCGGCTGACAAAGATGGCGATGATGACGACGAAGAAGACTCTGACTCCTCAGTCGATTCCAACAACGATACCACCTCCTCAGGTGACAAATCTGATGATGGCGAGGACCCAGGCCAAGCAACAGAACCTTCTCAGAAAGGTTACAACAAAGGTCACCAAGAAGGTGGCCATCATCCCAAGTCCCCCCACAAAGAAAATGTAAACATGTCATATGGGGACCAATTCCTTGACTACTCTGCTTTGGGATCCATAGGGGAGTCTGCTAAAGATGCGACTTTTGCTGCGTTCCACCAATGTATATTAGGAACCAGCACAAGCCCACCAGCAATAGCCGATCAACCTTTTTCTACACTTGACAAATCAGTGCCTTTCCCCCAAGACCAGGACGAGTCAGAACGAGTGCGTTTAGATACAGATGAAGAACTCAATTCTGCTTCTGACTCGGATGACGATCTGCAAGGCTATGCAGAAGTTATGGATCAAACTTCTTCACCCCCTCCGTAGGAACTCCCCCCGCCACCACCACTACCGCATAAAATGCACGACTTAGATATGGGAGCCATCTCTACACTAGATGCTCAGGACATCTTTATCCTGAACACTATTGTCGACGATGCCAAAGAGGGGAGTGACATCATCTACCACAACACAAAGACTAAGCGCAAGTTGACACGAGAAGATTTCGGTAACATCCTACGACCACGGTCCACGATGCCAATGGCAATCTTCCGTGTCCTACTTGCCAACTGTATAGAAGTGTACAGAAGCTCTAAGAGGCAGCAGCCAGTTTTTAACACCTCACCTGCTCTGTCTATAGGCTTGCTATACAAAGATATACAAGTAAAGTCTATCTAGCAGTTGCGTGCTGGTCTAGCACGGCGGGCACATTATCTTACTGTGCCTTTTCAAGTTTCAGATCACTGGTTATTTATGATTGTAGACATCGAGGCTCGGGACGCCAAGGTATTTAATTTTTGTGGCACTGAGCTACCTGCCGGTACAATAAATTTTGTTGGAGAAGAAGCAGGAGAAGCGAGATGTATTCCCTTCCGGCTTCTTAAGTTAATTTGGGCTGCACGCCCATCCCTCCGTCAAGACTGGAGCCAACCCTGGTTCCTAATAATTAACCCGCAAGTTCAAGCTGCTGCGGGATCTGGGGACTGCGCTTTTTGCACAATCCATCACATTCAAGTGCTAAACGACAAAATCCCCTTCACTGATATAGTCGTCGAAGATTTTCACTGCTTGCGAGGGCGTTACGCCGTGGAGCTCATTTGTGATAGAAGGTTCTTCAAGGACCCGACAATGGCACCGGATGATGTCCCCCGTTACCTTTTTTCAGAAGTCCAACGTCTGCAGAGGCGACCTTTCCGACAAGCTTTGAAAGAGTTGGAGAAAACTAAGGAGCCAACCATAGCTCCTGAGAAAAGTAAAAGAGACATAGAACCAACCTTCCCGGACTTCGACCTCAGCGCTTGCAACGGTCTCTCCGACATTGAACAACGTCTCATCATGTCGAGGCTTTCTGCCGAGAAGGATGAACTCGTATTCATGTCCGGTGACATTCTAATCATGGAAGACACGCTTTGAGAGACTATACAGTTCAAAGGTTCTCTCTCCGTAAGCTTAATGGACGCCTATCAATTTCTCCTCGGCCAAAATCACCCTCCAACATATATGGTGTCCCCCTACATTAAGGATGATCTTTTAAAGCTAAAGAACTTTAGAACAATTGAAACTCTAATCTCTTTCCTACAACATACAACACTGAAGTTTATCATGCCACCCTTCCTTCACCATGAGCACTGGTTACTTCTGGCAACAAACCTACATGACGGAACAACTACCATATACAACAGTTCCGATATCCAGTTCAACCCACGGTAAAAGAAATATGTAGTGACACCAAGAACGCCCACAGAGGAAATAGCGAAGGAATGTGCAGACAGATTAATCGATCTTCTAAGTCAGCATACAAGGGCATACGGCAAAGAACACTTTCACCGCCCATCCTTCAACCATAAGTGCCCCCAACAAATTCGGGAATCTAATGATTGCGGCTTCCACATCCTCTACTGGATGTACACCATCATGGTCCTTCAAAGACCAGTAGAGGATATGACCGACGTGGATTACCACGCCTTACGCGAACAGTATGCAACTAATCTACTCAGCACACCAGGGGCAAATTCAGGATTAACTTAGCCTGCAGCCCTTGTCATCGTACTTCTCAACCTATCACTTTGACACTCTGAGGACAGAGTGAGTTATAAGTTAGGGGGGGTACATTAGACAAGGGCGAGGTATCATTTCTAAATCCCTTCTTTTCCATCTTCTCCTTCCTTTTTTATACATATTTTCTTACTCTCCTTTACACTTTTAGCTTTCTTGTTAAATAATTCTTTTGGAATAAAGTCACCCTCAGCTAACTTTAGAATCATGTTAGTCCTCAAAAGTAAATAGCACTTAGACATATAATGGCGACTTAATAATGTCTCTCCACTATCGATTTTCATGCTTTGGCTTCACTTCTACATCTGACTCTCCACAGGTCAATATCAAGGCAGAAATAAGCCAAGCTCTCAAGGATGAGAGGGGCATCAGGTGACTTCCAAATCAAAAAGTCTTGCAAGTGGACCACAAAACAAAACCAAATAAGTGCATGTTGAAAAACTCTAAGAACAACTTTCCTCTCTTCAAATAAAAGAGGCTTGGCCGCCCAAAATAATTTCCCGACAAACCCCAAATCCTAAGCCTACAAGTCTACGAATAAAAGCCAGAGAGTTGAATAAAATTATGAGAGTTGTGCCATAAATAAGGATCTATATAAAGAACCGATGAAGGTCTCACTCGGTCGGTACATTCAGCTGCCCTCACAAAGGCAGATGTGTCGTGCCCGATAGTAAAACCCTAAGGTATCTAAATATATGAAAGGCTTATAAAGGATTCACCCGACCGGTACATTCAGCTGCCCTCACAAAGGCAGATGTGTCATGCCCGGTAGTGAGATTCTAAAAGCATAGACAACCCATCCCCCACTTGAAGGGGGAGTTACACTTCAAGCCTTCAACCAACACTCATACCCACTCTAGTTTCCAGTAGGTTCTTCAGAGAGGTATAAAGATGATTAGAGTCAACAACGTGCACAGAATAAAAAGTGGTCCCGATGCAAGCTACAAGATACGGAAAGAACATGAGACCCAAGCAACTCTCAAAACCTCAAAGAGTCAAGGCAAGCAATAAGACCCAATATGACCTTGGGAGAACTCAGGTTGAGAATTGAAGCAAGAGTATGGAAATCTTAACTAAATAAAATCACCTTGCCATTACATGCCTCAGCTCTATCTAACTTGAGGACAAGCTAGACTCTAAGTTAGGGGGGTAATAACCTCCAATTTTGGGATATTATCTTAGGCTTTTCTCCAGTTTTCCACACTCTTTCTCAATTAAAATTAGACAAAGTCCCTAAATATCCCCTCTTATTGCAAATATACTATTAGACTAACTTTTGCCCTTTTTACTTGCAGAAAAAGACACAAAAAAATCATAAAATACTCAACCAGACCAAGACCACATGGACTCACACGGTCCCAAGACCGCATGAAGCCAATCGGTCCCGAGACCGCATGGAGTCACATGGTCCCAAGACCGCATGAAGCCAATCGGTCCCGAGACCGCATGGAGTCACACGGTCCCAAGACCGCATGAAGCCAATCGGTCCCGAGACCGCATGGAGTCACAGGGTCCCAAGACCGCATGAAGCCAATCGGTCCCGAGACCGCATGGAGTCACACGGTCCCAAGACCGCATGAAGCCAATCGGTCCCGAGACCGCATGGAGTCACACGGTTCTAAGACCGCATGAAGCTAATCAGTCCCGAGACCGCATGGAGTCACACAGTCCCAAGACCGCATGAAGCCAAATGGTCTCGAGGTCCAAACAGTCTCGAGGTCCAAACGGTCTTCAAACCGTTTGGACTTCACTTAAGGCCTATAAATAAGACCCCAAGGGTCCTCCAAAAGACATCAAGTTTCAGAGGTCCAGAGGCTGCCTCCATCACTCCAGAGCAAATCCGACTTCCATCCTCCGCCCAGGGGCTGCCGGTCTGAGATCCACACTCCATATTGAAGTTGCTTTCTCTCTCTCTGCCAAAGAAAGTGGGAAGAGGGGACCTCATCATCAAGCAACCTGTGAAGCTAGAAGATCGTCTCTCTCTCTTCAAGGGGTTGACTTTCCTCTCTCCTTTGTGGGGTTGACACTCTCTCTCTCTCTCTTCTTGCCTCCTTCTTTGTCCTAGCTATGAGAGAGTAGTCTCTCTCACTGGGGTGCGGGGAGTAGCCCCGCTACCCATGTTTTCATCTCATGTAAATGTAATCCATAGTTTGTAATATAGATATTATATCTTTTCAGTTCGACGTCAAACGTTTAATGAATGCTTGTTTCTTGATCACCAACTTGTGTTATCTTTTATCTTTTAGTATGAATTGTCTATGTTTGTACTATTAGATTCGAAACTCATTTGTATGTTGGTTCTTGGTGCATGTATCGACCATGTGCTTGTTTCGGTATCTAGGAGTGCTTTCGAAAAGTGGAGTAAACTCACTTCCAAATGTTGTACTTTCATACTATGAAATGGAATCAGTTGACGTATAAAAGTACAACTTTGGTAAGTCGAGGAACACACTTTGAGAAGGGAATGATGCAAAGCAGTTGACCATTCGTTCGGGGATGGCTGGCGTTGCATCATTCCCACACTTCTTATAGTTAGTTCTCTGAAAGGAAACTAAACCTACAAAGATACTAACTGACTAAACTCTTGTTGCAGGTTATGTTTTATTTTGCATGTCTTGATCCATGTGTAGTGGCGGTGAAAACCGATCACACCCTAGTGACTTCTTATCATTGTTTAACTTCCTAAAATTTACTTTCTTACTTTACTTTACATGTCCTTAATTTAAAGCAATGAAACCAACCTTTCGATCTAACTACCAACTATTGATTGATTAAGTGAAATTCCAATGTTTTCTATCTTGTTGCTACCAACAAAACCGTTGTCCCTTGGATTCGACCCTTAACTATACTATGATAAGACTTCCACGTATCTTAGCATACGTGGGTGGAGTTTTCTATCTTGTATAAGCAAGGCTAAACCTAAGGATTTACTATCTTTAGGATTTTTAGTGGTGCACACAATTCCACGTAAGTGGAAGCTCCATCAGGCGTCCTCATGGAATGTGAAACATGGGAAGGATCTCCCTACATGGATCTACAACTTGTTGTGTAGAATGCTAGGGAGTAGATAGCTTGTTCTCCCTCACTCCACTGCTAAACATCCTATGGCAAGGGTTTGTTAGGAAGGTCTGTCTCTATGGGAGTCATTGGTTAGCACCAATATGCCAGATCTCTCCCGCAATCTATGGAGATGAGGGGGGGGCAGAGAGAAAGAATATTTTCCCCTACAATTTTGGGGGCTAGGAGACTAGGTCACCATGGGATTAGTAATGGTCACAATCTGGATTGGGCCACACATGCTAACCCTGGACGTGTGACATTGATATGTCACGACCATCATCACTTTTTACCAACTATAGTCTTTAATGAACAAAATATAAAAACTTAAATAACTTGTCAGAGGATCATCATTTCTTCATCATAATTTAATCACATGTTTACATCGTTTATGCTACTTTAACCACAAATTTCATTCAAATATTCAACGCTTGAACAATATGATACTATTTTTTCATAAAGGCTCATGTATAGGTATATTGAACTCCAATACATCTCAAATGATATCCAACAGCAAAATAATGAAATTGACTTTATTTTTCCAGTCATACTTCAAGAGTTGTCCTTAGACCATTTTGACTCATACATATAACTTGTTGAATATTATCTTCACAAGTACTCACGCATTCATAAGTAATATTGATAACACATGGGTGCAGCTAATATTCATGTAACATACTAAAATTTGGACATATTCTATTTTTGGCCCTTTTCCAAACTTTCCCTTTCATTTCTATCTTTTCTGACTTTGATATTTAATTTGTGGAAATAATAGTGGTTTGGTGAACATTTGTTCATTATTTATGCTAGAAAATGGGTGTATGCACAAATACCTCAGTGAATGCTTTAATTAGGGTCTAATATGCAAATTTACCATTTATGTGTGACAACGATAAAATAAATTCGTTCTAGAACAATCCTTAAACTTTTGGAACAAGGAAGAGAAATAGAAATGAACAATAATGATTTAAACATGTTAATATGACATTGAATTATTTAATAAGAGAAATAATAGTAGTATTGGATAATGGGATAAAATTCATAAAAGTAAGACTAATTGGTTAAAGATAACTTGAGATTCATTTTCCGTGGGTTTGATTTGGATTGGAGGTCTAGTTTCACAATTTTGGGATGATAATGACTATGTCTCTTTTATTTTGAAAAGAAAAGATGAGTTTTCTCCAAAATATAAGATAAAATATTTAATGACTCTAAAAGTGAGAATAATCTTATATTTGTAATTTAAACATTAAAAATAGCTTTCATGTAAATTTTCATGTAATTTGGATAATTGTAATGTACATGTGTATATTAGGAGAGAGAAAGTCCAAAATGTTGAATAATGAGCAAAATGATTCCAAAGGATAACATTAATGGCACATTTGTGTTCCATATGTTTTAGTATGCTTAAGGGTGAAGTTTCATATTAATTGAGAAATTCTAGAAGTCTCTAATGTGTCGAGAAAGAGAAAGTATGATTTGCTTTAAAGTAATTAAATAAAATATCTAAAGTCTTCAAAAGTAAAAACTAAGGCCATATTTGGATTCCTCATGTGCAAAATAAACTAGATGCCAAATTTCATTTAGTTTAGAGCTCGTTTGCACCCTCAAATAAGGAAAGAGAAAATGTTTAATAATTGAATATCACACCTTCGTCAGATTTTTATTTCGTAATGAAATTAGTTTCACACGGCTGAATTTTTTGTGGGTGTGTGCTTTAATCTAGGAAGTCTATTATTGATCTAATGACACCTGAGTCATCTTCTAATTTGAGCTTGAAAAAGAAAAATAAGTGATATATCCACGATTTTCAAATCTCTTTTTCTCAACCAATTCTCCACAAAATCGCACGATTTCTTCCCCACTTGGTTCCTTTTTGTATTCCACATCCATCAATCCAAAACACATGTCATTTTGTTGAGTTTTTTGGAAACACCCAAAACTCGAGCATTAAGCCTCACGACATCTTCCCTTATCGTAGCTCCTTGCTTCCCCAGCTACAAATAACCCCCTCCAGGTCTTCGTCCACCTTTATCTAGCTCTCCTCTCGCTCAAATTGCTTATGTTATTTCTTGTGTTACCGATGGTGACCAAACATAGGACCTAGGTTTGTAGCAGTTGGGGCTCGCTCCTCACCTCACCTCGGTTCAATTCCAAGCAACAACAAGTTTGGTTAAGCATGTTCCTCCTTTCTCTGTTCTTGTTTTCTTAGATTATCGTCTTCCATGATTTTGCCCAAAATTGGAGATATATGCTCTTCAACCATAGAGTCAGGTTGTAGAGGGGACGATCCCCCTTGCATTTTGATATTTCTGCCCTCCGTTTTGTCCTTCTTTATCCTCTATTTCACACAAGGCCAATATTTTCCTTTGGTTTTGCTTTGCTAGCTTTGATGCATGACTGAGGAGACGTGGATTGCTGACTTGGTAGAATGTGGTTGGGCCAAGTCACACGTCCCACCCCTCTCCCTCTCTCATTCTATTCTACTGGTATGTCAATTCCTGATTGGTCAATTTTAGAAAAATCATATCTTTTAATTCGCTTGCCCTAAAATTTAACAAAAATATGTTTTGGAATCATAAAAATGTTGTCTTTCCAATTAAAATACTTTTGAGGTTTGATTTCGAGTTTTAATGAAAGGCGATTACTAGAAAATTACTTTAATACATAAAAATCACCAAAAATACAATTTATCATCATAAATACAAAATTAACAAAATCATATGTTTTCTGAATAAGGAGAATCTAATAAGATCAATGGTGATAATTTTAGAGTCTAAATTGAGGTTTGGTTCAAATTGTCCAAAAACTAGGGTTTCTTTACATTAATGCATATGATATACCCTAATTCATGATTATACATTGAAAAGAGGAAAAGTGGACCTTGTACTCAATTAAAGTGATGAAAGTCAATAATAGAAATCAGTAAAAGAGGTATGTGCAAATCTTACCCTTAAGTTTGGATATTTGTGAACCTACCCTATTTTCCATAATGAGGCATGAAATGAATCATATTCCCTTTATTATTGTTTATCTTGTTCAAATTTCCTCAAAATCAGATTTGATAAAGTACATGGTGCTGAACAAGATCAAGGAGAACATAGATTTTAGCATGGACCTAGCTCTTAGAGATGTTGCTTTGGAGACAATACTTGAAGTAGGTTAGACTTACCTCTAACTTAGATCATATGTTGTATCTTTCTTGTAAACCCTATATGGGAGAATGATGATGTACTCTTGTGAAATTGATTATAGTCATGAACATTATATTCCTATGTTATACTCTTTGGTCTTTTATATACCATCATTAAAGATTCAAAAAATTTACACCTATTCGAGCATGCCTTTTGAGTATGCTTAGGATCGATGATTTATTCTTCAAATTTTTAGTAAATGGGATATTTCACTCCTTACAGCATGGTATCAGAGCCAGGTTAGTCAAAATCTGACTATATCAATTTTGTCTCCCCAATTAGAAACCCTGCCTTGCATAGTTCCCATTTAAGTGACAAGTTTTCCCTAGAATTGATCAATGCTTTTCATGAGATGATGAAAGGATGATATGAGGTATACATTAATAGTAAACACTAATGTGATGAGGTGATCTTAGACAACCATATATGTTAATGGTGACAAGTATCTTTGGATGTTATGAGGTTTTGACATAAAGATGAGGAAAGTAGTTGTTAAGGAGAAACTATATGGAAATATTGTGACTTGGTTCTCGTTTTGATTTTGGGCCCTGAATTTCCATTTTCAATCGCAAAAGTTTTCATATCAAATTATTTTTTCTTATAATATTTTATGTACAAAACAATGTTTTCTGGATTTTATCGAAGGTTTTCTTGAACAAAGTCACAATGAAGAGATATGTGAAGTTTTAGTGGAGAAATCCTAGAATCAGTTGGAATAGTTATCCTAAACCCTATATTTGTCTATGAAGAGGAGACTAGGAATAAGTGGTTTAATTATGGTTTTGTTGACCTACCCTTTATATATTATGACTTTTTGGTTTGACAATATGAATCTTAGGGATGTTAGTTTAGATACATAAGGACCTAAAAGTTAGCCCTAGTTGGTTATGACTTCTTAGTTGGATACATGGACAACATAAACCTCTAAAATATTTAGAACAAAAATATGCATAAGTAACCATAATACCTTGATGTTGTTTAGTTTGACTTATTAGGTTAAATTTTTTAAGGGGAGCATAGTTGGTTGATGATGTATGAATGATTAGATTTCGAGGACAAAATCCTTTTAAGGGGTGGAGTGTTGTAACGAACTGAAACCTACCCTCTTAATCTTAATTATATGTCTTGGAGGATAGAAAGTTTGATTATTTAGACTTGGCCAAACAAGGACAACATAAGAGACCTAACTAAGACGTGAACATGCTTGCAAACAAATATGACATAATACACTCATATTAATCAATAAGGGATACATAAAATATGTCACATGAGATAAATGATAACATATATAGAATTTCATGCTCAATAATGATATATAACATTTTTTGTCATAATGTGAATATAATTGGACACAATTAATAGAATGATAACGATGATGTATCATGATAAATATAATGGTAATAAGCCTAAAATGTAATTTTGTTATATCCAATAAGAAGAAATCTCTTTAGTGAAACCCTTAGTGATCCATGAGAACCTGACCTTTGAGGAGTTGCATGTGATGTTTCTGAACTCCCAAGTTACGTTTTGGTGGAATTTTATGGTTTGGAGGAACAACCTGATGTTTAGTGTTGAGATGTTGCATACATAGCATTCTCTTTGCTTGTGATTTCATAGAGAAAGTCCTTGTTAAGGGGTAGAGTTTTGTAACATACTGAAACTTGGATGTATTCTCTTTTTGGCCCTTTTCCAAGCTTTTACTTTCATTTCTATGCCTTTTGTCTTTGATGTTTAATTTATGGAAATAATAGTGGTTTGGTGAACATTTGTTCATTATTCATGCCAACAAATGGTTTTATGCATAAATACCTCAGTGAATGCTTTAATCAAGGTCTAATATGCAAATTTACTACTTATGCGTGATAATGATAAAATCAATTCATTCTAGAATATTATTTAGCCTTTTGGAGCAAGGAAGAGAAAAATGATTGAATAATACTACTTTTAACATGTTTTTTTGGTGAACCCAACTCGTCTATTACTTTTGTGAATTTTTTAAATGTACAAGTAACTATACACTCTTTTTGTAGACACAAGAACAATGAGTGTTGTCAAGGAAGAAAAGAAACAATAAAAAAAACTATACATCCTTTTATCACCTCTCCAAAAGGAACAAGAAGGAAGTAGTTCAGAGCAAAAAAAAGAACTAAAGAAGCTTCCTCAAACTGATCCCTTAGAAACTCTGCATATATCATCTAAAATAATCATCCAAATTCTTTGCACATCCTTCTTAAAGTTCTTATGAACTCTATCATTTCTTTCCTTCCAAATCCAATGAAAAATGTAAATACTAATCATCAGATTCTTCCTTCCATGTAGAGTGAAGAGGTCCTCCAAACTCCCATGGATCTGAAAATCAAAAGAAGAGCTCACAATATTCCAAACAAATCAGATGTGTCGTGCCCGGTAGTGAGATTCTAAAAGCATAGGCAACCCCTCCCCCACTTGAAGGGGGAGTTACACTTCAAGCCTTCAGCCAACACTCATACCCACTCTAGTTTCCAGTAGGTTCTTCAGAGAGGTATAAAGCTGATTAGAGTCAACAACGTGCACAGAATAAAAAGTGGTCCCGATGCAAGCTACGAGATACAGAAAGAACCTGAGACCCAAGCAACTCTCAAAACCTCAAAGAGTCAAGGCAAGCAATAAGACCCAATATGACCTTGGGAGAACTCAGGTTGATAATTGAAGCAAGAGTATGGAAATCTTAACTAAATAAAATCACCTCGCCATTACATGCCTCAGCTCTATCTAACTTGAGGACAAGCTAGACTCTAAGTTAGGGGAGTGATAACCTCCAATTTTGGGATATTATCTTAGGCTTTTCTCCATTTTTCCACACTCTTTCTCAATTAAAATTAGACACAGTCCCTAAATATCCCCTCTTATTGCAAATATACTATTAGACTAACTTTTCCCCTTTTTACTTGCAGAAAAAGACACAAAAAAATCATAAAAGACTCAACCAGCCCAAGACCGCATGGACTCACACGGTCCCAAGACCGCATGAAGCCAATCGGTCCCAAGACCGCATGGAGTCACACGGTCCCAAGACCGCATGAAGCCAATCGGTCTCGAGACCGCATGGAGTCACATAGTCCCAAGACCGTATGAAGTCAATTGGTCCCGAGACCGCATGGAGTCACAAAGTCCCAAGACCGCTTGAAGCCAATCGGTCCCGACACCGCATGGAGTCACACGGTCCCAACACCGCATGAAGCCAATCGGTCCCGAGACCACATGGAGTCACACGGTCCCAAGACCGCATGAAGCCAATCGGTCCCAAGACCGCATGGAGTCACACAGTCCCAAGACCACATGAAGCCAATCGGTCCCGAGACCGCATGGAGTCACACGGTTCTAAGACCGCATGAAGCCAATCGGTCCCGAGACCGCATGGAGTCACACGGTCCCAAGACCGCATGAAGCCAAACGGTCTCGAGGTCCAAACGGTCTTCAAACCATTTGGACTTCACTTAAGGCCTATAAATAAGACCCCAAGGGTCCTCCAAAAGACATCAAGTTTCAGACGTCCAGAGGATGCCTCCATCACTCCAGAGCAAATCCGACTTCCATCCTCTGCCCAGGGGCTGCCGGTCTGAGATCCACACTCCATCTTGAAGTTGCTTTCTCTCTCTCCACCAAAGAAGGTGGGAAGAGGGGACCTCATCATCAAGCAACCTGTGAATCTAGAAGATCGTCTCTCTCTCTCTCCAAGGGGTTGACTTTCCTCTCTCCTTTGTGGGGATGACGCTCTCTGTCTTTTCTTGCCTCCTTCTTTGTCTTAGCTATGAGCGAGTAGTCTCTCTCACTGGGGTGCGGGGAGTAGCCCCGCTACCCATGTTTTCATCTCATGTAAATGTAATCCATAGTTTGCAATATAGAGATTATATCTTTTCAGTTCGACGTCAAACGTTTAATGAATGCTTGTTTCTTGATTACCAACTTGTGTTATCTTTTATCTTTTAGTATGAATTGTCTATGTTTGTACTATTAGATTTGAAACTCGTTTGTATGTTGGTTCTTGGTGCATGTATCGACCATGTGCTTGTTTCGGTATCTAGGAGTGCTTTCGAAAAGTGGAGTAAACTCACTTCCAAATGTTGTACTTTCATACTATGAAATGGATCAGTTGACGTATAAAAATACAACTTTGGTAAGTCGAGGAACACACTTTGAGAAGGGAATGATGCAAAGTAGTTGACCATTCGTTCGGGGATGGCTGGCGTTGCATCATTCCCACACTTCTTATAGTTAGTTCTCTGAAAGGAAACTAAACCTACAAAGATACTAACTGACTAAACTCTTATTGCAGGTTATGTTTTATTTTGCATGTCTTGATCCATGTGTAGTGGCGGTGAAAACTGATCACACCCTAGTGACTTCTTATCATTGTTTAACTTCCTAAAATTTACTTGCTTACTTTAACTTACATGTCCTTAGTTTAAAGCAATCAAACCAACCTTTCGATCTAACTACCAACTATTGAGTGATTAAGTGAAATTCCAACGTTTTCTATCTTGTTGCTACCAACAAGACCATTGTCCCGTGGATTCGACCCTTAACTATACTACGATAAGACTTCCACATATCTTAGCATACGTGGGTGGAGTTTTCTATCTTGTATAAGAAAGGCTAAACCTAAGGATTTACTATCTTTAGGATTTTTAGTGGTGCACGCAATTCCACATAAGTGGAAGCTCCATCAGGCGTCCTCATGGAATGTGAAACATGGGAAGGATCTCCCTACATGGATCTAAAACTTGTTGTGTAGAATGCTAGGGAGTAGATAGCTTGTTCTCCCTCACTCCTCTGCTAAACAGCCTATGGCAAGGGTTTGTTAGGAAGGTCTGTCTCTATGGGAGTCATTGGTTAGCACCAATTGGCCATATCTCTCCTGCAATCTATGGAGATGAGGGGGGCAGAGAGCAAGAATATTTTCCCCTACAATTTTGGGGGCTAGGAGACTAGGTCACCATGGGATTAGTAATGGTCACAATCTGGATTGGGCCACACATGCTAACCCTGGACGTGTGACATTGATATGTCACGACCATCATCACTTTTTACCAACTATAGTCTTTAATGAACAAAATATAAAAACTTAAATAACTTGTCAGAGGATCATCATTTCTTCATCATAATTTAATCACATGTTTACATCGTTTAAGTTACTTTAACCACAAATTTCATTCAAATATTCAACGCTTGAACAATATGATACTATTTTTTCATAAAGGCTCATGTATAGGTATATTGAACTCCAATACATCTCAAATGATATCCAACAACAAAATAATGAAACTGACTTTATTTTTCCAGTCATACTTCAAGAGTTGTCCTTAGACCATTTTGACTCATACATATAACTTGTTGAATATTATCTTCACAAGTACTCACGCATTCATAAGTAATATTGATAACACATGGGTGCAGCTAATATTCATGTAACATACTAAAATTTGGACATATTCTCTTTTTGGCCCTTTTCCAAACTTTCCCTTTCATTTCTATCTTTTCTGACTTTGATATTTAATTTGTGGAAATAATCGTGGTTTGGTGAACATTTGTTCATTATTTATGCTAGAAAATGGGTTTATGCACAAATACCTCAGTGAATGCTTTAATTAGGGTCTAATATGCAAATTTACCATTTATGTGTGACAACGATAAAATAAATTCGTTCTAGAACAATCCTTAAACTTTTGGAACAAGGAAGAGAAATAGAAATGAACAATAATGATTTAAACATGTTAATATGACATTGAATTATTTAATAAGAGAAATAATAGTAGTATTGAATAATGGGATAAAATTTATAAAAGTAAGACTAATTGGTTAAAGATAACTGGAGATTCATTTTCCGTGGGTTTGATTTGGATTGGAGGTCTAGTTTCACAATTTTGGGATGATAATAACTACGTCTCTTTTATTTTGAAAAGAAAAGATGAGTTTTCTCTAAAATATAAGATAAAATATTTGATGACTCTAAAAGTGAGAATAATCTTATATTTGTAATTTAAACATTAAAAATAGCTTTCATGTAAATTTTCATGTAATTTGGATAATTGTAATGTACATGTGTAGATTAGGAGAGAGAAAGTCCAAAATTTTGAATAATGAACAAAATGATTCCAAAGGATAAAATTAATGGCAAATTTGTGTTCCATATGTTTTAGTATGCTTAAGGGTGAAGTTTCATATTAATTGAGAAATTCTAGAAGTCTCTAGTGTGTCGAGAAAGAGAAAGTATGATTTGCTTTAAAGTAATTAAATAAAATATATAAAGTCTTCAAAAGTAAAAACTAAGGCCATATTTAGATTCCTCATGTGCAAAATAAACTAGGTGCCAAATTTCATTTAGTTTAGAGCTCGTTTGCACCCTCAATTAAGGAAATAGAAAATGTTTAATAATTGAATATCACACCTTCGTCGGATTTTTATTTCGTAATGAAATTAGTTTCACACGGCTGCATTTTTTGTGGGTGTGTGCTTTAATCTAGGCAGTCTATTATTGATCTAATGACACCTGAGTCATCTTCTAATTTGAGCTTGAAAAAGAAAAATAAGTGATATATCCATGATTTTCAAATCTCTTTTTCTCAACCAATTCTCCACAAAATCGCACGATTTCTTCGCCACTTGGTTCCTTTTTGTATTCCACATCCATCAATCCAAAACACATGTCATTTTGTTGAGTTTTTTGGAAACACCAAAAACTCGAGCATTAAGCCTCACGACATCTTCCCTTATCGTAGCTCCTTGCTTCCCCATCTACAAATAACCCCCTCTAGGTCTTCGTCCACCTTTATCTAGCTCTCCTCTCGCTCAAATTGCTTATGTTTCCGCTGGTGACCAAACATAGGACCTATGTTTGTAGCAGTTGGGGCTCGCTCCTCACCTCACCTCGGTTCAATTCCAAGAAACAACAAGTTTGGTTAAGCATGTTCCTCCTTTCTCTGTTCTTGTTTTCTTAGATTATCGTCTTCCACGATTTTGCCCAAAATTGGAGATATATGCTCTTCAACCATAGAGTCAGGTTGTAGAGGGGACGATCCCCCTTGCATTTTGATATTTCTGCCCTCCGTTTTGTCCTTCTTTATCCTCTATTTCACACAAGGCCAATATTTTCCTTTGGTTTTGCTTTTCTAGCTTTGACGCATGACTGAGGAGACGTGGATTGCTGACTTGGTAGAATGTAGTTGGGCCAAGTCACACGTCCCACCCCTCTCCCTCTCTCTCTTTGCCTCTCTCATTCTATTCTACTGGTATGTCAATTCCTGATTGGTCAATTTTAGAAAAATCATATCTTTTAATTCGCTTGCCCTAAAATTTAACAAAAATATGTCTTGGAATCATAAAAATGTTGTCTTTCCAATTAAAATACTTTTGAGGTTTGATTTCGAGTTTTAATGAAAGGTGATTACTAGAAAATTACTTTAATACATAAAAATCACCAAAAATACAATTTATCATCATAAATCCAAAATTAACAAAATCATATGTTTTCTGAATAAGGAGAATCTAATAAGATCAATGGTGATAGTTTTAGAGTCTAAATTGAGGTTTTGTTCAAATTGTCCAAAAACTAGGGTTTCTTTACATTAATGCATATGATATACCCTAATTCATGATTATACATTGAAAAGAGGAAAAGTGGACCTTGGACTCAATTAAAGTGATGAAAGTCAATAATAGAAATCAGTAAAAGAGGTATGTGAAAATCTTACCCTTAAGTTTGGATATTTGTGAACCTACCCTATTTTCCATAATGAGGCATGAAATGAATCCTATTCCCTTTATTATTGTTTCTCTTGTTCAAATTTCCTCAAAATTAGATTTGATATATTATTTCTAGGGTCTTAGAACCCCACTTCCATGTTGCAATTATTTGATGATTTATCTTGCCATATTACTATTTCTTGAGCATGATGGTTTATTTTTCTATTTAGCTACAGTAGTGGTACTTATTTACAACCACCCATAGTTAGGGCATGTGTTATTTTTCCCTAGGGAATGTGCTTACTCTCCCCCTGGGGAATGTGCTATTTCTCCCTAATATAAAATATTTGATAGGTGACTAGGAATGTGATTACTCTCCCCTCATCTATAGGTTCGGGTCCGGTAGGTTCCTCAACTCTACTTAGTTAATTTAGTCCAATATTAATCATTTATGTTATTCATTATTATTTATTGGTTTTGGCATGAGTCTTTTGTTATATGCCTCAATCTTTTGGCCTTCTCATCTTATGATGAATATGTATCCTTATGTTTCATTGTTGTTCTTATGTTTATTTCTTATTCATATTGTTGACACATAGATTGTTTCTCTCTCTTGTTGGGTGACTTCCCAACCCAACCACCCATGTAAAGTACATGGTGCTGAACAAGATCAAGGAGAACATAGATTTTAGCATGGACCTAGCTCTTAGAGATGTTGCTTTGGAGACAATACTTGAAGTAGGTTAGACTTCCCTCTAACTTAGATCATATGTTGTATCTTTCTGGTAAACCCTATATGGGAGAATGATGATGTACTCTTGTGAAATTGATTATAGTCATGAACATTATATTCCTATGCTATACTCTTTGGTCTTTTATATACCATCATTAAAGATTCAAAAATTTTACACCTATTCGAGCATGCCTTTTGAGTATTCTTAGGGTCGATGATTTATTCTTCAAATTTTTAGTAAATGGGATATTTCACTCCTTACAGCATGGTATCATAGCCAGGTTAGTCAAAATCTGACTATATCAATTTTGTCTCCCCAATTAGAAACCCTGCTTTGCATAGTTCCCATTTAAGTGACAAGTTTTCCCTAGAATTGATCAATGCTTTTCATGAGATGATGAAAGGATGATATGAGGTATACATTAATAGTAAACACTAATGTGATGAGATGATCTTACACAACCATATATGTTAATGGTGACAAGTATCTTTGGATGTTATGAGGTTTTGACATAAATATGAGGAAAGTAGTTGTTAAGGAGAAACTATATGGAAATATTGTGACTTGGTTCTCATTTTGATTTTGGGCCCTGAATTTCCATTTTCAATCGCAAAAGTTTTCATATCAAATTATTTTTTCTTATAATATTTTATGTACAAAACAATGTTTTCTGGATTTTATCGAAGGTTTTCTTGAACAAAGTCACAATGAAGAGATATGTGAAGTTTTAGTGGAGAAATCCTAGAATCAGTTGGAATAGTTATCCTAAACCCTATATTTGTCTATGAAGAGGTGACTAGGAATAAGTGGTTTAATTATGGTTTTTTTGACCTACCCTTTATATATTATGACTTTTTGGTTTGACAATATGAATCTTAGGGATGTTAGTTTAGATACATAAGGACCTAAAAGTTAGCCCTAGTTGGTTATGACTTCTTAGTTGGATACATGGACAACATAAACCTCTAAAATATTTAGAACAAAAATATGCATAAGTAACCATAATACCTTGATGTTGTTTAGTTTGACTTATTTGGTTAAATTTTTTAAGGGGAGCATAGTTGGTTGATGATGTATGAATGATTAGATTTCGAGGACAAAATCCTTTTAAGGGGTGGAGTGTTGTAACGAACTGAAACCTACCCTCTTAATCTTAATTATATGTCTTGGAGGATAGAAAGTTTGATTATTTAGACTTGGCCAAACATGGACAACATAAGAGACCTAACTAAGACCTGAACATGCTTGCAAACAAATATGACATAATACACTCATATTAATCAATAAGGGATACATAAAATATGTCACATGAGATAAATGATAACATATATAGAATTTCATGCTCAATAATGATATATAACATTTTTTGTCGTAATGTGAATATAATTGGACACAATTAATAGAATGATAACGATGATGTATCATGATAAATATAATGGTAATAAGCCTAAAATGTAATTTTGTTATATCCAATAAGAAGAAATCTCTTTAGTGAAACCCTTAGTGATCCATGAGAACCTGACCTTTGAGGAGTTGCATGTGATGTTTCTGAACTCCCAAGTTAAGTTTTGGTGGAATTTTATGGTTTGGAGGAACAACCTGATGTTTAGTGTTGAGATGTTGCATACATAGCATTCTCTTTGCTTGTGATTTCAGAGAGAAAGTCCTTGTTAAGGGGTAGAGTTTTGTAACATACTGAAACTTGGATGTATTCTCTTTTTGGCCCTTTTCCAAGCTTTTACTTTCATTTCTATGCCTTTTGTCTTTGATGTTTAATTTATGGAAATAATAGTGGTTTGGTGAACATTTGTTCATTATTCATGCCAAAAAATGGTTTTATGCACAAATACCTCAGTGAATTCTTTAATCAAGGTCTAATATGCAAATTTACCACTTATGCGTGATAATGATAAAATCAATTCATTCTAGAATATTATTTAGCCTTTTGGAGCAAGGAAGAGAAAAATGATTGAATAATACTACTTTTAACATGTTTTTTGGTGAACCCAACTTGTCTGTTACTTTTTTGAATTTTTTAAATGTACAAGTAACTGTACACTCTTTTTGTAGACACAAGCACAATGAGTGTTGTCAAGGAAGAAAAGAAACAATAAAAAAAACTATACATCCTTTTATCACCTCTCCAAAAGGAACAGGAAGGAAGTAGTTCAGAGCAACAAAAAGAACTAAAGAAGCTTCCTCAAACTGATCCCTTAGAAACTCTGCATATATCATCTAAAATAATCATCCAAATTCTTTTCACATCCTTCTTAAAGTTCTTATGAACTCTATCAATTCTTTCCTTCCAAATCCAATGAAAAATGTAAATACTAATCATCAGATTCTTCCTTCCATGTAGAGTGCAGAGGTCCTCCAAACTTCCATGGATCTGAAAATCAAAAGAAGAGCTCACAATATTCCAAACAAATCAGGTATAAGAACATTTGAAAAAAATATGGTTCACATCTTCTTCAACAAATTTGCACAAGGGACATCTAGAAGCTAGACGTATACTAAGTCTTTTGATGTAGCCAGAGGTCAAGACCCTACCATGGCCAATCCTCCAACCCAATAATTGAAACTTCTAGGGCCTTTGTGTTTCCACAACCATTGAAAAAAGGGAATTGGTTCATGCTGCAACCTCGTATTCTCCAGTACAACCCTTGGGTTAAAATCAAAGTTTCCTGCAAAAGAAATACCATCACTATTACCACTAGGAGAAGGCATATCCTTCAGGATATCAGTCAGCTTGTTGTGTAATCTAGAGTCACCAAAGGACCATTCATTGTCATTGACGAGGTAGACGACTTTAGCATTTCTAGCCAGACCCATCTAAATATGTGAGAACCCATTGCACTGAATGATATTACTCAAAAGATAAAACACAATCAATCACTAATTAGTCACATACCCAAAAATGTGGGTAAATTAAAATTTATTTCAACATCAACACCCGCTTATAAACATTTGCATAAGAGCCCAAACATCTTTCTTGTAGCAATACTATGCCAAGAATTTGATACAAATTATTTTATCGCCTTAGACACAACATATATATACAAGAAAACAATATTCATATATGCCACACAAACAAGTATTAATATGCTAACTAAAGTCTAATTTGTTTGAAACACCATATACAAACTTTTCCTGCCCAGACCTGAGAGTATAGGGATGACTCTAGGACACACTAGACATCGAATAAACTTTCTCAAAGATCCATTATTGTAGTTCTTCTTTATTTCCATGTTTCTATTGTCATCACTACCGATTACCTAAAAAATGTGGCGAACCACAAGGGTGAGAACCATGTCCCAGCAAGAGGTATAACTATCTCCAACAGATATTTATTACTACATTTTTAAGTAATTAAATAGTTTAAGTAGTTTAATCAGAGATAACAAATAAGCTCAACAACACTGATGATTAACAAATTACAAAAAGTAGTGGATAATAACTAGCATCATTAGCCAGACTATCATCCGTTATCTTGTTGACAATATAAGCAATTCAGTAGCATATGCATATCTAGCATCATGAGAAAGTATAGAAACATAGAATCTCTATCATTATGAACAAGACTATCCACATAAGCATAGCTAACAACATTAGCATGTCTAACAGGTTGAACATATCAACAACATAAGAAGATCTAACAATATACGCACAACTATCTGGATAAGCATGATTAGTACTATATGCATCTCTAGTTACAAAGTCATGGCTAGCATGCTAAACATAACTAACAACATGAGATAGCTAGAATCATGATTTTAATTATCAGTAGTAGTATAGTTATCAACATAAGCATGGCTACTAAATGTAGGAATCTACAATTTTAAGCATATCCACAACATAAGTATATCTAATATCTCTCAATTGCACCAAGCATCATCTTTATGTAAAGAGAACATTATCATCCAATGTGAAATGTCATGTATAACCCTAAACAAATTTGCTACACGACTGTATTACATCTTTTATTATGCCCTGCAAAGTTTGAGTCATATCACTCGAAGTCCAACTGACCACCGCTTGGTTGTAATCAATTCCATATAAGATCTAGGAAGAGCCAAACTCCAAGATCTTCTCCATACTCAATCAGTACGAGTCTACACCGTAGTGACATATAGTCAAACTACAAAATAGCGACATATAGTCTTGTAACTAACCCACGTTGGTACAGGTCACAGTGCTAGCATCTTGGGTATTCAAACCCAATCATTGAGGTACAACCACAGTTGTCCTCTAATCACTTCATGTTATAATATCTTAGAATCGACTGTAGTCGTTCTAAAAAAGAAGCATGCTAGGTATGACCGCAACCATCCTCCTGAAACACTTGGTGTCAGGATGACAAGCACCCCGCATACTCAATAGTGTGTGCTTCGAGTTTCCCATAGGAATACTCATTTCACCATCCAATAGGTTCTGACACTGAAGATGGTTCTGTGGCACAGGGCACTACATGAATAATGTTTCACTTGATTAATTATATCAATCGGGTGAATTAAGGCTGCATCAAACAAATGGACATACAAACCCTATTTCACATCTACCAAGCATATAAGTATCACAACTTCAAAAGTTATGAAACGTGTGAAACACAATTTCTCATCTCATCATCACATGGTTATATTGACTTGCCATTCATGAGACTACACTAGTCATCATACTATCACAAGATATAAATCCTTTTCATAATATCACAGGGTATCAACCCTTATCAACACAAGAGGATTACACCTCATTCAGTGCTTGATGGAGCTTCCACTTATGTGGAATTGCGTGCACCAATAAAAATCCTAGAGATAGTAAATCTCTAAGTTTAGCCTTGCGTATGCTATAATAAGATCTCCACCCACATATGCTAAGATACGTGGAAGTCTTATCATAGTATAGTTAAGGGTCGAATCCACGAGACAACAGTCTTGTTAAGAGTTTAACAAGATGGAAAATGTAGTAATTCTACTTATCTACTTAAAATTGATATTTAGATCCAAGAGTTGGTTTGGTGATTAAACTAATGTGCAAAGGAAGTAACTAGCAAGAAAGTAAACTTAAGGTTGTAAACGATGTTTGGGAAACCACTAGGATGTGACCGAGTTTCCCCACCACTACACATGGATCAAAACATTCATCATAATAACATGGCTTGCTAAGAAAAGGGTCTAAACAATTTGTATCTTTGTAGACTTAGCTTCCTTTCGGATAACTAACTATGAGAAACATGAGGGTATTGCAATGCTAGCCATTCCCAAATGAATGGTCACTTACTTTGCATTACTCCCTCCATAAAGTGTGTTCCTCGACCCATCAAAGTTGTACTTCCACACGTCAACTGATTCGATTTCATAGTATGGAAGTACAACGATGGGGGTGAGTTTACTACACTCCATGAAAGACATTCCTAGATACCAAAACAGATGTATGGTGACTACATACATCAAGAACTAACATGCAATCGGTAATCAAATCTAAAAGCACAAACATAGACAATTCGTACTAATAGATAAAAGATAACACAAGTTGGTGATCAAGCAACAAGCATTCATTAAACAATTGATGTTAAACTGAAAAGATAGTATTTCTCTATTGCAAACTCATGAATTACAATGCATGAGATGAAAACATAGGTAGAGGGGCTACTCCCTGCACCCTAGTGTATGAGACTACTCACTCATGGCAAGAACAAAGAAGGAGGCGGGAAGAGAGAGAAAGCATCATCTCCATGTAGGAGGGAGGAAGGTCGACCCCTTAAAGGAGAGAGCAACTATCTTCACGCCACGTGGTTGTCTTGATGAAGAATCCTCCACTTCCCACCTTCTTATGTTGATGAGAGAGGAAATAGCTTGAAGATGGAGTATGGATCTTGAACCAACAACCTTTAGGCAAAGGATGAAGGTGGAACATCTCTGGAGTGATTGGGGTAGCCTCTGGGCATCCAAAAAGTTGATGCAAAATGAGGACTCCTTAGGTCCTATTTATAGGCTTCCAAGGAATCCCAAACGGTCTTGGGACCGTTTGGGTCTTTAACGATTTGGGAACCATTTGACATCAAATGGTCTCGGGACCATTTGGATTCATACGGTCTTGGGACCGTTTGTCTTCACTCGATTTCCAAATCGTTTGCCTTTATTCGGTCTTGGGACCATTTGCCTTTATTCGGTCTTGGGACCGTTTGAGTTCATTCCGTCTTGGGACCATTTGGACTTCATTTGGTCTTGGGACCGTTTGCCTTTATTCGGTCTCGGGACTGTTTGAGTTCATTCAGTCTTGGGACTGTTTGGACTTCATTCGGTCTCGGGACCGTTTGGACTTCATTCGGTCTCGGGACCGTTTGAGTTCATTCGGTCTTGGGACTGTTTGGACTTTATTCATTCTCCAGACCGTTTGCCTTTATTTGGTATCGGGACTGTTTGAGTTCATTCGGTCTTGGGACCGTTTGGACTTCATTCGGTCTCCAGACTGTTTGCCCTTTTGCAATTTTTTTGTGTTTTTCTGTAAGAAGAAAAGATAAATGTTAGTTTAATGGTGAAATCATAATAATGTAGAAAGTTAAGGATTATATCTAATTTATCTAAGAAAGAGTATGGAAAATTAAGAAAAAAGTAAGATAACATCACAAAATGGGAGGTTATCACCCCCTAACTTAGAGTCTAGCTTGTCCTCAAGCTGGATAGAGCTAAGGCACGTGGTGGCAAGGCGATTTTATTTAGTGAAAATTTCTATACTCTTGCTTCAATTCTAAACCAGAGATCTCCTAGAGTTTTATTGGGGCTTCCTCTTACACTAACTCTTTCAGGTGTCGAGAGTTGTGTGGAACTCAAGTTACTTCCATATCGCGTAACTCGCACTGCAGCCACCATTTCCTTGATCGCATTCCATGCATGTTTTCAACTCTAAGCAGTTTTATACTTCTTTTAAATTCCTACCAAAAGCAAAGATAGGTATGAGGGTTGGCTAAAGGCTACATTGTAACTCCCCCTTTTAGGTGGGGGATGGTTTATCTAAACTTTTAGGATCTCACTACCGGGCGCGACACATCTGCCTTTGTGAGGGCAGCTAAATGTATCGGATGGGCGAGTCCTTTATTAACTTTTTCATATACTTGGAGACCTTAGGATCTCACTACCGGGCGTGACACATCTGCCTTTTTGAGGGCAACTGAATGTACCGTCCGGGAAAGATCTTTATTGGTTCTTCGTATAAGTCCTTATGCATGGCACAACTCTCATGTTTTTATTCAACACTCAAGCTTTTATTCATATACCCACAAGCTTAGGAAATGGGTATTTAGGATTTTATTTGGGTTGCCAAGCCTCTTTTTTTGAAAAGAAGAAAATTGTTTCTTAGGCTTTCCTGACATGCACTTATTACGGTTTCATACTTGGTGGTCCACTTGCGAGGTTCCTTGATTTAGATTTTGCATGGTTCCCTCCCGTCCTTGAGAGTGTTTTAGCTTGTTTCGGTTGGGATGTTAACCTGCGGAGAGTCTGATGCAGAATTGAAGCAAAAGTATAGAAATCGAGTATGAAAGTGATTTATTAATTCGCCATTACATGCTTAGATGCTACTTATGTAGTTGCGTTTGAGGACTACTTTGTCTCTAAATTAGCTAGGGGTGACTCTTTTCCAAAGCAAAAGTTGTTTTATATGCAAGAGTTCTTCTATCAAAGAAATTACTGAAAAATCTAAGTGTCAAAGGAAAGGAAAAATATGTACAGAAGAACAGAGGTGAAAGAAGGAGTAAAGGGAAAAGGGGTTTGAATATGATACCTCGCCCTTGCCCAGTGTACCCCCCCTAACTTATCACTCACTTTGTCCTCAGGGTGTCAAAGTGATAGGATGAGAAGTACATGGGAAAGGGTATTAAGGTGCTGTTAATCCCTTGTTTGCTCCATGAGATCGTAGGAGATTAGCTGTGAATTTTCCACGTAAAGTGTGGGAATCCACGTCCTGCATGTCCTCCACTTGTTTTACAAGAACAGTGATGGTATACATCCAGTACAGGATGTGGAAACCGTAGTCATTTGATTCTCTGATCTGCTGGGGAGATCTGTGGCTGAAGGTTGGGCGATGGAAATGTTCTTTGTCATATGCCTTTGTGTGTTTGCCCAAGAGGTCGTGTAGTCATTCAGCACAATCCTTATCCACTTCCTCCGTGGGCATTTTTGCTATAACAACATACTGTTTTTGTTTTGGATCAAACTGACTGTCAGAACTATTGTAGATTATTGTGGTTCCTTCTTGTAGGTTTGTTTCCAGTAGCATCCAGTGTTCAGAATGAAGAAAGGGAAGCATAATGAACTTCGGAGTTGTGTGTTGAAGATATGAGATAAGTTCCTCCGTGGTTCTGAAGTTCTTCGACCCTAATAGATCATCCTTCATGTATGCTGACGCCATATAAACCATAGGGTGGTCCCATGCTAGAAGGAACTAGTACACAATCATCATGCTCACGGATAAAGAACCTTTAATTTGTACAGTTTCACGAAGAGAATCTACCATTACCAGAATATCTTCTTGTAGGAAAACCAGCTCATCGTTTCTGCGTATAGCTTAGACAAGATGAGTTGGAGTTCGTTGTCAGAAAGGCTCTTGCATGCATTAAGGTAGAAATTTGGAAATGTTGGTTCTATGGTAGATAGGGGCACCATGGGATGGAATGTTCTATTGATGATGATCCCTGTTATCAAATCAATGTCCCCTTTGTCCTTCGCCATATCGAAAGCATAAGGGTTCCACTGGCGTTGTTCTGGGACCTTGGCAGTTTGTTGTTGCTTTTTCTCCAACTCCTTTAGAATTGTCATGTATGGCCGCTTTTGCAGACGTTGGATAGTAGAGAAGAGATATCGAGGTACGTCATCTTGTGCTATTGTTGGATCCTTAAAAATTTGGCTGTCGCTGATGAGTTCCATGGCATAACATCCTCGTAAAGAGTGCATATCCTCTGCTGCTAACTTGGTAAAGGGGATTTGTCGATTTAATGCTTCTGTGTGTCTTATTATACAGAAAGTACAATCCCTTGAACCCTCAAATGTTTGGATTGGTGGGTTTATGATTCGGAACCAGGGTTGATTCCAACCATGTCTAAGCGATGGGTAGGCGGCCCATATTATTTTGAGAAGCTGGAAAGGAATGCATCGTGCTTCCCCGACTTCTAACACTATAAAGTTGATCTGTCTGGCTTTTAGTTCACTAGCAAAGAAGTTGTATACCTTGGTGTCACGTGCCTTGATGTCGACGATCATGAGCAGCCAGTGTCTGAAAACTTTAAAGGGCATGGTGATGTAGTGTGCTCTCCTTGCTAGACCAGTCTGCAGCCGCTCTATGGACTTTGCCTATAAGTCCTTGTGTAGCAGAGATAGGGACATGGCGGGTGAAGATTTGAAAATAGGTTGCGCTTTCTTAGAGCTTCGGAATTCTTCTATAGTTTTGGCAAGTAGGACGCAGAAGATAGCCATCGTCACCACTGATTGTGGTCGAAGGAGAATACAGAAATCTTCACGGGTCAACTTGTGCTTTGTCTTTGTATTGTTATATATGATGCCCCCCATTATAGGCATCATCTAAAATAGTGTTTAGGATAAAGATGTCCTAAACATCTAGTGTAGAGATGGCCGTCATGTCTAGATCTTTCATCATGTGAGGTAGAGGTGGCGACGGGGGCAGGTCCTGTGGAGGGAGTGGAGTCTGCGCACTGTCCTCTAAGAATGGAGGCAGAGCTTCATCTTTGTCTGTGTCATAGCTGGATTCGAGTCTATCTTCTGTGTCGTGACTCACTCTATTAGGTTCTTCTTGTTCTAGGGGGAAGTTTGTAGATTGTTGAATTACTGCTGTAGTTGGGCTTATGCTGGTTTCCATTATACATTGTTGAAATTCAGCAAAAGCGGCTTCTTTAGCAGCTTCCCCCAATGATCCCATGGCTGAGAAATTAAAGAACTGGTCCCCATATGACATTGTGACGTTGTCATTGTTATTGGGGTACTTGGGATCTTTGGTTCCACCTTCTTGGTGGCCTCTATCCTGTCCTGGTTTTGCGGGGTCTGCCCCTCAACTTGTGTCCTCCCCAGAATTGCCTGGGTCATCGGGTTGATCGTCTGAGGAGGAGCTGTCATCACTGGACTCATCCGAGGAGTCAGAGTCCTCATCATCATCTTCACTGTCATCATCATCGTCATCCGCCGCCTTTTCCTTTGCCTTCGTGATCGACTTCTACTTGCACTGTCGATGGATTGCTTGCAGCTCTTCAAGTGCCACTTGCACATGCTTGTGGGTTTCGAGCAGTGCGTCGTGGCTGTCTTTAAGATCCGCATATCTTGCTTCAGCGGAGCAGAGTCGTGCAAACAGATCGATTGTTTGTGTGTGAAGGTCATTAAGTTCTTTGTTGGAGTCCTCCTGGCGGCAGATGAGTTGTAGAAGGTTGTTGTTGATGTCATCTAAGCACGTGCTTTGAGTAGTTTGCTGCTACTGAAGCTCATGGAGGGTCTCAGGCAAAGGTTGAGTTTGCATAGAGACCATGTCGACTTGCTGGACCAACACTTCTTGCTGGCCTTTCATCTCGAGTACCAATTCTGGTAGGATTTGTAAGCAGCTCTCGATGCGGTCGACTTGCTGAGCCGCTACTTCCTACCATTGTTGGATGCTTGCGATGATCCCTGTCAAGGCATTGTTCCGCTCATCGGTCTTGGAGACATGTGAAGTGATTTCCTGCACAAAAGAAAAAATAGATGATAATATGTTAAAAGGATCGGTGAGGAGGTTTCAAATGGCATCAAATTGTCGTCCGAATTCCTCACCGACGTTTGAAAAGGGGACCCCAGAGATGGAATGGTGAGGTGGCTGGGGTCGGGGTGGAAGGGTGGTAGTGCCTTGCAAAAGAGACACTATTGATGGACCCGTGAATTGTGTGGTGATTGTTGATGGGGTCACTAGTGATATCGGGGTGGTGGTGGTAGATGAGGTGGTGGATGGGAATGGAGGTGACATCCCAGGTGAGAAGGGATGAAATGGGAATGATGAGGGGAAAGAAGTTGAAGTGAAGGTGAGATCGGGTGTTGAGGTGGAGAATGGAGTGCTCGAAGGGGAAAAGAGTGAGGCGGAGTATGAGGGAGAAGTTGTGGATGTGGATGAGGAAATTATGGTGGGCATTTTTGTGGAGAATGGGGGAAGAGTGATGGATGGTGGAATGGTGGAGGGTGGGGGTGTGGTGGTGGTTGTAGAGGTGAGCCCAACATCCACATCGAAGATGAAAGTTTTTGGTGTTTCGGTGCTTTGTGGTGGCTCTTCCACTGGGTTTATCTTTGATGTGGGCGTCTTTGATTGCTGTTATTTTTGTATATGTAGCTTTGAAGGTTGTGTTACTGGAATTTTCTTTGGCCTTGCTATGGGGGCAGTGACACTGTGCTCAGTTTGCCCTATGTTTTCCTATTTCTCGTTTGCTTTGAATGAGGCTATGAGGTTGGCAAGCTCTTCTTCAGTGAAGAGAAACTTATCTTTGCCATAGTCCTCCAGTTTTGGAAGAGGTAGCAGAGTTCTGGATGTTTTGACGGTTGGGTAGAAAATGTAGTGGAGTTTAGCAGCCTTCTTCTTTATGATGTATGAGTTCTTTAAACTCTGTTCATTTGTAAGGATGTCGCCCTTTATCGCCATGCACTTTGGTAGCGGTCTGTCCATCTTGAGAAATTTCAAGATTGATGTTATATGACCACCCATGTAGATTTCTTTCCCGAGGGCATAAGCTGCGTGCTTGCGAATCAGTTGTCGGCCTATGTTGACCGTCCGCCCTGTGAGAATGGACCATAGGATAAAGAGATCTGAGATAATAACGTTCCCACTCTCTATCCTAGGGAAAAGGGCGCCAATAATGATTTTTTGCAGTGTGTGCACCAGTCTAGAATGAAAGTTAGAGGCCTTACAAGTTTTTGCCTCGTAGGTTGGAATCCCTGTTAAGGATTTCCAGAAGTTGTGCCTGTTGAACTGGGAGTTGTCTAGGCCTACAAATTTAGCCTTCTTTAGTTGATCCTAGTTGTCGATGAAGATCTCATTCGACATGTTCTCGGTTAAGACAACCTTTCTTCCAAAAAGTGAGGTGACCAACCTGCGGTCACCTCCGTCTTTCCATTTATCCTTTACGTCCACGGTTTCTTTGTTGAGGTATGTGAAGAACTCTACCGTGGGATCAACATAAGAGGTTTCTACGACAAAATAGAGTTTTGAAAGATTCGCGTTGTCGAGCAAGGCAAGAACTATGTCATAAATCCCCATTCTCTTCAGTATGTTTGAGCAGACATACTTTGTTGGGAGCAATGCTTTGTCACCATTTGGGAGGTTTTGGATGTACAAGTCAATAGGTGTTGGTTCTGCGGTGGTAGTAGTAGGAAAGGCGACATCAGAGGTATCATGTCCTACTAAGATCTGTTCCCTTGCGATAGAGGGCCAAACTTGCTTCCTTGCCCTTTTCTTTGATGGTTGTCCCTTGGCGACTTCTTCAATCTGCCTTTTTCCTTTGGACTTTAGGACTGGGGATTTGTCCTTGGAGTTTGGTGTGTACTCCGAACCTTCTTCACTGGAGGAAATCTCCTCCACTTCGTCAATAGGGTCTTCAGTTAGGCACATGTTGATTAGGTCAAGTTCATTCATGACTTTGATCAGGTCGACTTTTGGTGGGATCCTTCCAGTCTTTTTGTAGGTGTCCACAATTCGCTGGAGCATTGCGCGGTCCTCCAGTAGTTGCTCCCTTGTCCTGAAGGGAGCATCAGCAGTTCCTATGGCTTCTTTTGCAGGTGAGGTCATTCTGTAATCAGAAGATTATATATGTTAAAAGGAAAAAAATGTTGAAAGAATTGCAATATTGAAAAATGAAATCGTTTTAAGGGTGAAATCATATTTTCCAAGGCTGTTTGGGACCAAATGGTATCAAGATCATTTGGCTCAAAATGGTTTCAAGATAGTTTGGCTCCAAATGGTTTCAAGACTGTTTGGCTCCAAACGGTTTTTACTCCAAATGGTTTCAAGACTGTTTGGCTCCAAATGGTTTCAAGACCGTTTGGCTCCGAACAGTTTCACGACTGTTTGGCTCCAAACAGTTTCACGACTGTTTGGCTCCAAACGGTTTCATGACCATTTGGCTCCAAACAGTTTCATGACCGTTTGGCTCCTAATGGTTTCACGACCATTTGGCTCCAAATGGTTTCAAGACTATTTGGGTCAAAACTGCAATGAAGATGAAATGGCAGGGACGACTAGTGGCGAAAAGATGGCAAAAATTGTGAAAATGACATTGTCGATGAAGGTGTTGATGGTGACGATAGCAGTGGCAGAAATTGGGAACTTCGTTCGTGGTAGAAGTGGCAGAAATGGTGCCTCATTAGTGTAGATGGCGGTTGCGGTAGCAATGTTCTACCTTGTTGCTTAGACGATGATGATGATGGTGAAGGATGCGTCGCGATGGTGGTATCATCGGGGAGCAGATGGAGCAGGTTGAACTGAACTAGAAATGAGAGGAAGAGACAGTGGTCGCGAGAGTAGAGAGTCAGAGTGAATGGAACAGGGTTTCGCGCGTGAGAAAATCTCAAGAAGCGAAGGAAAGAAAAAGAGAGGGAATCGAGCGATATTTATAGAAAAAGGAGGAGCGACGTTACAAATTCTCAAGGGAAAATGGTTTCGAGATCGTATGGAGTCCAAATGGTTTCGAGACCGAAAGGATTCAAACTATTTCGAGACCATGTAGATCCGAACGGTTTCAAAACCGTTTGGATCCAAATGGTTTCAAAACCGTTAGGATGGGATTAAATTGGTTTTTGGTTTTTATATTTTTGTGTTTGTTTTGTATGGTGTGTAAATTTTTATATTTTTTGGATAAAGGTGATAGGTCTAAAATAAGAAATTAGAAAATTCTCAAAATAAAATAAAATAAAATAAAAGGTGATACTCAGTTCTTGGGTTGCCTCCCAAGTAACGCCTGGGTTGTACGTCGATGGCTCGATGAAGTTCTGACTTTGTTAGATTGATGTAGTAGGATCATGAATCTCAATAGTTTGTCTTGGAATTTTTTCATCTGGGGTATTATACTTCTTCAATCTGTCACCATTAACAGTTCTCTCCCCTCCATTGTCATCGATAATGATGATTGCTCCAGTTGGGTAGATGTGCTTGATGGTGAATGGCCCAGACCACTTTGTGCGAAGTTTTCCGGGGAACATCTTAAGTCTAGATTTGAAAAGAAGGACTTTATCTCCGACGACGATATCTTTCCTTTTGAGATGTTCATCATGCCACATCTTAGGTTGTTTATTGTAGATCCTAGCACTTTGGTAGGCGGTCATTCGTAGTTCCTCAAGTTCTTGTAATTGCAGTTGTCTATACTCGCCAGTGCTTTTGAAATCAAAACTCAATTGTTTGATGGCCCACCAAGCTTTGTGTTCCGGTTCAACTGGAAGATGACATGACTTTCCATATACAAAATGAAACGGGGTCATTCCTATTGGTGTTTTGTAAGCTGTGTGGTATGCCCAAAGGGCACAAGGGAGCTTAGTGGACCAATCTGTGCGATGTTTGTTGACTGTCTTTTCTAAGATGGCCTTTAGTTGTCTATTCGAAACTTTGACTTGGCCACTTGTCTGTGGATTTTAAGGTGTGGTGACCTTTTGTTTAACTCCATATTTTTTTAGGAGGGCTTCAAAACTTCATTCTAAGAAATGAGATCCTCCATCTGATATGATTGTTTGAGTGATTCCGAATCTAGGGAAGATGATATCCTTGAACATTTTGATAACTGGTTTGTAATCACAAGAAATGATGGGTATAGCCTCTACCCATTTTGAAACATAATCTGTAGCAACCAGTATGTATGAGAATCCATAAGATGAGGGGAAAGGACCAATGTAGTCTATTCCCCATACATTAAAAAGTTCAATTTCTTGCCACAAGGTAAGAGGCATTTCATTTCTTTTAGATATACTCCCGGAAAGCTGACATTTATTGCAGGACCAGACAAAATTATGGGTTTCCTTTGCTATCATTGGCCAAAAGAAACCAGATTGAAGAACTTTGAGAGTGGTTTTCTTTGAACTCATGTGCCCCCCGGTAGGGCCAGAATGACAATGTTCTAGAATAGGGATAATTTCTTCTTCTAGTAGACAACAACGGAAAAGTCTATCCACACATAGTTGGAAAAGATATGGTTCATCCCAAAAGTATTGCTTAACATCATGAAGGAATTTCTTTTTATCGTGGTGAGAGGCGGAAGGGTGGATAATTCCTGTAGCCAGATAGTTCACTATATCGGCATACCAAGAAAATTTGGTAGTAACTTTCATAAGTTGGTCGTCGGGTAGGGAGTCTCGAATAGGTATATTGTCATCCTCGTGAGAATCGATGTGACTTAGATGATCAACGAAAACATTTTGCACCCCACTCTTATCCTTTATTTCTAAGTCAACTTCTTGAAGCATCAATACCCAACGGATGAGTCTGGGTTTTGCATCTTGTTTCTGAATTAGGTATTTGATGGCTGAGTGGTCTGTGTATACTATGACTTTCGATCCAATTAGATAGGAATGAAATTTCTCAAAGGCATAGATGATGGCCCAAAATTCCTTTTTAGTAGTAGTATAATTTGTTTGCGCCTCATCTAGCATCTTTGATGCATAGTATATCACATGGGGCTTTTTGTCTATTCTTTGCCCTAGCACCGCTCCTATAGCATAGTCACTGGCGTCACACATTATCTCTAATGGTTGTGACCAGTCAGGTGCTCTCAGAATAGGTGCAGAGATTGGAGCATTCTTTAAGGTTGTGAAGCTATGTAGGCATTCATGGTCAAAATTGAAATCAACATCCTTGGTTAATAAGTAGGTCATGGGATTTGCTATTTTTGAGAAGTCTTTAATAAATCTTCGATAGAATCCAGGATGACCCATAAATGCTCGCACTCCCCTTATGTCCTTTGGCGGTGACAGCTTTGAGATGACATCAATCTTCACTTTGTCTACTTCAATTCCTCTTTCACTTACTCGATGTCCGAGGACAACACCTTCGGTCACCATAAAGTGGCACTTTTTCCAATTCAGGATAAGGTTTATTTCCTCACATCTTTGTAAAACTTTCCTGAGGTTGAGTAGAAAATTGTCAAAAGAATCTCCGTAAACTGAAAAGTCATCCATAAACACTTCCATTATGGACTCGGTCAATGCTATGAAAATTGCCGACATACACCTTTGGAAGGTTGTGGGTGCATTACACAGCCCAAAAGGCATCCTTCAGAAAGCGTAGGTACCAAAGGGACAAGTAAAGGTTGTTTTTTCTTGGTCTTCTGGGTGTATTGGAATTTGATAGAATCTAGAATAACCATCGAGGTAGCAGAAGAACTTTTTGTGGGCCAAGCGTTCAAGGACTTCATCAAGGAAAGGTAGAGGGAAGTGATCTTTTCTTGTTGCTTTGTTTAGTTTTTTGTAATCGATACACGTCCTCCATCCTGTGACAGTCCTTGTGGGTACTAGCTCGTTTTTATCATTCAGAACGACAGTGGTCCCCCCCCTTTTTTAGGGACCACTTGGACTGGGCTGACCCATTGAGAATCAGAAATGGGATATATGATACCATCTTTTAGGAGTTTAAGGACCTCGAGACGAACCACTTCTTTGAGGTTTGGGTTTAGTTCCCTCTGGTGTTCCATCGATGGTTTGAACTCTTCTACCATAGGTAGTATGTGCATGCACAGAGCTGGATTTATTCCCGTTAGGTCAGTCATTTTATATCTGATAGCTTTCTTGTGTTTCCTTAGCTCAGCAAGAAGTCTTTCTTCTTGATCATCTATTAAAGTAGAGCTAATTATGACTGGGCACAATTTTTCTTCATCCAGGAAGACATGTTTGAGCCCTATTGGTAAGTCTTTCATTTCAGGGGCCTTGAGTACTTCTGTAGTTTCCAAAATGGTGACAGATTTCAATTTCTCGAAAGTGGCTGTCGGAGCTTCTTCAGCTTGGTCTAAGTATCACAGACATTGCTGTACTAGTTTGCTGGCTGAAAATTCAACTTTTGGGTTTGTCAAGAAATTCTCTAGATCATCAGATGGTTCGGCTATTTCTGGATGTAATTGATACATTTTTTCTATTGCCTCGAGAAGGAAAACTTCTTCCTGGATGTTGGGACCTTTTAGGCTGTTAAGGACTCTGAATTGGATGGCTTCCTTTCCTAGTCTTAAGATAATTGTTCCTGCTGCAACGTCGATAAGTGCTCTTGTAGTAGCAAGGAAAGTCCTGCCGAATATTATTGGATATCTTAGATCTTCCTTTATATCCATAATAACAAAGTCACAAGGGACATAAGAGTCCCTCCCTATCCTGACTGGGATATCTTCAATGATCCCCAACGGTGTAGTGATGGTAGAATCAGCCAGCTGTATTGTCATTGTTGTTGGTAACAACTCGGTAAAACCCAACCTTTTGCACATTGAGAAGGGCATAATAGATATACTAGCTCCTAGACTAGCTAATCCTTTTTTGCTAGAGGCATTCCCAATGGAACATTGGATACCAAAGGAACCATCATATTTTTGTTTAGTTTAACAGTCTCTTGTTCTCCGGTCATACATTTCCTTGATAACAAGGTCTTTAGGTATTTGGCCCAAGCTGGTATTTCAGAGAGAGCATTAAGGAACATGATGTCAATATATAGTTTTTTCATTGCTTCCTTAAATTTTTGGAATCTGGTATCCAGATTAGTCCCTCTCAACCTGCCTGGGTATGGTATTCTAGGCTTATATGGCGGGACTTTAGGTTCTTTAAAATCTAGTCTTTTTTCCTTTTCCTTCTCGCATTCTACAGTCTTTTTGGTTTCTTGGTTTGTGCTCACGATTGGGTTGATGAAAGCTATATCTTCATCTTCCTGAATGATTTTTGTGGCTTTAGTAAGGAAACGACCCGACCTTGTGGTGATGGCTTTCAATTGTTCTTGTCTGGGTTGATCGTGTCTTGGCTTTATCTCTGGTTGACCAGCAAAACTGCCTACTGGAGGTTTTAATTGAGTTGCGATTTGTGCTAACTAAGTTTTAACAACTTTTTGTTGGGCTTGTTGGTTGGCAAGCATTGTTTGTTGCGATTGCAGCATTTGTCTTATCAATGACAGTTCATCTTTTGGTGGAGGCGGATTATTCTTTTATGGATTTTGTTGGTACTATTGTGGTTGCTGCTGCTGAGGCACAATGGATAATTGGGGTTGTTGAATTTTTGGTTGTTGTAGCTGGGGTTACTACAATTGTGGGTGCAACGGAGGATGAGTATATTGATAATATGCAGAAGGTTTCTCAGTTGTGTGAATCCTTGCAATCCTCCTCTAAAGTTTCCCTAGTTTCGATTATAATTGTTCTGGAAACCTGGTGGTGATTTAATAAAAACTCCTCCTTGGGTCTGGTGTTGCGGGTTGGCAGTCCCCACATGATTTCTATATTGAAACCCGGGATGGTTTCTTGGTTGATTTGGGTTATAATAAGCTTGTCCTGGTATAGTGTGGATGGAATTTACTTGTTCTGGCGATAGATCCTCAGGTTTTTTGATGATTGGTTCATATTGTGGCTGCGGTGTCTGCATGTCCATCATCACATTATATAGGAGACCACATGATAATGTGGGATGATCAGATGCATGACATGCCTTGCAAGTCATGGTAGCTTCCTTGACCTGTTGGGGGCTCTTCTTTTCTCTGAGTGTCATTTCAAGAACTTGTTGCTTGTGAGTGATTGTTTTTAGGGCTTCGACAATGGCTTTCATTTCCATTGATTCTTCAGCCTTACAAACTTTTAGAATTCCCCCAGTGGACGACCTTCCCCAATTAGATTGGTTCTCGGCCCCAAGTGTAACAATCTTCCAGGAATCTTTGTAGTTCTTTCACATGAAATCCCCCCCAGATGAGGAATCCAAAAATTTCATAATGTCTTCACTTACTCCTCTGTAGAATGTCTCTATCAGCTGGTTTTGAGAGATTCCGTGATGCAGACATTTCCTCAAAACTTCCTTAAATCTCTCCCATAATTCTGCCAGTGATTACCCAGGGAGTTGAGAGAAGTGGTTAATTTGTCCCCTTATCTCATAAGTCAATGAAGGTGGAAAGAACTTCTCTAGAAACTTTTCTTCCAAAGGAGCCCAAGTGGTGATTGGATCTAGCGCATTATACCAGCTCAATGCCCTTCCGGACAAAGTGAAGTGAAAAAGGTGTAACACGATTGCATCGAAAGGAACTCCGGCATGTGGTACTAGCTGACAAAGAGACTTGAATCGCTTTAGGTGATCCATGCAGTCATCCCCAACACCTCCAGAAAACAAAATGCCTTGCATAATCTGGATCCATTGCGTGCGGATCTCAAAGTTAGGCACATTAATGAGCGGGTGCCTAACTAGGTGATTATCTTCAAAGTTCTTAGGAACGACATAATCTTGAAGTTGCTTGTTTCGCAACACTATCTGAGCAGCGGTTGTGGCTGCTTCATTCTCAGCTTGAATGCGGGCATGTTCTTCAGCTCGGACCTCAGCTTGAATCTGAGCACGTGTGTCAGCAATAAGTTGTGCTCTTTGAGCTGCTATGGCCGTGTTGACTCTTTCCTTAACCAAAGCGGCTTGGCGCTGTTCGTCAACCATTTGTCTGGCTCGTTGCCGGTTGAGTCGAATGCATTGGTGGAAGCTTCGTTCTACCTCAGAGTCGTACTCTGGTTCAGGGGAGAATCCGATGTTATGCAAAGGTTTCATACACATTTTGTACCTGAGTAGAAGAAGAAACACACTTTAGATAATGCAGAGAAATGATGAAATCAAGATGATATGAATTATGGTTAAAGAAAAGTGTAAAATCCTAATCAACTAGAAAGGTAACAAGTAAAATTAAAACGTTCTGTTGTCCCCGGTAACGGCGCCAATTATTTGATGGAGCTTCCACTTATGTGGAATTGCGTGCACCACTAAAAATCCTAGAGATAGTAAGTCTCTAAGTTTTGCCTTGCGTATTCTATAATAAGATCACAACCCACATATGCTAAGATACGTGGAAGTCTTATCATAGTATAGTTAAGGGTCGAATCCATGAGTAAACGGTCTTGTTAAGAGTTTAACAAGATGGAAAACATAGTAATTCTACTTATCTACTTAAAAGTTGATATTTAGGTCCAAGAGTTGGTTTGGTGATTAAACTAATGTGCAAAGGAAGTAACTAGCAAGAAAGTAAACTTAAGGTTGTAAACGATGTTTGGGAAACCTCTAAGATGTGACTGAGTTTCACCACCACTACACATGGATCAAAACATTCATCATAATAACATGGCTTGCAAAGAAAAGGGTCTAAACAGTTAGTATCTTTGTAGACTTAGCTTCCTTTCGGATAACTAACTATGAGAAGCACGGGGGTATTGCAATGCTAGCCATTCCTTAACGAATGGCCACTTACTTTGTATTACTCCCTCCATAAAGTGTGTTCCTCGACATGTCAAAGTTGTACTTCCACACGTCAACTGATTCCATTCCATAGTATGGAAGTACAATGATGGGGGTGAGTTTACTCCACTCCATGAAAGACGTTCCTAGATATCGAGACAAATGTATGGAGACTACATACATCAAGAACTAACATGCAATCGGTAATCAAATCTAAAAGCACAAACGTAGACAATTTGTACTGATAGATAAAAGATAAAACAAGTTGGTGATCAAGCAACAAGCATTCATTAAATGATTGATGTTAAACTGAAAAGATAGAATTTCTCTATTGCAAACTCATGAATTACAATGTATGAGATGAAAACATGGGTAGCGGGGCTACTCCCCGCACCCTATTGTATGAGACTACTCACTCATGGAAATAATAAAGAAGGAGGCGGGAAGAGAGAGAGAGAAAGCATCATCTCCACGTAGGAGGGAAGAAGGTCGACCCCTTGAAGGAGAGAGCAAATATCTTCATGCCACGTGGTTGTCTTGATGAAGAATCCTCCACTTCCCACCTTATGTTGATGAGAGAGGAAATAGCTTGAAGATGGAGTATGGATCTTGCACTGGCATCCTTTGGGTGAAGGATGAAGGTGCAACAACTCTGGAGTGATTGGGGCAGTCTCTAGGCATCCAAGAAGTTGATGCCAAATGAGGACTCCTTAGGTCCTATTTATAGGCTTCCAAGGAATCCCAAACGGTCTTGGGACCATTTGGGTCTTTAACGGTTTGGGGACTATTTGGCATCAAATGGTCTCAGGACCATTTGTCTTCATATGGTCTTGGGACCGTTTGTCTTCATTCGGTTTCCAAACCGTTTGCCTTTATTCGGTCTTGGGACCATTTGCCTTTATTCGGTCTTAGGACCATTTGAGTTCATTCGGTCTTGGGACCGTTTGGACTTCATTCGGTCTTGGGACCGTTTGCCTTTATTTGGTCTCGGGACCGTTTGAGTTCATTCAGTCTTGGGACCGTTTGGACTTCATTCGGTCTCGGGACCGTTTGGACTTCATTCGGTCTCGGGACCATTTGAGTTCATTCGGTCTTGGGACCATTTGGAGGTCTTGGGACCATTTGGACTTCATTCGGTCTCCAAACCATTTGCCTTTATTCGGTCTCAGGACCATTTGAGTTCATTCGGTCTTGGGACCATTTGAACTTCATTCGGTCTCCAGACCGTTTGCCCTTTTGCAATTTGTTTGGGTATTTCTGTAAGAAGAAAAAGATAAATGTTGTGTAATGGTGAAATCATAATAACGTAGAAAGTTAAGGATTGTATCTAATTTATCTAAGAAAGAGTATGGAAAATTAAGAAAAACTAGTAAGATAACATCACAAAATGGGAGGTTATCAGGGCTCAATCATGCCCAAAGCTCATTAAGACCATCATACTATTCCTTGCAAGATCATCATTATCTTTCCATGCCTTATAACAAGGCTCAACAACATCACTTACGTGTAACACACCAGATCAACACATTATTGCATTAATGAGCTAGGAGATATTCATAAACAATCATAGTAGGGTTATATTAACATTAAGAACATTCCTTTATTACATCAACATGCAAGCAATCTAGATATGATTAACCCTCATCATATTTATAATGCACATGTTTATCATTAGAAAGTACAACCATGTGGCTATGGTAGCCACCAATTAACACATTAAGGTTATGATCATATTAAGAAGGTTATTTCACCATCATGCCATCATATAAGATGGTTAAGATGAATACTCATCTTTATCTATTTGCATTAGAGTTAGGTTCAACAAGATAAATAATAATAATGTTACTAATCAAGACTCATACCCAAAACCCTAACTCACGACATCCCCATTAGATAATGGATGCATAAGGTGAAACATCACCATCACATTACATAGTATGCTCAAGTATGAACCCACTCATAAATCATGGTGTAACCATCAGGTTATATCATACTAGGGTTTCAACAACAATAAGAGAGTACTCTATTATTCTATTAATCATTCAAGGAAGGATGATTATGATTAATCACCATCACCAAATTGCATTAGGTTTAAGGTGAACAAGGCTTTGTCCCATTAGGTTGAATTCCAACGCAACATGACTATTATCAATTCTATTCATATGAGTGAAAAGGTAAGACTATGTAAATAAGGGAAAACGTATATCGGTTTCAACATCACTAAAACAATACCAACATGCCTCAAGCATTAACCCAAAACTGTTGGATGTGGAATAGGTAAAACCATTGGTAGTTTAAATAAATAAACACCTTGAATGGATCATCTATGATGTTATTGACTTTTGATCTATAAAAGTCACCATTTAACCCTAAACATCCTTTGATTAACAACAATAAGGGTTCTGTTGAGAGTAGGGTAAAACCCACAATCGACTGTTCATTTAAACAGGCCATCCATTGTCAACAAGTAAGCTCCTTCAGTTGATCATATAAAGGAAACCATCTAAATCACATTATTAGCACCAACATACTACATTAGCAATAATTCCACTTTATTGGAGGAATAAACATTTGATCTTGACCATTGGGTCAAGTTCATATGTTAAAACCATCAATTACAGTATAGGTCAGACCATTGCATCAAGTGACCCAAGAAACCGTTGGTCTAAGGCTTAATTTATGCTATAAGACCATTGGATGTGGAATAGGTAAAACCATTGGTAGTTTAAATAAATAAACACCTTGAATGGATCATATATGATGTTATTGAGTTGTGATCTATACAAGTCACCATTTAACCCTAGACATCCTTTGATTAACAACAATAAGGGTTCTGTTGAGAGTAGGGTAAAACCCACAATCGATTGTTCATTTAAAGCAGGCCATCCATTGTCAAACAAGTAAGCTCCTTAATTTGATCATATAAAGGAAACCATCTAAATCACATTATTAGTACCAACATGCTACATTAGCAATAATTCCACTTTATTGGAGGAATAAACATTTGATCTTGACCATTGGGTCAAGTTCATATGTTAAAACCATCAATTGTAGTATAGGTCCGACCATTGCATCAAGTGACCCAAGAAACCATTGGTCTAAGGCTTAATTTATGCTAAAACTATATAATTAACTCACCATAGGTTGTGGAGACCTGATCCACCGTCATTAGTGACCATTAAGTAACCATAGGTTGTTAGATCAGCACTATATTCATTAATCAGCATCAAATATTAAGCTAATGCCATCATTGATTGATAACATCAGTAGGGTACTTAATGTTTGATCACTAAACTTCTAATTGAGCCAAAAACTGACCTAAGGGGGTGACCATAGGTTCTCACCATCATTTCAAACCTTTGATCACGACCATCAGTTGTCAAAATAGCAACATCATTGGTTGTTGCATGGTATCACCAAGGTTATGTAGTAGTGAAGGAAATAGCTTGAAAACCCTAATTTGAACCGTAGATTGTTTGTGCTTAGCACCATAGATTGTTTCTATCAACCTGTAACAGATCATGTTACACCTTAGAAAGGTCGTACACATGTTTACAAGTTCATATAGAACTATAATAGAACAAAGAACACCACAAAGATTCATAATTCTAAACAAGCATGGTTTCTCTATGCTTAGTTCGTCACATTAAAGCATAAACATGAACTAACAAGCTTCTGACAAGAAATATAAGTGAAGAATATTATAAAACTCACTTCTATAGAGTAGGTCAAATCCCACACAGTATGAATCTCAAGAAAGGAAGGCAAGAAAACCCTAGTTTTATATCAGAACATGGCCAAGTAGGCAGTTCTCTCCACAAAGAAGCAAAACCCTAGAAGGAGAAACAAGAAGAATAGATTCTTGAGTTCTAGAGACACTTCCACCATGGAACAGCAAGGTTCCGACCTAGATAAGTACAGGAGGAAGAACAAAAGAGAAATCAACCAAGGAAATAAGGGAATACTTACCCTTTTAGGTCAAGATCACTAGGAAGGAGCTTTGGAAACCCCTAAAGGAAGTCAATTGCAACCCTATATGATATTTCCAAGAAGATCCCCACTTTCTTACTCCTTAGATAGGAAATTTGCAGAATCACAGAGGGAGAATTTGGTTTGTATAAGGAGGTAAGTGGTGGAGAGCAAATGGTTCGTTTTAGTGCTTAGGGATAGGTATATAAAACTTTAAGATAAAGAAAAGAAAAAGTTGAAGTCCTAATATTTTTCCAAGTGTCCATGGCCTTAAACAATTAAGAATATACAAGCACACACAAGAAGATCCCCCACCATCCATATAGACCTGATTAGATCCCCTTTTCTGAATTTCCAAGCCAATCAAATAATTCATAAGTTGATAGCTACTAAAGGTAGCTCATCCATGAAGGGGTAAACCCTAAAATACCCTTGAGGAAAACACCTTCAAACTAAGGTTCAAAAAGGATCCCCATGGCTCAACAAGCTCAAGAATGAAGAGATAATGTAAGGAACATACTTCATGTAACAAATTTCTATAAAGCCTCCCAATTGGATAAATTGCATAAAGATCCAAAATGTACATAAAATTGCATAACTTGCTCAAACAGTGTTCAAATTGGACCAAATTTGAAACTTAAGTTTTTCACATGACACCTTATCATATCACAATGTTAGTTTAGGTTCTAATCTCTCAATATTGGTAATTAAGCATATTCAACTCTTTTGGCAACTTCAAGGGCCTTACAACTATAAACCCCTAACATGGATTTCTCCCTCGAAATCCAAGATAAACAAAGATGGGTACTTACTTTACACATCACCCTATTACCTTCACATGGTTACTTGCATATCATGGTGATTTCACATCATTCATACATATCTCATCTTGGGTCATCACAAAAACCACCACCTAAGAAGACATTCACAATATGGAATGTATAAACTTGTTATGTCACATGTACAACTTTCTTAGTAATCTTCAACTTTAAATTCTAGCTATCATCATGAAATTATATCTATTGTATCAAAACATTCTCAAAATTCATACTTCTTAGCTTTTTACCAATCATGGAATGCGTCCCATACCATTCCTTGAATCATAAAAAAAAGGTGATGTATCCATCCTCTTTTTTTTAGATACACTAACACTAGAACACTTGTCAGTTCTTCTTCAGCATCAAAAGAAATGCTGACACTGGCACCTATCATTACATACAAGGAAACATCATTCCCAGTGGACCTTGTTAGGAGTGAAACAACAACACTATCTTCATCTTACTAGGATTTACACAACCTACTTAGAAGACATATCATGATCCCATAAAGACATTTAATCAACCCCATTTCACTCTTGCTAGACTTGTCCCACATTACAGTTGCTTCAACATTCTTAAGGTTTAGCAAAGATGTTTACCATGTTACTGACCATATCTTAAATACCATGAGATGTCATCATTCAAAGCTTGATATAACTTGTAAGACATGATTGTAACACTTTGTTCCTCCTATTCATAAATTATATTTGTACATTGGTTAGTCTAAAGGACATAACCCTAAACTCATCATGGTCATGTAAATTATGTCATCCAATCTAACTCTTATGCATTGATATTTGATCATATGTTTATCTTAAAGGAACACGGTATCACATGTCTATTGATCAACAAACCATGCATCCTTGATAGTGGTCTTGCCCAACTATCACTGAACCATACACAACATTATAGAATCACTTTTGTTTTTCCTTCCAAACAACATTTAGAGGGTCATCATCAACTCTCTCTACCTTTATTTAAGGGATAGGAATACTTGATATGTTCATTTAGAAAACATCTCCAACCTTCACATACTTCCCATACTGTTGATACATCTTGGATACTAGGATTCATTACCATGGTATCCACCTCATGTTCTATAAGGAACTCACATCCTTATCTCATCTACTTTTACCACATAACAAATTTCAAGACATATAAGAGGAGTCTTCAAATTATCGGAAGGCTCAAAAGCAAACTCATCACAAACTTTAAGATCTTGGAACCATACTCCAAGCAATCTTATTCTATAATAAGCTATTCCCCCTCATGTTTACATCTAATACACACATACCAAGTGGAAATTATCCATTTGAAAGTGGTACCCTAGAAAGAAAAGACACAAAGGGAAACACACTTCCCACATCATCGCAACATAGTCCAAGGGTCACTAGCAAAAAGGTAACCAATTCTATTTTCATTATGCAAGTTACAACTTCTTGTGTATCATTTTGCCTTTTTCATTTTGAGTTCCTTGCCAATAGCATAGGAATCATCATGATTAACACATCTCATTACTCCTTCCTTCATGTGTATTTATCACATTTGGGTATGTTCTCTTATTTTATTATGTTTTTCAACCACTTTTCAATAGGTAAATCATCATATTCCACATTTTCTTCATTAAACATGGATTGTCACCCTTAATTTATTTCACATGCCATGCTGATTTTACATTAACACTTTCTTACACACATAGATTGGTTTGTGATTAACTCAGGTTCCACCTTATTCCTTTGTCATTGTTCCAAATTATCTTCTCATTTTAAACACATCATAGGATTTTTCTCCATCTTATGTGGATTTCATACCTTGAACCACTTTATAAGAACATACTTATCTATATTTTACTTTATTATCTTCTTGAATTATATGTTTAATAAATACTCTTTTGCTTATTTTTATTTGTATTTAGATTTCATGGTGTTGTATCTTTCTCTTATAGTTACCAACTATTCAAGTTTTGATAGATAATGATGTAATCCCCATATTCTCTTGAGGTAATATTGAGTTATCTGCACCATGATTTTTGATTCATTATACTCTTTAGATTGTTTCAAAATGACTACTTGCTCAGACCAATAAAAAAGATAACAATCTAAGAGTTCCATACTTACCTTTTCTTCAATAATTCAATACCTGGCCAGGGCACCCAAGTATTGAGATTAGGCAGTATGCACCATGTTTTTGTGTCATATTCTTAAGTTAGATATCATCCTAGTCCTAAGTCCTAGAGTCCCTATAGACTCAGTGAACCAAAAGTCTAATATTAACTTGTGATAACCCATTACACTGAACGATGTTACACAAAACATAAAACACAATCAATCACTAATTAATCACATACCCAAAAAATGGTTAAATTAAAACCAATTTCAACATCAACACCCGCTTAGAAACATTTGCATAAGAGCCAAACATCTTTCTTATATTAATACTATGCCAAGATATCGATACAAAATATTCTATCAACTTAGCCACAACATATATACACAGGAAAACAATATTCATATATGCCACACAAACAAGCATTAATATGCTACAAAAGTCTGATTCGTTCAAAAAACCATATACAAACTTTTCATGTCCAGACCTGAGAGTACATAGATGGCTTTAGGACACACTAGACATCTAATCAACTTTCTCAAAGATACATTATTGTAGTTCTTCTTTACTTCCATGGTTCTGTTGTTGTCACCGCTGATTACCTAAAAAAAAGTGGCAAACCACAAGGGTGAGACCCATGTCCCAGTGAGAGATATAACTCTCTCCAACAAATATTGATTACAAAATTTTTAAGTAATTTAAAAGTTTAAGCAGTTTAATCAGATATAACAAATAAGCTCAGCAGCACTAATGATTAACAGAATACATAAAGGAGTGGATAATAACTATCATCATTATCCAGACTATCATCCTTTATCTTGTTGACAATATAAGCAATTCAGTAGTATATGCATATCTAGCATCATGAGCAAGTCTGGAAACATAGAATCTCTATCAATATGAATAAGTCAAGCCACATAAGCATAGCTAACAACATTAGCATGTCTAACAGGTTGAACATATCAACATCATAAGAAGAGCTAACAACATAAGCACAACTATCTGGATAAGCATGATTAGTAGTATATGCATATCCAGTTACTAAGGCATGGCTATCATGCTAAACATAACTAACAACATGAGATATATAGTATCATGATTATAATCAACAGTAGTAGTGTAGTTATCAACATAAGCATGGCTACTATATGTATGCATCTACACTTTTAAGCATATCCACAACATAAGTATATCTATTATCTCTTAATTGCACTAAGTATCATCTTTATGTGAAGAGAACAAACAAGGGTTATCATTCAATGTGAAATATCGTGTATAACCCTAAACAAATATGCTACACGTCTATATTATATCTTTTATTATGCCCTGAGGAGTTTGATTCATACCACTCAAAGTCCAACTGACCACTACTTGGTCGCGATCCATTCCATATAAGATCTAGGAAGAGTCAGACTCCAAGATCTTCTCCATACTCAGTCAATACCAGTTTGCACCGTAGTGACATATAGTCAAACTGCAAAACCGTGACATATAGTCCTGTAACTAGCCCACCTTGGTATAGATCATGGTGCTACCATCTTGGGTATTCAAACTCAATCATTGAGGCGCAACCATAGTTGCCCTCTAATCACTTCATGTTATAATCACTGAGACCTGACCATAGTCATTCTAAAAAAGAAATGGGATACGAATGAACGCAACCATCCTCTCGAAACACTTGGTGTCAGGATGACAAGCACCCCTCATACTCAACAATATGCGCTTCGAGTTTCCCTTAGAAATACTCATTTCACCATCCAACAAGTTCTGACACTCAAGATGGTTCTATGGCATAGGGCACAACATGATTAGAGTTTCACTTGATTAATTATATCAATTGAATGAATTAAGGCACATCAAACAAATGGCATACGATACCTAATTCACATCTAGAAAGCATATAAGTATCACAACTTCAAAAGTTATACAACATGTGAAACACAATTTCTCATCTCATCATCACATGGAACTATCCACATGCCATTCATGAGACTACACTAGTCATCATACAATCATAAGATATAAATCCTTTTCACAATATCACTGGGTATCAACCCTTATCAACACAAGAGGATTACACCTCATTCAGGGATCAACCATGCCCAAAGGTCATTAATACCATCATACTTTTCCATGCAAGATCATCATTATCTTTCCATGCCTTATAATAAGGCTCAACAACATCACTTACGTGTGACACACCAGATCAGAACATTATTGCATTAATGAGCTAGGAGATATTCATTAACAATCATAGCAAGGTTATATTAACATTAAGAACACTCCTTTATTACATCAACATGCAAGGAATCTTGATATGATTAACCCTCATCATATTCATAATGCACAGGTTTAGCATCAGAAAGTATCAACCATGTGGCTATGATAACCACCATATAACACATTAAGGCTATGATCATATCAAGGAGGTTATTTCACCATCATGCCATCATATAAGATGGTTAACATGAATTCTCATCTTTATCTATTTGCATTTGAATAAGGTTCAACAAGATAAATTATATTAATGTTACTAATAAGCACTCATACCCAAAACCCGAACTCACAGTATCCCCATTAGATCATGGATGCATAAGGTGAAGCATCACCATCACATTCCATAGTATTCTCAAGTATGAACCCACTCATAAATCAAGGTGTAACCATCGGGTTATAGCATACTAGGGTTTCAACAACAATAAGAGAGTACTCCATTATTCTATTAATCATTCAAGGAAGGTTGATTATGATTAATCACCATCAACAAATTGCATTTGGCCTAAGTTGTATAAATCTATGTCCCATTAGGGTTGAATGTCAGCACAACATGATTATTATAAATTCTATTCATATGAGTTAAAAGGTAAGACTACATAAATAAGGGAAAAACTCTATCGGTTTCAACATCACTCAAACCATACCAACATGCCTCAAACATTAACCCAAAACCATTGGATGTGGAATAGGTAAAATCATTAGTAGTTTAAATAAGTAAACACCTTGAATGAATAATCTATGATGTTATTCAGTTGTGATCTATAAAAGTCACCATTTAACCCTAGACATCCTTTGATTAACAACAATAAGGGTTCTATTGAAAATAGGGTAAAACCCACAATCGACTGTTCATTTAAAGCAAGCCATCCATTGTCAACAAGTAAGCTCCTTAAGTTGATCATATAAAGGAAATAATATAAATCACATTATTAGGACCAAGATATTACATTATCCATCATTCCACTTTATTGGATTAATAAACATTAGATCTTGACCATTGGGTCAAGTTCATATGTTAAACTAATCAATTACAATATAGGTTCGACCATTGCATCAAGTGACCCAAAAAAACATTGGTCTAAGGCTTAATTGATGCTACAACTGTATGACTAACTTACCATAGGTTGTGGAGACCTGATCCACCATCATTAGTGGCCAGTAAGTTACCATATATGGTTAGATCATCACTATATTCATTAATCACCATCAAATATTACGCTAATGTCATCCTTGATTGATAACATCAGTAGGGTACTTAATAGTTGATCATTGAACTTCTAATTGAGCCAAAACCTGAACTAAGGGGGGTGACCAAAGGTTGTGATAATAATTTGACACCTTTGATCACAAACATCAGTTGTCAAAATAGCAACATCATTGGTTGTTTCATAGTATCACCAAGGTTATGTAGTAGTGAAGGAAATAGCTTGAAAACCCTAATTTGAACCATAGATTGTTTTGTGCATAGCACCATAGATTGTTTCTATCAACCTGTCCCAGATCATGTTACACCTTAGAAATATCGTACACATGTTTACAAGTTCATATAGAACTGGAACAGAATAGGGAACACTACAAAAATTTGTAATTATAAACAAGCATGGTTTGTCTATGCTAAGTTCATCACATTAAAGCATAAACTTGAACTAACAAGCTTCTAACAAGCAATATAAGTGAAGAATACTATAAACTTGCCACTATAGAGTAGGTCAAATCACAAATAGTAAGAATATCGAGCAACGAAGGCAAGAAAACCCTAGTTTCAGATCTGAACATGGCCAAGTAGGCACTTCTCTCCGCAAAGAAGCAAAACCCTAGAAGAAGAAACAAGAAGAATAGATTCTTGAGTTCTAGAGCCACTTCCACCATGGAACAACAAGGTTCCGACCTGGAGAAGTATAGGAGAAGAAAAATAGAGAAATAAATGGAGGTGATAAGGGAATACTTACCCTTTTAGGTCAAGATCACTAGGAAGTAGCTTTAGAAGCCCCTAAAGGAAGTCAATTGCAACCCTAGATGATTTTTCCAAGAAGATCCCCAATTTCTTCTTCCTTGGATAGTAAATTTGCCACATCACAGAGGGAGAACGAGGTCCGTAGAAGGAGGGAAGTGGTGGAGAGAAAATGGTTCGTTTTGGTGCTTAGGGATAGGTATATAAAACTTTAAGATAAAGAAAAGAAAAAGTTGAAGTCCTAGTATCTTTCCAAGTGTCCATGACCTTAAACAATTAAGAATATACAAGCACACACACAAGAAGATCCCCCACCATCCATATTGACCTTATTATCTCTCCTTTTTTGAATTTCCAAGGCAATAATATAATGCATTAGTTGATAACTACTAAAGGTAGCTCATCCATGAAGGGGTAAACCCTAAAATACCCTTTAGGAAAACACCTTCAAACTAATATGCAACTATGATCCCCATGGATCAACAAGCTCAAGAATGATGAGAGAACATCTAAGGAACATAATTCATGTGGAAAATTGCAATAAAAGCCTCCCAATTGGGTAAATTGTAGAAAGGTCCAAAATGTACATAAAATTGCATAACATGCTCAAACAGTGTCCAAATTGGACCAAATTTGAAACTTAAGTGTGTCACATGACACCTAAGAATATTACAATGTTAAGATATGGTGCTAAGAACTCAATTTTGGTAATTAAGCTTATTCAACTCTTTAAGCAAGTTTAGGGGCCTTACAACTATAAACCCCTAATAGGGATTTTACCCCTGAAATCCAAGGTAAACAAACATGGGTACTTCCTTTGCACCACACCCTATTACCTTCACATGTTTACTTGAATATCATGGTAATGTCACATCATTCATACATACCTCATCTTGGGTCAGCACAAAAACCACCACCTAAGAAGACATTCTCAATATGGAATGTATAAACTTGTTATGTCACCTGTACAACTTTCATAGTAATGTTCAACTTTAAATTCTACCTATCATCCTGAAATTATATATATTATATCAAAACATTACTCAAAAGTCACACTTGCTAGCTTTTTACCAATCATGGAATGTGTGTCATACCATTCCTTGAAGCATAAAAAAGGCGATGTATCCATCCTCTCTTTTTTTAGATACACTGACACTGGAACACTTGTCAGTTCTTCTTCAGCATGAAATGAAATGCTGACACTAGAACCTATAATCCCATACAAGGAAACATCATTCCTCATCGACCTTGTTAGGGGTGAAACAACAACACTATCTTCACCTTACTAGGATTTACACAACCTACTTAGAAGACATATCATGATCCCATAAAGACATTTAATCAACCCCATCTCACTCTTGCTAGACTTGCCACACATAAGTACAGTTGCTTCAACATTCTTAAGGTTTAGCAAAGATGTTTACCATGTTAATGACCATCTCTAAAATACCATGAGATGTCATCATTCAAAGCTTGGTATAACTTGTAAGACATGACTAGAACACTTTGTTCCTCCTATTCATAAATTCTATTTGTACATTGGTTAGTCTAAAGGACATAACCCTAAACTCATCATGGTCATGTAAATTATGTCATCCAATCTAACACTTATGCATGGATATTTGATCATATGTTTATCTTAAAGGAACATGATATCACATGTCTATTGATCAACAAACCATCTATCCTTGATAGTGGTCTTGCCCAGCTATCACTGAACCATACACAACATTATAGAATCACTTTTGTTTTTCCTTACAAACAACATTTAGAGAGTCATCATCAACTCTCTCCTCCTCTCTTTAAGGGAGAGGAATACTTGATATGTTCATTTAGTAAACATCTCCAAACTTCACATACTTCTCACACTGTTGATACATCTTGGATACTAGGATTCATTACCTTGGTATCCACCTCATGTGCTATAAGGAACTCACATCCTTATCTCATGTACTTTTACCACATAACAAATTTCAAGGCATATAAGGGGAGACTTCCTAATTATCAAAAGGCTCAAAAGAAAACTCATCACAATCTTTATGATCTTGGAACCATAGTCCAAGCAATCTTATGCTATAATAAGTTATCCCCCCTCATGTTTATATCTAATCCACACATACCAAGTGGAAGTGATCCACTTGAAAGTTGTACCCTTGAAAGAAAAGACACAAATGGAAATACACTTCCCACATCATCGCAACATAGTCTAAGGGTCACCAGCAATAAGGTAACCAATTCTATTTTCATTATGCAGGTTACAACTTCTTGTGTATCATTTTACCTCTTTCATTTCGGGTTCCTTGCGATTAGCATAGGATTCATCATGATTAACATATCTCATTACTCCTTCCTTTATGACTATTTATCACATTTGGGTATGCACTCTTATTTTATTATTTTTCAACCATTATCAACAGGTAAATCATCATATTTCACATTTTCTTCATTAAATAGGGGTCATCACCCTTTATTTCTTTTACATGCCATGCTGATTTTACATTAACACTTTCTTACACACATGGGTTAGTCTAAGATTAACTCAGGTTCCACCTTATTCCTTTGTCATTTGTTCCAATTTATCTTCTCATTTTAAACTTATCATAGGAGTTCTCTCCATCTTATATGGATTTCATACCTTGAACCACTTTATAAGCATAGACTTATCTATAATTTACTTTATTATCTTCTTGAATTACATCTTCAAGAACTCCTCTTTTGCTTATTTGTATTCGGATTTAGATTTCATGGTGTTGTATCTTTCTCTTATAGTTACTGTGATAACCTAGATTTTTGAGTTTTAATAACTAATACAATAATTGAGAGACAAGCATTCTATGTAAGATGTCAAATACCAATTGAGGAATTGGTAATGTAATCATGGATTTCCATCACCCAAATTAGGTGATTTGAGATATGATAGAGGACTATGATGCCTAATTGAATTCAATTAGTGATGAGTACCCCTACTAATTGTTTTAAGTCCTCAGGAGACCAATCATACACTTAGTGATCCAGTGAGTAGCGAACTAATTTTTCTTTTGAGGAATTATGTATATATGAACCAATGTTAGAGTTTGATGTCAACCTTGATTATTTCGGCTTATCAATTTCTTTTAATACCATCCCTAGTATCTTATAAAGTCAAATTACATGAAATATGACATATAGCCAATTGACATGGCCAGCATTCAGATTTTAACCCCAATTTTACATCATAGCTACATCATGACATTATAAAGCTACACCTAAAATTTTGTGGCAATTGGATTATCCAATTAGGAGATATAGCAATTGAATTTTGGTGCATATATTCATGCACATTGGACCCTAGGACCTATGTTTCGGCTTAAATGACCAGGCCGTGACACATTTATGTGTCACGCGGCTTCTATTCTTGGTCCGCACGTTCCTGACCTTAGGATCCTGCCCCTTTGGATCGCGCGGGGATCCAAGGGCTGGGAACCCGTCTTCTACCTCCCGCAAAGAGCGGGGAGAAGAAAGGGGATCTGACCCTCGTCCAGGCGCCACCTCACCCCTTATCTCCACTTTTTGCCCGACGAGCTGACTTCGTCTCACGATTTCGTGGCCAACTACCACAAAAATGACCGAGTTTCATGCGCCGTTGTGCCCTCCTAACCTCTGCTCCTCCTGACCTTCTCACTCCGGCGGTAGAGTTTTTAGGGCTTCACTGCCCATAGCTTCAAGAGCCTACAAATAGCCTCCATTAGCTTCGCCTAGACCCCTTTTGTCTACCCTGGCCTACAACTCATCTGAACCGCGACTCAGTAGATCCACCCTCAACCAAACTCCCTCCGGGCACCTCCTCTACGATGCAGCTGCTGCTTGGGCCTTTCCTTTAGCCGTGACCTCAATCAAATTCCCCCTTGGGTTGTGCGACACACCACTGATGCTCATAGACCCTTTCTCAAGCTCCCAATGCCTCCTCTCGCTCCCCTCGTCTTCTTCTCCTCCATGGTTGGTGACCTTGTCGCAGGATCTCGATGGATCACCGCTCCAAGGGGAGCCACACCCTGATACTCTACCGTCCCAATCCGGTCCGACCTCACAAAGGTGACTGCAAGCTCGCTTGCCCCTGAGGAACTCTCTTCTGCCCTTGCTTGCTCGACGGAGGTGCTGCCTAGCGACGACGCTCTGTTTCTGAGTCTCGCAAACAGATCGCGTTGAACGGGAGAATGAAGGAGGGGCGAGCGGTGTATCTGGACCGGGTCCGGTCTAGCAAAAGTAGAAAAGAACCAGGTCTAGATCACCAAACCAACCGGCCCGCCTCATGCAAGTGAAGCGCACTGTATGGGACACGTGGCGCATGGCGATTGGACGAAAAAGGTAATTATCTCACAAAATGTTCAGATTTTCAATAATCCGTAGAAATTAGTATGAATGTCAGAAAAATAAGTACAATATACCGAAATTCTCAGAAAAATGCGTAGAATGCAGTGGAAGCACAATATCTGTCCTTTTATGCAATAATCTCAGTTATATCATATAAGTTGTGAAATTCTTGTTTAATGGAAAATAAATACCAAAGGATGATATAAAATCATGGAAAAATATCAGTAACTCCACAATTATGTATATAATGCATTTGATGTACTAAATTATGTAATTTAATTAATATGTCCAATTAGGGCTAATAATACTAAAGATTATGAAATTAATGCACACATGCTCAATAAATGATGAAATTCACAGAGTAGGCTTATATCAGTATATGGAACTTCTGTTTTAATTATGAGATCATAACGATAAACAAAATCCCTGTTATATGAAGATGAATCTTAATACAGGTTATAAAACCCTAATCTAGGTTAATGATGTAACCTAGGGTTAATATGTGCACAAAAAGGATATGGAACCTAATATTCAGATAATGAATCATAATCTGTAAAATGACATCAGTAAGATAAATATAAGATAAGAATGCAAGTAATGATGAGAATATCCTAATGAGTTAAGAAAACCCTAAAATGGATACGATTAGGGTTAAGATGAGATGTAAGATGATAAGAACCTGATGATAGTATATGGTCTTGTCTTGATCAGGTGATGACCAGATATGTAGATGATCCAGAATATAAGTATGAATCTCTGAACTCAGGTACGTGGATATAATTATATGACTAGTTTTTGCTGGATGTTAAGTATATGTAATTGTTTGCATGAAATTGATATACATTGATGGATGTTGATATATGATTAATTGATGATTTACCGCCTTGAACATAAAAGAACATAATTGAATATAAATGAAATGTAGTTACTAGTGGTGCTCATTAAACTCCCTATTAGAGAGGGAAAGCTTTAATGTTGACTAGCACCTCCCTAGAGTACATGGTATACGGGGAGATCCCTAGAGTACAAGGTACACGGGGAAGGGCCCACTATTTATGCAATTATGTGCTAAGTCCACCGTAGTAATGCATGTTCACTATAAATGAGGCTAATAACTTGGGATTACCTGATTTTCTGCCTTTGAATAATGTTTTATTTCTCTTTCTTCAATTTCGAATATTTTTTATGCCAGCATAGTATAGCTTTTAATTCCACGTACCAACTTTTGTTGATGTTTTTGTTTCTCGTATTTTCTAGGTCCAGAGCTGGAATGGGATAAAATAATAAGATGTGAGAAAGTTGTATAGGTTGTACCTATTGTCTAAGATCATGTTAGCATACATGTTCAGACTTGTAGTATTTTCATTCAATATGTAACTGTAAATCATTGTGTAATAGTTCATGTTGTATAAATATACATGTTGAATGTGAGAAATGTTATGGTTGTATGTTCATGTATGCGTATTTTGCTTCCGCATCGCTCTCTGATATGATTGGATGATGTTCTCGGATTCTGACCTCTCATTCCTAATAGGGTTTGGAGAAGTGAAAATCCGGGGACGTCACAGTTGGTATCAGAGCATGAATAATATCTACACCTAACAATTGCTCATCATGAAACATTAAACCTAAATCTCACCTTTCACCTTAAACCTTAGAAACATAGTAAGTTGTTCTATAGGAATAAGGTTTGACCTAGCCTCTAGGTTAGAACCTAGATGTTCGAGAACTAGGTTTAGACAAGTGTCTGAAACCCTTTGCATATAGAGCTCATATGTATTCGGTAGCTACACTAGTCTACATCTCGTTCTCACCATTTCACTAGGTTACATGACACCAGACTATCTACTGTGTGTTGGACACTCGAGTTTGCTGGTTTGGTTTTGTTTCCCAATCGGCTCGCACCTCGATAGTTTTCTCTGACGCCTTCTTTCTCGGAGAAAAACTATATAATATTTTATTAGATATATGTAAATATAAAAATGTGTCCATCACACAGGAGAGTAGTGGGTGTTCATGCAACCTAAGTGAAAGGGAGTGACATCAGTCTAGAAGAGAGAGTAGTCTAGATTAGATGTCTAGAGCCGTATCAATATATGTGATACACAGTGTAGATGATAGAATGGTAGTTGATATAAGCATGGATGATCTTATTTAAGTTCTACCTCTAATGCTATAAGTTGCTTTATAAGGATTTAAGTTGTATATGACCTGAATCCAATTTTGAAGAATCTAAGCTAAGTCCTGATAATGAATGTGCATCCTCTTTTCTTATTTAAGATGAGCTAAGTTAAAATATGGTTGAATATGCATGAGCCTCAAGCTCTTTTACAAAGGAGGACCCTCAGTGTTAGGACAAGATATGTGGTGAACTCCAGAGAGGGTGAGATCCACAAGGAGAGGGTCATAGGACCTACCCTACAATATATGAAAATATGAGATATATGTGATATGACGTGTCTTAAGCTGGGTTACTCCTGAGTAGATGAGTTGTGTCCTTATGCATGATTCAAATCTATATATGAGAATTGGGTAAAATAAAAAGATGGGTAGATGACCCATATGATAAAGTCAATTCTTTGGCTGAGTTAGGTCCTAGCTGGAGTGACATATTTTGTGAATCTCATCATTAGTTGCAAGTGAGGTAATATATGAACTCTAGTTATGAGAGTATGATGCTTTGTGCAAAAGATACTCGAACTACATGTTCTCCCTTCTTCTTCTCTTTCTTAATATACAATGACAGAAACCTCACTTGAGCTATATAGATGATTTATATATGAGGAGTCACTCGTATAAGCTTGACCTATTCTATATTCCCCCTATATCATACATGTAGTACCAAAGATTGAAATCATGATAAGTTTGACTTCAAAATATTCTCTTCCCCTTCATATGAAACATGAAAGATATGATACTGATATCATGGGATAAACTTATATATTCTCTTTTTCCCTTCACATAATACATGTAAGACATAAAAAGTTGAACTCATGAACTTGAATAAAGATATTTTTGGATCATAGGATATGTGATCAGAAATATAGTTTGTAACTTTGATCCTTCTCAATGTATGCTTCTAAGTTGGGTATGAATATCACACCATAGGGTGAAACCCTAATGGTCAAGCATGTTACGTAAGCCCTTCTTATGTAGAAAAATCCTAATATCAAGGATGAAAATAAATCTCCTCTAATGTTGAAATGATTGTAAGATGTTGATCATAAAACATAGTAATGATGTTAGATTTGAACAATCTGAATATCATGGCATATAAATGAATTCCTCCTGAACATTAAAAGTATGAACAAAACATGTACCCTTAGAGGTGATGTAACCCTAAGATATCATAATGTCATGTTATGGCTAAGACATTAAGTGATACTTCAACCTATATAAGGTAGGGTGGGTACGCCCTACATGCTTAAACCTCCTAAGATGACAACCTAGGATGAATCAAGATAATGATACTCTGGAGCTTAGAGTGGTGGTTTAGAGACATCCACAACTCCTGCATATTAGCTTAAGGATGAAACCACTTGAATTTTGAGGACGAAATTCCAAATAAGGTGGGGTGAATGTGATAACCTAGATTTTTGAGTTTTAATAACTAATACAATAATTGAGAGACAAGCATTCTATGTAAGATGTCAAATACCAATTGAGGAATTGGTAATGTAATCATGGATTTCCATCACCCAAATTAGGTGATTTGAGATATGATAGAGGACTATGATGCCTAATTGAATTCAATTAGTGATGAGTACCCCTACTAATTGTTTTAAGTCCTCAGGAGACCAATCATACACTTAGTGATCCAGTGAGTAGCGAACTAATTTTTCTTTTGAGGAATTATGTATATATGAACCAATGTTAGAGTTTGATGTCAACCTTGATTATTTCGGCTTATCAATTTCTTTTAATACCATCCCTAGTATCTTATAAAGTCAAATTACATGAAATATGACATATAGCCAATTGACATGGCCAACATTCGGATTTTAACTCCAATTTTACATCATAGCTACATCATGACATTATAAAGCTACACCTAAAATTTTGTGGCAATTGGATTATCCAATTAGGAGATATAGCAATTGAATTTTGGTGCATATATTCATGCACATTGGACCCTAGGACCTAAGTTTCGGCTTAAATGACCAGGCCGTGACACATTTATGTGTCACACGTCTTCTATTCTTGGTCCGCACGTTACTGAACTTAGGATCCTGCCCCTTTGGATCGCGCGGGGATCCAAGGGCTGGGAACCCGTCTTCTACCTCCCGCAAAGAGCGGGGAGAAGAAAGGGGACCTAACCCCCATCCAGGCACCACCTCACCCCTTATCTCCACTTTTCGCCCGACGAGCTGACTTCGTCTCACGATTTCGTGGCCAACTACCACAAAAATGACCGAGTTTCATGCGCCGTTGTGCCCTCCTAACCTCTGCTCCTCCTGACGTTCTCACTCCGGCGGTGGAGTTTTTAGGGCTTCACTGCCCATAGCTTCAAGAGCCTACAAATAGCCTCCATTAGCTTCGCCTAGACCCCTTTTGTCTACCCTGGCCTGCAATTCATCTGAACCGTGACTCAGTAGATCCACCCTCAACCAAACTCCCTCCGGGCAGCTCCTCCATGATGCAGGTGCTGCTTGGGCCTTTCCTTTAGCCGTGACCTCAATCAAATTCCCCCTCGGGTTGTGCGACACACCACTGACGCTCATAGACCCTTTCTCAAGCTCCCAACGCCTCCTCTCGCTCCCCTCGTCTTCTTCTCCTCCATGGTTGGTGACCTTCTCGCTGGATCTCGACGGATCACCGCTCCAAGGGGAGCCACACCCCGATACTCTACCGTCCCAATCCGGTCCGACCTCGCAAAGGTGACCGCAAGCTCGCTTGCCCCTGAGGAACTCTCTTCTGCCCTTGCTTGCTCGACGGAGGTGCTGCCTAGCGGCGACGCTCTGTTTCTGAGTCTCGCAAACAGATCGCGTTGAACGGGAGAATGAAGGAGGGGCGAGCGGTGTATCTGGACCGGGTCCGGTCTAGCAAAAGCAGAAAAGAACCAGGTCTAGATCACCAAACCAACCGGCCCGCCTCATGCAAGTGAAGCGCACTGTATGGGACACGTGGCGCATGGCGATTGGACGAAAAAGGTAATTATCTCACAAGATGTTCAGATTTTCAATAATCCGTAGAAATTAGTATGAATGTCAGAAAAATAAGTACAATATACCGAAATTCTCAGAAAAATGCGTAGAATGCAGTGGAAGCACAATATCTGTCCTTTTATGAAATAATCTCAGTTATATCATATAAGTTGTGAAATTCTTGTTTAATGGAAAATAAATACCAAAGGATGATATAAAATCATGGAAAAATATCAGTAACTCCACAATTATGTATATAATGCATTTGATGTTAGATATGACCATGTTGATGTACTAAATTACGTAATTTAATTAATATGTCCAATTAGGGCTAATAATACTAAAGATTATGAAATTAATGCACACATGCTCAATAAATGATGAAATTCACAGAGTAGGCTTATATCAGTATATGGAACTTCTATTTTAATTATGAGATCATAATGATAAACATAATCCCTGTTATATGAAGATGAATCTTAATACAGGTTATAAAACCCTAATCTAGGTTAATGATGTAACCTAGGGTTAATATGTGCACAAAAAGGATATGGAACCTAATATTCAGATAATGAATCATAATCTGTAAAATGACATCATTAAGATAAATATAAGACAAGAATGCAAGTAATGATGAGAATATCCTAATGAGTTAAGAAAACCCTAAAATGGATACGATTAGGGTTAAGATGAGATGTAAGATGATAAGAACCTGATGATAGTATATGGTCTTGTCTTGATCAGGTGATGACCAGATATGTAGATGATCCAGAATATAAGTATGAATCTCTGAACTCAGGTACGTGGATATATTTATATGACTAGTTTTGCTGGATGTTAAGTATATGTAATTGTTTGCATGAAATTGATATACATTGATGGATGTTGATATATGATTAATTGATGATTTACCGCCTTGAACATAAAAGAACATAATTGAATATAAGTGAAATGTAGTTACTAGTGGTGCTCATTAAACTCCCTATTAGAGAGGGAAAGCTTTAATGTTGACTCGCACCTCCTTAGATTACATGGTATACGGGGAGATCCCTAGAGTACAAGGTACACGGGGAAGGGCCCACTATTTATGCAATTATGTGCTAAGTCCACCATAGTAATGCATGTTCACTATAAATGAGGCTAATAACTTGGGATTACCTAATTTTCTGCCTTTAAATAATGTTTTATTTCTCTTTCTTCAATTTCGAATATTTTTTATGCCAGCATAGTATAGCTTTTAATTCCATGTACCAACTTTTGTTGATGTTTTTGTTTCTCGTATTTTTTAGGTCCAGAGCTGGAATGGGATAAAATAATAAGATGTGAGCAAGTTGTATAGGTTGTACCTATTGTCTAAGATCCTGTTAGCATACATGTTCAGACTTGTAGTATTTTCATTCAATATGTAACTGTAAATCATTGTGTAATAATTCATGTTGTATAAATATACATGTTGAATGTGAGAAATGTTATGGTTGTATGTTCATGTATGCGTATTTTTCTTCCGCATCGCTCTCTGATATGATTGGATGATGTTCTCGGATTCTGACCTCTCATTCCTAATAGGGTTTGGAGAAGTGAAAATCCGGGGACGTCACAGTTACCCACAATTCAAGTTTTGATAGATAATGATGTAATCCTCATATTCTCTTGAGGTAATATTGAGTTATCTGCACCATGACTTTTGATTCATTATACTCTTTAGATTGTTTCAAAATGACTACTTGCTCAAAGAAATAAAAAAGATAACAATCTCAGAGTTCCATACTTACCTTTTATTCAATAATTGAATACCTGGCCAGGGCACTCAAGTATTGAGATTAGGCAGTATGCACCATCTTTTTGTGTCATATTCTTAACTTAGACATCATCCTAGTCCTAAATCTTAGTGTCCATGTAGACTCAATGAACCAAAAGCTCTAATATTAACCTTTGAGAACCCACTACACTGAATGAGATTACTCAAAACATAAAACACAATCAATCACTAATTCATTAGATACCCAAAAAATGTGGGTAAATTAAAACCTATTTCAACATCAACACTAGCTTAGAAACATTTTCACAAGAGCCCAAACAACTTTCTTGTATCAATACTATACTAAGAATTCGATCCAAATTATTCTATCGCCTTAGCCACAACATATATACAGAGGAAAACAATATTCATATATGCCACACAAACAAGCATTAATATGCTAACAAAAGTCTAATTCATTTGAAACATGATATACAAACTTTTCATGTTCGGACCTGAGAGTACAGAGACCACTCTAGGACACACTGGACATCTAATCAACTTTCTCAAAGATCCATTATAGTAGTTCTTCTTTACTTCCATGATTCTGTTGTTGTCACTGCTAATTACCTAAAAAAATGTGGCGAACCACAAGGGTGAGACCCATGTCCCAGCGAGAGATATAACTCTCTCCAACAGATATTGATTAGAATATTTTTAAGTAATTAAACGGTTTAAGAAATTTAATCAGATATAAAAATAAGCTCAGCAACATTGATGATTAACAAAATACACAAAGGAGTGGATAATAACTATCATCATTAGCCAGACTATCATCCTTTATCTTATTGACAATATAAGCAATTCAGTAGCATATGCATATCTAGCATCATGAGCAAGTCTAGTAACATAAAATCTCTATCATTATGAATAAGTCTAGCCACATAAGCATAGCTAACAACATTAGCATGTCTAACAGGTTGACCATATCAACATCATAAGAGGATCTAACAACATAAGCACAACTATCTGGATAAGCATGATTAGAAGTATATATATCTCTAGTTATAAAGGCATGGCTAGCTTGCTAAACATAACTAACACATGAGATAGCTAGCATTATGATTATAATCAGCAGTAGTAGTATAGTTATCAACATAAACATGGCTACTATATGTACGCATCTACAATTTTAAGCATATCCCCAACATAAGTATACCTACTATCTCATAATTGCACTAAGCATTATCTTTATGTAAAGAGAACAAACAAGGGTTATCATCCAATGTGAAATGTCGTGTATAACCCTAAACAAATATGCTACACGGTTATATTACATCTTTTATTATGCCCTGGGGAGTTTGAGTCGTACCACTCCAAGTCCAACTGACCATGCTTGGTGGCAATCAGTTCCATATAAGATACAGGAAGAGCCAGACTCCAAGATATTCTCCATACTCGGTCAGTACCAGTCTGCACCACAGTGACATAAACTGCAAAACAATGACATATAGTCCTGTAACTAGCTCACTATGACGTCCCCAAATTTTGATTTCTCCAAACCCTATTGGGAATGAGATGTCAGAATCCGAAAACATCATCCAATCACATCAGAGAGTGATGCGGAAGCATAATACACATACATGAACATTCAACTATGATGTATACACCATAACATTCTCAACATTCAACATATTTATATTACAACATGAATTAAATTTACATATTGAAAGAAGATTTACAAGTCTAATAACATGTATGCTAACAAGATCTTAACACAATAGGTACAACCTGGATAACTGCTCACTTTCTTTCTTTTATCCCACGCTAGCTCTGAACCTAAAACATACGTGAAACAACGAGTCAACACACAAGGTGTTGTGTACGTGGGTAGAAAGATACATACTAATATGTTTGCATAATTGAAATAACTTGAGAAAGAAAGAGTAAAAGAAAACATTGTTTAAAGCGATAATCAGGTAAACACATATTTTTAGATGTCTTTTGATGCGTTTGTACTACTAAGTGGTGTCGCAATTTATTTTTCCCCGCCCCTTGGGCTATGGGGACCAAGTGCCGAACTTAGATTTAGAGGGGAGAGAGAGAGATGTCTCACTTCATTTTTTCCTACCCCTTGGGCTATGGGGACCGAGTGCTGACTTTATATTTAGAGGAAGAGAGAGAGGATTGAGGGAGAGTGAGAGAGAGCATATATCCACTTTGTAGCTACAAACCATCTATACTCTTTGTTGTTCTTACTGACATGGCAAAGATACTACAATCATAGTACATCCAAGCAATATTCTCAATAAAGACAAGCAATACATCATAGCTATTGCACACAAGAAAACTAGTCATATACTTAGATAAAGCCCACGTACCTAAGTTCAGAGATTCCTATTTATATTCTGGATCCTCTACATCTCTGGTCATCACCTAATTAATACAATTATCATCATTAATAATAGGATCGTCATGTAACTTATTATTTAGGTCCAACTAGAGTTTTGGTCAAACCTAAAGTTAAAATTTTCTTAAATGTATCTCTGGTATTTTTCTACTGACCAGGAGGTCGTTATAGGGGTCTGGTTCAGATTTCCTAATTTTCTGATGATAGGTCTATTTTATAGAATTAATATGAGGCTAAAACATTTAATTATGTATTTATGGGAAAGGACTAAGGATTGATCAATAAAGTTAACATTGAAATCCATATTTAGTTTCTAAATGATACTAGGGTTCCAAAACTATTTTTCTCAGATTTAATCTCAACCATTTACTAATTATACCATTTAAATGAAGCATTCTCATCTAAAATAAATATCATCAATATTAGTGCCTCGTAAGTCTGATATAAGGGTTTCACAATAAAGAGGTTAGTTTTCTGAGTCTAGTGGTATTTTTTTTAGGAATTTTTAGGACAAGGGAGCTATTTTTGATGGATTTTCTAAGTACAAAATCTATTTCTAGAATTTAAAAGGTATTTACCTTTTTCGAGTCTTACTGTGGCCGTTGGATCCAGGGTCTACTCGCATCAGATGCAGACCACGTTGCTCCATCACACAAGACACGGTCCTTTTCAGCTGGAGAGGGTTGAACCGATCGGTCTGGCAGCCTGGACCAGTCAGCAACCCATCTCCTCCTCATGTGCCCCGACCGCAGGGACTCGACGGTGAGCTTTGTCCCATCGCTCCTGTGTGCGCCGCCATGATTGGGAGACAGACAAGAACGTGAGTGAGGGAATTATGGGTTTTGTGGTTGGAGCTTCCAGATCGCCACCATAGGTGGCTATAGAAGATGAAGAATAGGCTAGAGGACTCAGCCGTGCGTGGATCTCTGTGGATCTCCAGCCGTCGTCTCCTCAAAAGATCAGACCAAGGTTCCACTTGAGAACATGGCATATGCCTCCGTTCTCATCTATTCTAATGTGAGACGCACTTCTGATTGCCACTGTAGACTCCGCCTTTCTACCTCACCATTGGACTCTCTCTCCCTCCTCATATTGACGTGATTTCAGTGATCTTCCTACTGCACCTGTGAGCGTCGTTCTTTGCTGGATCAGGCGCCGTCATGGCCTGCTCAGGGCTCAGCCACATAGATCCAGTCTCCGATGCACGATAGGCCGGTGGTCTCTTCCAAGTCAGCTCTGCTTGCGCCTGCACTCCTCCATTCCTGAGATGTCAACACACCGCCTCGGCTCTGGTCTGGCTAGGAACTCGACGACCTCCTCTCCAGCGAGGCTCCAAGTCAGGTCCTACCCTGACGTCACTTACTGAAAGACCTTCACAAATGCCAGCACTCTGGCACCACAGGGAGAGACCAAGAGATGAATCTCGGTGGCCTGCTGGTTGCACCACCACCGCACACAGCTCCGGCGAGGGATCATGAGAGGATTGACCTTGAACCTATGCATGATTGTAGTAGGGTTGCTTCAGAACTCCATGTCGGCACTAACTCTAGGATGCGGTGCTCTGTGACCTGGTTCCCCATAGAAGTCACCTCCAGGGAAGGTCCTGCTGGCAGCGGTGAGTAGTACACAGGAGAGATGAAACTATCTAATCTCACCACATTGTCCTTAATACAAGGAGTTGCTAGAGTTGCTAGGTAGTTCCGAGTATTGTGGATCTATTCCAACATTCAAGGTTTATCTTATGCTCTACATATACTCACGTTCTAAGGCAGCGGCTCGGTCAAGCTTGGCTCCATTTTTGTCGGAGGTTGCATATGAGAACCATCCATACGATCCAGCTAGTTGAGGGCTTAGATCATGCCACCAAGCTAGGCTTTGAGCCACACCCATGCAAAAGCATAATAAACTAGCGTGACTTCGATTTCACGGGCATGGATTAATATATTCAATAACCATAATCTTCTATTTAGTCCCCTATTCATTCATTTGATCAAAGCTCAATATCATTATAATCATTAGTCTCCTCAGTTTCAGTCGACTGTATTTTTATGTTAAGGACCTCCAACCATCGTGAGATTGTATACATAGGATCGTGATATCTTACATTTAGATTCTTTCCAAGAAAAACAAATTCAAGTGTATAAACCTTGACTATAAGTCAACTAACCATCACACTTGACCAAAAAAGTCCAACCTACATCATTTTCCTATATCACACCTCGAGGTCCATCATTAAATCTTTGAATCCATGTATACTTTAGTTTGACACTTCTCACCATAATTAATCAACATTGGCTAATAATTCACATTAACCATATACATGTACATAAACATTCATGGATAACGATCATTGATCCTCTAATGTCATTGAAGTCATACTCGGGAGTCAAAGAATCTGTGTTTGAATAAAAGTCATTGTAGCCTAGGATTAACCAGCCTGGAATATCCTTGGAACTTAAATACTATATTGGTTTTAGAAACCTTGAAAATCGGGTCATCACACTCACCTTGGTACTGGTCATGGCGCTAGCATCCTGGGTATTCAAACCCAATAATTGACATACAACCATAGTCACCCTCTAATCACATCTTGATATAATCACTGAGACCCAACCGTAGTCATTCTAAAAAAGAAGCGGGCTTGGTATGACCACAACCATCCTCCCAAACCACTTGGTGTTAGGATGACAAGCACCCCGCATACTCTACAGTATGCACTTCGAGTTTCCCATAGGAATACTCATTTCACCATCCAACAAGTTCTGACACTGAAGATGGTTCTATGGCACATGGCACTACATGATTAGAGTTTCACTTGATTAATTACATCAATTGGGTGAATTAAGGCTGCATCAAACAAATGAACATACAAACCCTAATTTACATCTAGCAAGCATATAAGTATCACAACTTCAAAAGTTATAAAACATGTGAAACACAATTTCTCATCTCACCATCATGTGGTACTATTCACTTGCGATTCATGAGACTACACTAGTCATCATACTATCACAAGATATAAATCCTTTTCACAAATCACAAGGTATCAACCCTTATCAACACAATGGGATTACACCTCATTTATGGCTCAACCATGACCAAAGGTCATTAAGACCATCATACTATTCTTTGTAAGATCATCATTATCTTTCCATGCCTTATAACAAGGCTCAGCAGCATCACTTACGTGTAACACACCAGATCATCACATTATTGCATTAATGAGCTAGGAGATATTCATAAACAATCATAGCAGGGTTATATTAACATTAAGAAAATTCCTTTATTACATCAACATGCAAGGAATCTATATATGATTAACCCTCATCATATTCATAATGCACATGTTTAGCATCAGAAAGTATCAACCATGTGGCTATGATAACCACCAATTAACACATTAATGTTATGATCATATTAAGGAGACTATTTCACCATAATGCCATCATATAAGATGTTTAACATGAATACTCATCTTTATCTTTTTGCATTAGAGTTAGGTTCAACAAGATAAATTATATTAATGTTACTAATCAACACTCATACCCAGATCCCTAACTCACGATATCCCCATTAGATCATGGATGCATTACGTGAAGCATCACCATCACATTCCATAGTATTCTCAAGTATGAACCCACTCATAAATCAAGGTGTAACCACTAGGTTATAGCATACCAGGGTTTCAACAACAATAAGAGAGTACTACATTATTCTATTAATCATTCAAGGAAGGCTAATTATCATTAATCACCATCAACAAATTGTATTTGGTCTAAGGTGTATAAAGCTATGTCCCATTAGGGTTTAATATCAACACAACTTGATTATTATCAATTCTATTTTGATGAATGAAAAGGTAAGACTACATAAATAAGGGCAAACCACTATCCGTTTCAACATCACTCAACCATACCAACATGCCTCAAGTATTAACCCAAAACCATTGGATGTGAAATAGGTAAAACCAAAGGCAGTTTAAATAAATAAACACCTTGAATGAATCATCTATGATGTTATTGAGTTGTGATATATAAAAGTCACCATTTAACCCTAGACATCATTTGATTAACAACAATAAGGGTTCTGCTGAGAGTAGAGTAAAACCCACAATCGACTGTTCATTTAAAGCAAGCCATCCACTGTCAACAAGTAAGCTCCTTAAGTTGATCATATAAAGGAAACCATATAAATCACATTATTAGGACCAACTTATTACATTAGCCATCATTCCACTTTATTGGAGGAATAAACATTAGATCTTGACCATTGGGTCAAGTTCATATGTTAAAACCATCAATCACAGTATTGGTCCAACCATTGCATCAAGTGACCCAAGAAACCATTGGTCTAAGGCTTAATTGATTTTACAAAAGTAATATTAACTCACCATAGGTTGTGGATACCTGATCCTCCATCATTACTGAACATTAAGTCACCATAGGTTGTTAGATCAGCACTATATTCATTAATCAACATCAAATATTAAGCTAATGTCATCATTGATTGATAACATCAGTATGGTACTTAATGGTTGATCATTAAACTTCTAATTGAGCCAAAACCTGACCTAAGGGGGTGACCATAGTTTTTCACCATCATTTGACACCTTTCATCACGACCATCAGTTGTCAAAATAGCAACATCATTGGTTGTTGCATGGTATCACCAAGGTTACGTAGTAGTGAAGGAAATAGCTTGAAAACCCTAATTTGAACCATAGATTGTTTTGTGCTTAGCACCATAGATTGTTGCTATCAACCTGTCCCAGATAATTTTACACCTTAGAAAGGTCGCACAAATGTTTACAAGTTCATATAGAACTGGAACAGAATAGGGAACACCACAAAAATTCGTGATTCTAAACAAGCATTATTTCTCTATGCTTAGTTCATCACTTAAAGGATAAACATGAGCTAACAAGCTTCTAAAAAGCAATATAAGTGAGGAATATTATAAAAGTTTTCTCTATAGAGTAGGTAAGATCCGAAACAGTAAGAATCTCAAGTAAGGAAGGCAAGAAAACCCTAGTTTCAAATCTAAACATGGCCAAGTAGGCACTTCTCTCCACAAAGAAGCACAACCCTAGAAGAAGAAACAAGAAGAATAGATTCTTGAGTTATAGGGCCACTTCCACCATGGTATAGAAAGGTTCCGACCTAGAGAAGTATAGGAGGAAGAACAAAATAGAAATAAATGGAGGAAATAAGGGAATACTTACCCTTTTAGGTCAAGATCACTAGGAAGGAGCTTTAAAAGCCCCTAAAGGAAGACAATTGCAACCCAAGATGATTTTTCCAAGAAGATCCCCACTTTCTTCTTCCTTGGATAGGAAATTTGCAGAATCATAGAGGGAGAATGAGGTCCATAGAAGGGGGAAGTGGTGGAGAGCAAATGGTTCATTTGGGTGCTTAAGGATAGGTATATAAAACTTTAAGATAGTCCTAGTATCTTTCCAAGTGTCCATGGCCTTAAACAATTAAGAATATACAAGCACACACACAAGAATCTCCACCACTATCCATATAGACCTGATTAGCTCTCCTTTGTCGAATTTACAAGACAATCAAATAATTCATTAATTGATAGCTACTAAAGGTAGTTCGTCCATGAACGGGTAAACCCTAAAATACCCTTAAGGAAAACACCTTCAAACTAACATTCAACTAGGATCCCCACAGCTCAACAAGCTCAATAATGATGAGAGAATATATAAGGAACATACTTAATGTGACAAATTGCAATAAAATCCTCCCAATTGGGTAAATTGCAGAAAGGTCCAAAATGTACATAAAATTACATAACTTGCTCAAACAGTGTCCAAATTGGACCAAATTTGAAACTGAAGTTTGTCACATGACACCTAAGCATATTAAAGTCTTTAAGCTTTTTAAGTCTTTAAACAAGTTTAGGGGCCTTACAACTATAAACCCCAAATAGGGATTTCACCCCCAAAATCCAAGGTAAACAAAGATGGGTACTTCCTTTGCACCTCGCCCTATTACCTTCACATGGTTACTTGCATATCATGGTGATGTCACATCATTCATACATATCTCATCTTGGGTCAACACAAAAACCACCACCTAAGAAGACATTCTCAATATGGAATGCATAAACATGTTATGTCACCTGTACAACTTTCGTAGTAATGTTCAACATTAAATTCTAGCTATCATCCTAAAATTATATCTATTGTATCAAAACATTAGTCAAAAGTCATACTTGCTAGATTTTTACTGATCATGGCATGTGTCCCATACCATTCCTTGAAGCATAAAAAAGGTGATGTATCCATCCTCTTAATTTTTTTTAGATACACTGACATTGGAACACTTGTCAGTTCTTCTTCAGCATGAAAAGAAATGCTGACGCTAGCACCTATCATTCCATACAAGGAAACATCATTCCTCATCGACCTTGTTAGGGGTGAAACAACAACACTATCTTCACCTTACTAGGATTTACACAACCTACTCAGAAGACATATCATGATCCCATGAAGACATTTAATCAACCCCTTCTCACTCTTGCTAGACTTGTCACATAAGTACAGTTGCTTCAACATTCTTAAGGTTTATCAAAGATGTTTATCATGTTACTAACCATCTCTAAAATACCATGAGATGTCATCATTCAAAGCCTGATATAACTTAGAAGACATGACTGGAACACTCTGTTCCTCCTATTCATAAATTCTATTTGTACATTGGTTAGTCTAAAGGACATAACCCTAAACTCATCATGTTCTTGTAAATTATGTCATCCAATCTAACTCTTATGCATTGATATTTGATCATAGTTTTATCTTAAAGGAACACAGTATCACATGTCTATTGATCAACAAACCATCTATCCTTGATAGTGGTCCTACCCAGCTATCACTGAACCATACACAACATTATAGAATCACTTTTGTTTTTCCTTCCAAAAACATTTAGAGGGTCATCATCAACTCTCTCTCCATCTCTTTAAGGGAGAGGAATACTTGATATATTCATTTATTAAACATCTCCAACCTTCACATCATTCCCATACTATTGATACATCTTGGATACTAGGATTCATTACCTTGGTATCCACCTCATGTGCTATAGGGAACTCACATCCTTATCTCATCTACTTTTTACCACATAAGAAATTTCAAGACATATAAGAGGAATCTTCCTAATTGTCGGAAGGCTTAAAAGAAAACTCATCACAAACTTTATGATCTTGGAACCATAGTCCAAACAATCTTATACTATAATAAGTTCTTTGCCCTCATGTTTATATCTAATCCACACATACCAAGTGGTAATGATCCACTTGAAATTTGTACCCTAGAAAGAAAAGAAACAAAGGGAAACAAACTTCCCACTTCATCGCAACATAGTCCAAGGGTCACTAGTAAAAAGATAACTAATTCTATTTTCATTATGCAGGTTACAACTTCTTGTGTATCATTTTACCTTTTTCATTTCAGGTTCCTTGCCATTAGCATAGGAATCATCAAGATTAACAAATCTCATTACTCCTTCCTTCATGACTATTTATCAAATTTGGGTATGTTCTCTTATTTTATTATGTTTTTCAACCACTTATCAATAGGAAAATAATCATTTACCACATTTTCTTCATTAAATAGGGATCGACATCCTTAATTTCTATTACATGCCATGCTAATTTTACAATAACATTTTCTTACACACTTAGGTTGGTCTGAGATTAACTTAGGTTCCACCTTATTCCTTTGTCATTGTTCCAATTTATCTTCTCATTTTAAACTCATCATAGGAGTTTTCTCCATCTTATGTGGATTTCATACCTTGAACTACTTCATAAGCATAAACTTATCTATATTTTGCTTTATTATCTTATTAAATTACATATTCAAGAACTCCTATTTTTCTTATTTGTATTCGTATTTAGATTTAATGGTGTTATATCTTTCTCTTATAGTTACTAATAATTCAAGTTTTGATAGATAATGATGTAATCCTCATATTCTCTTGAGGTAATATTTAGTTATCTGCACCATGATTTTTTATTCATTATACTCTTTACATTGTTTCAAAATGACTAATTGATCAGATCAATAAAAAAGATAACAATCTTAGAGTTCCATACTTACCTTTTCTTCAATAATTGAATACCTGGCCAGGGCACCCAAGTATTGAGATTAGGCAGTATGCACCATGTTTTTGTGTCATATTCTTAACTTAGGAATCATCCTAGTCCTAAGTCCTAGTGTCCCTATAGACTCAGTGAACCAAAAGCCCTAATAATAACTTGTGAGAACCTGTTACACTGATCGATATTACTAAAAACAGAAAACACAATCAATTACAAATTAATCACGTACCCAAAAATGTGGGTAAATTAAAACTGATTTCAACATCAACACCCTCTTAGAAACATTTTCATAAGAGCCTAAATATCTTTCTTGTATCAATACTATGCGAAGAATTCAATACAAATTATTCTATTGCCTTAGCCACAACATATATACACAAGAAAAATATATTTATATATGCCACACAAACAAGCATTAATATGCTAACAAAAGTCTGATTCATTTGAAACACCATATACAAACTTTTCTGGTCTGAACCTGAGAGTACAGGGATGACTCTAGGACACACTGGACATCTAATCAACTTTCTCAAAGATCCATTATTGTCATTTTCTTTACTTACACAGTTCTATTTTTGTCACTACCGATTACCTAAAAAATTGTGGTGAACCACAAGGGTGAGACCCATGCCCCAGCGAGAGATATAACTCTCTCCAACAGATATTGATTGCAACATTTTTAAGTATTTAAATAGTTTAAGAAATTTAATAAGATATAAAAAATAATCTCAGCAATACTAATGATTAACAAAATAATAAATGAGTGGATAAAAACTATTATCATTAGCCATACTATCATCCTTTATCTTGTTGACAATATAAACAATTCAGTAGCAAATGCATATCTAGCATCATGAGCAAGTCTAGTAACATAGAATTGCTATCATTATGAATAAATTTATCCACATAAGCATAGCTAGTAACATTAGCATGTCTAACAGGTTGAGCATATCAACACCATAAGAAGAGCTAACAAAATAAGCACAACTATCTAGATAAGCATGATTAGCAGTATATGCATCTGTAGTTACAAAGGCATGGCTAGCATGCTAAACATAACTAACAACTTGAGATAGCTAGCATCATGATTATAATCAATAGTAGTAGAATAGTTATCAACATAAGCACAACTACTATATGTACACATCTACAATTTTAAGCATATCCACAACATAAGTATATCTACTATCTCTTAATTGCACTAAGCAACATCTTTACGTAAAGAGAACAAACAAGGGTTATCATCCAATGTGAAATGTCATTTATAACCCTAAACAAATATGCTACATGGCTGTATTAGAACTTTAATAATGCCCTGAGGAGTTTGAGTCATGCCACTCAAAGTCCAACTGACCACCACATGGTCACAATCAGTTCCATATAAGATCTAGGAAGAGCCAGACTCCAAGATCTTCTCCATACTCAGTCAGTACCAGTCTGCACTATAGTGACATATAGTCAAACTGCAAAAGAACAACTTATAGTCCTATAACTAGCCAACCTTGGTATAGGTCACAGAGCTAGCATCCTGGGTATTCAAACCCAATCATTGAGGTACAACCACAATTGCCCTCTAATCACATCATATTATAATCACTGAGACCCGACCGTAGTTGTTCTAAAAAATAAGTGGGCTAGGTATGATGACAACCATCCTCTCAAAACACTTGGTGTCAGGATGACAAGAACCCGCATACTCAAAAGTATGCACTTTAAGTTTCCCTTAGGAATACTCATTTCACCATCCAACAAGTTCTGACAGTGAAGATGGTTCTATGGATCAGGGCACTACATGATTAGAGTTTCACTTGATTAATTATATCAATTGGGTGAATTAAGGCTACATCAAACAAATGGACATACAAACCCTAATTCACATCTAGCAAGCATATAAGTATCACAACTTCAAAAGTTATAAAATGTGTGAAACACAACTTCTCATCTCATCATCACATGGTACTATTCACTTTCCATTCATGAGATTACACTAGTCATCATACTATCACAAGATATAAATACTTTTCACAATATCAAAGGGTATCACCCCTTATCAACACAAGAGGATTACACCTCATTCATGTCTCAACCATGCCCAAATGTCATTAAGACCATCATACTATTCCCTGTAAGATCATCATTATCTTTCCATGCCTTATAACAAGGCTCAACAACATCATTTACGTGGAACACATCGGATCAACAGATTATTGCATTAATGAGCTAGGAGATATTCATAAAAAATCATAGTAGGGTTATATTAAAATTAAGAACATTCCTCTATTACATCAACATGCAAGGAATCTAGATATGATTAACCCTCATCATATTCATAATGCACAGGTTTAGCATCAAAAAGTATCAACCATGTGGCTATGATAACCAGCAATTAACACATTAAGGTTATGATCATATTAAGGAGGTTATTTCACCATCATGCTATCATATAAGACGGTTAACATGAATACCCATATTTATCTATTTGCATTAGAGTTAGTTTCAAGAAGATATATTATATTCATTTTACTAATCAACACTCATACCCAAAACCCTAACTCAGGACATCCCCATTAGATCATGGATGCATAAGGTGAAGCATCACCATCAAAATCCATAGTATTCTCCAGTATAAACCCACTCGTAAATCAAGGTGTAACCATCGGGTTATAGCATACTAGGGTTTCAACAACAATAAGAGAGTACTTCATTATTCTATTAAACATTCAAGAAAGGTTGATTGTGATTAATCACCATAATCAAATTGCATTAGGTTTAAGGTGTATAAAGCTATGTCCCATTAGGTTTGAATGTCAACACAACATGATTATTATCAATTCTATTCATATGATTGAAAAGGTAAAACTACATAAATAAGGGCAAACCTCTATCGGTTTCAACATCACTCAAACCATACCAACATGCCTCAAGCATTAACCCCAATCCGTTGGATGTGGAATAGGTAAAACCATCAGTATTTTAAATCAATAAACATGTTGAATGAATCATCTATGTTTTTATTGAGTTGTAATCTATAAAATTCACCATTTAACCATAGACACCCTTTGATTAACAACAATAAGGGTTCTACTGAGAGTAGGGTAAAACCCACAATCTACTATTCATTTAAATCAAGCCATCCATTGTCAACAAGTAAGCTCCTTAAGGTGATCATGTAAAGGAAACCATCTAAATCACATTATTAGGACCAACATATTATCTTACCATCATTCCACTTTATTGGAGGAATAAACATTAGATCTTGACCATTGGGTCAAGTTCATATGTTAAAACCATCAATTATAGTATAGGTCCAACCATTGCATCAAGTGACCCAAGAAACCATTGGTCTAAGGCTTAATTGATGCTACAAATATATGATTAACTCATCATAGGTTGTGCATTCCTGATCGTTCATCATTAGTGACCATGAAGTCACCATAGGTTGTTTGATCATCACTATATTCATTAATTAGCATCAAATATTAAGCTAATGTCATCATTGATTGATAACATCAATAGGGTACTTAATGGTTCATCATTAAACTTCTAATTGAGCCAAAACATGACCTAAGGGGGGTGACCACAGGTTTTCCCCATAATTTGACACATTTAATCATGACCATCAGTTGTCAAAGTAGCACCATCATTGGTTGTTGCATGGTATCACCAAGGTTATGTGGTAGTGAAGGAAATAGCTTTAAAACCATAATTTAAACCATCGATTGTTTTGTGCTTAGCATCATAGATTGTTTCTATAACCCTATCCCAGATCATGTTAGATCTTAGAAAGGTTGTACACATGTTTACAAGTTCATATAGAACTAGAACAGAACAAAGAACACCACAAAAATTCGTAATTCTAAACAAGCATGGTATCTCTATGCTTAGTCCATCACATTAAAGCATAAACATAAACTAAAAAGATTCTAACAAGCAATATAAGTGAAGAATTTTATTAAACTCACCTTTATAGAGTAGGTCAGGTCCCAAACAGTAAGAATCTTGAGCAAGGAAGACAAGAAAACCCTAGTTTTAGATCTTAACATGTCTAAATAGGCACTTCTCTCCACAAAGAAGCAAAACCCTGGAAGAAGAAACAAGCATAATATATTCTTGAGTTCTAGAGCCACTTCCACCATGGAAAAACAGGGTTCCAACCTAGAGAAGTATAGGAGGAAGAACAACAGAGAAATAAATGGAGGAAATGAGGGTATACTTACCCTTTTAGGTCAAGATCACTAGGAAGGAGCTTTAGAAACCCCTAAAGGAAGTCAATTGCAACCCTAGATGATATTTCCATGAAGATGACCATTTTGTTCTTCCTTGGAAAGGAAATTTGCAGAAGCACAGAGGGAGAATGAGGTTCATAGAAGGAGGGAAGTGATGGAGAGAAAATGGTTCGTTTGGGTGCTTAGGGATAGGTATATAAAACTTTAAGATAAAGAAAAGAAAAAGTTGAAGTCCTAGTATCTTTCCAAGTGTCTTTGGCATTAAACAATTAAGAATATACAAGCACACACAAAAGGAGCCCCCCACATTCCATATAGACCTACTTAGATCTCCTTTGTCAAATTTCCAAGCCAATCAAATAATTCATCAGTTGATAGCTACTAAAGGTAGCTCATCCATGAAGGGGTAAACCCTAGGTTCAACTAGGAGCCCCATGGCTCAAAAAGATAAAGAATGATGAGAAAAAATATAAAGAACATACTTCATGTGACAAATTGCAATAAAATCCCCCCGATTGAGTAAATTGCAGAAAGGTCCAAAATGTGCATAAAATTGCATAACTTACTCAAACAGTGTCCAAATTGGACCAAATTTGAAACTTAAGTTTGTCACATGACACATAATCATATAAAAATGTTAGTTTAGGGTTCTAAGCACTCAATTGTGGTAATTAAGCTTATTAAACTCTTTAAGAAAGTTTAGGGGCCTTATAGAATAATGTTCTATTTACCTAACACCTAAACCAGAAACTTGGCTTTTAGAATCCAAGGGTCATTCCAAACATAAATATTAGACCCATCACCAATTGTAAAATCTCTGAAAATTCTAAGAACATCTCGTTCCATCAATACTTTATCAAAATACCAAAAGAAGGATTCATTGATCGACAGTGACCACAAAGAATGTTTACTCAAGTACATTTCATGTACCTATTTTATCCATACACTATCTTTCTTCTTGGATATGTTCCATCCATTGAGAAGAACATAATCTTTAATGACCTCCATGAAGTTCTTGTTGTCTAGGCCCCCTTACCACTTAGGCCTAACAATAGTACTCCATTTAACAAGATGAACCAAATTCTTGTTATTCACTCTTCCCCATATAAAGTCGCGACACAATTTATCTATCTCATCACAAACTGAAGAGGGTAAAGGAAACATAGAAGCCCAATAATGATAGGTGGCAGTTAGGGTAGATTGGACTAATTCAACTCTACCAACCATAGAAAGTTGAGCGGCTTTCCAACTTTCAAGTCTTCTTTTAATTCTATCCACCAGGGTACTGCAATGAATTTTCATGAGTTTGCCAATGAAAAGAGGAACTCTGAGACATCTTAGAGGAAGAGAACCTTCATTAATGCCCAGAATATTACCAGTTCCAATATTATCAACACCATGACTATAGATGACCACACTCTTCTCGAAATTTATCTTTAAGCAAGTCGATCTGTCGAAATTGTCAAGGACCCTTTTAACAACTAGAGCGCCCTAAATATTAGCCTCAACAAACACCATGAGATCGTCAACAAAAATCAAATGAGAAACTTCTAACTAAGAGGACATCTTCAAGGGCTTAAGATTACCCTCTTTAACTTCCTTATCAAATAAAAGTGTGACCACCTGCATTACAAGAACAAAAACATAAGAAGCAAGGGGATCACCCTGGCTTACTCCATTACTAGATTTGAAAGAGTTCATAGCCTCTCCATTAATCAGGACCTCATAAGTCATAGTATCAAAGATTTCCCTAAGCCAGGTGATTCAAGAGTGGGGAAAATTGATGATATGAAGAATGCAGAAAATGGAATCCTAAGATACTGAATCATAGGCTTTTGATATGTATATCTTAAGGAACATCTTGGGCCTACAACCCTTCTTATTAAAACCATGAATAATTTTGTTTGAAAGTAGCACAACATCTTTTATGCTCCTCCCTTGCATGAAAGCACACTGACTATCACTGAAGATAGAGGGAAGGACACTTTTAAGCCTATTGGTTAGGAGCTTTGAGATGATCTTATAAAATACATTGCATAAAGTGATAGGCCTAAGATTCTTTAGATCATTTGAGTCTTTGACTTTGGGGATGAGAGTGATGAACGTGTGATTAGCTTCCTTGAGTAGGCTACCAGTATTGAAGAAATGGCACACAACCACAACCACCTCAGAACAAATAACACTCCATCAATCTTTGAAGAACTTTCCAAATAACCCATCAGGACCTAAACACTTGTCTGAATTCAAAACTCTAACAACATCAACAATGTTTTTAACTCTGAAGTTTTTATCCAAAGCAATTTTATCTACCTCAATAAGTTTAGGAAAATGAAGTTTATTCAAAATTCCTAGATTGGCAACATGAGAATTATTGGACAAACCAAAATAATACTCCGCAATATACTTTTTTCATGGTAGTGGCATCAGAACAAATAGTTCCATAAATAGACATAGCTTTAATGTGATTGAAGTTTCTTCTGACCTTGATAGATGAATAGAAAAGTATGGAATTAGAGTCTCCTTCTTTTAACTAAGCAACTCTAGACTTCTGTCTAAGAAAGGATTCTTCCTGCAACTTGGCTACAACATCTTCTTTTCTTTTTATACATACATCATTTTGAAGTTCAACATGGGATGGGTACAAATCCAAATTCACTTGTGCTTAAATATATAGAAACTCCTTTTCCTTTTCCATATCAAAAAAATTACCCACATGAATTTTGTTCCACTCTAAAAGATCAAAATGAAGATTTCTAAACTTGGAGTACACCTTGAATATATGGAAACTAGAAGCATCAGTAGCCCAACTTTTTTTAACAGTGTCAATGAAATCTCTTCTCATAGACCAAGCATTAATGAATCTAAAGGGTGTTTTCACCTTAGCCCTTTCACCAATATCAAGAGTCATAATTTTTTGATCGCTAACAATGTTAGAATGTAGGATTCCTTTAAAATCATCAAAACTCAAACATGAATTTATCATTGTAAAGAACCCTATCAATGTATGAAGTAACAAAACCCTCCCCACTTTGATGGTTGTCCCAAGAAAAGAGAAAACCATTGAGCCTAAACTCATAAAGACAACATCTAAGAATTTAATTATTAAAATCCTCCATGGATTTGTTTGAAGGCAGATCTCTGTCCAATTTCTAGTCCACTTTCCTCATAGAATTAAAATCTCTTAGGATGACACAAGGTGAATCCATAGTTTGGTTGATAGCTTCGATTTCATCCCATAAACTGACCATATCATTATCAGGGTTGTGCCCATAAATAGTAGTAATAGAGAAATCTCTTTTAGCACATGAATAGATTGATCGGTTGCTCAAATTTTATTCACAAGGCAAAAATCTTCCCTCTACGGTATAACAACTCTCCCCAAAACATGCAAACTATGATTGCAAATCCAACTATACTCAAGAAAATATTTAGCAATAAGCTTACATATCTTCCTTTTCCTTACTTTGGTTTCATTAAGAATGATAATATTTAGCTTGAACTCCACTATCTTATTTTAGACTGAAGAGGCTTTAAGATTTAGACCTCTGACATTCTAAGAGAAGATATCAATAGAGCTATCCATTAGAAACCTTTGAGACTGGTGCTTCACAGGTTTGGGACATGTCAAAGTCACTACCTTCCATTACACCAATCTTTAGATTGTCAAATTTATTGGTTAATGAAGTTTGGCCATTCTGACCTACTTCCTTGTTAGAAATAGGAGGTTTTCTACCTTTCCCTTACCCTTCTTCCTTCCATAACCTTTTTGAACATCAAATCCGTCATCTTCATTCATAGGTTCATCTACATGCGGAGTAGATAGATCAACAACAGTCTCTACCACAATACTATTGACCTCCGAGGAATCCAAGTTAGACACATTGTCTTAAAATGAGTCATTAGGAACATAAACTCATCTTCATATCCACCAGCACCCGGATCATTAGTATCAACATTAGTAAAATTCATAGCTTGTTCCAAAGTGTTTTTGATGGAGGCTACGTTCACTTCACTAAAGTCAGACTATGCAATTTTCACTTCCCTAGTAAGTGTAGAGTGTACATTCAGAACAACTTGTGTCACACTACCAATATCATTCACCTTCATGGCATCAGATTGAATTGTCTTTTGCACCGATATCATCTTCTTTTTTGGTTCAGGAGCTTTTCCATTACAGTCATTATATCTAAATTATTTACACACAAAACAAGCTTTCGGTCTCCATTCATACTCAAAATCAATGACGTGACATACCCCTTAATCACTGGCAACTTCAAGCTCACTTGGAAAATCTGACTCAGTCGATAGTAGAACATGTGACCTCACAAATTCTAGGTTTCTCAATTCAAATGTTGCTTTATCAACTCGGAGTGGATTGCCAAGAAATGAACCTATCCTCGAGAACATTTTTATGTCCCTTAACTCAAGTGGAAGGTTATGAACATGGACCCAAACGGGCATGTTAGTAAGCCTGAACCTTCACAAAGCATCCCCTGGTTTCCATTTCATCAACACCAATGGTTTGTTTTGACAAAATATAGGCTACCATCAAGAACATTGTCCAGATCTAAATCATTAGAGAATTTAATCAGGAAGAATCCTTTCCCATGGTTCATGACTTCAATCATTCCCTTCAGGATCTAGATCTATGACAAGTACTTCTCAAGGGTGGGTGAATACAACTTGAACCCAACAATGTATCCTGCATGGAATTTTTTCCATCTTTCCGCATTCTTTTCCGCCTCCTCTCCTAGGTAGATAAACTTCAGGCCTTGGATTTTGAGTTACACTTTCTATAGAGATGTATCATAAGACCTTAGTTTTATCAAGTCCGCCCATGACTTGGTTGTAGATGATGTGAATTTAGAATTAGGATCAAAGAACGACTCAGTTCTAAGAGCTTCCAATGAAGAATGCTCACCCCTATGTGAAGGAGGAGGATATCTTCCTCCAGAAGAAACATCCTCACACCGTCGATCGCCACCATTCGCCACCATCCAGGAGTCCCTTTCAACAATTAATAAAGTCCCTTTTAACATGTTAATATGACATTCAATTATTTAATAACAGAAATAGCGGTAATATTGGATAATGGGCTAATATTCATTAAAGAAAGACTATAAGTTAAAGATAACTTGAGTTTCATTTTCCTTGGGTTTGATATGGCTTGGTGGCCAAGTTTCATAATTTTGGGATGATAATATCTATATCTCTTTTATTTTGAAAAGAAAAGGTGAGTTTCTCCAAAATATGAGACAAAATATTCAATGACTGCAAATGTGAAAAATAATCTTATATTCATAATCTACACATTAAAAATACCCTTAGGGTAAATTTTCATGTAATTTGGATAATCTTTAGTGTACATGTGTGGATTAGGAGAGAGAAATTTGAAAATATTAAATAATGAGAAAAATAATTCCAAAGGATAAAATTAATGGCAAATTCATGTTCCATATGGTTTACTTTGGTTAACGGTGAATTTTCATATTAATTGAGTAATTCTAGAAGTCTCTAATGTGATAAGAAAGAGAAAATATGATTTACTTTAAAATAATTAAGTAAAATATCTAAAGTCTTCAAAGTGAAAACTAAGGCCATATTTGGATTCCTCATGTCTGAAATAGGCTAGGTGCCAAATTTCTTTTAATTTGGAGCTTGTTTGCACCCTCAATTGAGGAAAGAGAAAATGTTTAACAATTGAATATCACACTTTAATTGGATTTGTATTTGGTAATGACATCAATGACACACGGCTGGATCTTTTTTACATGGATGTGTGCCTTAATCTAGGTTGTCTATTCTTTATCTAATAGCAACCGAGTCATTTTCTACCACAAGCCCAAAAATGAAACATAAGTGATATATCTGTAGTTTTTAAATCTCTTTTTTTCACTCAGTTTCTGCACGAAATCACACAATTTCTTCACCTCTAAGTTCCTTTTTGTATTTTGTATCCATCAATCCAAAACACATGACATTTTTTTGAGTTTTTAGAAAATGCCAAAAACTCGGGCATTAAGTCTCACGACATCTTCCCTTATCGTGGCTCATTACTTCCCCATCTATAAATAACCCCCTCCGGGTCTTCGCCCTCCTTTATCTAGCTCTCCTGTCATGCTAATTGCTTCTGTTCTTTCATGTGCTGCCATTAGTGACCGAATCTAGGACATGTGTTTTCGGTGGTTGGGGCTCGCTCCTCACCTCACCTCAGCTCAATTCCAAGAAGCAACATGTTCAGTTAAGCCTTTTCCTCCTTTGTTCATTCTTATTTTCTTGTATTATCATCTTCCATGATTTTGCCCAAAAATGGAGGTAGATGCTCTTCAACCATGGACTTGGGTTGTGGAGGGGGCCATCCCCCTTGCATTTTGGCATTTCTACCCTCCATTTTCTCCTTCTGTCTCCTCTGTTTTGTGCAAGGAAAATATTGTCCGTTGGTTTTGTTTTGCTAGCTTTGACGTGTGGCTGAGGTGGCGCGGACCAATGAATTGGCAACACATGATTGGGCCAAGTCACATGGCCCACCCATCTCCCTCTCTCTCATGTCATCTCTTGTTCTATTCTGCTCATGTGTCAATTCCTGATTGGTCGATTTTAGAAAATTATATCATTTAATTTGCTTGCCCAAAAATTTAACAAAAATATGTTTTGGAATCATAAAACGTGATATTTCTAATAAAATTACTTTCAAGGTTTTATTTTGAGTTTATCGAAAGGAGATTTTCAAAAAATGATTTTAATATATAAAAATCACCAAAAATACACTTTAATCATCAAAACTCCAAAATTGACAAAATTATACATTTTATTAATCATGAAAACCTAATAAGATCAATGGAGATGATTTCAGAGTCTAAATCAAGCTTTTTCTCAAAGAGTCAAAAACCTAGGGCTTCTTTACATTAATGCATATGATATACCCTAATTCATGATTATACATTGAAAATAGGAAACGTGGACCTTGGACTCAATTAAAGTGGTGAAAGTGACTAATAGAACTCAATAAGAGAGGTATGTGCAAATCTTACTCTTAAGTTGGGATATTTGTGAACCAACCCTATTTTCCATAATAAGGCATGTAATGAATCATGTTTCCTTTATTATTGTTTCTCTTGTTCTAATTGCCTCAAAATCAGATTTTATATATTATTTCTTGGGTCTTGGAACGCCATTGCTATGTTGCAATTATTTGATGATTTATCTTTTCACATTACTATTTCTTGAGCATGATGGTTTATTTGGCTATTTAGCTTTAGTAGTGGTACTTATGTATAACAACATGTGGTTAGGGCATGTGTTATTTCACCAAAGGGAATGTGCTTACTATCCCCCTGGGGAATGCGTTATTTCTCCCCATATATAATATTTTATAGGTGACTGGGAATGTGATTACTCTCCCCTCTACTATAGGTTGGGGTCTGGTAGGTGCCTCAACCCTACTTAGTTAATTTAGTCCAATATTAATCATTCATGCAATTCATTATTATTTATTGGTTTTGGGAAGAATCTTTTGTTATATGCCCCATTCTCTTGGCCTTCTCATCTTATGATGAATCTATATCCTTATATTTCATTGTTGTTCTTATCTTTGTTTTTTTTTCATATTGTTGATACATACCTTATTTCTCTCTCCTTCTGGGTGACTTCCCCACAACCCAGGTCAAGCACAAGGTGTTCAACTAGATCAAGGAGAACATAGGTTTTGGCATGGACCTAGCTCTTGGATATGTTGCTTTGGCGACAAGACTTGAAGAAGTTTAGACTTCCCTCTATCTTAGATCCTTTGTTGTATCTTTCTTGTAAACCCTATCTGGGAGAATGATGATGTACTCTTGTAAAATTGATTATAGTCATGAAAATTATATCATGTTGCTATACTCTTTTGTCTTTTATATAGCATCATATAAAGATTTGAAAATTTTACACCTGTTCTAGCATACGTTTTGAGTATCTTTGGGATGGATGATTTATTCTTCAAATTTTTAGTAAAGGGGTGATTTCACTCTTTTACAATTCCTCACATGCATTATGTTGTGTAATACTTTCAACATACTTTAGGATCAAAAGAATTCATTATATACAACCAGTCTCTTAGTTTGATGCCAATAAATGTCATAGTACTTTGGGCCTCAAATTCTATATTAGGTATCGAAACCCTAAAATCTGGGTTATCACATTCCACGTTGAACTCCTGATGCATCTCGATGTTGTCTTCTAGTTTGCAATGGGTTGTGGTATAGATCGAATGGACACCCTTCGACCACCCACAATAGTTAACAAACCTTACTTAACTGTCATTTTATGACACTAAATGACCTGATGAGTCTGTATCAATTTTCTAAGAAACCAAATTGGCACATTAATCACTCAAATCAAAGATTTATCACATATGTTGATCTAGGCTAATCACTCAATGCACATATTTTAGTAGCCAAAAACATTTGCTTTTTCTTGTCAAACCAACTGATGTGCCCCATCAATGCATGCAACTAGGCTAATAAGGGTCAACGAATGAGTTCAATTGCTTTGAGCTCATGATATGACACCCTAATAAATCAGGTAACAAGAACACCCAACCTGCATTAAGAGGTATCACACACTTTTCTCAATCTTCATTTGCACTCATCTATAGTCCAATAAGAAGTAAATTCTTCTAAGACCAATCTCCTCCTTTTCTTCACCTTTGCATTGCCTAGGAGATAGTAACTTGAGATACATAAGTTATTTTGAATGCTTCACAGCCACCCCATTTTCATTTGGCTACCGAAGGTTTATCCATAGCTTGATATTGTCTCCTCATGGAAAATAACACATTGTCAGAGGAGAGGAAGACTCAACACAAACTCTTTGAAGGGAGATCATATAAGAAGCCCAATAGACATGAGAAGATCTACTATTTCACCAATACATATATCGCCTTTAGCATCGATTAAACAATAATGTTGTTTATGTACTGACACATAAGTGGGTGACACTACAACTAAGGACCTTTTGTGTTAGTTTTGTGGAAATGGTAAAGTAGACTCCATAGAGTTAGCATCAATTGCTATGTGAACATAAACGGATGACTCAAACGATGACTCAAAGTGATAGAGTGGTGTGGAATCACTACGTTTTGTCAGTTCCAAGAAAGAAATTGATGCCACATTCAGATTGTGGTGTTGGTTTCAAAACCAACAACCGACAACATATGCTAACAACGTGGATTTTTAAAAAATAATTGATGCCAAAGAGAAGAAAAGAAGTACTGCAAGCACGTCTGTGCCAGACAACACGCCTGTATTGGAAGTATGGTTGTGCCAGGCAGCATGGCCATATTGTGGGTTGGGTAACACTCTCGTTGGTTATGGTACAAAAAGTGATGTGAGAGGTTATCTTTTTCTCAATTCCATCACTAAAACTGACATTGTACTTATCAGGTTAAATCTTAGTTGGTAATGGTAGTTGTGTCGTTTAAAAAAAAATAGATTCCATATATCTAACAATGTTGATTTTTTTTACAACAACTGACGCTACATGTACTATTTTTAATATCAGGCCTAGGACCTGCAATCTGGCCGTTCAGCATGATGCAAAACCTATAGTTATAACTGCTGGTTCCATCATGTATTTTGCTTAACAATAGGCCAACAGACCTACAAACCCTACACTAGAAAACACATACAAACAATTCATCCCCACACATACATTTCCATTCTTCAATTTCATTCTTATCAACATTTAATTCCATTCTCATGCACATATACACAATTCAAAAAATACATATACAAGATCGTCATACTACAATTCCATATTCTTGACATGTACAAATGGAATTCTCATTTGTGTTCATTCATCTTCACATTCATTCACACACATGCATATATACAAATATCACGTACATATGAACCAACATTCACTCACATCAAATTTAATGTTCCAAAAGTTATAACCACCACATGTATATAAAATAAATGACATTAAGGTTTAGAAAATGGATATTTATTCCAATAGCATTCAAAGTTGACTTCCTCACTAAAGGCGTGTGCCCATTCTTCTCGTATCTCATCTATCTCTTCTTTTTTATAGGGAGGTGTTATGTCAAACAACTGTAAAGAGAACAAGATAGTTCAAATGTTTGATTTGATTTTTTCATATTATCAAATGTGATTATTTACTTATGATGATTAAGACTATATATCAATTACTTTTTTATACAATTGATGTCTAGTGTCACGGTCAGACAATTAGGTCCATATACTGCATCACATAGTATCTACATTCCCAACCATTGTCTTGTATAAGGCATAAATTTATAGTTATGCAAAATGTTAATTAATAAAAGTAAGCATAATTGGCACATATATGCATTGGAGTCATAAAACTACCTCAACATTCTTCCAACTTAATGATTTCTATTATGTCTTTACCTTTCCTCTAGTCTTTTTGAATTCTTTTATAGCCCTATAAGTTAATGTAATAACATTTAATTGAATCTATAAATATCATGTAACTAATTATGCAAATATTGATATATGTTGATGGATATAAAAAGTTACTCACATAAATGAAGCCATTCTCATTGCATGTCCCCCACTATCTATTTTCTCACTTTAAGGATTTAGATAATACACAGTTAGCGACTCAGGGACAATAACCAACAACACCCAATGATTATTACTAAGTGAAAAGAAAGCAAGTAAAAGAAAAGTCAACATTCACAATGAAAAGTAATTCATAAGTCAAAATCATAAGCAAAGAGTCCTAAACTTATCCAACTTTGAAAGGATATATAATCACACTCTTTGCTACATTACCAAAATATTTGAATGCGGTAGAGTAGTAATCACTAACACATCTTGGGTCTTTATCTACATGGCTAGTCAATGATAGAACTAGAAAAGCCACATTGGTTAGTGGGAACTCTCCAGACACCCTATATAAGTGGCTGAAAAATGTATATGTATGCTTTAATATATAAGAAAACAAATCAACGTATATTTTAAAATATATAGAATGGGGTATTTAGCCATATGATCACACAATCTCTAAAGTTCTACCAAGGATAAATAAATAGCTTCATGACATCTTGCATGAATACACTAGTATCGTGAGTTTGACATGTAGCATCCTCCTTAATATGGACAATCATAGTTGACCCAGTTTCTAAGTTGTATATTCATAGTGTTAACCTTTTGCACCTAGGACCTAGCGATTCGAATGGGATCTTCTCAATCCAAGTAGGTAATGGAATATCTAGAGGATGAAGTGGATGATGAACTATAGGGGGTTTCTTAGGTACTGTCGCCCGCGCGCGTGTGCGCACACACACACACACACACACACACATATATATATATATATATACATAATATATATGCACACACACACATATATATATGTATATATATCTGTGTGTGTATTCTCATATGAATTGCCAATTATATACACAACCATAAAACAATCACAAATACTAGGTAAAAAAATGTAGCATACATCGATGTGGACAACCCTCTCTTTGGCCTACACAACCATGTTGCCTTCTATGTCACCTATAGTGTCATGTTCGGGGTGGGCATGTGGCAGTGATGTCTATTTCCAAGCAGCATAGACAAGCCTGATGGACACACAAATAACATCGGCAGGCAATAGATGACCATGCATCATGTCACCTAGAAGGGGTGGGTAAGCCTTGCCCACTGCAATGATATATTCTTTTAGTAAAAGAGAATGTCCTTAACCTCTACAAATTTGTATGTAGTGTTAGATACAGCTAAATACAAACATATTATAAATATACCTTTTAGACTATTGTATCACAACAAGACTTACACCCGGTGTGTTAGCTTGCAGGTATATGGGATTACTCCCAACCACCTATGTCGTAGGAGTGTCCACCTCATATGATGAGTGGGTGGTACATGTGTTATTTGAGGAGGTAAAGAACGAGAACCATACATTGTATCATTGCAACCTTATTCCCTTTGAATACATGCCTTACACATTCTCATGTGACCATCCTCCTTTCTTAATAGATCTGTGCTTCACTGATGATCCAAAAAAGGATCTTATGCTGACACCATTTTCAATGAATGTAACATATCTAGGATGCTCTAGAGTACCTAGAGCAACCATCAGTTCCTCCTTTTGGCCCTTATGAATGAACTTTACTTCTTTTCATTGCTCATAGTGTTCCTACTAATCATCATCAATGATAATTTATTAGTAAAACATAAAAATCAAGGTAAAAAATGAACATATAGTGTGCATAGTTGACGTCTCCCATTTTTTCGGCCACCTCAGCAGTTACAGGGTTGGGTATTTTTGCAAATAAGTTTGTCCTCGCAGATATCCACTCCCCATGGCAAGGTAAAGGTTCAGGAGTAGTAGAAGACTCAACAAAACCAAGAGTAGGATACTTAGAAGAAGGCTTTTCCAGTCTCTTTTTCCTTTGTATTTTGTAGCCACCAAGACCCAAGTTGTGGTTGTACACATTCTTTGCACACCTTTCTCTTTTAGCAACATGTAAAGCCAGGTTAATACAAACCATATGTTAAATATATAATACATTGAAATCATAATATGTATAAATAAAGTAGAATTAATACCTTGAATTCATTTGTTTGCCTTGAAGCAACAAACACATCCCACACCTTTAGGCCAAGATATTCAAATTTCTCAGTGGCAAACTTATTCTTCTTGTTTATGATTATGTATTATCTTGTCTGACTTGTCCTATAGATCCTTAATAGCCTCCCACAATGTTGCATCATCACTTTATAATGAAATTTTTTATCCAGATCAAATATGCTCTGCAAAATTTCATATATCTAATAACATATTAGTAAAAATAGAATTCTAAATATATTTAAAAAGCATAATATCTCACATACAAGTCCTTCCAAATGTAGTATTTCTTGGTAGGATCCTTCTAGATGTAGTATTTCTTGGAAGAATCAACTTTATGCTAAGATTCTATTATTATATCAACATTGTTGCACGTAAGAACCCCTAGATACTGCATGAAAGTATTGTGATTCTTCCCAATAGGATATCATGCATCATCAAAGTCAATAGCTAACTTCGACCCTTTACCCCTTTGCACTACTAACTTGTTCATCAAGGTGATGCCTCTTCTACTGCATGATCATGTTGCTTCTCTCCAAAGCAACAAAGCCCCTCAGGGTCCACACCCTTAGGATGCTCATCCCAAAATTGTCAAGAAACACACAACTAATAGAGAATGTAAAATGAACACCTATACAGTAATTGTGATTGAGAATGTAAAATTCACATCTATGTGATAAAAAACACAACATACACCATCATGGTGCTTATCCTCACGGTGCACATCATCATGGTACTCCTCCTCACAATCAGATGTCTTATAAAAATTAGTCAAATAATGAAATATAAGTGATAAAGAATGTAAAATGTACATGTTTCTTACGAAACATATAAAACTATAATAAAGAATGTAAAATGCACATGTAGCATTTAAAAAATAAAATACATGCCTCTAGTATTGGTTAGATCTCCAATCAATTAATATTCCTTATGTGTGATCTCCATGAAGATATAAGTCAATGTTAGGTTCAACATTAGGTGTTGGCAAACCAACTGAAAATAGAACAGAGTCATCATACCTTTTATAGTACTACTTTTCTTCATCTATAGGATATTCATTGAACTACATTTTCCCATGAAGAATGACAGACCAATTTTCATTTGTAAGATCATCAATGTAGAATGCTTGCTTTTCCTGTAATGGCAATATGAATGGTTCATCCTTCTCATTGTTCTTTTCAAAATTCATTAATGTGAAACCAATTTGTCCAATACAACTCCTTTGGTGTTATGAACCCAATTACACCTAATGAAGGGAACTCTAAAATCTACAAAATCATAGTTCCATATGTCTTCAACGGTACCATAATATGACATTTTAGTTTCATGTGAACACTTATCCTTCACAATAGAAAAAAATAACGAAGACGCTTGAAGGGTGACCCTGCTATTTTGGATGACACTCTTATCATCTTGACATTTTATGTAATATGAAAATCCACTTATGTCAAACCCTTCATAAAACATAACATTCATTTTTTATTTAAAGGAGAGCAATTTGATATTTTTAGCAACATTATTTGGTTATTGAGATAGTTGACAGAAGCATTTATCTTCAAAACACCCAACAAATGTACTACTATGCTTTCTAGAAAGCCACAGTGTGCTAGCTTGAGCATATTTTGTTTTGATAAAATTTATATGTTCCGTGATACAATAATCCACTTCATTGATGTTGCATAAAATGTACAAGTGTGCATATTCCCATAGATCATGACTAATTACTGTCACTCATTCTATTAAAGTCCCTTTTCCATAATAGGGATCAATATTCTTTAATTGGAAAGAGCTTCATTACAACTTAAAAGTCTAACATTCCTAGCCACATAACTCTCAGTAATACTCCCTTCAGGCCAATAATGATTTTGAACATCACCTCTAAAAACATTCATGTATCGTTCAAAAGGATACATCCAATGCAAAAAAATTGGATCCAGCATTTTCACTTCCCTTTTCAAAATGACAACAAGATGTACCATGATATCAACAAATGAAGGAGGAAAATACATCTAAAGCTGCAATAGGGTAGTGGCCACTTCTCTTTGCAACTTATCAAGATTCTCACGATCAATAACTTTGTTGCATAGAGCTTTGAAGTAGAAACAAGGCCTCATGATTGCAAACTTTATATGATTTGGCAGTATAGATTGAATATCCACTGGTAATAGTTGTTGCATAGCATGTGACAATCATGAGATTTTTGACCTATCATCTTTAGATCCTTCATTGATACCAATCTATGGATATTGGGAGAGTATCCCTATGGGATCTTAACACTGAGAAAGCACTCACAAAAGTTATCTGCTCCTTTCTAGACAACATGTAACAAGCAGGATGTAAATATGTTTTCCGATCACAACTAACATTTGTTGTTGATTCTTTCCTTATCCCCATTTAGGTTCCTTCTAGATTTGATACCATCTTTATTCTTACCTAGTATATTCAACACAGTACCAATGACACTATCAAAAATATTTTTCTCTGCATGCATGGCATCGATACAATTTCCAACTACCAAAGAACAATAAGGAAGACCCCAATTATTGACCTCTTCTTGAATAAAGATTTCTCACTCTTTGTGGGAACAGTACATTGTGATCTCTTACCAAATGCACTGACAAAGTCCTTTACTCTATCACTAACAACCTCCCCTGGTATAGTATTAGGGGCACTCATTCCTCATTTGATCTTTTGAATGCTTTGTGCAACTTTCCATAACCACCCCTTTTAAAAGAAACCTTCAATGATCAAGATATATAATATTTATTCCATGTATTAATAGTATTGAATCAATGTTATCCTCACATACATGCCATGCTTTGGATCCTTTTACACTGTAACCAGGAAAATTCCTATATGCTAGAAAGTCATTAATAGTGCAAAATAATAAAGCATTGAAACGAAATGTCTCTCTATATGAGCAACATAGGTCATCACACCTTATTTCGTTTATTTCTTTAAATCATCAATTAGAGGTTCAAGAAAAATATTAATACCATTGCCATGTTGATTGTGGCCCAATATCAACAAGGACAACATTACATACTTGTTTTTCATAAACATCTAGGAAGGAAGATTGTATATAACAATCATAACATGGCGAGTGCTATGTTGGCTGCTTAATGTGTCATGTGGATTCATCCCATCGATATAAAGCCCAAGTCTTATATTCCTATCTTCTTCACTGAACATAGGGTAAAACAAATCGATTTTCTTCCATTGTGGGGAATTACACGCATGTCATTGGATCCCATCATTGTTTTTATTTGCCTCTGCATATGCCAAGATAAATTTTGTACATCCATGGTATTGGTAAACAAGCATTGAAATTGTGGTATTATAGGTAGATATCACATCACCTTGGTAGGAGGGCCAATTTTGGCCTTACCCGAAGTCATCATTTTTTACCTTTACGCCCCACATTTTGGACAATCTTTCATATTGATATAGTCATTTGAAATATAATGCAATCATTCGGGCTTGCATGTATCTACTTGGCCACCATTCACATCTAAAACAATATTTTCTTCAATTCGTATGTTGAGATTGGAATCTCATTTCCTTCAGGAAGAATTTTTCAACAAAGACAATAGAGATGTGAAGCTTTTGTCACTTCATTTTTTGTTATCCTTCAGAGTATAAAATCTCAACACAACGCTCAGTTTTGTGAACATAGTACAACCTAAATATAACGATCTCTTAGCTTCATGCTCAATGTTACTAAATAAGGAATGGGATTAGTAGGATTTACCCCACAGTTATCTAGCATCACATCAACCATGTCTATTAGAATCGGTTCATTCACATCTACATCATCATCAACAATTTCTTCTTCAACACAGGTACCACAATTGAAATCTACCAATATCATAATAAGAATCTCTCCATTCTAGTACCATTATGTATAAACCTATAACAATCCCATTGCACATGAAATGAATTTTGATTTCATCATTAATGTCGACTTTCAAGTTATTACTATAATTTCTACATGGATAATAGAACCTATATCTAGGGTTGTTCGTATGTTCCTCTATAAATCTTACAAACTAATCAAGACTATGAATAAACTTTAGAGAACAATGATTTGAAATGGACATCCATGATCGATCCATTCGATTATCACAAAGATAATGAGTATTTAATCAGGCTCTTGGAGATTAGGATCTAAAATTAATAATTGGAGACTAGGATTTATATTTTATGGTTTATCGTTTTGAGTTTAGGGTTTATAGATTTAAGGATTAATGTTTACAAATTATGGTTTAGGGTTTTATAATGAATGTGTTCCACCTATCCCATTCTTGAACATCTAATCTCACTAGTAAGTGTACAATGTGTATTTAGTTTTCAAAAATATTTTGATAGCATTTCCCTACAGTTCTTCAAGTACACCTATATAGATGGGAAAATATCCACCTACATATTTACTTAGAGAAAAAATGGGGAAGTGCTAGCAAAACATCTTGAAAACTACTTACAAATTATAGACTTACATTGTAAGTGATATTAGGTGTTCATGAACAGTCCCAAACTAGGGACTATCCAAGATTTACTCCTAATGAGTAAATATGAAATGTGTTACTAAGATAATGCTATGATTTAGAAATTAGGATTTGCATATTAAGGCCAACCTCCATGCCACACATCTATTTGTCATTTATTAGAATTTTTTTTCATAAACTAGGTTGAGGGTTGGTCTCATAAATATTGTTACATGTAATTATATAGATAAACAAAGTTTATCTAAAAGTTTATATGAAAAATTATAAACAAACCAAACAAACAACTATACATGTATTTTAATATTTTAACTAGTCAAACCAAACAACAACTATACATGCTTTTAAAAATTTATAGTTAAACAAACTAAACGAATAGAAAATGTAGCTAAAAATAAAATAAAAAAACAACTTTTATGGCTCAAGTAGGCAGCAGAAGCAGAAGAAAAAGGTGGCAGCAACGGAGGTTAGGGAAGCAGCAATAGGAGGAAGAAGATGGCGATAGAGGCAATCAGAAGCAGGTCAGGGCAACAACAGATCAGGGTTGCATGGGCGGCGGTCAGGGCAACACCAACAGTAGGAAGTTGATGACAACAGTAGCTGAGGCTGAGATGGCGGTGGCAATGATGATGAGACAATAATAACAACACTAGTGAGAGGAGATAAAGAAAGAAGAAATTGCCAAAAGTGAGGAAGAAAGAAAAAAATGTGTGATGAAATAGAGAATGGGGGAAAGTCTTTCTCTTGGGTATTGTTTAGTGATACATAGGCATCAGTCATTGCAAAAAACCAAAAAGTAAGACATCGGGTGTCAGTTTCCCAAAAGAACCGATGACATAGAACAACCGATATCATCGGTTTCCCACTAAATAACCGACACCACATGTACTTATCCCTACTAAAAAATGTAACAACGGTAAGACATTAGGTGTCAGTTGCATAGAAGGACCGATGACATAGATCAACTTATATCATCGATTTCTAACTGAATGACCGACACCACATGTAATTGTCCCTAGTAAAAAACATAACCTAGAAAAGACATTAAGCTCTAGTTGTAGGAGAAAAACCAACGACATAATCCAATTTGGGGGAAATACTTTTCACGTTGCGGGAACCCTTTATCGTTAGTTCTTTTAGAAAAAACCGATGACATAAAGTTTTGGCGGAAAAACTTTTCATGGTGTACTTGACCTACGACGTCAGTTTGTAATGTAAAAACTGACGAAATAGACTTTTTGAAGGAAAAATTCATTTTATGGGAAGGGCTTTGTCATCAATTTTTTACAAATGACACAATCGAACCATATCAAAAGTTTTCACTAAAAATTTGAATTTTGTGGGCTATCTTAGACATTGGTTTTTCATAAAGAAACTGAAGCTATATTAAAAGTGGTACTCGTGTTTTTTTCTTAATCATAAAGACTTGACCAGTAGTGACATTTGTATTATTTCAACTGACGCTATAGGTCTATAGTGTCAGTTTCTTTTGTAGAAATCAACATTAAGAAAAGTGACACCACAAATAAAAAATGTACTAGTTTTTGTTCATTTTCTTCACCTATTCTCACCCCAGTTTTTTTTGTAGAAATCAACATTAAGAAAAGTGACACCACAAATAAAAAATGTACTAGTTTTTGTTCATTTTCTTCACCTATTCTCACCCTATATCCTTCTTATTTTACCCTATCCTTGACTAAGACTAAAACTAAGTTCAACGGTACACTTTAAATCCTACTAAGTCCATATGATGTTATGTAAAGGATAAGCCTGACTTAGACTCTAGGTTAAAATTGAGATCTCTAGAAATAGAGTTGAGACTCATGCACTTAGTGTCTCTTCTCATCTTCTCTTAGTATACTAACTTAACCTAAGTTCATCATTTTTATCTATGTTTCACAAAGATAAACTAAGTGATGTGTGTCGGTAACTCAATTATGTTTTTGGTTTTAGTCTCATAGAAGGCTGGTGGTTTTCATAACACCCCTTCTTCATGAGAAAAACAATTTCACTGTGTGTGTGTGAATTATATATATATATATATATATATATATATATATATATTGTAAGAATATTTTAATATACACAAGGATGTAGAAAGGTGTCCACATAACTTAGAGAAAGAGGGAACAATAAGTTCAAAATTAAGTGAATATAAATTAGATACTAATGGTTAACAAGATCAGGTGATAAAAGTATATATGATCACGTTAACTTGTGGTCATCCAAACCCTAGATTTTATGGCTCCATATTCTAGAAACAACCAATTACTTCTTAGTCTTCATGTGCTTCACATGGATGTAGAAGTATGTGCATGAAAGCATGTAGGTTTTATATGTAGAGATAGGTTATACAAGAACATCGGTAACCAAAATTAGCCTCCAACTCTTTATAATAGTGGGTCTCTAGTGTTAGGACAAACCCCAAGGTGAACTCCAGAGAGAGTGGGAAACAAATTTAGGAGATATATATATCTAAACAAGAGAGTACATGGAGAATGAGGAAGAGAATTGTGACGTCCCTAGATTTTCTAAAACTTAATCTGATGTGTGACATCCAAATTGAAACCCTCACCTAAGTGAGAATCTCAATTTAAACACCTACACTAGGCTAAGAAGAAGAAAATTAGAGGAAGTCGAAGGAAACAATCAGTAGTACATGAACATGAACAATAATAAAACCATACAACACATGTTCATCATTCAACATATAATTACATAATGAATTGTTACAACATTTGATATGAAAAATTGAACAACAAACTTTTACATATACATGTACTACCACTAAACAATGAGATCTTAAGACAATAGGTCCACATGTACATCATCTTGCCATACAACTCACAACTATCTTGGTTCTTCAAAAGCATATGTTCACAACCTAAACAAAGATTACATGTGGTACACGTCAACACAATATACAAGAATATTGTACTGAGTACGCCTACATGTCTTTTATATACCTCTCATTACTAAGCTTGGTAATAAGATAAAACTAATACGTGGTAGTTATAAGGAAAAATAAGAAAAATCATATACTTGCACAAAGATGTTCATTAACAAAAAAGAACACATATTTTAAGCACATTTTCCATTATATATCTATGCATTGACCGCAGAAGGTATTGATGCATTCTCTTGATTCTCAAGGAGCTCAAGATTAATGCCTTTATGATCGACTACCAAAGAGTTAGATCATATGTACAATGTGACCGACTACCAAAGAGTTAGGTCACTTCCATGCACTGTACTACCAAATAGTTTAGTGCTTTCATATAATGGAATAGATATATTATGTTTGATGTGTTCATAGCCATAAGTATGGAATAATCATGCAACATATCATACAAGAACAATCATTTCATCCAATACCATATGCCAAGTATTTTACTACACTTATAACACAAGCATATTATATAATAAGCCAAGAAAGAGGTAATGGCGTACCTTGATCAAGAAAGACAAACCTAATCACATACCTAATATTAGATATATCCTCATGTCAACTACATCTTTGTCAAACCCCTGGTTAAGACAAGATCACATACAATCATCAGATACTCATCATCTCAACCCTAGTTATATCCATTTTAGGGTTTGACTTAGTTCATTAGGATGTGTGCATCATTACTTGCATTCTTATTCTAGATTTATCTTACTCATGTCATTTTTCCAGATTATGATTTATTATATGAACATTAGGTTCTGTATCCTTTTTGTGCACATATTAACCCCATTTTATATGCATTATTCAAATTAGGGTTACAACCCATGCATTAAGGGTCATCTTGATATAACATGAGTTTTGTGCCTCATCATGATCTCATAATTAAATATGAGGTTCCATAAATTTTATCATTTATTGAGAACATATGCATTTATTACATTTTATTTAGGGTTATTAGCCCTAGATAGACATTATAAGTAAATTATATGATTCCATGCATCAACATCATAATTACTGACATCATATGGATTATACATCACATTTAGGAGTTACCGATGCATTTTCATAATTTTCAGGTCACTATTTGATATTTATTACACATGACAAGAGCATTTCACAACTTACATAATATTCCTAACATTCATGCATCAAAACAATGATTTTATGGTTCCATATTGTTCTACTCATTTTTCTGAATATTTGATACTTTATTTGTATTTTTCTAATAAACGAGCTAATTTTCACGAATTATACAAGATTCTGACAGATATTGAAGATTTACCTTTTTGTAGCCAATCACGTTGCGCCATGTGGCCCTGTGGGGGTGCGGCTTCACTAGCCTTACTGGGGTCCAGCCAGTTCGCCTTACTGGGGTCCGGCCGGTTCAGGAGTTTTGAACCCAGTTCATTTTGATTCATCTGGTCTGACTCGCGCTGGGACTCGATTCATCTTGGTCTTGGATTGGGTTTGGAGGCGCCCTCTTTGGTTCTCGCGTTCTCATCGTGAGTTGTGGTCTGCGGTTCCCCGTTCCTCTATGAAGCACCAGTGCTGCCGCTGGTCTATACTCTAGTGAGCAATCCCAGTGATGTGCCGGCTCCTCATTTGTCTCTAAGGCCTCCATCAGCTTCGAGCTCAACTTTCTCACCTCCACGACCACCAGGTTTCTCGATCCTGGCTCCAACTCCTTCTGACCACAAGCTCGCTGCCGAGTCTGCTTCCATGGAAGAGAAAAAAGGGGAAAACCCTGTTGGACCTCCTTGCACAAGGAGGAATGCATTGAATCACCTGACAAGCCTCCAAGAACTCATGCGCTACCTCCATTTGTATAGGGATGATCTCCACAAAGCCTCCAAAGTCAGTCTTCTTCTCCGACGAACTCGAGTTTGTCTACAAGTAGCAACCCCATAAAGCAGCCAAGAATTTACCGTACTCGATTCCATTAATCTCCAACTCTATTTCCCTCTCTTAATTTCCTTCAAAACTGCCTTCTACCTCCACATCCCACTCCCAGCCACGACCTACTTTCCTTGGTGGAGAGGCAATGGGAGTGGGGGGCTCGTTCTTTTTAACATCCTAGGATTTGAGGCCTCAGATAAGTTGATCTTAAAAGAAATGATTGGACTACCCATATCACCAAGGTGCACCTCCTTTTCCGGGAGCCCATCACTAAAGAACTCCATAGTTAAGTGTGCTCAGCTTGGAGTAGTACTAGGATGGGTGACTAGTCGGGAAGTTGATCCTGGCTTGCGCATCAGTGAGGACAAAGTTCCAGTTAAGGCTAGTGGTGTTTTGTGGGGCCAGTCGTCATTCCTGAAACTCTACTAGAACCTTGGGCAGTGGGCCCAGGCGTTACAAATGGTATCAGAGCCAATTCCCCTCTAGTAGGTGGGCCCACATGGGCATGGCATGCCAGTCTTGAGCTGTGCGGTCCAGTCTTGTAGGAAAGGGTTGTCCATGGTTGACGTAGCCACCCTTGCGCTGGTATTCCGTGATCAGGAGTTGGGTGTCCATGGGCCATTGTGGGTCTGCACTGAAATGGGGAAGAGATTATGAGGCCTTACAGTTGAGCCTTGATGAGGACGTCAAGAGTCTAAGTGGGGGAGATTGTAACATCCTAGGATTTGAGGCCTCGAATAAGTTGATCTTAAAAGGAATGATTGGACTACCCATATCACCAAGGTGCACCTCCTTTTCCGGGAGCCCATCACTAAAGAACTCCATAGTTAAGCGTGCTCAGCTTGGAGTAGTACTAGGATGGGTGACCAGTTGGGAAGTTGATCCTGGCTTGCGCGTCAGTGAGGAAAAAGTGTGCAGTTAAGGCTAGTGGTGTTTTGTGGGGCCAGTCGTCATTCCTGAAACTCTACTAGAACCTTGGGTAGTGGGCCCAGGCGTTACATTCTTCCTGTGGCAGCATCCAAAAGACATAATATCTGGGTCTGGGTAGATCATAATGGGGAGGCAAGTGCAACTGCTGGTCTCTTTTTCACTCTCAATCCACAACCTGTGAAGTGGTGGGGGCAGTCACAACTCTATCCTCCCCCCCACAATCTATGTTATAACCGAAGGTAGGAGAACAACTGCAAGTCGTCCGATCATCATCCAAAGGCCAGAGACTCTTCGCCCCATATTGAATCTATGGCTCTTCCTATTTAGAGTCAGCCACCAGTGGATTGAGGATCTAGGGTCAACAACTGGCCACGCAGACCCAACCCAACTAAGGGGAGCATGACAAAATAACAACTTGGGTCCTCAAATCATCAAATATACACATTATTTCCCAAACTTCAAACCTCAATAACTCTCTCTAAGATGCTCCAATTGCCACCAAATTTTAACCATAGCTTTTCTACCCCTCAAGCTACATTCTATTCAATTTGGTGACAAAAATCAACTATTTGACTTGTCAAATAAATACCTCAAAAGGACATAAACTTGGGGATCTTAATCATGATACTAACACCAATTGACATCCATATTATGTCAAAGCACTTGGAATTCTTCAATTACTTAGAAATATGAATTCACTTATGTCCTTAGGTATCCAAATAATCCAAATGTTCACTCCATCACAAGAATGACTGTAAAAAAGTCTTACTTTAAATATATTTAGTAAGAGTCCTAAGCCAGAATTCCTCTATGTAGATAAGTTGAGTCACCTCATGTAAGGTAGAAATGACAAAGTTGAACCCTAGACTTCCCAAGAAGGAAATTGGTCCTTAAGATAGGGGCTTCAAGATACAAGTGAAGTTAACTTTAGGGCAATGAAGAGTCCTAAGAACCTGGAGGAGTGTAAAAAGACTTGGTCTCCACAAAATTCTCAATTCTTGGCTAGTGTTCACCAGTTAACAAATCTATAAATTAAATAAATGAGAGTCAGGTATTAATTATTTATCATTAAGAAAATAAAGATGTGAAACTAAATCCCTTGACTAAATTTGTTCCTAGATTGATCCTCTAAGATTTTGAATCTCACCCATGTGAGGTAATCTATGAAACACTACTTCTGAGAATAATTTGCTTTATGGATAAGATACGCATACATGTTGATCCTTAGACTTCTATTTCATAATATATAATTTTGGAAACCTCATTTAGGCAAGATAGTGGACCTATGATTGAAGATTCAATGATGTAATGTTCACCTACTATATTATCCTTCCCCCATATACCATACATGTAATATACAAGTTTGAAATGAAGAGTTTGTGGTTGTTGAAAACCTTTGGAGATATACTATTTATGGCAAAATATACTACTTTCCTCAACCCTTCTAAATTTAAGCTTCTTTTTTGATGTAAACTCATACACCATGGTGAAAACCTAAGATGAAAAGATGAAAAAAAACCATTTTCTCATTATGAAATCCTAATATGTGTTAATCATATTCACATTAATGATGTTAACTATGACAATTTTGGTAAATAATGCCATGTCTTAATATCAATTTGCATGGGATAATGTGATGAAAGATGAAATCTCAACAAGTAATTTCTTAGCTTCATATGTATGAACATTCTCAGGGTAATAAGAAGATATCTCCTTGATAAGTATAATAATGCCATATTATGAAAACATTACTCAATCATGCATCAATCTCCATAAGATAGGGTGGGTAAACCCTAGATGATCTAAAAGTTAATATGGAATCGTAGGATACATATGAAACTATGATAGACTTGAACCTATAAGTTCTGACCTAGAGGCATTATGAACTCCTTGTTATTACCATAAGTGATGAGATTAGTCTAGATTCTGTCATTTAATATCACAACAAGTCAATTGAATGCAATGATCCCCATTTCTAGGGCTCTAATAGCCAATGTAATATATAAAGTTCATGAACGCTCTATAGATAGTTAATACCAAATTGAGGAATATTTTATTCAATTATGTTGTCATTTCACCTAAAAAGTGTAGTTAGTGATACATTGGTAGTTACACCAGTTCATTGAGTTCAATTATGGTTGATAGGTCTTGCTACCTGACCTTTGAATATTTATGAGGTCAAACATACAATTAAGGACACACATGGAGTAAAATGATTTGTTTATGTATCCTTTTGTGTAATATGGTCAAACAAAGTTATCCAAAGATGTTTGGATCTTTTCGATGCAATTTACTAGGGTGATCATAATAACCCCTATACATTAAGTATCTTCTAGAATACTTTTCACATACGCAACATCAAATTTGGGCATCAACTTGGAGATAATCTACTTGAGCATATTTTGAACCCATGTCTAAATATTAGGATATTTGGACGCTCATACAAAGACATATGATCATTTGAAGTTAAGCTCCACATTGATAAAATAGTCATTGAACTCAAGCAATATGATTATTCAACACCTAATGTGATATTTTAGTGTCAGACCATCCTGTCCCCTTTTTGTATGTAAGTACGTCTTCATGGTGAGGAGTCATGAGATTATTCTTTAGTAGAGAGGATTAGATGATTGTTTCATCATATTCTATATTAGATAGAGTTGGATCAAAATTTAGACTTTGCTGAAATTCTAGAAGGAATCACAATGCTTCACAACTCAAGTTGGATGTTTTCATAGAAAAAAAGGAGATACATAATCTCAGGCATCATGATAACCCTTTACTTAAAGTTTGTGTAGGTGAGAGTGAGAGATTGGACCTCCATAAATGGGTGTTAAGTAGAATTATAGAAACAAGGGTTGTTGCATACTATTGAATCATCCAAGAACAAGCTAGATCTACTAGAAGTGGTTTCACCCACTAGCTATAGTTGCAAAGGATATGCCTAAGGTCCAAGTTTTGATTTTTGGGGAGGATTTTTTTGTTGGTTGATTCTCACAGCGTGAGCATGTGATGATTGTAATATTGGTACATTGTATATGATTTGATAATTAGAAAGACATTTCAACATATTATGTTTGTTTTCATATTTATATAATGCATAAATGCTATATAGTACTAATAATGTTTTTACTTGATGACATATGGTTTAGGTTGAGAACCTGGACATGAGATCATATATATACTCAATAATATTAATTCTTGTTATGCCCCTAGTTAATTATTATTACAGATATTATAAGACAAAAATGCTACATAAGACTAATGTGTATTTTGAATGATGACTATGTATCTTTAGTAGCGATATTGGATATCAATTCAAATACATGGGACCTTGTTAGAGAACAAGTTATATCAGGATAGACCTATTTTGAGAATGACATATGGAAGCCATTGAATGGCAGTTATAGTCATATCTCAATGTTATGTTGGTGAGTGTGATCCTTTGACCTAAAGTCACTACAATGATCAGATGTTGTTTGGTGTACTTTAACACTACCCAACATGACTTAGAATCAGGGTTGAATTACATGTAGTGATTGGGTGAATTGTGACACTTGTGGATTGTTGGCGAGTTATGTATATGGAATTTGTCCCTCCTAACAAAGTTATATCCTAGACACTTGGTAAGTGAGAGTATCAAATGTATGACCATGCTCCTGTGCGGCAATATCTGACATTGAGCTCACACAATCTCAATAGTTTAATAATTAGAAAATGACAACTTCATGTCTCAGTTTCCATATGGATATTTGAAAAACAGGGAATATATGGTCATGGTATCATTGGTCACTTATAGGTAATATTTGTTTTCAACTCATTCCAATTTCGTGGGTAGAAATGATGTGTTGCTTGATATCCTTCTTTTCTTGTGAGGTGATTGACATTAGTATCAAAATAATGTGGAACCTTGATAACACCAATTTTTGTGATGTTTTAGACTATTTTTCTATTATCAAAACTGCCCTTTTTAGCTATTTTCCTCTCTTTTAAAAGTACTTTCGCAATAATTGGCCAAACGACACTCTTAATTTAATATTTCCATCTTTTGCAGAGTTTTCCTCCTATTTTGACCCATTTATCGTCAATAAGGCCTCCCGGCCCACAAGCAAGTTCCACCTGCATCGACCTTCCAGATGGCCGATAAGATCACTACCCGACAGGGTAAGCGCAACGCACCGACACGCGACATGAGGATGCCGCGCAAGAAGGAACTAGCGGGCGATACGTCTTTTACCCAACAGGGAGCCGAGCTCACCACGACAACTAAAGCTTGTCGCGTGACACATGCCACCCACCGGCAGGCACCGCTCGTCATGTGACCGACAACCGACATCCTTGTGTTGGGCGATACCGATACCGGCCGTCCACCGACCGCAAAGATAAGGGGGACACGTGGCGCCCTGAGCACCATAACTTCCCCCAACCGCTGCCTATAAATAGCAGCTACAGGAAGGTGAAAAAATAGGTCGGAACCCTGCGCAAGTCACCTCAGGAAAACTACAAGGAGCGAGTGTATCATGCCTCAGTGCTGTGCCGGGCGATCCTAGGTGAGCTCTTCCCCATCCCGAGAGGGAGGTGAACGGTTCACTTAGGGTCGTCCCGGGTGACACTACAGGCCGATATCGGCCGACATGGATCTCTGACTTAAGGGACCGATACTAGATACATCACTCTAGCCCGATGTGATATCGACCGCGATACACTCTGCTCGTCACGGCGTGTCGCCCGAGAGGGTGCTGCCCGACATGAGCGTATCGGGCAAGGGTCCTCACACGATGCAATCCGCCCATCATGGTGTGTCGCCTGAGAGGGTGTGCCACCCGACACGGTTGTATCGGGCTAGGCTCCTGGCCGGTATCAGGCTGGATGGTCCACTGTAGTCTGTTGTCCTTCTATATCAAGAAGGCGATATCTATCTTTATTTCTGTCATTTAATTCTTTTACTCCTGCATTGTAATCAAACATTTATACTTTATATGTTAATAGAAATAGAAGAGTTTAATTATCTGCTGCTTTATGCTTGGTACCCTTGTTGGATGATTACTATGTTTAATATCTGAACTCTAGCTTGCACGTTGGATCGCATTTCGATTATCTACTGAATCGTGTTTTCCCGTCACAACAGCCTTGAGAGAGGTGTTGTGGATCTAGTGTTTGGTCCGATTCTGGATTACGAGAGTGCCCAGAATCAGAGTTGTTTTAGTAACCTTTCCACTCTAACCTAAGTCCAGCAACCTCGAGAGTGGTGTTGATGCTTAGTTAGAGGTACCCGCTTTGAGAGGAGGGGTACAGGATGTTCCTGCTGCCGCTTGTTTTAGCGAAGTTTTCTCCTTCGTACCTTGCTTTAGTTTTAGTATTATCTCTCTATTCCTGTTGCATGAAAATCCCTAAAAACTGCTAAATGGTTAAAACCTAAGTTTTCCTTGTAACTCCAATTGGAGATAGGGTTTTCTTTTGCTTTATCGATCTTGTTTTGACGTTCCCTTTTGGGAATTTTATCATATCTCTACCCTTGTCAGAGTGTAGCGTGTCGATTCTGTATTCTGAACACTACCACCCTTGTCCCTGTGTTCGACCCCGTATATCTACTTCGACCCCGTAAACAAAGTTGCGGGGGCCTAGAAGGATTCGGGTTATAAATGTAAAAGCTCGACTACCTCAAATCCGCCTCCAATTTTAGGACACACAATTTAGGCCGGTCAACTTTTTGGCACCGTTGCCCGGGACAAGGAAAAATGGTACTGTAGACGAATCCGAATCTACTAACTATACTCCCGTGCCTCATGCTTAGAAATGAGCTTGAAAGCACTCTTTTTTTTGTTATTTTATTATCATTATTGTTTGCATAAAATAAATAACTCTACTTTCTAAACTTGATTTCTCGTGCCATTTCAGGAACTCTGAAGAAAGGTGACCTGTTCCATCGAGCTCTGACACCATGTCTCATTGTGAGTAATCTCTGTCTGAGGGTGAACGTCAAGGCCGAGATGGGATTCCGCACCAGCCCAGCTTGGTTGTCTAGATGTTTGCTTACATAAAAAGACAAGACACTATCATCAACCAGCTGGCACAGGGAGCGCTCCCCAGTCCTAGAGCTCTGAATTCCATGCAACACCAGATGGCAAGTCTGCAGAAGCGCCAATGAGAGGTCGATCAACTATTGGCCCAGATGGCCGCTCTGAGAAAGGACCCTGCAGGAAAGACACTCTCCTACCCTGAAACTGCCAGAATGGCAGTACTAAGATCTGGGAAGATGGTGGAGCGCACTGATGAAGCCATACCAAAGCCTGAGCCAAGGTCTGAGAGTGTGATTCCGGCAGAGGACAAAGGTAGACAAGCAGAAGCTCGAGAGCCTACACAGAAGCCTTCTGATGAGCTATCTAGTGGGAGGAATCCTTATGCTCCCAGGCTACCGTTTCCGTATAAACTGATCAAGGCAAATCTGAAAAAGCGTCACGAAAGATTCATGGACTCGATCAGGAAATTGCATCTTGAAGTCCCCTTCCTTGACGCCTTGGAGGAGATGCCGACCTATGCCAAGTTCCTCAAGGATCTTATCACGAAGAAAAGAAGAGGAGGAAGGGTTGAGACCGTGCACCTAGCGTCTTCTTCCTCAGCTTTCGTGAAGCCTAACCTGCCAAACAAAAGAAGAGACCCTGGAGCTTTTACGATCCTATTTGCCATCGGGGACAACGTTGAGCAAAAAGGTCTTTCCGACTTAGGGGCAAGCATCAGCCTCATGCCCCTGAGCTTCGCGCAAAGGTTGGGTTTAACCGAAATGGTTCGTACCAATATGAGGATCGAACTGGCAGACCATACCTTTAAGAGACCAGTCAGCGTTGTTGAAGATGTGCCGATCAGGGTCGGTAATTTCTTCATTCCTTGCGACATAGTCGTCATTGATACAACTGAGGACCCCCGCTGCCCGATCATCTTTGGACGTCCTTTCCTGGCAACAGGAAGGGCGTTGATTGATGTTTCTGAAGGGATTATCACGCTAAGGGTCGGAAACGACCACCTGGACTTCAAGCTGAAGGAGGTAATGAAGGGTCCTTCCCTATCTGAATCGGCATGCTTTGCGGACAGCTACGATAAATTCTGCGAGGAGATAGAGGAGGACATCTGGATAGTGGACCCCCTTGCGAGGGCTGTAAGCTGTCAGGATTCCGACATCGAAGATCCTGAAGTTGCGAAGTATCTCGACCTTTTTGACCTGTCTGATGGAGATCTGCACGAAGAAGATGAGGTGGTGGAGTCCGTGAAGTATGCCTCTCTCGAGGAGGAGCCTCAAGAGAAGGCATCCACAGCAAATCCTGAGTTGAAACCATTGCCCGAAGGTCTGAAATATGAATTCTTAGATGAAGAAGAGAGAAATCCTGTCATCGTCAACGCCAATCTTTCGAGAGACCAGTTGGACCGACTTCTTCAGGAGTTGAGACTCCACAGGGGGGCTATAGGATATTCAGTAGAGGACATCAAAGGCCTTAGCCCCGCCTTATGCATGCATCACATCAACTTGGAAGAATCCGTCAAGCCTCTGGCTCAGCCCCAGAGGAACTTGAATCAGATGCTCAAGGAAGTCGACAAGAAAGAGGTAATAAATCTAAGGGATGTGCGAATCATTTACCCAATCAGCGATGGCAACTGGGTGAGTCTGATCCACGTAGTACCCAAAAAGAGCGGGATGACAGTGGTGAAGGGAGAAAAGGGCGACGAGGTGGCGGTTAGGACCGTCACCGGATGGCGGATGTGCATAGATTAAAGAAAGCTAAACCAGGCTACCAAAAAAGATCATTTTCCGCTACCTTTTATTGACCAAGTTCTTGAAAGATTAGCATATCATGACTTTTTCTGTTTCCTTGATGGCTTTTTAGGATTTTACCAGGTACCCATCCTACCTGACGACTAGGAGAAAACAAGGTTCACCTGCCTCTATGGAACTTATGCTTTCAGAAGGATGCCCTTCGGACTCTGCAATGCTCCCGCCACATTCCAAAGATGCATGATATCAATGTTTTCAGATTTTTTAGAAGATATCGTAGAAGTTTTCATGGACGATTTTTCAGTCTATGGAAAGGACTTCGATACCTGCCTAAAGAATCTATCTTTGGTTCTACAAAGGTGCGAGGAGAACAACCTAGTTTTAAACTCAGAAAAGTGCCATTTCATGGTACGAGAGGGCATTGTTCTGGGGCATAAGATCTCAAGGCGTGGAATCGAGGTGGATACTAGCAAGGTCGAAGCCATATCTAAGCTTCCTCCGCCGAAGTCTGTGACGGGAGTGAGGAGCTATGACAGAGTGGATCTTGGATTAATTTTGTGGACAAAACTTCTTTTAAGGTGTGTAGGATGTGATGGAGTGAACTTTTGATGTTCTTAATTATCCGATTGGATAATTGAATCATGAATTGGAGATTAGAATAATGGACATATGTCAATATGTAATGTGACGATGATGATGATGTATATATGTTTGATGTTAATATTATTATTAATGATCCATGATACATGTGATATAAACCCTAATTATGAACCACCTTGGATTAAGTGTTTGACTGATCAAATAAGTGAATCATGGTGTCAAAATTGGATTGGACGTAATGTGGATAGCGATGAATCTATGGATAAAGTTTCATAGTACTTCTATGTTCCTAGAAGGAGATATTGAGGTATGGAAATAATATATTAATGTACATATATTTAGGCATGATAGAAACATGTTTTAATTGTGCTTAGCTCTAAGTTTGATATAAGCCCCGACCACATGCTTCACTGGATTGTACTATGGATCCTAGTCCTAGTGGCAGCGCAATCAGTGGGCTGAGGTTCCATAGATAGGCTCGTATGGAGGGTTAGTGTTTGACCCTTGGATTGGAACTATCAAGCGACACACAACTGACCCTTCCTTGGAACCGCCTGGAGATCACAGAGCAGAGAAAATAGAAACTTCCACGCATCCACGATCAGCGATCGTGGGATGGAAGGAGGGAAAGATGGGACAATTGTATTCCGTGTAGAAGAGGTAATCTATGACCCTGACCCCTCCCTCATGTAATATGAAGCTGAGTGCCATGAGAGCTCCTTCTCCACTGCCTCTCGACTGCAAGTTCTATGTGTTTCAAGAAAAGAGGTTCTAGAGGGAGAAGGACCACGACAAGGATAAAGGAAGCTATCCTTCCCCGGAGTCCCGTGGTCATAGGAGACTAGCTAAGTTTTAAGTCCAGTCAACTAAAAAGTCTGTGCTACCTGGACTCCTCCAACTTCACCGGAGGTTAGGGCGAGACCGGTGGATGGCAGATAGGCCACACTGCTGCATGACCGCGCACCAGAGGAGGGCACCACGGCGGCGGCCATGGATAGTGAGTTCATCGTCATGGATATCTGTCAATGATCTCCAAGCGATGGCAACCTAGTAGAGAAGGAGCTGCAACACTAAACCCTAGACCGGAGAGGCCGCACTAGACAGAGGCAATAAACCCGCGATGGCAAGCCCAGATGCGAAGCAGAGAGGGCGGAGTAGCACCTTGATCGGGTTGCTAGCTCGCCAGAGACGATGTCGGCGGCTGAGGTTCTGCGTGCTGGAGGAGATCCTCCAGTGGCGGCGCTTATGCAGGAGCCTAGAACGAGTAGGAGCTTCTTGCCATCGATCTCTTACCAGTGATCTTCCTCTACGGCGGCGCTCGGGTCCAGGGCAGAGAACGAGGGAGCCGCACAACTGAAGGCTGGCGTATGACGCGATGCGTGAAGGGAGAAAAGCGAGCGCCTGAACCAGAAATAGCTCGATGCTGAACCGCCGGGTCACCCAGGCCAAAGAAGAGAAGCACCTCTCACAGGCCACGTGGCGCCCCGCAATTGGTCCAATGAAGGTAAATCTTCAGTAATTTACCAGATCTTGTATAAATAATAAAAAATAGACCGATTATCATAAAAATACAAGTAATATACCAAAATTCTCAGAAAAATGAGTAGAACACAATGAAAGCATAATATCAGGATTTTGAAGAACTAATATTAGTGATATCATGTAAGATGTGTAATGCTTCTCTAATGGATAATAAATAGCAAATGATGACATAAAATTATGGAAAAATATCAATAAGTCCATAATCATGTCTACAATGCCTATGATATTAGATATGGTCCTGTTACGACACAAAATCATGTAATTTTCTTAATATGTCTAATTAGGGCTAATAATCCTAATACAATGCAATTAATACATACATGCTCAATAAATGGTGAAATTTACAGAGTAATCTCATATCAGTATCTGGAACCTCAGAATTAAATATGAGATCAGGATGATACCCAAAATCCATGTTATACAATGATGTTTGTTCTTAATGTGATATAAGCCCTAATATGCTTAAGGATATGATCTAGGGTTAATATGTGCACATAATCATATGAAATCAAATAATCAGATTAGTGATCATAATCTGGAATACAACATCAGTAACGTCAATCCTAGATAATAAGAAGAGATAGACAAGAAATAATAATGAGAATATCTTAATGAGTAAGCAAACCCTAAAATGGATATCGATTAGGGTTAAGATGAGAAGTATGATGATGAGAACCTAATAGTGATATGTGATCTTATCTTAATCAGGTTTAACCAAAGATATAGTTGACCTGAGGAACATATGTGATGAATAGGATGTCTTGATCTAAGGTACGCCATTACCTCTTACTTGGCTTATTATACAATACGCTTGTGTTATATGAGTAGTAAAATACTTGGCATATGGTATTGATTGAAATGATTGTTCTTGTATGCTATGTTGCTTGATTCTCCATACTGATTGCTATGAACACATGAAACATAAGATATCTGGTCCATTATATGATACCACTAAATCTCTTTGGTAGAATAGTGCATTGATGAAAGTACTAAATCTCTTTGGCAGAATAGTACATGTGAGCACTAAATCTCTTTGGCAGAATAGTGCATTTGTGAAGTACTAAATCTCTTTGGCAGAATAGTGCATTTGTGAAGTACTAAATCTCTTTGGCAGAATAGTACATGTGAGCACTAAATCTCTTTGGTAGAATAGTGCATGTGGTTAATCAAGTTTACATATAATGGAAATGTGCCTAAAATATGTGTTCTCTTCTGGTAACAAATATCTTTGTGCAACTATACGCCTTTTCTTATATTTTGTTTAATGCTGCCAAGTATTAGTTTTATCTTATTGCCAAGATATGATGAGAGGTATATAAAAAGACACGTAGGCGTACTCAGTACAATATTCATGAAATATTGTGCTGACGTGTACCGTATGTAATCTTTTGTTTAGGTTGTGGTTATGCTCTTGAAGATCCAGGATAGTGAGAGTTGTATAGCGAGCTGATGTACAGGTGGACCTGTTGTCTTAAGATCCTGCAGTCTAGTGGTAGTACATGTATATGTTTAGTAGTTTGCTGTTCAATATGTAATATCAAATGTTGTAACAATTCATGTTGTAATTATATGTTGAATGGTGAACATGTGTGTATGGTTTTATTATTGTTCATGTAAATGTGCTACTGTGTTTCCTTTTGACTCCCTTGATTTTCTCTTTCTTAGCCTAGTGTGGGATGTTTAAATTGGGATTCTCACTGAGGTGAGGGTTTCAATTTGGACGTCACACATTAGATTAAGTTTTAGAAAATCCGGGGACGTCACAGGTGGTATCAGAGCATGAACAATAGCAAAACCTGACATTTGCTCATTATGCAACTCAAAACCTAAAGAACCTTGAACCTTAATAATCATTAGGGTTAGATTAGTCATCTTTTAGAGATTAGGTCTGACCTAGCCTCTAGGTTAGCACCTAGATGTCTGAGAACTAGGTCTAGACTGGTGCTTGTTGAGTAGCAAGTCCTTAGATGTCTTTCTTTCCTTGTAGTGCAGCGGTATGGGACGTTTCATTATTTGGAAATGATGTGCATCAAGGGAAGAGAAATCCTAGACATATAGCGCTCGTTGTCTAGGATAGCTACACTAGTCTACACCATGTTCTCACCCTTTTCACTAGTTTTCATGACACTGGACTCTCTACTATGTGTGGGACACTCGTTTCTGGTTTTGGTTTTTGATTCCAAATGAATCGAACCTCGATAGTTTTCTCTGACGCTTGTTTTATCGGAGAAAAACTATATAATATCTTAATATTTATATGTATTACAAAAATGTGTCCCCACACATGTACGAGTAGGAGGTGGTCATGCTACCTAAGTGAAAGTGAATGACATCAGTCTAGAAGAGAGAGTAGTTTTAGATTAGATGTCTAGAGCCTTGTTGGTATATACGATAGATGGAATAGATGGATAAGTTGATGATATGATGTAAGTCTTATATAGAAGATATAAGATGGTTTATGATGATCTGTGTTTGTCTTTGAGGACTTAAGTTCAATTTTGAGGATGCAAGATAAGTTTTCATGTTGCAAGTAAATAGGCTTTTATGAGATAAGATATGCTAAGTTAAGACAAGGATGTGGATCAGCCTGAGCCTCAAGCTCTTTTACAAAGGAGGACCTCTAGTGTTGGGACCAGTTTTAGGGTTAACTCCAGAGAGAGTGAGACCCATTGGGAGAAGGTTAGAGAACCTAAACTCCAAGATATCAGAATTATGAGATATGTGATATGATATGTACTAAACTAGAGTACTCCTGAGTGATTGAGTTGAGTCACTTTATGTATGATTCCTATAGTCTATTTGAACCCTAGATGTCCTTGGGATGACCAAACCCTAGAGTCCGAGAGAGGCTGGTTATGTGTGCATATGTGAACATGGATATGAGTACCTACCATCTGGGTGAGGGAGAGAGAGTCCCAAGACCCTGGAGGAGGTAGCTATGTTAGTTTCTGTGAAGCCTCATACTCGGATTGGTGGTTTCCCACGTAGGAATCTAGTGGAGTATATAAGAGAGTTTTGTGTAAGGATGTTTCATGGTTAGAGATCTATGAAGAGTATATCATGCCGTGTTTTGGTTTGTGCTTATGTGGCTAGAGCTTGTAAGGCTATCACTAGTGTCAACGAGGTAAACTAAGAACCCTAGACCAGGAGAGGGAAGATAAAGTATATGCACGTGAGATACTCATAGAGTTGAGTGAGCTCAGAGAGAGACTGAGCATGTCACTACCCTCGTGGTATGGGTTAGAAGAACCTCAGTTGGACTAGATAAAAGTTTTGATATATGTTTAACGAGCCACTTGCATAAGTTGGTTTAGCACAACTATGATATAATATGTCTAAGGATATGATCTGATCTCGAGATGTGATATATATACATGATATAATGGAAACCTAGAGATGGTTTAATAGATATTGATGCATACATGGTTAACCGTATACATGAATAATGATGATAATGTGATATTGTTGGTTAATCTTGTAATGAAATCACTAGTAAATGTTGTAATTTATTATGAGTAATGAAGCAAGATCATATGAATGAAATAAGTTACACGAGGAGTTAATCTTAGTGCTTAACAAAAATGGAAAATATAGTTTGACAGTTAGCACAACATAATTCTTATGACACCTTGATGTGATCTAGATGGATAAAATGGGTTAACCATAGTTAACTCCCTCCTAAAAGGCATATATTAATGATGAACATGTTCTATTAATTAGCTAAATAAAAAGTTGTTGACACCTTCATATAATGGTTTAAGATTAGTTAACTCCTTTAGAACATGGTAATATGATGTGGGAACCCTAATGCATGGATAAAGATAAGGATGCAACCCTGACATATGAGATATGTCATGACATAAATAGAGTTTCCAAACCCTTTTTTGAGCCTTCTATGGAGTGAGGTTTCACCTTTGGTGCTTTTGAAACCTCCTAATAGTGCTTTGGATACATGGTTCTAGGTAACCTTTGAGGATATGTTACACATAGGATAGTGCCCTACATATGAAAGAAGATCCTTAGTTTTTCCTTAGAGTATGAGTGTGGTTTACTTTCGAGGACGAAAGTTCTTTTAAGATGTATATGATGTGACAGAGTGGATCTTGGATTAATTTTGTGGACAAAACTTATTTTAAGGTGTGTAGGATGTGATGGAGTGAACTTTTGATGTTCTTAATTATCCGATTGGATAATTGAATCATGAATTGGAGATTAGAATAATGGACATATGTCAATATGTAATGTGACGATGATGATGATGTATATATGTTTGATGTTGATATTATGATTAATGATCCATGATACATGTGATATAAACCCTAATTATGAACCACCTTGGATTAAGTGTTTGACTGATCAAATAAGTGAATCATGGTGTCAAAATTGGATTGGACGTAATGTGGATAGCGATGAATCTATGGATAAAGTTTCATAGTACTTCGATGTTCCTAGAAGGAGATATTGAGGTATGGAAACGATATATTAATGTACATATATTTAGGCATGATAGAAACATGTTTTAATTGTGCTTAGCTCTAAGTTTGATATAAGCCCCGACCACATGCTTCACTGGATTGTATTATGGATCCTAGTCCTAGTGGCAGCGCAATCAGTGGGCTGAGGTTCCATAGATAGGCTCGTATGGAGGGTTAGTGTTTGACCCTTGGATTGGAACTATCAAGCGACACACAACTGACCCTTCCTTGGAACCGCCTAGAGATCACAGAGCAGAGAAAATAGAAACTTCCACGCATCCACGATCAGCGATCGTGGGATGGAAGGAGGGAAAGATGGGACAATTGTATTCCGTGTAGAAGAGGTAATCTAGACCCTGACCCCTCCCTCATGTAATATGAAGCTGAGTGCCATGAGAGCTCCTTCTCCACTGCCTCTCGACTGCAAGTTCTATGCGTTTCAAGAAAAGAGGTTCTGGAGGGAGAAGGACCACGACAAGGATAAAGGAAGCTATCCTTCCCCGGAGTCCCGTGGTCATAGGAGACTGGCTAAGTTTTAAGTCCAGTCAACTACAAAGTCTGTGCTACCTGGACTCCTCCAACTTCACCGGAGGTTAGGGCGAGACCGGTGGATGGTAGATAGGCCACACTGCTGCATGACCGCGCACCAGAGGAGGGCACCACGGCGGCGGCCATGGACAGTGAGTTCATCGTCATGGATATCTGTCAATGATCTCCAAGCGATGGCAACCTAGTAGAGAAGGAGCTGCAGCACTAAACCCTGGACCGGAGAGGCCGCACTGGACAGAGGCAATAAACCGGCGATGGCAAGCCCGGATGCGAAGCAGAGAGGGCGGAGTAGCACCTTGATCGGGTTGCTAGCTCACCGGAGACGATGTCGGCGGCTGAGATTCTGCGTGCTGGAGGAGATCCTCCAGTGGCGGCGCTTATGCAGGAGCCTAGAACGAGTAGGAGCTTCTTGCCATCGATCTCTTACCGGTGATCTTCCTCTACGGCGGCGCTCGGGTCCAGGGCAGAGAACGAGGGAGCCGCACAACTGAAGGCTGGCGTATGACGCGATGCGTGAAGGGAGAAAAGCGAGCGCCTGAACCAGAAATAGCTCGATGCTGAACCGCCGGGTCACCCAGGCCAAAGAAGAGAAGCACCTCTCACAGGCCACGTGGCGCCCCGCAATTGGTCCAATGAAGGTAAATCTTCAGTAATTTACCAGATCTTGTATAAATAATAAAAAATAGATCGATTATCATAAAAATACAAGTAATATACCAAAATTCTCAGAAAAATGAGTAGAACACAATGAAAGCATAATATCAGGATTTTGAAGAACTAATATTAGTGATATCATGTAAGATGTGTAATGCTTCTCTAATGGATAATAAATAGCAAATGATGACATAAAATCATGGAAAAATATCAATAAGTCCATAATCATGTCTACAATGCCTATGATATCAGATATGGTCCTGTTACGACACAAAATCATGTAATTTTCTTAATATGTCTAATTAGGGCTAATAACCCTAATATAATGCAATTAATACATACATGCTCAATAAATGGTGAAATTTACAGAGTAATCTCATATCAGTATCTGGAACCTCAGAATTAAATATGAGATCAGGATGATACCCAAAATCCATGTTATACAATGATGTTTGTTCTTAATGTGATATAAGCCCTAATATGCTTAAGGATATGATCTAGGGTTAATATGTGCACATAATCATATGAAATCAAATAATCAGATTAGTGATCATAATCTGGAATACAACATCAGTAACGTCAATCCTAGCTAACAAGAAGAGATAGACAAGAAATAATAATGAGAATATCTTAATGAGTAAGAAAACCCTAAAATGGATATCGATTAGGGTTAAGATGAGAAGTATGATGATGAGAACCTAATAGTGATATGTGATCTTATCTTAATCAGGTTTAACCAAAGATATAGTTGACCTGAGGAACATATGTGATGAATAGGATGTCTTGATCTAAGGTACGCCATTACCTCTTACTTGGCTTATTATACAATACGCTTGTGTTATATGAGTAGTAAAATACTTGGCATATGGTATTGATTGAAATGATTGTTCTTGTATGCTATGTTGCTTGATTCTCCATACTGATTGCTATGAACACATGAAACATAAGATATCTGGTCCATTATATGATACCACTAAATCTCTTTGGTAGAATAGTGCATTGATGAAAGTACTAAATCTCTTTGGCAGAATAGTACATGTGAGCACTAAATCTCTTTGGCAGAATAGTGCATTTGTGAAGTACTAAATCTCTTTGGCAGAATAGTGCATTTGTGAAGTACTAAATCTCTTTGGCAGAATAGTACATGTGAGCACTAAATCTCTTTGGTAGAATAGTGCATGTGGTTAATCAAGTTTACATATAATGGAAATGTGCCTAAAATATGTGTTCTCTTCTGGTAACAAATATCTTTGTGCAACTATACGCCTTTTCTTATATTTTGTTTAATGCTACCAAGTATTAGTTTTATCTTATTGCCAAGATATGATGAGAGGTATATAAAAAGACACGTAGGCGTACTCAGTACAATATTCATGAAATATTGTGCTGACGTGTACCGTATGTAATCTTTTGTTTAGGTTGTGGTTATGCTCTTAAAGATCCAGGATAGTGAGAGTTGTATAGCGAGCTGATGTACAGGTGGACCTGTTGTCTTAAGATCCTGTAGTCTAGTGGTAGTACATGTATATGTTTAGTAGTTTGCTGTTCAATATGTAATATCAAATGTTGTAACAATTCATGTTGTAATTATATGTTGAATGGTGAACATGTGTGTATGGTTTTATTATTGTTCATGTACATGTGCTACTATGTTTCCTTCTGACTCCCTTGATTTTCTCTTTCTTAGCCTAGTGTGGGATGTTTAAATTGGGATTCTCACTGAGGTGAGGGTTTCAATTTGGACGTCACACATTAGATTAAGTTTTAGAAAATCCGGGGACGTCACAGGTGGTATAAGAGCATGAACAATAGCAAAACCTGACATTTGCTCATTATGCAACTCAAAACCTAAAGAACCTTGAACCTTAATAATCATTAGGGTTAGATTAGTCATCTTTTAGAGATTAGGTCTGACCTAGCCTCTAGGTTAGCACCTAGATGTCTGAGAACTAGGTCTAGACTGGTGCTTGTTGAGTAGCAAGTCCTTAGATGTCTTTCTTTCCTTGTAGTGCAGCGGTATGGGACGTTTCACTATTTGGAAATGATGTGCATCAAGGGAAGAGAAATCCTAGACATATAGCGCTCGTTGTCTAGGATAGCTACACTAGTCTACACCATGTTCTCACCCTTTTCACTAGTTTTCATGACACTGGGCTCTCTACTATGTGTGGGACACTCGTTTCTGGTTTTGGTTTTTGATTCCAAATGAATCGAACCTCGATAGTTTTCTCTGACGCTTGTTTTATCGGAGAAAAACTATATAATATCTTAATATTTATATGTATTACAAAAATGTGTCCCCACACATGTACGAGTAGGAGGTGGTCATGCTACCTAAGTGAAAGTGAATGACATCAGTCTAGAAGAGAGAGTAGTTTTAGATTAGATGTCTAGAGCCTTGTTGGTATATATGATAGATGGAATAGATGGATAAGTTGATGATATGATGTAAGTCTTATATAGAAGATATAAGATGGTTTATGATGATCTGTGTTTGTCTTTGAGGACTTAAGTTCAATTTTGAGGATGCAAGATAAGTTTTCATGTTGCAAGTAAATAGGCTTTTATGAGATAAGATATGCTAAGTTAAGACAAGGATGTGGATCAGCCTGAGCCTCAAGCTCTTTTACAAAGGAGGACCTCTAGTGTTGGGACCAGTTTTAGGGTTAACTCCAGAGAGAGTGAGACCCATTGGGAGAAGGTTAGAGAACCTAAACTCCAAGATATCAGAATTATGAGATATGTGATATGATATGTCCTAAACTAGAGTACTCCTGAGTGATTGAGTTGAGTCACTTTATGTATGATTCCTATAGTCTATTTGAACCCTAGATGTCCTTGGGATGACCAAACCCTAGAGTCCGAGAGAGGCTGGTTATGTGTGCATATGTGAACATGGATATGAGTATTTACCATCTGGGTGAGGGAGAGAGAGTCCCAAGACCCTGGAGGAGGTAGCTATGTTAGTTTCTGTGAAGCCTCATACTCGGGTTGGTGGTTTCCCACGTAGGAATCTAGTGGAGTATATAAGAGAGTTTTGTGTAAGGATGTTTCATGGTTAGAGATCTATGAAGAGTATATCATGTCGTGTTTTGGTTTGTGCTTATGTGGCTAGAGCTTGTAAGGCTATCACTAGTGTCAACGAGGTAAACTAAGAACCCTAGACCAGGAGAGGGAAGATAAAGTATATGCACGTGAGATACTCATAGAGTTGAGTGAGCTCAGAGAGAGACTGAGCATGTCACTACCCTCGTGGTATGGGTTAGAAGAACCTCAGTTGGACTAGATAAAAGTTTTAATATATGTTTAACGAGCCACTTGCATAAGTTGGTTTAGCACAACTATGATATAATATGTCTAAGGATATGATCTGATCTCGAGATGTGATATATATACATGATATAATGGAAACCTAGAGATGGTTTAATAGATATTGATGCATACATGGTTAACCGTATACATGAATAATGATGATAATGTGATATTGTTGGTTAATCTTGTAATGAAATCACTAGTAAATGTTGTAATTTATTATGAGTAATGAAGCAAGATCATATGAATGAAATAAGTTACACGAGGAGTTAATCTTAGTGTTTAACAAAAATGGAAAATATAGTTTGACAGTTAGCACAACATAATTCTTATGACACCTTGATGTGATCTAGATGGATAAAATGGGTTAACCATAGTTAACTCCCTCCTAAAAGGCATATATTAATGATGAACATGTTCTATTAATTAGCTAAATAAAAAGTTGATGACACCTTCATATAATGGGTTAAGATTAGTTAACTCCTTTAGAACATGGTAATATGATGTGGGAACCCTAATGCATGGATAAAGATAAGGATGCAACCCTGACATACGAGATATGTCATGACATAAATAGAGTTTCCAAACCCTTTTTTGAGCCTTCTATGGAGTGAGGTTTCACCTTTGGTGCTTTTGAAACCTCCTAATAGTGCTTTGGATACATGGTTCTAGGTAACCTTTGCGGATATGTTACACATAGGATAGTGCCCTACATATGAAAGAAGATCCTTAGTTTTTCCTTAGAGTATGAGTGTGGTTTACTTTCGAGGACGAAAGTTCTTTTAAGATGTATATGATGTGACAGAGTGGATCTTGGATTAATTTTGTGGACAAAACTTATTTTAAGGTGTGTAGGATGTGATGGAGTGAACTTTTGATGTTCTTAATTATCCGATTGGATAATTGAATCATGAATTGGAGATTAGAATAATGGACATATGTCAATATGTAATGTGACGATGATGATGATGTATATATGTTTGATGTTGATATTATGATTAATGATCCATGATACATGTGATATAAACCCTAATTATGAACCACCTTGGATTAAGTGTTTGACTGATCAAATAAGTGAATCATGGTGTCAAAATTGGATTGGACGTAATGTGGATAGTGATGAATCTATGGATAAAGTTTCATAGTACTTCGATATTCCTAGAAGGAGATATTGAGGTATGGAAACGATATATTAATGTACATATATTTAGGCATGATAGAAACATGTTTTAATTGTGCTTAGCTCTAAGTTTGATATAAGCCCCGACCACATGCTTCACTGGATTGTACTATGGATCCTAGTCCTAGTGGCAGCGCAATCAGTGGGCTGAGGTTCCATAGATAGGCTCGTATGGAGGGTTAGTGTTTGACCCTTGGATTGGAACTATCAAGCGACACACAACTGACCCTTCCTTGGAACCGCCTGGAGATCACAGAGCAGAGAAAATAGAAACTTCCACGCATCCACGATCAGCGATCGTGGGATGGAAGGAGGGAAAGATGGGACAATTGTATTCCGTGTAGAAGAGGTAATCTACGACCCTGAACCCTCCCTCATGTAATATGAAGCTGAGTGCCATGAGAGCTCCTTCTCCACTGCCTCTCGACTACAAGTTCTATGCATTTCAAGAAAAGAGGTTCTGGAGGGAGAAGGACCACGACAAGGATAAAGGAAGCTATCCTTCCCCGGAGTCCCGTGGTCATAGGAGACTGGCTAAGTTTTAAGTCCAGTCAACTACAAAGTCTGTGCTACCTGGACTCCTCCAACTTCACCGGAGGTTAGGGCGAGACCGGTGGATGGTAGATAGGCCACACTGCTGCATGACCGCGCACCAGAGGAGGGCACCACGGCGGCGGCCATGGACAGTGAGTTCATCGTCATGGATATCTGTCAATGATCTCCAAGCGATGGCAACCTAGTAGAGAAGGAGCTGCAGCACTAAACCCTAGACCGGAGAGGCCGCACTGGATAGAGGCAATAAACCGGCGATGGCAAGCCCGGATGCGAAGCAGAGAGGGCGGAGTAGCACCTTGATCGGGTTGCTAGCTCGCCGAAGACGATGTCGGCGGCTGAGATTCTGCGTGCAGGAGGAGATCCTCCAGTGGCGGCGCTTATGCAGGAGCCTGGAATGAGTAGGAGCTTCTTGCCATCGATCTTTTACCGGTGATCTTCCTCTACGGCGGCGCTCGGGTCCAGGGCAGAGAACGAGGGAGCCTCACAACTGAAGGCTGGCGTATGACGCGATGCGTGAAGGGAGAAAAGCGAGCGCCTGAACCAGAAATAGCTCGATGCTGAACCGCCGGGTCACCCAGGCCAAAGAAGAGAAGCACCTCTCACAGGCCACGTGGCGCCCCGCAATTGGTCCAATGAAGGTAAATCTTCAGTAATTTACCAGATCTTGTATAAATAATAAAAAATAGATCGATTATCATAAAAATACAAGTAATATACAAAAATTCTCAGAAAAATGAGTAGAACACAATGAAAGCATAATATCAGGATTTTGAAGAACTAATATTAGTGATATCATGTAAGATGTGTAATGCTTCTCTAATGGATAATAAATAGCAAATGATGACATAAAATCATGGAAAAATATCAATAAATCCATAATCATGTCTACAATGCCTATGATATCAGATATGGTCCTGTTACGACACAAAATCATGTAATTTTCTTAATATGTCTAATTAGGGCTAATAACCCTAATACAATGCAATTAATACATACATGCTCAATAAATGGTGAAATTTACAGAGTAATCTCATATCAGTATCTGGAACCTCAGAATTAAATATGAGATCAGGATGATACCCAAAATCCATGTTATACAATGATGTTTGTTCTTAATGTGATATAAGCCCTAATATGCTTAAGGATATGATCTAGGGTTAATATGTGCACATAATCATATGAAATCAAATAATCAGATTAGTGATCATAATCTGGAATACAACATCAGTAACGTCAATCCTAGATAACAAGAAGAGATAGACAAGAAATAATAATGAGAATATCTTAATGAGTAAGCAAACCCTAAAATGGATATCGATTAGGGTTAAGATGAGAAGTATGATGATGAGAACCTAATAGTGATATGTGATCTTATCTTAATCAGGTTTAACCAAAGATATAGTTGACCTGAGGAACATATGTGATGAATAGGATGTCTTGATCTAAGGTACGCCATTACCTCTTACTTGGCTTATTATACAATACGCTTGTGTTATATGAGTAGTAAAATACTAAGCATATGGTATTAATTGAAATTATTGTTCTTGTATGCTATGTTGCTTGATTCTCCATACTGATTGCTATGAACACATGAAACATAAGATATTTGGTCCATTATATGATAGCACTAAATCTCTTTGGTAGAATAGTGCATTGATGAAAGTACTAAATCTCTTTAGCAGAATAGTACATGTGAGCACTAAATCTCTTTGGCAGAATAGTACATTTGTGAAGTACTAAATCTCTTTGGCAGAATAGTGCATTTGTGAAGTACTAAATCTCTTTGGCAGAATAGTACATGTGAGCACTAAATCTCTTTGTTAGAATAGTGCATGTGGTTAATCAAGTTTACATATAATGGAAATGTGCCTAAAATATGTGTTCTCTTCTGGTAACAAATATCTTTGTGCAACTATACGCCTTTTCTTATATTTTGTTTAATGCTGCCAAGTATTAGTTTTATCTTATTGCCAAGATATGATGAGAGGTATATAAAAAGACACGTAGGCGTACTCAGTACAATATTCATGAAATATTGTGCTGACGTGTACCGTATGTAATCTTTTGTTTAGGTTGTGGTTATGCTCTTGAAGATCCAGGATAGTGAGAGTTGTATAGCGAGCTGATGTACAGGTGGACCTGTTGTCTTAAGATCCTGTAGTCTAGTGGTAGTACATGTATATGTTTAGTAGTTTGCTGTTCAATATGTAATATCAAATGTTGTAACAATTCATGTTGTAATTATATGTTGAATGGTGAACATGTGTGTATGGTTTTATTATTGTTCATGTACATGTTCTACTGTGTTTCCTTCTGACTCCCTTAATTTTCTCTTTCTTAGCCTAGTGTGGGATGTTTAAATTGGGATTCTCACTGAGGTGAGGGTTTCAATTTGGACGTCACACATCAGATTATGTTTTAGAAAATTCGGGGACGTCACAGGAGCTTCCTCGGGCATGCCGGTTATTACTGCAGATTCATAAAGGACTTCTCGAAGATTTCAAAGCCTTTGTCCAATCTGCTGGTAAGAGATGTTGAATTTGTTTTCTCTAACGAATGTCTAACGACTTTTCAGGCTTTAAAGAACGTTCTCATATCACCACCCATCCTCCAAGTGCCAGACTGGGATTTACCCTTTGAGCTTATGTGCGACGCTAGCGACTATGTGGTAGGAGCAGTCCTGGGGCAGAAGAAAGATAAAAAGCACCATGTGATCTGCTACGCTAGTCGCACGTTGGAGGAAGCTCAGGTAAATTACACAACCACAAAAAAAGAGATGCTGGCAATTATCTTCGCCTTCGATAAGTTCAGGTCATATCTTGTTGGAGCAAAGGTCAAGGTATATACAGATCATGGGGCTATAAAATATCTAATGCAAAAGAAAGACACAAAGCCCACACTATTGAGGTGGGCCTTACTGCTTCAAGAGTTCGACCATGAAATTATTGACAAGAAGGGCGCAGAAAATGTGGTCGCCGACCACCTATCGAGGATCGTAGCTGAAAGACAAGGGGGACTACCGATCAACGAAGACTATGCCGATGAGGCTCTTATGTTACCAGAAGCTAAAGAAGAAGATTTGCCATAGTTTGCAGATATCTGCAACTATCTTGCTTGTGGAGAGCTGCCTCCTGACATTACTTACAATCAGAAAAAGAAATTGTTCGCGGATGCTAAAAATTACTATTGGGATGATCCTCTCCTGTTTAGAAGATGCGCTGACAATCTATACAGAAGATGCATCCCCGAGGAAGAAACCGAGAACATTCTGAAAAAGTACCACGCCTCCCCCTATGGTGGACACCTGCGTAGCGAAAGAACGGCTGCAAAAGTGCTACAATCAGGTTTCTACTGGCCCTCACTGTTCAAAGATGCTGCACAATTTGTAAAAGTCTGCAAAGAGTGCCAGTCTACGGGGAATATAGAGCAGAGAAATGAAATGCCGATGGCGAACTGGATCGAAGTAGAGATCTTCGACGTGTGGGGGATTGATTACATTGGGCCGTTTCCTCCTTCCAGGGGGTATCAATACATACTAGTGGTAGTAGACTATGTATCGAAGTGGGTGGAAGCAGTAGCAACCCAAACATGCGAAGCCAAGTCGGTAATCAAGCTATTCGAGAAGACGATCTTTCCTCGGTTCAGAGTACCACACACAGTAATAAGTGACGGCGGGTCACACTTTGGAGAGAGACATTTCGAAGAACTCCTATGTAAGTATGGAGTGAAGCACAAGATCGCTACACCCTACCACCCACAGACCTCGGGGAAGGTAGAGGTTTCAAATAGACAAATTAAGCAGATCCTGGAGAAAACTATCAGTCAAACAAGGAAAGACTGGTCTATGAAGCTTGATGACGCACTATGGGCCTACAGGACCACCTACAAAACACCCATTGGAACCACCCCCTACAGGCTGATCTACGGAAAATCCTACCATCTGCCTCTAGAACTGGAACACAAGACCCTTTAGGCAATCAAATTCTTAAACATGGACCTTGAAAAAGTTGGAGAGAATAGATTTTTGTAGCTTCAATAACTCGAAGAGCTGAGGATGAACGCCTATGAAAATGCAAAAATATACAAACAAAGAACGAAGGTGTGGCATGATGCTCACCTGAGAAGAAAGGATGTGAGCGAAGGGGATAAAGTTCTATTATTTAAATCCTCCATTCGACTCTTTCCTGGAAAGTTACAGACAAGATGGTTGGGACTGTTTACTGTATCAAAGATATACCCATCAGGAATGATGGAGCTCTACGACAAATATGATCCGACCAAGGTCTTCAAGGTGAATGGGCACAGAGTAAAGAGGTATTATGAAGATGAAGCTTTTGTCAGGAGAGCAGAAATCGACTTGCAGGATATGGGTACAGTCGAAGGCTGAATGTGAAGAGATTACACCGTTGAGCTAGCGACACAAACTTCAGCGCTCCTCGGGAGGCAGCCTGAGTTTTTCTTTCATTCGTAGAGTAGGATGCATTTTTCTCCCTTGTAAAACGAGCATTATGGACTGTAATAAGGCCCGAGTCAGTGCACGTGCCGAGCGTACCGACTCTTCTGTTTTATGGGCCACCGCTGTATTTTATGAAGCTTTGAGGAGTAATACCTTATGAGTTCGGGGACTTAACCCTAAGCTGATGATGTTTTACCCTTTAATCGCTTTTTCTTCACCTAGTTTTAGTTTTTGGCCGCCTATTTTTAACCGTATCGGGCAGCAGCTCAGCTGGCGTGCAGGACCGCTTGTATCGGGCTGTAGTCTCTCGGGCATCACAACGGCCGTGGTGGATGGCATTCCTGGGCGGCGTGCACCATACCGTGCATGCGAGTAATTGCCCTTAATGAGACTGATGGGACCATCGTCTCAGGAATGGCACGTCTCAGCGGACGACGCGCGCCCCAGAACTGCCCATTTTACCCCCAACTGAGTTTGCTATATATAGTAAGGAGGGTCCATCATGTCGGGCTACTACACTTACTCTTTCAGCCACCTTTACCACATGTAGTAATCCACCTTTTTCTCGCATGTCGGACAGCTCGCCTTCGCCCTTGTGTCGGGTGAGAGCTTCAAAGAGAAAAGGTATAGCCCGACAGTATGTTTTTCCGACACATGTTTCATATCGCGCACTGCGTATCGGGTTGACGAGCTTAGTCGATTTTTCCTTGTATCACCCGACACAGTTAAGCATGACACGTCGGTCGATAGTGTTTGCCCGATACGCCATATCGGGTGACACATTTTTCTATTGTGACATCCTATCGGGCTGTTGCTTCATGCGACCTTATCGCCCGACATACCCGTGTCGGGTAGCGTGTGGTGCCGCACTATTCTCCCCGTATCGTCCGGTCTCGTATCACCTCATATTTTCTTTTGATAAACGATACCCGGGCTTTACAACGTCACTAGATTTATCGGGATATCAGTTTTTCTTACCTAACATTTAAATGATCTATGAACTTGATAACATGTATGGATAATACACAGAAAAACTCCGGAAGAGTGGACAAACACCGCAAAAGAATTGACACTGTGGCCGAAGCTGAAGCAACAACAGTCGGACAGAAACGCCAGAATCCCGATACAGCTGGGGCACAACCCGCCAAAAAGAAAGCAAGAGAAGACCATTTCCTTATCATAGTCTGTCTTCTGCGGTGGTTTAGGACCATCTCCAAAAGAGGAAGATAATAAAAATAGAGAGGCCCTCCGGCTGCACCCTCCTGGGAATGAAAATGGACTCAGATGGACTGAAACTAGGATTGACGATCAGTCATTTTGTTCATGTTCACAATGGAAGTACCAGGATTAAGGGGAGGCCAAATAATTTTGAGAGCTTTGCACTTGTTCTGGCTGCATCCAGCTGGGAAAGAAAATGGAGACTGCAAATAAGGAGAATATATTGCAGCTTCTCCAAGACACATGCGCAACCACCAACTAACCTTCACTGGGCTAACATGACCTCACCCTGTCTTCTTCACTACTCTGGGACAGAGTGTGGAGTAAGTTTGGGGGGGTACCAATGTACCAGTGAAGGAGGTATAAAAATCTTCTTCTTCACGTCCACCCTTTGTGTCATTTTGGTCTTCTCTTATATTATGTGTATGTACCCTTGCTAGTACGAAATGCCATGCTCATATAAATTTTTTTAAAATTTTTGCTTATTTTGTTCCCCTACATATGTACAAAGTTGCTATATTGGTAAAAACCTTATGCAACTTCTTGCCAAGTTTGTTTACTATGTGCTTAACGAGATGCAAGTTTTGTTATATCATTCTGATAATGATGTCTCAAACAAACAAAAGATTATGCTTTTCCGTGCCAAAAATTTCAAAAAAATAATAATCTCGCAAACAACTAAGAGACGAGTATGGAGAAGGAAAAAGCTGCCCAAACAGCAAAAATCCCTTTTGTTTCCCCTTACCCAAAGAAAATCCCAAAAAGAGAAAGTAGCCTTATGAGAGTGAATAAAAGCATGAGAGTTGTGCCCAATAAAAGAAAAAGAAAAAATATATACACACTTATCTTCCAAAAGTACCCATCTTAGGCGTGGTAGATCCGGGGAAGTGGTACATAGGATGTGAAATCACTGCTCTAAAGCCAACTGGCTTGGACTGCAGGGACCACTTGCCCGTTAACGGACCCTTACCAGGATGGACTGATGGAGACAAGAAAAACCCCAAAAAGCCTTACCCTACCCTATACACAACTTTCTGCCCCAAAAATAAAGCTGTTTGGTGTGAAAGCTAACTTCGGAATCATGCACCAAAGTCTCGTTGATGCTCTAGAGAAAAATTTTACTAAAATAATAAGGCAGGAAACGCAAGGTCTTTTGTTTGTAGTGGGACAACATTACCTCTAAAGGCATTACGATACTTGTCTTGCCTCTTGGCCTGAAAGCTATACCGCGCAAGAAGAAGCATCACAAAATAAAGTTTAAATATTGATTGAGGACAATCAAAACGCTAGATTTGGGGGAGTTGATAACACTATTTTTTGTGATGTTTTAGACTGTTTTTCTGTTATCAAAACTGCCCTTTTTTAGCTATTTTCCTCTCTTTTAAAAGTACTTTCGCAATAATTGGCCAAACGACGCTCTTAATTCAATATTTCCATCTTTTGCAGAGTTTTCCTCCTATTTTGACCCATTTATCATCAATAAGGCCTCCCGGCCCACAAGCAAGTTCCACCTGCATCGGCCTTCCAGATGGCCGATAAGATCACTGCCCGACAGGGTAAGCGCAACGCACCGACACGCGACATGAGGATGTCACGCAAGAAGGAACAAGCGGGCGATACGTCTTTTACCCGACAGGGAGCCGAGCTCGCCACGACAACTAAAGCTTGTCGCGCGACACATGCCAGCCACCAGCAGGCACCGCTCGTCATGTGACCGACAGCCAACATCCTTGTGTCGGGCGATACCGATATCGACCGTCCACCGACCGCAAAGATAAGTGGGACACGTGGCGCCCTAAGCACCATAACTTCCTCCAACCACAGCCTATAAATAGCAGCAACACGAAGCCGAAAAGACAGGTCGGAACCCTGCGCAAGTCACCTTAGGAAAACTGCAAGGAGCGAGTGTATCATGCCTCAGTATTGTGTCGGGCGATCCTAGGTGAGATCTTCCCCATCCTGAGAGGGAGGTGAACGGTTCACTTAGGGTCGTCCCGGGTGACACTGCAGGCCGGTATCGGCCGACATGGATCTCCGACTTAAGGGACCGATACTAGATACATCACTCTAGCCCGACGCGATACTGACCCTGATACGCTCTGCCCTTCACGGCGTGTTACTCGAGAGGGTGCCGCCCGACATGAACGTATCGGGCAAGGGTCCTCGCACGATGCAATCTTCCCGTCACGGCGTGTCGCCTGAGAGGGTGTGCCGCCCGACATGGTTGTATCGGGCTAGGCTCCTGGCCGGTATCGGGCTGGATGGTCCACTGTAGTCTGTCGTCCTTCTATATCAAGAAGGCGATATCTATCTTTATTTCTGTCATTTAATTCTTTTACTCCTGCAATGTAATCAAACCTTTATATGTTAATAGAAATAGAAGAGTTTAATTATCTGCTGCTTTATGCTTGGTACCCTTGTTGGATGATTGCTATGTTTAATATCTGAACTCTAGCTTGCACGTTGGATCGCGTTTCGATTAGCTACCGAATCGTGTTTTCCCGTCACAACAGCCTTGAGAGAGGTGTTGTGGCTCTAGTGTTTGGTCCGATTCTGGAGTACGAGAGTGCCCGGAATCGGAGTTGTTGTAGTAACCTTTCCACTCTAACCTAATTCCAGCAACCTCGAGAGTGGTGTTGATGCTTGGTTAGAGGTACCCGCTCTGAGAGGAGGGGTACAGGATGTTCCTGCTGCCGCTTGTTTTACCAAAGTTTTCTCCTTCGTACCTTGCTTTAGCTTTAGTATTATCTCTCTATTCTTGTAGCATGAAAATCCCTAAAAACTGCTAAATGCTTAAAATCTAAGTTTTCCTTGTAACTCCAGTTGGAGATAGGGTTTTCTTTTGCTTTATCGATCTTGTTATGTTGTTCCCTTTTGGGAATTTTATCATATCTCTACCCTTGCCAGAGTGTAGCTTGTCGATTCTGTATTCTCAACACTACCACCCTTGTCCCTGTGTTGGACCCTGTATATCTACTTCAACCCCATAAACAATGTTGCGGGGGCCTTGAAGGATTCAGGTTATAAATGTAAAAGCTCGACTACCTCAAATCCACCTCCAATTTTAGGACGCGTGATTTAGGCCGATCAAACCTGTAGGGTCACACCAAATGGATGAATAAGGGAATCAAAATTTGCAATAAAACACATGATTTTAGCTTTCTACATGCTTATTTCTATGCAATTGGTCCACTAGAGGGCTTAGATTAACTAACCAGATAAGCATCAATCAATAGATTGATCACTATTTACAAGTGACCAGTCAGCCAATTAGGAAGCTAGTAGGTTGACTGGATGAAATTAGTGTAGAATTAGAACTAGATGACTCATTCAATTTAGAATCAAATTGGCTCAATCCAATCAGACTTGTACATGCCAACCTACTGATTGGACATCTAGTCTTCCGAATGGGTTTTATATCAAGGAAAGCCTATCTATTTTATGAATGTGAGTTATGATTGGGAATGAGATTGGATTTTTGGGAAATCCAAAACCATGCCTCTTTCACATAAAGGGGTGAACATCCAAAGAGAGAAGACACATTGAGAAAAAAGTTCTCTAAGAGTTCTTCCACTTGGAGAGAGAATTCAATCTATTAACAAGAAGTATATAAGATGTGTGAGGTAAGTTATTGTTGTCGAGTTGGGTGCCGGTGGAATCGACTCTAGGGATAAGTATACTATAAAGTTCATGTTCCTTGTCTGGAAAGTCTCTATGGAAGTAACAATGCCATTAGTGACATCGACTATATGATGGATAATTTAGTTGTTTACCAAGAACATGTTAGTTCCACCGACTATGATATTAATTCACCAAACCTGTAAATGATTTGTAAGCTTTATTAAAAGGTATAACACACCTCAAATTTTCATCAATCTATTCGAAATAACGAGTACAAACTAACAAGGGAGAAATATAAAATAAGTACTCTAAACTAAGATAAAATGGTGTGTTTTCTTCCATAAGATCTTGTGCTTCACATCCCCGACTAGACAAAATAAAGATCAAGCATCAGTCTCTATCAAGTGAAATTCATCACGTTCTCAAATAATTATCCCACCAAAATTCTTTGGTATGTGTCCATTAGCCTAAAACAGCCATGACCCTTCACAAGAATCTACAACCCCATGTTGTTACACTTTTCCCACTTTGAACGATGTGCTCCATGTAAACCTTGACATACTCATGCACACCTTTTTGCGGGAGTTAAAGAGAAAAACACTATTACCCAGGTGGAATTTCTTATCTAATATATGCATATAATCTATTTTCTTGGTTTTCTCCTTAATGATTTTTATATTATCATGTGTTTACACCTTTTAGAATTAGAGGAGACCTCTTCATCTAGACCTTAACTTACGTGGGTGAACCTATAACCTACATTTCAAGAGAAATTCCTATTTTCCGAGGCATAATTCCTTATGAAAGATATGTCTATCATGTATTTTTTGGTTCTATACTTATACATTTTTACATTAGCATAAACAACTCGAAAAATCTCACATTTTTCATTCTACTAAAGATTTTATTGGATTTGATAAGGGTCATATCAAAGCTTAGCTTCCTAATAGACCAATCTTTGTATGTCCTAATCTTATCGTAAGATGGCATGCCCTGTCATATACTAACTAATACAGAGTGGTAGATTTAGAAGCTATATGTTCCAATTTGTTTGTGAGGTAGAGAGGGTCTTCTTCAAAATATGTATGATCTCCCTATTAGAGATGTACACCTGCCCCTGAGTCTGTGGGTATATGGCATGCCTACATTGTGATTTACTCAAAACTTCATCAAAAGAGCCACAAATTGGTAGTTCACAAAGTAGGAACCTCCATTACTAATGATTAATCTTGGGACCCCAAACTTGCAAATAAATGAAGACCTTGACAAATCTACACAAAACATGTCCACCATATGTGTGGGTTGGAAATGCTTCCTCCAACTTTGATACATAGCATACAACAAGAAATATATAGAGCTTAGAATTTGAGAAAACAAAGGGACCCATGAGGTCAATGTCCCACATGTCAATGACTTCAACCTCAAGAATAGTGTTCATGGGTTCCTATATCCTAAAGATATGGATTGTGGATTGACACATGTCAATGTGATGAAAAAAAATGTCCTAAACAAGTACAGTACTTGCCCAATACTGTTTATGAGTATGTACGCATGATGTGTAGTACAATACATCATGTAAAGGTTGCGATGGTCACAGAGTTGAAGCACAAGTACAATACTTGCCCAACACCAGTAAACCCATAACAAGTACAATACTTGCAGCACAAGTCTCTCTTGGTCGTTGTATGTCTCGTATTGTACATGTAGTACAGTACATCATGTAAGGCTGTTGATGGCCCTGCTACACCAATAGTGAGAGAGTTGAAGCACAAGTATAATACTTTCCTAGCACAAGTAAGCCCAACACAAGTACAATACTTGCAGCACAAGTCTCTCTTTGTCGTTGTACGTATCTTACTGTACGTGTAATACAGTACATCATGTACTGTACGTCATGCATTGTATTGATTTCGAATAATTACATCATGTACTATACACCATGCACTTCGTTCAAAAATATACATCTCGTACTGTACGCATGTACATACTACGAGTTTGAATATAAATAGTAAAATGTACAGTACTTATAGATTAGTGACAAAATATAGAATATGACGAAACACAAAAACAATAAGTACTGAGTACGTCTGTACATATTTCGAATTTCAATACTTTGAAAAAATAAAAAGAACTACCAATCATTGAAAATTTGAATTTGAATATTTTTTGTAACTTGTGATGGAATTAAATACCTGTGGATGGGTGGATACATTGTCTGCACTTTACATGTGTTTTGCATGGCTTTTACATGACTTTCACATGGGTAATAATATAAAAACAACTGCATGTCAAATGTCTCTCGGAAATGTTGTGGGCTGCATTTTTCCGAGATCGGGGTGGGGCAACGGGTGGGTCAGTGACTATGGGTAGAATTTTTCCTTTCATAGGCTCCCCAACATGATCCCCAATCTCCTCCAAAAACCCTCTGATACAGGAATACAGGCGGCACTGGGATTTGTACCCATGCAACTATAAATTTGGGGTTGCCATGCAATGGAGTGAACCCAGGGTCCCAAGGCTGGACACTAAGGTACGATCCCATTAGTGGCCAAGGGCCACGTACGTACCGCTAAACACCTTGAGATAGTCATCCTACCGTACAAGTTGAACCAGAAAGTAATTATTCTCCAGATCGATCAGATCAAAATTTCCATCCGGGTTCCACATCGCTATGATTCGCTTCTGGAGCATCATGAAGCCCACCTCTCTACCCAAGACCTTCACTATCACCGTGTATAACCACATCTTCATCATATCAACATACTTCCCCTTCTTTATCTCAAAGCTCAGTGTACCATCAATTTCCTTCACCACGATGTCTTTCTTCATTAGATCTAAGTTAATATTCAAATCCCATTATTGAATCCATATCATAGCTTGCTGCTCCTGACATAACATCCTTATAGGATACAGGTTTGTAAGTTTCCTCCACCCTCGGATTTTTCTGTACTGACGAGGGAAGGGATGGAAAGCAACCGTCTCTGGTGAGCATGTGATCTACTTCCATAGCTGCATCATGTCTTCCAGTCGTCTGTTGCGGAGGGGCATCTTTCCCTGCTCCGGTAAAATCTAGCGTGATCCCCAGGCTCTCTAAAATCCCTGCTTGTGTGTGACCCGTCGCACTGTCCCGACCTCCTCCTGGATCCGAGAGTTTAAACAGAGACTCCTCCGGAGGTCTGTAACCCGTCCACCAAAGGATCCTCGGCCGCCACCACGGCCGCCTCTCCCAAACCCTAGCGACATGCTGCTATAGTGCATACTACAATAGATTGTAGGCCAAAAAACCTAAATGGCACATTCTTGAACTTATTGTCCAAAATGGCACATTCTTGAACTTATTGCCCAAAATGGCACATTTGTGGAGCAATGCGTCACCTTCTGGGACACATTGCTCTCCCGTGAGACAATACATCCCGGTTCGGGATGCATTGGCCCCACAGGAAGGCAATGTGTTCCAGTTCGGGATGTATTGGCCCCACAAGAGGGCAATGCGTCTCGAACCAGGACACATTGTCCTCTTGTGGGGCCAATGCGTCGCGCACGGAGACATCCCAACGACTAAATTTTGCCACGCGGGCAATGCGTCTGGGACAGGGACGCATTGCTCCCACCTAGCACCTGGACCGGTGCAAATAGCCGTTGGGCCGCGACGCGGTGCCACGTATTCTTTGATTGACAAGGGATAACTTTCTATTTGAGGTATTTTTTCTACCAAAATTTTAATTTTCAAAACTTAAACTTAACATTAGTATGCAATATTACAACTGAAATAATTGTATTGCTACTCCTTAATTCCACATTAATGAAATAATGATGTCAAAAATGACAATTGAAGATAATGAATACTTAAAAAATTATTGTTCGGAATTGCAAAATTGTTGTTCTAAAATGTTAATGTTACCAAAAAATAGCAAAATTGTTGTTCTGAAATGTTAATGTTACTGAAAATATAGCAGAATTGTTGTTGAATAGAAATGTTAATGTTACTAAAAGTAGTAAAATAAATTTAATTCCAAATTCAAAATTATTGTTCTAAAATCTTAACTACTCTTTTAAAAATGATGTCATTGTTCTAAAATATTAATTCATATTGATATAATGTTCTAAAATATGAATTATTATCTTACAATGATAGGAACATGGCATCTAGTTCAAATTCACGAATTGTCAAGATGTGATATGATGGTCTATTTCTCTCTGATGGGTCTTGTTCTAGTCGATCTGTTAGACCAATAAATATTCCATTTATTAATACCCTATCTGAACTAAAATCATATATCTATACAACACTTGAGATCAATCTCAACTACTTCTCTATCAAAATATCCTATCTTTTCCCTGGAGAAAATCATATGCTCGTACAAGTTGATGATTATGATGCATACAGAATCTTGTTATCACTTTCATCTTATGCCTATATTGATCTGTTTCTTGAAAAAATATCTATCCACCAACAACCTTGTTTCATGGTTCACTCCCGCACAATCATTTATGGAGTCAACCACCTCAACTCTCTCAAAGTCATTTAACTGCTGAATGGAGTGAACCACCTCAATTCTCTCAAAGTTATTTAACTACTGAATGGAGTCAACCACCTCATTTCTCTCAAAATTCTACTACTGAGAATGTTGTTGTTGAGGTTGACGAGGGAGATAATGATAGTGATCATGAAGGTGATAATGATAGTGATCACGAAGGTGATAACAATAGTGATATTGAAGGTGGTAAAAATAGTGAACCACCTGAGGAGGAGTCATTGACTGAAACTGATGATGAGCACACACATCCATTCCCAGACTCTATTGCAACATTGAGTTCTATTCCATCCATATTTGACAACCAATAGCCCCAACATGAACACATTGATTCCAACTATGAAGCTTTTCAAGATGATGGCTGGGTGGAAGATTTTCATCATGAATTCTGTCTCAATTACAATCCTTCCAGCACTATTATATATGAGGGTACTTTATTTGCATCCAAAGTTGTACTGGTTGAGACGTTCCAAAAATGGTCGATACAAAAGAATGTCCAGTACCGTACATTACGCTCAAATAATCGTCATCTTAAACATGTTTGTATCCATAATCAACGATGTCCTTGGAGATTGACCGCTTGCCAGTCCAAAAGAGCAGGTGGCATGTGCAAGATAAAACGTTGTAAAGCAGGCCACAATTATGAATTAACTATTATGAATCATGATCATCACCAAGTCACAACATCTTATATTGCTCGAATGATAATGCCAATCCTAGTATCATGATTGGATATGTCGACACGAGAAATTCGTGACAAGTTGTGTGGCGTCCAACTCACAAAAACAAAATTAACTTAAGCGGAAGCGAATCATTTGCAGAGGATTACCTGAAAATCATTAAAAATTAAAACTTTTTGCATAGAAATCCACACGTAGAAAATCTTTCCATCAAGAACCAATGTATAACATTTACATTCTGGTTCAAACGTACATAACATGTACCATCTCTTTTTAGAGACTACATCAACAACTGCCTTATAAACATTATATACAGATAGTATACAAATCTCGAGGCATCAAGCCAAAACCTCAGATTGATTCATAAAACACTTACTAAAAACTCTGAGGACCTGAGAGTACAGAGATGACACATAGGACTATCTAACTACATAACCTAACAGACAGTATCTCCACTTGAGTTATTACTATTGTCCTTGCTGTTACTGCTGCTGTCCATTCCCTGCAATGGAATTCTGCTTCTTTGTCCGCATCTACCTAAAAAAGTTGGATCCCACGGGGGTGAGACAATTGTAAATTGCCCCAGCGGGAGATATAACTCTCTGCCAAAACATTGTTATAGCAGCTTATTAAAATAAAGTGAGCAGAAGGATTTATATATATAAACAACAGCAGTTATGTCACTTGTATGAACAAAGTGAAGTAATCTCCTTTTTCAAGGATAATCTTGCATCTACTCTTGGTAGACTCATAGTTCATCCATCTACTTGTAATGAATACAACAGATATGAATAACATCAATGAACTACAGATATATAAAAGAAATGTAACATCAGCCAATGAATTTCCGTATTCAATCCTTAAGCAAACATGCTATACAGATGATTTCATTTTACAAACACACTTATGCCCTGAGGAGATGAGGTATATCGCTCATACTCCAACCAACCACTGTGAAGTCGAAATCGGTACCATACATAGGTCAATGGAAGAGCCGGATTTCCATGACCTCACACATCCTAATCAGTGCAGGACAACAAGCAGGACTATGTTAACTGCTCAAGATAGCTTTCCAGGGTATACTGGAACTTCACTATAGAGTTATAGCATCAATTGCACTCTCATCGGCCATCGAGAGATTTAATGTTTATCTCCTCGACCCGACATTAATTATTATTGGGAGATGTGTACAACATCTATCCCAATCATCGGGAGATTTGTGATACATCCATCCCAGAGACATGAAGGATTGAGAGGTTTGATGTTTACCTTCCCTCAAATCACTTCACCGGACGTAAGGATATTTTTCGCCCATTTACCCCAACATATTCAAAATATGCATTTCGGGTTTTGCTGCGGAGCACCCGTTTCACCATCACCTATTCCTGACGATGATGGATCTATGCTCAGGGCTTCTACATGAAAAGATTTCACTTGATTAATTAAGTACATTTTCATATTCTTTTAGCATCAGCCAAGTTCCCAAACAAGACTTATTACAACAATGCTATAAAGAAACATGTACTACTTTCATCAGATTCTTATCAGTCTTTCAAATACCTTGGTAACTCAGTCCCTCATTTCAAAACTGGGAATTCTCATCCTTTCACATTCTCATCACCATAATCATATGGTTCTGGGTATTTAGACCCTTAACTCAGTATTGAGCATCATTACCATTATTAGGTAACTATCACCTTCAGGTCATCTGACCAAGTCATTCATGATACTCGTTACACAAGCATCACACATGGATTTCAAGGCCATAGAATATCTTGTCACCTCTTTCTAGGCAACAACTTACTCATATGACTCATTAATTCCATGCACATTGCTAGTTTCATTAAGCAACAATAACATCAAGGCACAAAAGGCCAATCAACATATATTATATAAATGTCACATCTCAAACCTGGCTATATACATCATCTCATAATATCTGTATGGTTATTAGTCATGATAACAGTCATATAAGATATTCATCACATCATGTGATACAATAGTAACACCATTATTCCTTTTCCAAGAATTAGGGTTTACTATCAAATAGGGCTTTTCATTCCCTTTACCCAAATTAGGGTTAGGGTTACCCATTACTCATTAATTAGGATTTCATGATCACATTATCTGTCCAACCCTTAATTCATTATTCCATACGTCTGGGGCATTCAAGAATATCATATTTGATTATTCCAGAACATTACTTTCATCATATAGCATTAATGATCATCAACTCAAGGTATGAGTTCATTTCTCATCCTCATCAAGGTATGACTATATCATACTCATCATTTGGGCTTAACCCCATTCTCAAGGTACATTAATTAACACTCATCAAAGTGCAACAACTCATTACATTTCATTGTAATAGTTGCATAACATACTTCATATGTTTCTTACCCAATTACATTGGATTTGAAGTGTATCAAGGTATATAAACCCTGAAGTGCCGAATGTGATAACTATCATATCTTGGTGTATCACTTTCTCATTATTTCATACTTTCTTGAGTTAACTAAGTTATCTTGCATTAAGGTATTTCCCTTCTTAATACATTTCATCACTAATTACTCACCTTTAGCATATAATGCATAGGCCACACATTAGAATTGTCCAACTATCTTTAATGATATGGACTTGTCTAATGCTAAATATATTGCTTACAATAAAGTTGCTTATAATCAACCACATGAAATGTTTCACCTTTATAAGGCCATTCCTTCTATCTCATCATTAGGGTTTCTTTGTACCCTTACTTAAAATTACGATTATGATTCATTATCATATTGCCCAGCATTAGGGTTTTATGCATTATGGCTTCACATTAGAGTCACATATATATTCACCCTTCTTAGGGCCTCTCATCACAACATAGCATTAGAGCTTCATGTGATGTAAATTCTTAATCAGGGTTTCTCATGGAATCACCCTCAACTAGGGTTTCACATGAAATCACCCTCAACTAGGGTTTCACATTGAATCACCCTCAATTAGGGTTTTACATGTCATTACATGACATCACCCTAAGTTTGATTCTCACATCACATCACCACAGCAATGTTCCATATACATCATTAGGGTTTCTCATAACATAACCCTAGAATAGGATTTCACATGGAATCATCCTTAATTAGGATTTCCACTATAGTCACCCACAATTTGGGTCTACTATTCATCTCCATTAGGATTTCATTCAATTATCCATAATTAGATATTCACTATTCATCCCAATTTGGGTTTTGCATCTCATTTCCATAAATTGGAGTTTCACACATCACTACCCTGGATTAGGGTTACATCCTCACCCTGGGTTAGGGTTACATTTAGAATTGCCCTCAACTTAGGGTTAGAAATCAATAAACCTGTCAATTTGGGTTTATGTTCATGATTAGGGTTTCATGATCTCTCTACTTAAGGATCATACCCTTAATCACCACATGAATCATATTCATGTATGAATTCATGCTAACATCTTCTCAACTTGATTAGGTCATATCAACCCTTCAATCAAGTACATACAACTATGAATGACATAGTGTACCAAGTCATTGATCCTATAAGCAATTAGGGTTCATCCCTTAATTGGCACTAATCACTTAGGTACTATTAGGGTTTCAGCCTTTGTACCTTCATTGATTATCATTACTAATCATCATTGGATCAATGGATCATTCATCATCTTAATTCTCAAGAGATTCAATCACATTGGACCTCTATTACATAAGGTATCCAATTGAATTTATTAATTGAATCTTGAATTATAATAGGTATCCAAGTGGATCAACCAATTGAATCCTCAATCAACCTTGACTACTTGAGCCCCAAACGGTCTTGGTCTTTCAAAGTTCAAATGGTTTGAAACTGTTTGGTAAAGTTTCTCACTCAAGAGCGTTTGCTAAAGTAGGAGGTGAAGACAGTTTGCCCAAGTTTGACTTTTGAAACCGCATGGGCACAAATGGTTTGGGATTGTTTGGTCCTAAACGGTCTTGAGACCGTTTGGTCCAATCCTCCTCAAAACCGCATGGACCAAATATGGTCTCAACCAATCAAATTGGATTAGGGTTTCCAATGTTGATTCCTTCAATCATTGAATTCATGGAGCCAATCATCAATTGGACCTATCATCATACATAAATTGAGTCAAATAGGTCAACCTTCAACTGATTTGACCCTCAATTGACCCTCAATTGGTCATCAATTAGGGTTTGTATCAAATGAATTGGGGTTTGGAATCGATGATCCTTCAACATTAATCAATGTAAGATCAATTACATTAAAACCATTGAACCATCATCCAAATTGAACATGACCTGACCCCAAACGGTCTTGAGGTCGTTTGGATGACCACCAAACGGTCATGAGACCATTTTCCATCACATCATCAAAATCCAAGTCAACCAATTAGGGTTTGGATCATTGGATTGATCACCAAATCACCAATTGATTACACTCCAACCTAGTATCTTTGGATCTTCAATTGCTTAACCATACTCAACCCTAGACCTCCAAACGGTCTTAGGTGACCTCCAAGCGGTCTTGAGACCATTTGGGTGATCCCCAAATGGTTTTGAAACCGTTTGGGTCAATCAACCCAAGTTTCAAACTCAATCAACTTGGAAATCAGCACTTGACCCGCTTAGGGTTTTGGTGATTGATTGACCTTCAACTCATGAACCAATTGGAACTAACCAAACATAATTGATGGGTCATTAACCTAAATCATTTTCAACAGATATCCAAATGGTCAACCCTGGTCAACTCCACCAAACGGTCTGAAACCATTTGGTCTCATGCAGTTTAGTGAAACCATTTGCTTCTAAACAATTTGAAACTGTTTGCTCCCAAACGGTTTGGGAAACCGTTTGAGCAACTCAATCAAGACCGTTTGCCTTCAATATTTGTAGAGGTGTGTTCTTATCATCTTCTACCTCTAAACTCACGAAACCTGCTGTGGTTTCCATGGTGATTGCATCAATCAACCAAATCGATTATTGTAAATGTAGAAATGATCATTATTTGGTAAGGAATTAAATGCAATAACAAAATCAAGGGTTCAAATTATAAAACCCGCCTCCAATGAAGCTCCAAAGCTCCATGTCCATGGAAACAATGGTGGATGCAACTCATTTCACCATTCCAATGATCTTCCTCAAGGTTTGAGTGAAAAGGAATGGTTAAAATTGAAGAGGAGATCGAAATAGGAAGAAATCCATAATTTATTTTCGATTTCCAGCATGGAATCAAGGTGAAATGGATCAAGAACCTTACCAACAGGTTGGGGGTCGTCCTCCTGATCCTCCCAAGCTCCCTTGGTCGTTTCCCAATCAAGGAGAAGAAGTGGGGTCGAAAAAGCCTTTCATTTGGCTTGTAAAAGGTCCTTTTATAAAAATTCAATGAGAGAGAATGTACTTTACAAAATCCAATTAATCCCAATAATGTGGCTGCCTCTTCCCCCTCATCTTCCTTAGGGACGAGGCTATCTTGTTTGACTCTTATTCCTCTCAATTATCCATGATTTAAAGAAAAGCAAATCAAGCACCTTAAATCATATTATATTAATATCCATATGTGAGTGGATATTTCTTTTTCTTATAAAATTGTGTATGAGTTATCCACTCCCTTGGATATTTTCGTGGTCCTTGCAAGGCTCAAGGATGTCACACACACATCTGAATCCAACCATTTTAATTTTGGTTGAAGGCCCTTTAATTAAAATATTTATTTTTTCCCTAAATCAAATTAGGGTTTCAATTAGGCATTAATCTTGATTATTTTAATATCAAGATTCTCTCTCCTCTAACTTAATTCCAATGAGGCGCACCTCTCATTTTATTTCCTCTACATGATGCCAAGTAACATTAGAGACCTTATTGAAGTGGTAATTTACATATTGCACCCTAGGTTTTGGATAAATTGCACATTACACCAAAACTAGGTTTTCATGCACATACATTGCTTTATCAGCTCTTTCTTGGTATTCAGGCTTCCATAAGCCATACCTCAGCATCATTTTCACTCTCATGAATGCTTCAACACATGAGGAACATATTATCATGCACAATTTGCACTTAAACCCCTCAACTTGGGTAATTTGCACTTTAGTCCAAAACAAACAAAACATTGATTTCAACAATGTTCAAAAGGACTAGAATTGCAACATAGGTTCCTCTTGAGGCCTAATTAATTTTCACAAGATGAGATTAAGCATTTAATCACCTTTCTTAATAAAAACACCTAGGGTTAAAGTATAACCCAGGTCAGGGATGTTACAAATTATAAATCCCTAACAAGGATTTCATCCTCGAAATCCAGATAAAGGAAGACAGATGTATTTTATTCATCATACTATCTAGTCTTCACATATCATCTCCTTATTATGGAGACACCATAAGGCTTTGATCAGCACAAAGTGTTTTCATACAAGATTCTCATAGGATCAACACACAAGGCAGATGCTCCACTGTTCCTCATCATTGACTATAGAGTCAACTTTGTGTCAAATAACACTTTTCTTATTCAGAGAAGCATCATACATTCTTTATTAATATCATGTTTATCCAAAGCATAAACCCCTAACATATGATGTTCATATTATTATAATCAGACTAATTTCACAGTTTACCACTCCAGGTAGCCAACCTAACCCATCTGATAACTCTTAGATACCAGAATCTTTCACCTTGGTATCTATCACATGTGTTGGAAACACATCATATATATCTCTTCCTTTCATCTTGGAACATTAATTGTTACATATGTCCGCATCTTGGAACCCAAGTCCAAGATAAACTGATACTTTTCTAAGTATCCATCACTTGAAAATATTTACTTTATGCACATCAAGTATCCTAAGACCCACTTGATTGTCATGTCCCTGAAAGGAAAGAAAACAAGCATTAATATTCCTCTTATTAATTCATGTATTTTCAACTATTCATGAACCATTTACTCTTTATCTCATCCTAAGTTCCTTGCCTTTAGCATTGGAATTTGTAAGGATGATTGCATGTCATTATCCCTTTCTTTATTATTATCTAGCATGTTTATGATCATCTCATGATCTCATCACATTTCCCATTTCCTCATTATGGGAAAGATCCTTATTATGCTGGCAGCATTATTGAACAAGGTTCATCTCCCTTATTCTTATCTTATGAGGAGTACACTTTTAGTTCCTCATACAACATGCTCATCTAAGATTATCTCAGACTCTCTTTCTTATGCATGGGATATGACACATTTATTCATTCCATATTTCTGATTTCATGATACTCATTAGATTATCTCAGAATGACTGCTTGATCAGAGCAATCAAAAAGACAACAATCTAAGTGTTTCCATACTCACTTTATCATCAATAGTTGTATACCTGACCAGGGTATATAAATACTGAGATTAAGTGGTATGCACTTTGTATACTATCATATTTCTTTTTTTTTCATATTATCACAAGCATAAGGCTTAACATCCCTGAATTTCATTCAGGCATCTCTTATATACCTCATCTTTTCTTATAGAGGTAAGAACAACATAAAACATTTGTAATGTTTTACTATGCAAAACATAAGTCCTCATAGGACTAAGCAAGGAAAGTCCAATCATTTCCTTTCTCACTAATCCAGGAATTCATAAAATGACATATTTGAATGACATTATCTTGTCTAACTTGTCATAATTCATAAATTATTCACCGCCTCAGGCTAACTCTGCCTCAAAGATTGATTTAACAAGCTAAGGTTGAGCACAGACTCAATTTAAGTCCACAAATTCATCATTTCCTTTTGCTTCAACCAGCAGATGCTGATTTCAAATCATGTTGATATATATAAAACATCATCATTGGGGCTGGTAATCTAGGTTACACTGCCAATGCTTGATCCACTATATACATTACTGTTGCCCTAAATTCTCCAACAGTAATACTTAAAGAAGAATTTTCTTATTATAGTTGGATCAGCTAGGGGATTCTCAGGCAATTGTCTCTCTCTTGTCTATTCCCATGCACCTCTTCTTGGTGCAACATTGCTACTCTCAGCAGCAACCTCCTCATGTGACCCAGTCATCTTTAAGTTCTTCTTCTCTTATATGAGCAGAAGACACTATCAGATACACTGGATGACACCAGAACAGACTCTACTACCTTAGTCCTATGTCTCTGTAGACTCAGCGAACCTAGAGCTCTGATATCACTAATTTGTGGCATCCAACTCACAAAAACAAAATTAACTTAAGAGGAAGTGAATCATTTGCAGCGGATTACTGAAAATCACTAAAAATTAAAAATTTTTGCATAGAAATCCACACATAGGAAATCTTTTCATCAAGAACCAATGTATAACGTTTACATTCTGGTTCAAATGTACATAACATGTACCATCTCTTTGCAGAGATTACATCAACAACTACCTTATAAACATTATATATAGATAGTATACGAATCTCAAGGAATCAAGCCAAAACCTCAGATTGATTCATAAAACACGGACTAAAAACTCCGAGGACCTGAGAGTACAGAGACGACACATAGGACTATCTAACTACATAACTTGACAGGCAATATCTCCACCTGAGATATTATTGTTGTCCTTGCTATTACTGCTACTGTCCATTCCTTGCAATGGAATTCTTCTTCTTTGTACGCATCCACCTAAAAAAGTTGGATCCCACGGGGGTGAGACAATTGTAAATTACCCCAGCAGGAGATATTACTCTCTTCCAAAACATTGTTATAGCAGCTTATTAAAATAAATTGAGCAGAAGGATTTATATATATAAATAACAGTAGTTATGTCACTTTTATGAACAAAGTGAAGTAATCTCCTTTTTCAAGGATAACCTTGCATCTACTCTTGGTAGACTCATATTTCATCCATCTACTTGTAATGAATACAACAGATATGAATAACATCAATGAACTACAGATGTATAATAGAAATGTAACATCAGCCAATGAATTTTTGTATTCAATCCTTAGGCAAACATGCTATACGGCTGATTTCATTTTACAAACACACTTATGCCCTGAGGAGATGAGGTATACCGCTCATACTCCAACCGACCACTCTGAAGTCGAAATTGGTACCATACATAGGTCAATGGAAGAGCCGGATTCCCATGACCTCACACATCCTGGTCAGTGCAGGACAACAACCAGGACTGTGTTAACTGCTCAAGATAGCTTTCCAGGGTATACTGGAACTTCGCTATTGAGTTACAGTGTCAACTGCACTCTCATCGGCCATCGAGAGATTTAATGGTTATCTCCTTGACCCAACATTAATTATTATTGGGAGATGTGTACAACATCTATCCCAATCATCGGGAGATTTGTGATACATCCATCCCGGAGACATGAAGGATTGAGATGTTTGATATTTACCTTCCCTCAAATCACTTCACTGGACGTAAGGATATTTTTCACCCATTTACCCCCACATATTCAAAATATATGTTCCGAGTTTTGCCGCAGAGCACCCGTTTCACCATCACCTATTCCTGACGATGATGGATCTATGGTTAGGGCTTCTACATGAAAAGATTTCACTTGATTAATTAAGTACATTTTCATATTCTTTTAGCATCAGCCAAGTTCTCAAACAAGACTTATTACAACAATGCTATAAAGAAACATGTACTACTTTCATCAGATACTTATCAGTCTTTCAAATACCTTGGGAACTCAGTCCCTCATTTCAAAACTACAAATTCTCATTCCTTCACATTCTCATCACCATATTCATATGTTTCTGGGTATTTAGACCCTTAACTCATTATTGAGCATCATTACCATTATTAGGTAACTATCACCACTACGAAAAATATGGTCTTTAACTACAAAAAAAAATTGTAGCGAAAACCCCAGAATTTGTAGCCAAAAGCTTTGGCTACAATTATCCTTACATTTATAATATATAGCTAATACCCGTGTAGCTAATTGTTTAGGCTACATTTTTCAAACTTGTAGTTAGTTATTCCTTTGGCTACAAATTCATATGTAACCCTTATTGTAGGTAAAAATGTCCATACACATATAAATGTAGTTTCCATTGTAGCCAAATGTATGACTACAATTCAATTTGTACCTATAATATGTAGGGAGAGATGCCATTGGTTACAATTTGTATTTGTAGTTCATGTATAGAAAAAATTAGCACTTGCTACACATGTAATTATAGCTAGTGTGTAGTGAAAGACACCATGTACTATACATACATATGTAGTGAGAGACATTATGTATCCAGTCAGTCGCTTGCCAATATAGAGGGGTTTTCAATAAGAAAACTGATGACTGTTAATCAAGATTGAGTTATGCTTACAATGTCAACAATGATACTTTTATTTATATTTGAACAATGAGTACACATGGGGAGGACATTAACCTAGCCATTGTTTTACAATATGCATGGGAAAAAGACACATGTATACAATATGTTCTTCTTACTACATCTATCCACTGCAGACTCTATATGCCACATGATCATGCACATCTTCTTGTATCTTGATTTTTCTTTTATATTTATTCCACCACTTGTATTATCCTTTTCTGGCCGCCTCCCTTTGTTGTAGAAGTTTCTCTATAATCCTTTAATATTCCAAAAGAATCAACAACAACTTCAAAGCATACAAGGCATCATATTGTCCTTTGAGCAAAGCACACTGAAAGATACAAAATAAGCTTCAATTAAATAACCAAATAGTTTGGTATTATGTATTAATTCAGCTATAAACTATACAAAGTCATACCCCAGAGAAAACTATGATGGAATTTAAGTTCATCTACTCAACATTGCATGTAAATATACCATAATGAATGACTAGTCTCTTCAATCCCAACCACAACCCCCTTTATTCATGAAGAGCATAGGAAAGAATAATGTACTCTCTCAATGAAGAGATTGTGCAACCAACCATTGCTACATTAAAGAGGACCTACAAAGTAATGAGTACGCAGTGTTTCAGCAATGGCAGTGTAAAAACTCTAGCCAAAAAAGCTGAATGTGGGCAAGTTAAGTGTTGACACAATGCAACTATGGCACAACTCACAGTTACAATAAAAAAATCCATTTTTGATTGCTAGTAAAAGCTAAATTTGAGACCACACTTGATGGAAGAGAGAGAGGAGTGATCCTAGGGTTCCTCTACCCTTGGAGAGACCCAAAGTAAAGTCTGAGGCTCCCTCAACCTACCCCTAGTGGTCAAAGATCATTTGCAGCAAAGATGTCCAAGAAAATCCAAAGAACAGAGACAAAGTGTTGATCCAGGACCCAACACGGCTGTGGTACTACAAAACGGTCGTGCTAGGTCACTTACAAATCAACAGAACAACCTCCAAGTCAAGCAGAGAGCAGCACGGCCATGCAGAACAGAACGGACGTGCCAGTGACAGCCATCACGGTCGTGCTATAGCAGACTAGAACGGTCGTGCAACATCACCACGACCAACTTCACCCAGCCCACCACGGCCGTGCTAGACACCACGGTCGTGGCGCCCTGACACCACTACGGACGTGCTGATCACCACAGTCGTGGCCATTTCAGCCCAAAATCGACCTAAGCCCTGTTAACTTTGATGGAATAAACCCACGACTGCACCCATCCACCACGGTCGTGGTCTACCCTACATACCACGACCATGGTGACCTACCACGGCCGTGCTACTCACAAAACCCACCTAGTTTTCTTCTGACTATTTAGATGTACACATCAACCCAAAACCTTCTATAGAAACATACGGATCCTCAATATAAGCAATATAAAATAGAGAGGGACAAATGCCCTATTGAGCACTACCCTGCTGAAACAAATTATAATCATTATAAGGCCCTGTTTCAAACTATCCTGGCATCCATATTCACTTCACATATACTACCAAAATGAGTCGTCCATGTATACTGTGTGACTATAAAGAGAATTACAATGTAATGGTAAGAATTTAACAAATTTAATTAGCAAGTTAGTTTTTTATCAGAACTAAGCTTCACTAGACCAAAGTCAAAGTTTCTTCTTGATATCCAGTCAAAGGTGAGCATTAAGTGAATACGGATAAAAGATGGAAGCCACCATGTCAAGGCATTGCATTAAGAATTTTACTCGAGCCCTTTTAGTTTTGGTTTTACTTTCTATGGTACAAGGGTTATGTATTATATACTAACTTATGTTTAGTCATTTGTAGGAAAAATGCATGCCAATAATAATTGCATATATAAATTAAACTAGAAAAGGGAATTGACTCTATACAACTCCCTGTAACCAATCCAATCCTCTTTTTGCAGCCTATAGTTTTTTTATCATATTCCCCATAATATAAATATAAGTTTAATATATGGTGTATGTAAGAATTGATTGCCGCACCTGAATGGCAGGTTTAAGAAAAAGGTCCTACCTTCTTCCAACAAAAAAAGAATATAAGTTTAACATTTAGATAATTGATCTTTTGAAATTCCTTTGGATCATGGTTATAAACACCTAAATTATTGATCTTACCAAAACCACAATCAACATGGTTTTAAGAATCTGAAATGAGAGGCCCTTTTTGCAGTCATTAGTTCTTCTCTCAGTACTTCTAGCTTCAGAAATCTAAAATGAGAGTTGCAAAAGAGTAGTGCATAAATCACTCAAGCACATGAATCGATGCACTATGATGAAGCATAGACAGACAGAGGGAACTTAGAAGGCCTAGCTGCATTCATTCGGATAGGAAGAACATCACCAAAATGGGAATATCAACATGCTTTTGTGAAGGATGTTGCTGAGACCCAGGGTGAAGAAGTTGCTCTAGATTCTAAGATACAAATGTTGAATGTCTCATATGTTGAGAAATGCAAGCGACATATGAGGTAGATTGTTGTGACGTGCAAAGAAGTATCGATCAGTAGTACTTACCAATATTTCATGATGGAGTGAATTTGCAAGCTAGAAACTCACCACTTCTTGATGTCACAATAGCTTCCACATCTTATTCTTATGTTCCAAGGCATTTTTGTCAGATGTCATTCTCGGTGCCTGCAATATTATAAAATGCTTGAAGTTTACTATATAGTACTAAAACACAAGACTTCCAACTAAGCATTGTCATGAGATGCACCTTGATTTCACTCACTGCCTAAAATATAAAGTTATGATTTCTAGAAAAGATGAATTATGATCTAGATATGATAATGCATCATTATTGGTGACTCTAAAATATATAAAAAATTGCACACTAACTAAAAGCCATCTTAACATGAGGAAAACTCACTGGATAAAATTTATGGATCTCAATTATAAAATAAAGGGTGGTTATAAAAAGTATGGTAATTCGTTGTGAAGATGTATGGTCTTGAATTTGAATTTTATTCATTATTAGGGAATGCATACTTTGCAAACTTTAATTCATTTGCAAGAGCATCATGTTTGGAGTATTTTGTAGTGTAGTTCCTAGTATAAATCTACTCATTTTTTTGACAAAAAAAATATTTTAGTTGCTTTTTGTTTGACTTTGTGTCAAAGCAAACAAGAATTTAAAAAAAAAATACATAAGTAAAAATCAATTCAAGGTCTTCTTTTTATACTTCCCAAGTGAACTTCACACCCGTAGTTGTTGATATGTTCTTTCACGACATTTAATAACCCAAGAAACAAGGTATGACTATTTTACCAACACATCATCTCACACCCATCATAATTCATCTCATTAATAATAAAAAAGGGAACAAGCTGAAATCTTTAGATTGCTAATATAAGTACCAAAACATTTACTATGAGCATAATATTATAATGTTTGTGCAGCCAGAGCTATAGGATTGCACTCATCCTAATGGATGCTTGAAACTACAAAATATGAAGCTACTTATCTTTATTTAGTTTGAGTTGAAATAGATGACTCAGTAGTCTATATTGGTAAGCCTATAAAATGGCCAATGGATTGTAACTGATGAATTGCATACCATGGCAAGTATCGGAATTTAATTTAGAGTGAACTTGTACTGACTGTATAGAAAAAGCCATTTCATCATAAGAAGAATAAAAAAACTCTGGGTTTTTTTTCATTCACATGCTTTTTCCAGCTCTTAGGTTCATGCCTCTCTACTCAGCATAGAATGGTTGCAATGCAGTTGTTGATGATTTATGTATGACAAGAGAATAGAGTTGTTTGTGCTAATAAAAGTGAGTGATTAGATCACAATATTTCCATGGAAGTCTCCATCATGAACACATAAAACAAAATACAAAGCTTTAATCTACAAGAAATATGAACAGTTTACCTACAAGTGCAGGAGGATGTATGTTGGTTGGTTGTCCTTTCCGTGTTTGTTGCAAGACAACTTTTTCCAGAGAACCAAAAGCAAACACACATGAAGATGGAAGTTTAGGTCAGTTTAATATATTGGTTATGGCTCATGAAGGGAATGGAGTGGGAGCATATATACAATAAAAATAATACTATTGGGGTTTAGTTTTAATAATTACATATCTAAAACATTTCACTTCCATATCTGCTACATGAATGGAGTCCCAACTAGAATCTGATCTTACATATTTATCATCCAGATACTGCCACATGAACCTAGACTAATAAGAAACTATATCTCATGATGAATAATTAGTATAGCATATTTTTTTTTTCTAAACCCCATCTATCTTGATGGTTGATATCGTACGAGGCCAACTTCAATGGCTCCCAAGCATATATGTTTTCACAATTTTGTAGAAGCACACATTACCCTAATATAGAAGAACTGGAACAAAATGTGGAGTTAAATAGTCTTAAATATACCAAGATTCAGTGGTCTGTAAATCCTCTAAATTATAATTAGATATAGATGTAAAGGTGGCATTAACCGTGTTGTTTAGAAAACCTCGGTGAAAAGCAACAATATCCTATTTCAAGGTCTCATCCTTGTCGATTGTAGTTCCATTTTTAGCTTTATGAACTCAAACAATATAATATGATAACGAGCCGTGCTTGGTTCCTGGATAAATTGATAAGAAATGGAAAATAAAGAAGGTATCAAACCATTTTGTTTACTCATTTCGATGGCAGCTAGTTCGTATAGTTAAAGATGTATAAATTGTAATATGTACTATAATACCAAATGAACCTGTCTCATTTGTATCGCAACCATTTATATTGTAGTTTGCAGTGAGGGTCCATGGATCTCTATAGTTTTTCTTCACTTTGTCTTTCTCTAGGAGCTTAAGAAACTTTCAAGCCAGGGATTCGAATTTATAAGATACATTCTCAGTTTTATCATGTACGGGGAGGGGTGAAAAATGAGGCAGTGAGAATAAAATAGACGAAGAGGAAACAAACCTCTATCTTAACACCTCTTTCTCATGACGCATATGCATGAGAAGGGAAGAACTCGATCTTTCAGTATCCTTGGTCAATGTTGCCAAGAAATTCTATTGACTGCTTGAACGGGTCGCTCTACTTGTGGCAGGAGGATGCCCATTTCGAATGCAGTCTTGGTTGCAGTTTGGAGATGGGGTCATTACTGTGGTTGCGGTACCGGAGACGGATTCAGGGTGGGATCTGATGTTGCTGAAGGATTAGAAGGGGTACATGGAGATTCAACGGGGGAGGAGGAAGGGGGCGGCTACCAGAGGAAAAGGGGCAAAACTATTTTTCGTATTTTGGGCATTCGGAGGGAGACGCGCTGTGAGGGCGCGCTTTTCCTCTACATTCAAGTTTTAGCGAAAACTGAATTTTGGCGGCCCATATTGGTGATTCTGTTCTAAAAGTCTTTTTAATAGTGAATATGCTATTAACTACATTTATATTCTTTACATTTTCACAATTTGAAGTGAAAATGTATTTTACCTACATATAATTAATTATAGGTAAAATAATTGTAGTTAAATCATCTATTTTTCGTAGTGCACCTTCAGGTCATCTGAGCAAGTCATTCATGATACTCGTTACACAAGCATCACACATGGCTTTCAAGGCCATAGAATATCTTGTCACCTCTTTCTAGGCAACAACTTACTCATATGACTCATTAATTCCATGCACATTGCTAGTTTCATTAAGCAACAATAACATCAAGGCACAAAAGGCCAATCAACATATATTATATAAATGTTACAGCTCAAACCTGGCTATATTCATCATCTCATAATATCTGTATGGTTATTAGTCATGATAATAGTCATACAAGATATTCATCACATCATGTGATACAATAGTAACACCATTATTCCTTTTCTAGGAATTAGGGTTTACTATCAAATAGGGCTTTTCATTCCCTTTACCCAAATTAGGGTTAGGGTTACCCATTACTCATTAATTAGGATTTCATGATCACATTATCTGTCCAACCCTTAATTCATTATTCCATACCTCTGGGGCATTCAAGAATATCATATTTGATTATTCCATAACATTACTTTCATCATATAGCATTAATGATCATCAACTCAAGGTATGAGTTCATTTCTCATCCTCATCAAGGTATGACTATATCATACTCATCATTTGGGCTTAACCCCATTCTCAAGGTACATTAATTAACACTCATCAAAGTGCAACAACTCATTACATTTCATTGTAATAGTTGCATAACACACTTCATATGTTTCTTACCCAATTACATTGGATTTGAAGTGTATCAAGGTATATAAACCCTAAAGTGCTGAATGTGATAACTATCATATCTTGGTGTATCACTTTCTCATTATTTCAGACTTTCTTGAGTTAACCAACTTATCTTGTATTAAGGTATTTCCCTTCTTAATACATTTCATCACTAATCACTCACCTTTAGCATATAATGCATAGGCCACACATTAGAATTGTCCAACTATCTGTAATGATATGGACTTGTCTAATGCTAAAGATATTGCTTACAATAAAGTTGCTTATAATCAACCACATGAAATGTTTCACCTTTATAATGACATTCCTTCTATCTCATCATTAGGATTTTTGTATACCCTTACTTAAAATTAGGATTATGATTCATTGTCATATTGCCCAGGATTAGGGCTTTATGCATTATGGCTTCACATTAGTCTCATATATCTTCACCCTTCTTAGGGCCTCTCATCACAACATAGCATTAGAGCTTCATGTGATGTAAATTCTTAATCAGGGTTTCTCATGGAATCACCCTCAACTAGGATTTCACATGAAATCACCCTCAACTAGGGTTTCACAAGGAATTACCCTCAATTAGGGTTTTACATGTCATTACATGACATCACCCTAAGTTTGATTCTCACATCACATCACCACATCAATGTTCCATATACATCATTAGGGTTTCTCATAACATAACCCTAGAATAGGATTTCACATGGAATCATCCTTAATTAGGATTTCCACTATAGTCACCCACAATTTGGGTCTACTATTCATCTCCATTAGGATTTCATTCAATTATCCATAATTAGAGATTCACTATTCATCCCAATTAGGGTTTTGCATCTCATTTCCCTAAATTGGAGTTTCACACATCACTACCCTGGATTAGGGTTACATCCTCACCCCGGGTTAGGGTTTCATTTAGAATTGCCCTCAACTTAGGGTTAGAAATCAAGAAACCTGTCAATTAGGGGTTATGTTCATGATTAGGGTTTCATGATCTCTCTACTTAAGGATCATACCCTTAATCACCACATGAATCATATTCATGTATGAATTCATGCTAACATCTTCTCAACTTGATTAGGTCATATCAACCCTTCAATCAAGTACATACAACTATGAATGACATAGTGTACCAAGTCATTGATCCTATAAGCAATTAGGGTTCATCCCTTAATTAGCACTAATCACTTAGGTACTATTAGGGTTTCAACCTTTGTACCTTCATTGATTATCATTACTAATCATCATTGGATCAATGCATCATTCATCATCTTAATTCTCAAGAGATTCAATCACATTGGACCTCTATTACATAAGGTATCCAATTGAATTGATTAATCGAATCTTGAATTAAAATAGGTGTCCATGTGGATCAACCAATTGAATCCTCAATCTTCCTTGACTACTTGAGCCCCAAACGGTCTTGGTCTTTCAAGGTTCAAATGGTTTGAAACCGTTTGGTAAAGTTTCTCACTCAAGACCGTTTGCTAAAGTAGGAGGTGAAGACCGTTTGCCCAAGTTTGACTTTTGAAACCGCATGGGCACAAACGGTTTGGGATCGTTTGCTCCCAAATGGTCTTGATACCATTTGGACTCAAACGGTCTTGAGACCATTTGGTCCAAACCTCCTCAAAACTGCATGGACCAAATATGGTCTCAACCAATCAAATTGGATTAGGGTTTCCAATGTTGATTCCTTCAATCATTGAATTCATGGAGACAATCATCAATTGGACCTATCATCATACATCAATTGAGCTAAATAGGTCAACCTTCAACTGATTTGACCCTCAATTGACCCTCAATTGGTCATCAATTAGGGTTTGTATCAATTAAATTAGGGTTTGGAATCGATGATCCTTCAACATTAATCAATGTAAGATCAATTACTTTAAAACCATTGAACCATCATCTAAATTGAACATGACCTGACCCCAAACGGTCTTGAGGTCGTTTGGATGACCACCAAATGGTCTTGAGACCGTTTTCCCATCACATCATCAAAATCCAAGTCAACCAATTAGGGTTTGGATCATTGGATTGATCACCAAATCAACAATTGATTACACTCCAACCTAGTATCTTTAGATCTTCAATTGCTTAACCATACTCAACCCTAGACCTCCAAACGGTCTAGGGTGACCTCCAAACGTTCTTGAGACCGTTAGGGTGATCCCCAAACGGTTTTGAAACCGTTTGGGTCAATCAACCCAAGTTTCAAACTCAATCAACTTGGAAATCAGCACTTGACCCGCTTAGGGTTTTGGTGATTGATTGACCTTCAACTCATTAACCAATTGGAACTAACCAATCATAATTGATGGGTCATTAACCTAGATCATTTTCAAAAGATCTCCAAATGGTTAACCCTGGTCAACTCCACCAAACGGTCTGAAACCGTTTGGTCTCATGCGGTTTGGTGAAACCGTTTGCTTCTAAACAGTTTGAAACTGTTTGCTCCCAAACGGTTTGGGAAACCGTTTGAGCAACTCAATCAAGACCGTTTGTCTTGGATATTTGTATAGGTGTGTTCTTATCATCTTCTACCTCTAAACTCACGAAGCCTTCTGTGGTTTCCATGGTGATTGCATCAATCAACCAAATTGATTATTGTAAATGTAGAAATGATCATTATTTGGTAAGGAATTGAATGCAATAACAAAATCAAGGGTTCAAGTTATAAAACCCGCCTCCAATTGAGATCCAAAGCTCCATGTCCATGGAAGCAATGATGGCTGCTACTCCTTTCACCATTCCAAGGCTCGTCCTCAAGGTTTGAGTCAAAAGGAATGGTTAGAATTGAAGAGGAGATCGAAATAGGAAGAAATCCATAATTTATTTTTGATTTCCACCATGGATTCAAGGTGAAATGGATCAAGAACATTACCAACAGGTTGGGGGTCGTCCTCCTGATCCTCCGAAGCTCCCTTGGTCATTTCCCAAGCAAGGAGAAGAAGTGGGGTCGAAAACGCCTTTCATTTGGCTTGTAAAAGGTCCTTTTATAAAAATTCAATGAGAGAGAATGTACTTTGCAAAAATCCAATTAATCCCAAAAATGTGGCTGCCTCTTTCCCCTCATCTTCCTTAGGGATGAGGCTATCTTGTTTTCCTCTTATTCCTCTCAATTATCCATGATTTAAAGAAAAGCAAATCAAGCACCTTAAATCATATTATATTAATATCCATATGTGAGTGGATATTTCTTTTTCTTATAAAATTGTGTGTGAGTTATCCACTCCCTTGGATATTTTCGTGGTCCCTGCAAGGCTCAAGGATGTCACACACACATATGAATCCAACCATTTTAATTTTGGTTGAAGGCCATTTAATTAATACATTTATTTTTGCCCTAAATCAAATTAGGGTTTCAATTAGGCATTAATCTTGATTATTTTAATATCAAGATTCTCTCTCCTCCAACTTAATTCTAATGAGGCGCCCCTCTCATTTTATTTGCTCTTCATGATGCCAAGAAACATTAGAGACCTTATTGAAGTGGTAATTTACATATTGCACCTTGGGTTTTGGGTAAATTGCACATTACACCAAATCTAGGCTTTCATGCATATACATTGCTTTATCAGCTCTTTCTTGGTATTCAGGCTTCCATAAGCCATACCTCAGCATCATTTTCACTCTCATGAATGCTTCAACACATGCGGAACATATTATCATGCACAATTTGCACTTAAACCCCTCAACTTGGGTAATTTGCACTTTAGTACAAAACAAACAAAACATTGATTTCAACAATATTCAAAAGGTCTAGAATTGCAACATAGGTTCCTCTTGAGGCCTAATTAATTACTTTTCACAATATGAGATTAAGCATTTAATCACCTTTATTCATTAAAACACCTAGGGTTAAAGTATAACTCAGGTCAGGGATGTTACAAGTTGAATGATGAACTAAGGCTCCGTATATCTTACAAGAAGGCATATCTAGCGAGGAGGAAGGTTGTCTGTAAAATATTTGGAGTTTGGGAATCATCATATCATAGTTTGTTGCCATTCTTGATATCTCTGACACAATATATTTCAAGAACTATATATGCCCACCTTATTGATGATTATACCCTTCAGACTGAAGGCACTCATAGTTTCAAGCGGGTGTTTTGGGCATTTGGTCCAGCTGTGAGGGGTTGGGTCTATTGCAAGCCTGTTCTTACTGTTGATGGCACATTTTTAACACGAAAATATACTGGCATACTTCTCATTGCATGTGGCATAGATGTTGATAATGGTCTATTTTCACTTGCTTTTGCTGTTGTCGAGAAAGAAAATAAGGACTCCTGGGAGTGGTTCTTTGGTTGTCTACAAACTTGTATTCCAATCATTCCATGACATCCAGACTTGTGTATTATTTTTGATCGAATGAGTGGGATTTTTCCAGCACTTGAATCAAAATTTGATTGGGCTCAACATCGTTATTGTCTTCGACATCTTCGGGAGAACTTCCATAAGTAGTTTAAGTCCCAGAAGTTGAGGGGGCTTTTGTGGAAGGTGGGATCCACAACTAATACACATGAATTTGATCATCATATAACTATTATAGAAACCATAGAACCAGCAGCGAAGGCATATTTATTAGGCTAAAATCCAGTACTTTGGTCTCTCACATATGAAAGAGGTTGTAGGTATGGGTCATTGACTAGAAATAATGTTGAAGGGTGTAATGGAGTCTTAAAATGTGTTAGAGGTTTGCCAATACAGGCATTAATTGTTGCCACATACTATCGCTCCGTAACAATGTGGCTGGAGAGGCATAATCTCGCAAATAAACGTGCACAAGATGGACTGAAATGGCCCTTGAGGGATCATGATAAGCTTTATAATGTTTGAGAGGATGCAAAAAAACTAACAATACACATCCATGTGAACAATGATGAATGGCTTGTTGGTGTCATGGATGGACATAGATTTCAAGTAATAGTGCATCCAAATGGTGGCAGTCAATGCAGTTGTGGTTTTCCACAATAATGGCATTATCAATTATTTGGTAGTTCATGTATTTGAATTAATTTCATCTTATGTAATGAAGAATCTTAACAAACTTATATGTTGTACAATATTTTTACTTTTCATTTTATGTAATATTTGCACTTTTCATAGATATGGCTCCTAGACAAGCAACCTTCCGACTCTCCCAGCACCACATCATGTTGGCACAATGGCCTATTACTGACCCAGATGTTTTAGAAAATATTTCCATGGCTGGTTTTGGGCTTGTTCATAGGCTACCCTCTATCCACCTTGACCCCACTTTAATCACTGTATTAGTTAACCGGTGGGACAATACTTGTAACATCCCAGGATTTGAGGCCTCGGATAAAAAGATCTCATAAGGAATGATTGGACTACCCATATCACCAAGGTGCACCTCCTTTTCCGGGAGCCCATCTCTAAAGAACTTCATAGTTAAGTGTGCTCAGCTTGGAGTAGTACTAGGATGGGTGACCAGTCGGGAAGTTGATCCTGGCTTGCGCGTGAGTGGAAAAAAAGTGTACAGTTAAGGCTAGTGGTGGTCTGTGGGGCCATTCATCATTCCTGATACTTTGCTAGAGCCTTGGGCAGTGGGCCCAGGCATTACAAATGGTATCAGAGCCATAACCCCTCTAGTAGGTGGGGTCCACATGGGCATGTGGCATGCCAGTCTTGAGCCGTACGGTCTAGGCAAGTTGGAAAGGGCTATCCGTAGAGACGAGATGGAGCCGCCCTTGTGCTGGTATTCTGTGATCGGGAGCTGGGTGTCCATGGGCCATTGTGGGTCTACACTGAAATGGGGTCAGATTATGAGGCCATATAGTTGAGCCTTGACGAGGACGTCAAGAGTCTAAGTGGGGGAGATTGTAACATCCCAGGATTTGAGGCCTCGGATAAAAAGATATCATAAGGAATGATTGGACTACCCATATCACCAAGGTGCACCTCTTTTTCCAGGAGTCCATCTCTAAAGAACTCCATAGTTAAGCGTTCTTAGCTTGGAGTAGTACTAGGATGGGTGACCAATCGGGAAGTTGACCCCAACTTGTGCAAAACGCGCAGTTAAGGCTAGTGGTGGTTTGTGGGGCCAGTCATCATTCTTAAAACTCTACTATAGCCTAGGGCAGTGGACCCAGGCATTACAATACTAGCAATACTGTTAGATTTCCCCCGTTTGAGATGACTGTAACACTTTAGGATGTTGCAGTGCTTCTAGGTCTTAGGATTGATGGCCCACCTGTTATAACTTCTTATCCTATAGGTGTAAATGTGGGGCAGTTTTCTTCTTGGTCTCACCTTTTTGAGAATTTCTTAGGAGATGCACCAGATGGGATGTCTAAGGGGCATATGTCCTTGATTTGGCTGCGTGAGAACTTCATGGATATGGATCTAACTGTGGGTGATGAAGAGAAACAACAAGAACTAAGGATAAGGTACACCAGGGCATATCTCCTATACTTCTTAGGTAGTTACCTTATCCCAGATAGTACCGGGGATAGAGTGCATGTTAGGTACCTCCCTCTTGTGTCTAATTTTGCACGTTGTGGAAGTCTATCTTGGGGTGCTACAACTCTAGCTTACTTATATAGGAAGTGTATAAGGCTACCACCCGATCCAAGAGAATTGCCCCTCTATCAGGTTGTGTCTATCTATTGCAGCTATGGTGTTAGGAGAGGTTGGGAATTGGACGCCCAGGTTTAATTGTTCTGCACTGGGGGGAGTGGCCAGAAGATGTTCCCTTGGGTTACATGTGAAGATCTACACAATTAATTTTTATATTTGTCCAAACATTATTTAGTTTTATCTAAATATAGTTTGTCAATTTAATAGGTGGCCTACCTTTGTCCAAAGGAGTGACACTATCAGGAGAACAGTCTAGTTATATGATTCAACATTTAGGCTGATTTTACCCTCGTAGGTATAACTTACTTACCTCTACTAACATGTTGTATGGTATATGTTTTATTTATTTGCAATTTACTCTGTTTTATATGATACATGTTGTCTATATGAATAACATATAATTTTAACTCCTTACACTATTGATGTTCTTAAGAGATTGCTTGCCATTTGTAGAGAGGGTAGTGATGTTTGGTTGGCATGAGGTCCTTTGTTGTGCTACACAATAGTGGAGTGACACTTCCCCGACAGAGTACTTGGACAGTTCGGCTTTGTTCAAGTACAACCTACTCTTGAGCTACCGCGGCTTAGCCGGATTGATGGGAGGGATCATGCGACTGAGGATTGGCTACTTCATTATAGGCGGGAGGTGCAGCTATGGAACAATAGACGTGAGAGCTTAGTTCCCGCTCCACCAACTGATACATACTTCAGTCCTCAGGTTCACTACACATGGTATCATCTTCAGTACATCGTGCCCCCTCCAGCTATGCCTCTGGCCACATACTATCCGCAAAGTTATCGCCATCAAGAATTTGTGAGTATCATTATTATTTCTTTTACAAACTGTTATTTTTATCATTGTTATTTGTAATATATGTAATTGGTCTTTATTATGTGTACATACATTGTTTTACAGGTACAAACACAAGTGGCGATCTGAGCGGCTTTAGAGCACGCCCCTACAAAGATCAGAGATGACATCTATAGCATCCATGGGGCTTACTTTGACAGTTTTCTCGACTATGCTCGGTTGTGGGATCCCACACCCAAACATACCACAGCCCCTGAGCCCACACCTACTCCTACTCCTATTCCTACTCCTACTCCTACTCATGTACTTACTGCTCCCGAGCTCTCTCCCACTTCTCAGTTCATGGGATGGGGACATACAACCCCATACTTTGGAGGAGTTGGTTCTTATTCTTCATTCATCACCCCACCTCAACCAGCATCCTATCATGGAGCAAGTTCTTCTTCTATTCCATACACTCCATTCCCACCACCAGTTATTCATGAGAGCCGACCACCACCTTATGCCACATATTCACCTACTCCGTTTGATTTCTCAGGATGCACCCCACCTGATGCATCCTATCCTGGTTTTCAGAGACCCCTCACCCCACCTCCACCTTTTCATTTCTACCCTGATGCTCGCCAGCATCCTCCTACGCAGTTGTCCCCAGTTCAGGCGTCTCCAGATGACATCGGTACATAGGAGCCAGATGTAGAGGGAGGTGGGCGAGGATGTCGTGGGTGAGGAGGACATGCTTACTTTTTTTTTATTGTACTGTGTTGTATGTATGCCTTTGTGAAGACATCTATTGTATGTGGATCTATCATATTATGATATCACATTGGTTCATTTTAGATCTATCATATTGTCCTGTTGTGTGTTGTGTATTATTTTCTCATCATGTTGGTTCATGTTTTAACCTTATTTTTAATTGCTATCTCATTTTTTTGGATTAAGTTCTTATTATATAATCAGTTAGGAACCAACTGATGTTGGTTGCAATACTACTTATATATTCCATATGCATGTTACGAGCTATTGAAATTAATAAATTTATAATAATTGGGTATATTATAGACATCCAAATACAAGTGAACGATTTGTAAATGTACAAACATAATCAATATTGTTAATATACATATCAATAACCATGAAAGAATATCAGTGACTGTAAAAATATTTGAAAAAAAAACAATGTGTCTTGTATGGGGATGCATTGTTGCAATGCGTCCTGCATGGGGACGTATTGCTGTAATGCGTCCCTGGCTGGGACTCATTGGTGCAATGTGTCCCAGCAGCAGACTCATTGGTCCCACAAGAGGACAATGTGTCCCAAACCGGGACGCATTGCCCTCTTGTGGGACCAATGTGTCTGCTGCTGGGACGCATTGGCTCGCGAGATAACAATGTGTCTCAAAAAGGGACGCATTGCTCCGCAAATGTGTCATTTTGGGCAATAAGTTCAAGAACTTGCCATTTAGGGAATAAAATATGGCAAATGTGTCATTTAGGTTTTTTGTCCTAGATTGTAACTAAGTATCCTATTAATGAGATTTTTATTTGTCCTACTACTTTAAGTTATCTCATTACTTGATTCATAAGTGCTATGAATCCGAATATTTGAATCACTTTATGGAAGTATAGCATTAAGGATACTTATAGATCGTTGACCTAGTCTTTTGTGGTTGGTTTTTGAACGTAGTCTTGAGTTTCGGGATCTGGAGAAGGCATCATTTGTTCATCCATAACTCATGAAGTTGAGGGATCTAGACTCTCCCATCGTTGATAGATAGGGAGCTTCGTGGTGGTAGTTGGGCTGGAACATGTAGGAGATCTTCTATTCTTCTCTTTTCTCTGAAGTTTTGGCATTGGTGGAAAAAGGTAGTAAGTTGTTCAAGGTGAACAGCAGCATTGTGTTGAGTCCCGATAGTATAATCATAGGCCTACTGTCTACCAGAGTTCCAAGATCCTCGGAAGAAGGAAGATGGAGGTCAGAGTTGGAAATGGCCTGATGAATCATATGTTCACGATTGCGACTGTTAATTGGTGTCAATGGCTCACTGGTCTACCATCCTGGTTGCTGAGATCCACCATATTTCTAGAGAGTTCAAGAGAAGGTACAGGTGTTGTGGCCTGATCGTCACTGAAGTTTCCACAGTAAGTTGTTATCCTTCTTTCATCTACTACTGTAATTCACCACAGGTAGAAGAGGATATTAGTTGTTGTTCTGGCGGCGTCCAGGTGTGAAGCAGCAAGATCACAACTGTGGTTTCCGGGGCGTCAGCGGTGGCCAGGGTAGGAGCTGTGGAAAGAAGATCGAGGAGAAGGGGGTGTGTCGTAGAGTTTTCATTGGTCGCAGTGCTAGTAGTGGTGGTTTTTCTACTGTAACACTCGTCGATGGATAAAGAGCAAGGAAAAGCAAGGTGGCGGCTAGGGTTTGTAGCTCTCTGGCTTGTGGAAGAAGAAGATGACACACGGGAAAGAAATAGTAGGAAGGTGGACGGAAGATGAGTAGGAGCGGAAGAGGGAGAGAAAGAAATTGTTGCGTAGAAGAGGAGAAGACGAGGAGGTGGAGGGGAAAACCGTCATTGACGGCACTGCGCTTAGCGCACGAAAGAGGTCGGGGCAAGGAGAAGGAAATGGCCGCGTTGCGTGGGGTTTGGGAATGGACTAAGGGCCTGTTTGGTAGGGTGTAGCCGGATGACAAAGTGCGTGTTTAATGTACATTTTTACATTGCAAACTCACACAACTGCACCCTAGTACACCCAACCAAACTAGCCCTAAATAAATGGGCCATCAATGGAAATTAATGCAAATGCAGTGAACATCAGCTAGAATTTAAAACTATTATATAAATAGGCAAACAAAGTCCGTTTGAGACAAAAATATAGTTGATGATAGATTATACTTGGCAGTATTTAAATAAATTACTGACTTACCATTTTGGACTGACTTAGACCACTAATTAGTCTAGAACATTATTAGACATTTACTCTTATAGAGTATAATCTAACCACTCTCTAATTCAGTGTATAAAGTTACAATGTAGTACGTATTAATTATATTTAACACTTGATAAAATTTAATGAATTATTATAATCAAATTCCATGATTTATTAAAAGGACATTATTTGGGTCATTTATTACATTATTAATTAACTATACGTGTTCTTGACTAATAGAAATTGAGAGGGAGCATATTTAGACATTATATCACATAAACACAAGAACATATTGGTATGTTAGAATAATTTAGGAATTTTATTACACTAAGTCATTTAGGCATACATTGAAGTTGTAAATGAGTTATTTCTACTAAAATATTTAAACTATTGTTTCATATTAAATTGTTTATTTATTTATTTACTATATTCAAGAAAATAAATATTTTTATACAAAAGAATATGATTTATTAAATGGAACGTTTATTGTGGATTATTGCTCAGATTTTAGTATGTTACAACACTTTTCCACTTTACTAGGTATTTCTCAAACTATATTTTCTAGTATCAATTTGATGTTTAATCAGGTCCACATGTTTTGTACGGGTTATACTTCTACATATATTGATTTATACCCACCAAACTAATAATATTTAGGATTTTAGTCACAATTAGTTAACATTTCATACTACAAAATTATTTTATTCATCCGGAAAATTTATGTCATGGTAGAACTTTTAAACCTTACCACATTATTATTGAAGTCATTGTGACTATAGGTATATGTGTCTCTCTCTCTCTCTCTCTATATATATATATATATATGTATGTATATATTATATTATATGTATGTATATATGTATATATATATTATATTATATGTATGTATATATATAGATATATATATTATATTATATGAATGTATATATAGATGTATATATATTATATTATATGTATATATATATATATATGAATGTGTATATATATATATATATTTATATTTATATATATATATATATGAAGAATATATCCCTTTGATATATAACTCAAATATTTGAAACTATATTCTTTTCTTTTGGGTTCAGGAAGTGTTTATTCGTTAGTGTTTTACCTAATTCACTGAACGTAATCAATCTTAGAGATTCATTGGTCATGCAAATTAGTGAGTAATGCATATGAGAGATTTAGGGTTTCTCTACGACATTCTACTTATTCAATTGATTTGGGACTATGACGATTGTTTATGATTCACAATTGTTAATAAGATTATTTTGACTCGTTTTAATTAAAGTCATATAATTAGGTTAGTTTTGCCACCTAGTACAATACTAAGAAGAAATTCTCAAACATCTATCAAAATTTCCACTAAGGATCACTATTAATATTTATTCTGATTCTAGTATGTCACACCCAAAGAAAAAAACATAGGTCAAAGCTAATGGGGTTAGGGTTAGTCTTCCATATATTAAGAACCATAAAGTTAGTGTGTATTCTAACTATGGATTATCTATGATCACCATGTTATGTAGTAGAAAGTGTTTGTGATTGAGGCCAACTAAATATAGGATTCACATCATTTAGGGTTGTTACTCCAATTCCTTCTTGTGAATAGTTACAAGTAGACATGAAAATCTTCGACCAAAACTGGGAAATGTTTATTTTTTCTATAGATATAATTATAGAAGAAAATAAATTTTTACAAGAGAAACACTACGAGTTAAAGCAATAAATGGATTCAAAATCAATGTGAGGACCAAAGTTGACTGACTTTTCATAGGAATTCATCTTCACATTTTGGACTCTAAATCAAGCTCGTCCAACCCGCTCCACCGCTTAGGATGTATCATAGTGGTAGCTTCACCTTTACAGTAGAGGGACGAGTATCATAATTCAAAACTTCAATACATGATTATGCCCACTTTTTATAGGTAATGAAGTTAATTACTATGAGGCTTAGTAACTCACATGATCACTTCGTGCAAGACAATACAACTCAATCTTGTCTAATTTCTTTATTATATATTACATAGTTTTTTTAACATGTAATGCTAAGATAGGTTTAGAGGTAAGCTTGTTCTAAGGGTCATAAATCCTTCTACACAAGTAAGAGAGCAGATAGAAGTATTATGACTCCAAGTTTAATTTCTGATGATCTTGCATTGATATCATATAATATCTAAATTAAACAAAAAATTCTACATTTTAGAGAGATTTTAGGATGCCTTTCAAGTTCATAATTACTTCTACCCTGATTAAGTCCACTCCACCATGACCTATTGTGATAGACGGAATGTTTGGAATCCTTTGATGTTCAATGATATAAGTGAGTTCAAGCATTTGATATATATTAAGAATTCCAAATGCTTTGACAAAAAATGGATGTTGTTGATATAGATATTCAATTTATAATCCTTAAATGTATGCCTTTGTGAAGTATTTGTTTGATAAGACAAATGGTTGAATACCGAGATCAAAACTTAATAGATGGTAGAAGAAGTGGCAAGGAATCCATGGTTAATTTTTGGGGATGTTTTGATATTCCTACAAGCATTTATGAGTCTTTGAGTATCATCAAATAATGTGCACTTTAAGGTATATTAGATCAAGGGTGATATATGTATCCTACATTGTGCCTTGTCACGCACCCTGATCTTTGGATGACCTGTGTGGCCATGTTTTAGCCTTGAATCATAGACATAGTGATCGTGGGAACTAGTTTCATGAACACCAGATCACCATTAGGAACCTTGTTGTGGATCCTTAGATGGCTTGAGTGGATACACCTATCTTCAGTTGGTGTCCTTACAAAGTCGTGGAGGGTCTTGTTGCTTCACCATGGTATGGGAGAAGAGTTGTGAGTGCACATGATCTCTGATGGGAAGTTGTGTTTGTCTAATCGTTGGCTGCTTGTAGAGCCCTTCCTCACACTTTTCGGGTGCTAAGAATAGTGAGGAACGAGATCCTCACAGTTCTGCCTTCCTACCTATACGAACATGAGAGAATGAGAGGAAGGGATATGGAGAAGAGAGAAGGGAGCTCCAACCTCTTGTCCCAACTACTTCTCCACCCAGCCACAAAGTTCTTCGAGGAAAATAAAGATGGAAAAGTGAAGACTAAGATCATAGGATTTAGACTCTCACAACTAAGATGATTAATCTGGTGGTTCTGTAGTCGACCAACCTGAGCTTGCTATGGAAGATTGCATGGAGACAACCATGGCAGCAAGCTCACATGCAGATGAGAACTCTTACGACGGTGCTGGAGACAGGAGAAGGCACTCACACACAGAGAATAGAAACCCACACTGTGTGAGAACAAGCCAGAGTGAGAACGTGAGAGAAACTAGTTCAACCCAGTGAACTAGATTGGGTTGGCCATCGTTGATCGCTCACCAGATCTGTTCCTTACTATAGTAGAGAGATGAGGGTGGATATAGGGAGACCAACTGCCGCAAAAGATCTTCCCTCAAGGCGGCAGAACGCGCATAGGTGGACAAAGAGAACCTCGCGGCGGAGGCGACATGCAGAAGAAGTGTGCCTCACACACTTAGGCATTATTAACATCGGTGAGCAGTCATGAATGTCTAGAACATGTATCCGAATAGATGGTATCCTTAGGAGAAGATGAGGAGCACCGTGACACCACCGATTCCTCATCGGTGCAAGTCATCCACGACCGCAACTGTTCTTAGGAGATCTCGAACGTGATTGCGTGATGCGAGAGAGTGGTGAGGGATCGGGTCACCCTGTCCAAAGAGGATCCACGGCCTAGACAACAAACTGAGTTGAACTTGATGGCTCAAGTGAGGAGTGAAGCATCCTTGATGTCCACGTGTCAGATCTCAATTGACCGCATGAGGTAAAATTCTCAGAAATATCTAAATCTTGCATAAAACTTAGTAAATACATGTGATGTCAAAACATTACAAACAAGGTACCAACATTCTCAAAAAAAATAGTAGAACATCATTGAACCACAATATTAGCCCGTTGATATTTAAATCATAAATCATATATGACATGATACACTTCTTTCATGAGTATGAAATATCAAATAATGACCTAAAATTATGGATGTGACATCGATCTGAAATATGATATATAATCCAATGGATGTCATATATGATGATGTTTGAACATGAAATCCTATAAATTGCTTGATGTGGCTAATTAGGAATAATAACCCTAATTAATGTGTAATAATTAGAAATTTGCTCAATAAATCCTAAAAATTATAGAGTAAGCTCATATTAGTAATTGGAAGCTAATTTGTAATTTTGATGTCATTACTATGCATACAAATCATGTTACATGCTAAATGATCCTAAAATGCTGAGAAAATCCTAACATGGGTTAATGCATGTAATCTAGAGTTAATATAAGCACCTCTTTATATGAAACATAATATAAAAATGGTTTATACTGATCCAACACATAATTGGAGAATAATACCAGTAACCTAATTTCAAGAAGATAAGACAATAATAAAGTAATTATGAGAATATCCTCATGAACTAAGATAAACCCTAAAATGGACATAGTAGGGTTATGATGATGAGAATATGATGATAGTACATGTCATCTTATCATCATTAGGATTTGACCAAGGATAGAGTGATAGTTGACTCAGAATTATGTGATGATTAGGAATGTCATGATCAAGGTATGCCCTTACCTCTTACTTGGCCTACTGTTTAGTATAGTTGTTTCTATATGTGTACAAAATACTTGACATATGATATTAGATGAAATGATTGTTCTTATATGATATATTTCCATACTTATGGCTATGGACACATGATACATAATATATATGTTCCATTATATGAAAGCACTATATATCTTTAGTAAGCATAGTGTTAGTGAGTGATCTATCTCTTTGGTAAGAAGATCACATTTATAATGATCTATCTCTTTGGTAAGTAGATCATAAGGCCTCAATGCATCTATCCCATTGGTAGGCAGATGCACAACATATAATGGAAATTGTGCCAAAATATGTGTTCTCTTTTGTTAATGAACATCTTTGTGCAAGTATATGTCTTTCATTATATTTCATAAAAACTGCCAAGTTCTGGTTTTATCTTATTTCTAAGTCTTAGTAATGAGAGGTATATAAAAACACATAGGTGTACTAAGTACAATATTCTTGAATATTGTGCTGACGTTTGCCACATGTAATCTTATGTTTAGGTTGTAGACATATGATCTTGAAGAACCACAATAGTTGAGAGTTGTGTGGCGAGCTGATGTACATGTTGAACTATTCTCTTAAGATCATGTTGTAGATGTAGTATGTGCATATGTATGTAGAAGTTTACTATTCAACATGTAATATCAAATGCTATAACAATTCTGTAACGCCTGGGCCCACTGCCCTAGGCTCCAGTAGAGTTTCAGAAATGACGACTGGCCCCACAAACCACCACTAGCCTTAACTGCGTGCTTTGTCCTCACTCACGCGCATGCTAGGATCAACTTCCCGATAGGTCACCCATCCTAGTACTACTCCAAGCTGAGCACACTTAACTATGGAGTTCTTTAGTGATGGGTTCCCGGAAAAGGAGATGCACCTTAGTGATATGGGTAGTCCAATCATTCCTAATAAGATCTTTTTATCTGAGGCCTCAAATCTTGGGATGTTACAATCTCCCCCACTTAGGCTCTTGACGTCCTCGTGAAGGCTCAACTATAAGTCATCATAATCTCTTCCCCATTTCCGTGCAGACCCACAATGGCCCATGGACACCCAACTCCCGATCACGGAATACCAGCACAAAGGTGGCTACGTCAACCATGGACAACCCTTTCCTACATGCCTGGACTGCACGGCTCAAGACAGGCATGCCATGCCCATGTGGGCCCTACCTACTGGAGGGGAATTGGCTCTGATACCATTTGTAATGCCTAGGCCCACTGCCCTAGGCTCCAGTAGAGTTTTAGGAATGATGACTGGCCCCACAAACCACTACTAGCCTTAACTGCGTGCTTTGTCCTCACTCACACGCATGCCAGGATCAACTTCCCGATAGGTCACCCATCCCAGTACTACTCCAAGCTGAGCACGCTTAACTATGGAGTTCTTTAGTGATGGGTTCCCGGAAAAGGAGGTGCACCTTGGTGATATGGGTAGTCCAATCATTCCTTATAAGATCTTTTTATCTGAGGCCTCAAATCCTGGGATGTTACAAATTCATATTGTAATTATATGTTGAATGGTGAACATGTTTATATGGTTTTATTATTGTTCATGTACATGTGCTATTGTTGTATCCTTTTGACTTCCTCTAATCTTCTTTTTCTTAGACTAGTGTGGGGTGTTTAAATTGGGATTCTCGCTAAGGTGAGGTTTCAATTTGGACATCACACATTTGATTAAGTTTTAAAAAGTCTAGGGACGTCACTAGTGGTATCAAAGCATGAACAATAGCAAAGTCTGACATTTTCTCATTACGAAACTCAAAACTAACAGAAACCTTGAACTTGGAAATCTTTATAGTTGGATTAGTTGTCTTTTAGAGACATCTTACCTAGACTTTGGGTTATCACCTAGATGTATGAGAACTAGGTTTAGACTGGTGGTTGTTGTATAGTTGGTCCTTTGGTGTCGTTCTTTCCTTATAGTGTAGAGGTATGGGACATTGCATTATTTGGAGATGATGTACATCATGGGAAGAGAAATCTTTGACATATGATGCGTCTATGTTTTGGGTAGCTACATCAGTCTAGACCCTATTCTCACCCTTTTTAGTAAGTGACATGGAACTGGACTCTCTACTATGTGCGGGACACTCATTTTGTGGATTTGTTTTTTTATTCCAATCAGATCAAACCTCGTTAGTTTTCTCTGACGTTTGTTTTATCAGATAAAAACTATATAATATTTTATTATATATGTAAGTATTACAAAAATGTGTCTCACACATGTACGAGTAGGAGATGGTCATGTAACCTAAATGAAAGTGAATGACATCATTCTAGAAGAGAGAGTAGTTCTACATTACATGTCTAGAGCCTTGATAGAATATGTGATAGATGGAATAGATGAAATAAGTTTAGATGATATGATCTAAGTTTTACATGATAAGATAATTTGGTTTATGATGGCCAATGTATGTTCAAAGACATCATTTTAGATTTGAGGTTTTGAAATAAGCTTTGTGATGCAAGTACGTAGGCTTTTATGATACATGATAAGATAAGATAAGACAAGGTTGTGAGTCAGCATGAGCCTCAAGCTCTTTTATAAAGAAGGACCTTTAGTGTTGGGCCCAATTAAAGGGATAACTTTAGAGAGAGTGAGGCCCATAGGGAGTAGGTCAAAGAACCTAAACTCCAAGATATGATAATTATGACAAATATGTATTATGGTATGTCCTAAACTAGACTACTCTAGAGTGACTGAGATGAGTTTCTTTATGCATGATTCATATAGCTTGGTTGAATCCTAGATGTCCTTGGTAAGACCAAACCCTAGAGTTAGAGAGGTTGGTATAAATGTATATGTGAACATGGATATGAGTGCCTACCATCTGGGTGAGGGAGAGAGAGTCCCAAGACCCTAGAGGAGGTAACTATTAAGTTTTGTAAAGCCTCATGCTCAGGTTGGTGGTTCCCCACATCAGACTCTAGTGGCATATGTATAAGAGATAGAATTGAGATATAGTATGTCATGGGTAGAGATCTATGAATAGAATATCATACCAAGTTTTGGTTTGTGCTTATGTGGCTAGAGCTCATAAAGCAATCAACTAGTGCCAACGAGGTAGACCTGATAATCCTTGACCAAAGAGGGAAGACAAATTTTTGCTTATTTGACACTCAAAGAGAATAAGCATGGCACTACCCTCAGGATAAGGGTTAGGAGAACCTCCATTGGACTAGATGAAGTTTTGATACATGTTTGACATGCCACTAGTATATGTTTTCTTAATACAACCATGATATAACATATTTAAGAATGTGATCTAATCTTGAGATGTAACACATGAAGATAACATGATGGTAAATATAGTAATGGCTTAATAGATATCAATGTATAATTGGTTAACCATATATATGAATAATGATGATAATGCGATATAGTTGGTTAATCAATTGATCAAATCACTAAAAAAGTTTGTAACCAAATATGATAGTCATTTGAAATCACATTTAGGAGTATGGCATGTGACATGCAAGGTGTTAGTATTAGTGTTTAATGAGTATGTTGAATATATTGTAACAAATAACACAATATAATGATCATGACAACTTGTTATGATCTACATGGATCAATTAATTTAATTACAAATAACTCTTGTCAAAATGATGATGTAATGTTAGAAGAAGATGCTTGGGTAAAATGAGGATGTAAACTCTAAAATATGAAAAATGCCATATGTAGTCTATTGATCAAATCTTATGCTTGGGTAAGTGAGCACAAATTCCTAATTGGAAATGTGACACAATATAAGCAACTTAATCATGTTATACGTGGAGAGGTTCACCTTAGATTCTTTTAAAATCTCTTAGAAGTGCTTTAGACATATGGTTCTAGGTATATTGTGTGGATATGTTGAACCTAGAGTGGTACCCAAAATAGGAATGAATATCTTTGGTTTCTTTTAAAGTAAGATATGGATTAATTTTGAGAACAAAATTTCTTTTAAGAAGTATATGATGTGATAGACTCTACTTTTGGCTTAACTTTGAGGACAAAATTTCTTTTAAGGCATTTACGAGGTGATAGACTGAACTTTTGGAATCCTTGGATGTTCAATGTTATAAGTGAGTTAAAGCATTTGATATATATTAAGAGTTCCAAATGCTTTGACAAAGTATGGCTGTTGTTGATATTGATATCCAGTTTATAATCCATAAATGTATGCCTTTGTGAAGTATTTGGTCGATAGGACAAATGGTTGAATACTGACATCAAAGCTTAATAGATGGTAGAGAAAGTGGCAAGGAATCCATGGTTATCTTTTGGGGATGTTTTGATATTCCTACAAGGAATTATGAGTCTTTGAATATCATTCAATAATGTGTATTTTGAGGTATACTAGATCAAGGGTGATATATGTAGCCTACATTGTGCCTTGTCAAGCACCCTAATCTTTGGATGACCTATGTAGCCATGTTTTAGCCTTGGATCACAGATCCTAGTGGTCGTGGCACTAGTTGCATGAACATCAGATCACCATTAGGAGCCATGTTGAGGATCCTTAGATGGCTTGAGCGGACACATCTATCTTCAGCATGTATCCTGATGAAGTCATGGAGGGTCTGTGAGTAGTTTCTTCACCATGGTATAAGAGAGAGGTCATGGGTGCATGATCTCTGATGGGAAGTTGCCTTCATCTAATCGTCAGCTACTTGCAGAGCCCTTCCTCACACCTTTTGGGCGTTCAGAATAGTGAGTAATGAGGTCCTCATAGTTCTACCTTCCTGAAACGTCTTACTTCGGAAAACACGATTAACTAATGCAGAAGCGAATTTCTTAACTGGCAGCGGAATTATGAAAATCACTGGAAATTAAATCTTTTTGAGAAGAGATCTTTAAACTATAAAACTTCTTTATAAGAAACAGGATAAACATTTTACATCATGTTTTAACATTACATCTCTGTGGAATCACCTCTCGAGTGATTACATACATCCATTGCCCTGTTATCTGTACAAGGCAAGATACAACAAAATCCCGAGGCTTAAAGCCAAAAACCTCAGACCTAATGACTCCTAGGACCTGAGAATACAGAGACGAAATAAGACATACTATCTACAAGACTAGACAGTCAGTATCTCCACCTGAGATTCACTGCTGCCCCTAATGCTGTTGTTGCTCATTCTTAAATGGATTCCTTCGTCTTTTGGCGTCTACCTAAAAAGTAGAATCCCGCGGAAGTGAGACAATTTAAATAATTGTCCCAACGAGAGTTATAACTCTTCGCCAGAGGCTTTGTTATTGCAATAAGGAATAACAGTAAGCAGTATAATTATTAACATCTAACAGCAGTTTCAATATGGAATAAGGCAATACCTATTTAGCATTCATTTCTTCTATAGCATAATTGAATATCAAGGCATATCTTTAAATAAAGAATATGAAGAACATGTAATTTATTTGTTCAACTAAACATTATAAACAATGTAACATCACTCATTGTTTCTCGTAGTTCAACTTAAACAGTTATGCTATACGGCAAATTATATTTTTCAAACATTATTATGCCCTACGGAGATGAGGTATACCACTCATACTCCAACCGACCATTTATAAAATCGTGTCGGTACCATACATAGGTCATAAAAAGAGCCAGATTCCTCATCTTCCTCAATCAGTAAGAGGATTTACTTGCAGGACATCTTGTGTCTCTGCTATAGTAGCTATCCAGGGTATTCTGGAAACTTCTCTATAGAGTTACAGTGGAGTTATGTACTCTCTTCGTCATCGAAAGATCTCTTATTTATCTTTCATCGATGCGGTATTGGTAATTTCTTCAGGAGATTTGTGGTACATCACCCCGGTATAAGTATATAGTGAAGGGTTGATAGATTAAAGTACATCTACATCAATTCCTACACTAGGATGTAAGGATATTTGCGTCCATATTCTCGCACATACTCAAAAGTATATGTTCCAGGAGTTCCCTTAGGAAAACCTATTTCTCCATCATTTGATCTCTGAAAATGATGGATCTATGGTCAGGTCCCTACATGGTATGATTATACTTGATTAGTTAGGTACATTTCACTATTCTTTTAACATCAAGCATGTTTCCAAGCATTAATCATTAGAACAACATCTATGAAAGTAGAATACTAAATGTATCAATTTCAACTCACATCAGTAATCAAATGGATATAAATTCTTAATCATTTCATTACTATGAATTAAGAATAGGGTGCTCAACCCTTGGATCATCATAAGTCATCTAATCAGCATGACCTTGATGTTACTCATGGCTCTTACAACCCATTAGCCTCATATGTTGTCACTTAATTGAGGCAACATAGCATATATCACTTTTCATAAAGCTTATAACATGCCTTCAATGAATATGACATCATAACCCTTTCCTGGTTATGATTATTACTTTATAAAAAACTGCATGGTTAATATATTTGATAATGAGCAAATTATTTCTATATCAACATAGTATAAAACAAAGGTAACCTTTCAATTCAAGAATTGTACCATTAAGCTCTTGGTTAATTTAACTAGGGTTATTCCACCCCTCCTTACCTGTAAGAAGATATAGTGATTCTTTATTACATACTTCATGCATAGGGTTCCATGTTTAAGAACATAACCCAAACTTAGGGTTAATATAGCCTATCTTTTAGTAATAAGGATTTCCTGTTTACATTATTCGTTCAACCTTAACATACTACGCCACCACCCTTATTAGCATACAGAGGTATCAAATGTGTTTGCTTTCAATTACTATAATCATCATGTATCATTAATGTTCATCAATTCTATGTATTAACCCATTTCTCATTCATATCCTTGGATGAATTTACTCCCCTCTCAAGATGTATAATCTGTACTTATTGAGTACATTGAGTTCATTATGTCTCTATCATAGGTAACTACCTATTATATACTCTTTGTGTCACTTTCTTAAGTATAAGGGTTTAGAGGCTCATCCATGTATAATACCCTAGACTGTCGAATGTGATATCTATCATAATTTGATGTATCACATTCTTCTCATTACAATCTTACTCGAAATAATTGGTTAATTCAATATTAAGATATTTCTCTTTTGATACTTCAACCACTAACTTGTTTCTTTCCTCATATGACCTATGTATCATATATCAGAATTATCCAATTATCTTTAATGATATAGGTCTAAACATTGTTGATGTAGGATAATCCATCACCAACTATTCTAGATATCATTATATTCAGGATTTTATCTACCTCATTTTTTCATATACATCATGTATACCTTTTGATATGGACCTGCAAGGTTAATTCCATTGACAACAGTAAACACTTCATTTCCAGATCAGAAATTTATAAAGCAGAATTAATCTTTCATTTCAAGGTTGTACCTTCATGCCTTTACTGAGGCTAGGTTCCCTTATTTACATCAATTAGGGATGTTCAATCCCTTTCATTATGATTAGAAATAAAGATTCCTCATCTCATACTTTAATCATGAAGATTTATGCTAAACACATAATCTGGAATTAGGGTTAATTATACATTTCAACACATTACCCTCAACTAGGGTTTACTATTCACATTACATGTTATTACCCTAGAATTAGGGTTTACTATTCACTTCATGGTGAATTGAGCTCATAGCATCATCATGTATGGAAATCATCATCATTGATGCCCTCAAATTAGGTTAAGATTCATTAATCATCATAATTAGGGTTTTCATGATCTCACCTTGATGGATCATACCCTAATCATGTGCATTCTTACATATTGGAGGTACGTTACTTGATTCTCAATCATATTAGGAGCCTCCTCTCTCCTCTCACTATTAGATGATGTTTACATCTCTCTAGATTACATTAGGTCAAGTCAACTTTGATTAACATAAGCCATGTCACCACTAGTAGGGTTTGACTAAACAAGGGTGTCATCTACTTGAACCCTTTAAGGGTACGTTGGTAAAGTACACCATTGATTCATATCATGGGTCAATCTATTAATCACTTAGCCCCTTAATGTCTTTAGGTATCATTAGGGTTTGTATTAGACAACCATTGAACCAATTAATCCTTCAAGTCACTAAGCAATCATAGCCCTAACGGTTCCCAAACGGTTTCACACCTCAACCTCCAAACGGTTTTGAAACTGTTTGGAAGCGCTGACCGTTTGGTCACTTTGACATCCAAGACCGCATGACACTCAAGACCATTTGTCCTTAAATAGTCTTGAGACCGTTTGATTGCTTTGACCATTTGAGAGTGTTGACTTTGAAACTGATTGGATGAAATGACCTTGAAACCGCATGAATTGAATCGATCTTGAGATTGATTGGACCAAACGACCTTGAGATCGATTGAGCCCAAATGGTCTTGAGACCGTTTGGATTCAAATGTTCTTGAGACCGTTTGGTCCCAAATGGTCTTGAGACCGTTTGGATTCAAACGGTCTTGAGACCATTTGGTCCAAACCTCTCAAAACCGATTGGACCCAAAAAGTGCATCAACACTTGCAATCGATTAGGGTTTTCAAGGTTGAAGCCATAAATTGACCTCAATTATGTTAACCACTTATCAATTGAGCCAATTAGGGTTTGCCTTAACCAATTGGACACTCAATTGGCCCTCAGTTGATAGCCAATTAGGTTTGGAACTAATTCAATTAGGGTTTGTAACTGGTTAACCATCAATGTTCATCAACATGAACCTAATTGAAGTTGAACCCATCAATTGACCTTCAATTGGGCCCAAACGGTCTTGGGATCATTAGGACACCCTCCAAATGTTCTTGAGACCGTTTTACCAAAGTCACATAAAAATATAAGTCGATTTGTTAAGGGTTGAACCCTAATTAAGTCTCAAATCAACATTTTCAATTAATTCAACAACCTATTGTGATTGGACTCTCAATTGATCAAATCGTCTTAACCCTAGACCTCCAAACGGTCTTGGGGTGTCATTAAACCGTCTTGAGACCGTTTGAGTGATTTCCAAATGGTCTTGAGACCGTTTGGACCACTCAACCCCAAATTCAACACAAGTGGTCCCTGAATTCAGTAATTGAACCCGATTAGGGTTTTCATGATTGAATTGCCTTCAACTTATGATTGGTTTGCAATTAGATTATGATCCGTTGTAATTGATTAATTCAATATGTATCCAATAGAACTCTAAACGATCTTCACTTGGTCAACTCTACCAAACAGTCTTGGAGATCGTTTGAATCTAAACGGTCTTGCAAACCACATGAATTCAAATGGTCTTGAGATCGTTTGATTTCAAACGGTCTTGCAAACCGTTTAGACCAAATGGTCCAAGGTCGTTTGGTAAAGTTACCTAGTAATTCACGCCCATCATCTTTAACCTTAGAACAGGTCAGTTACTTCGTGGTTTTGCTTGCAAAAGTGCAAGGAAGAGTGGGGAAGAGGAAGAACTAACTACAAATTTGCAAGAACAAAGATATGCATAAGAAAGCAAAAGGTTTAGAGTTATAAAACCCGCCTTAAGGTCGTTCCTAGAGCTCCAAGCTTCCAAGCTTCAAGCCTTTAATGGCGTCTTGAGCTCCACAGGTCGGCCAGAGCTGTTTCTCCAAGAAAAGGTTGGGGAAGATTGGCTAGAACAAGAGAACTAAGTAAGATAACCATGAAACCAACCTTGTAAACCAACTTCCTCCATGAATCCGAGCAAAGAGATGACCCAAGCTTACCTAGCTCCTCCTTGGTCGTTCTCCTCTGCTCTAGATATCCAAAGCTCTTCCTTTAGTCGGTTCAAGCAAGGGGGATAAGTGATAGAAGAAGAGAAACGTTCCTTTGTTTGCAAAGGAAAGTTGTATATATATCTTTGGGTGAAACTTCAACATAAGGACATCTAATTCTCCATTTCTCATCTAGGTCCCTCCTTTCTTCTTTGCACGTCCCTTCTCCTTATTTTAAGGTAAAATTCCTTCTAAGAGCAAGGACTAAAGGCAAAGAAGGTCAACTTCTTACTAAGTTGTACATATATAAGGGTCTCCTCACTTACAACTTGGTGATTTAATTACAAAGGTGTTCCTTATTATATTATTATTACAAAGAAGCGCCCTCTTCATCATATTTACTCTAAATGATGTCAAGAGTCATAAAAGATATTCTAGAAGGTGTATTTTACAAGTTGCACCCCACATTTTGGGTAAATTGCATTTTACTCCAAAACTACGGTTCCAAGCACAAGGATTGTTCCACAAGCTGCATCTTGGTGCCCAAGCTTGGAAAATCCATCATACTTCATCATATTAAATCTTATGATGTCTTAACATCAAAGTAACATCTTAACATGTGTAAATGGCAAGTTAACCCCTCTAGTTGGGTAATTTGCACATAGGTCCCTGCATTACAAAACAATACTACAACATTGTTTAAAAAGGGCAGAAATGGAAACATATGTTCCTCAGGAGCCTAAATTACATATCAAAAGATAATCACAAGTATCTGATTACATAATTAGGTAAAATACCTAGGGTTAACTCATAACCCAGTTCAGGGATGTTACAAATTATAAACCCCTAACAAGGATTTCGTCCCCGAAATCCCAGAAAGAAAAAGGGGAAAGCAAATATTATTCAAGTATCATATTATTACATCTTTAGGTAACATTCCATTATTAGGGAGATGTTTATAGAGTTTTGATTCAACTTTTCTTAAGATCACACTCGTACTCTGTTATTTATTTGAGACCATATAAGTGCTTTCACACCTTCAGTGTGTTATCACATCCGATAATCACCATACTAACTTTCCTTATTATTTGCTCTAACTGTCTCTTTAGTTGTACATTTTCTTATATTAGGGAAAAGTTACTTGTCAAACAAGGATTTATTTGATAGACATCCTGGAGAAGGATATGTTTATGAAAAACATAAACCCCTAACATGTGATGTTCATATCATTCTATATGTCTAATTTAATTTCATAGTTGACCAATCCAAGTAATTAATATAATCATTTGATATGTTATTGCATTCTTATTTTGGTACTTATCACATGTGTTATCAATACATTACATCTCTTTCTTCCTTTTATCATGGGACATTACTTATTACATATATTCTCACCTTAGAACCAATGTTTAGGTTAAATTGATACCTTTATAAGTATTCATCACACAAACATCTTTATTATTATTCTTTCAACCTTTACTGTTCAGGGTCGACCTTCCTTATTCTCATATTTCTTATTTCAGTATACTCATTTGGATGTTTCAGAATGACTGCTTGATCAGATCAATCAAAAAGATAACAATCTAAGAGTTTCCATATTTATTTTATCATCAATATTTGTATACCTGGCCAGGGTATATAAATACTGAGATAAGATAATATGCACTTATATTTTACCATATTTCTTCTCTTTTCTTATCATCACAAGAATAAGTATTAATTTTACTGAAATTTTATATCCAGATCAACTCTTTAATACCTTATCTTCTTATGGAGGTCAGTATGTAACATGAGACATCTATTTTACACAACATAATACGTCTTTATAGGACTAATCAAGGAAGGTTCAATCAATTTCTTTTTCAATTTTAATCAAAGATCATAAAAAGACATATGAGAAATACTATTTATTTTGTCTAACCTGTCATCACCCGAGGATTATTCGTTAACTCAGGTTGATTCTGCCTCAGAGGTTGATTTGTCATAACATTTCTGGTTGGGCAATTTCTCATCAGATGCCCTACCTGTCCACATTGATAGCAGGTTCTGAGTTCCTGGTGTGGTCTAAAGGGTTCCTTACCCTTTCTAGACAACCATTGTCTTCGTGTACTAGGTCCTGGTTGTGTTGGTGACACAAGAAACTTCTTCCTTTTAGAACTAATAGGTCTTTTCTCTTGGGTTTGGATAGGCCTTTTCTCAATTCTTCCTTTATATCTCTTTTCTAGACAATTACAGTTGATATGTCCAGGCTTCCTACACCTATAGCAGGTCCTGGTTTCTGGTTGTATTCTAACCCCTATATTACTGTATACTGATTCATCAAACTGAGGTTGAGCATAGGCTTGCTCTAAGTTCAAAGCTTCATCATTTACTATTGCTTCAACCTGCTGTTGTGGTTCACATAATCTGTTGATATCCAAAACATCAACATTAGGAGCTGGTAATCTGGGTTGCATTTCTCGTGCTTGATCCACTAGATACATCATGGTTGCCCTAAATTCTCCAATAGTGATTCCTAAGGAAGAATTCCTTATCATGGTTGGGTTAGCTAGGGGGATCTCAGGTAATTGTCCCTCTATTGCTTGCTCCTCTGCACCTCTTCTTGGTGTAGCACTGTTGCTTTCTGTAGCAAATCCTCATCCAATCCAGTCATCTTCAAGTTCTTCTCCTCCTATGTGAGCAGAAGATACCATCAGATACACTGGATGACACTTAGAACAGACTCTACTACCTAAGTCCTATGTCTCTGTAGACTCAGCAAACCTAAAGCTCTGACACCACTAAAATGAAACGTCTTACTTTGGAAAACATGATTAACTAACGTGGAAGTGAATTTCTTAACTGGCAGCGGAATTATGAAAATCACTGGATATTAAAACTTTTTGAGAAGAGATCTTTAAACTATAAAACTTCTTTATAAGAAACAGGATAAACAGTTTACATCATGTTTTAACATTACATCTCTGTGGAATCACATCTCGAGTGATTACATACATCCATTGCCCTGTTATATGTACAAGGCAAGATACAACAAAATCTCGAGGCTTAAAGCCAAAAACCTCAGACCTACTGACTCCTAGGACCTGAGAGTACAGAGACGGCATAAGACATACTATCTACAAGACTAGACAGTCAATATCTCCACCTGAGATTCACTGCTGCCCCTGATGCTTTTGTTGTTGTTGTTGCTCATTCTTAAATGGATTCCTTCGTCTTTGGCGTCTACCTAAAAAGTAGAATCCCATGGAAGTGAGACAATTTAAATAATTGTCCCAGCGAGAGTTATAACTCTTCGCTAGAGGCTTTGTTATTGCAATAAGGAATAACAGTAAGCAGTATAATTATTAACATCTAACAGCAGTTTCAATATGGAATAAGGCAATACCTCTTTAGCATTCATTTCTTCTATAGCATAATTGAATATCAAGGCATATCTTTAAATAAAGAATATGAAGAACATCTAATTTATTTGTTCAACTAAACATTATAAACAATGTAACATCACTCATTGTTTCTCGTAGTTCAACTTAAATAGTTATGCTATACGGCTAATTATATTTTTCAAACATTATTATGCCCTGCAGAGATGAGGTATACCGCTCATACTCCAACCGACCATTTATAAAATCGCATCGGTACCATACATAGGTCATCAAAAGAGCCGTATTCTTATGACCTCATCTTCCTCAGTCAGTAAGAGGATTTACTTGCAGGACATCTTGTGTCTCTGCTATAGTAGCTATCCAAGGTATTCTGGAAACTTCGCTATAGAGTTACAGTGGAGTTATGTACTCTCTTCGTCATCAAAAGATCACTTGTTTATCTCTCATTGATGTGGTATTGGTAATTTCTTCGGGAGATTTGTGGTACATCACCCAGGTATAAGTATATAGTGAAGGGTTGATAGATTAAAGTACATCTACATCAATTCCTACACTAGGACATAAGGATATTTGCATCCATATTCCCCCATATATTCAAAAGTATATCTTCCAGGAGTTCCCTTAGGAAAACATGTTTCACCATCATTTGATCTCTGACAATGATGGATCTATGGTCAGGGCCCTACATGGTATGATTATACTTGATTAGTTAGGTACATTTTAGTATTCTTTTAACATCAAGCATGTTTCCAAGCATTAATCATTAGAACAACAGCTATGAAAGTAGAATACTAAATGTATCAAGTTCAACTCACATCAGTAATCAAATGGATATAAATTCTTAATCATTTCATTACTATGAATTAAGAATAGGGTGCTCAACCCTTGGATCATCATAAGTCATCTAATCAGCATGACCTTGATGTTACTCATGGCTCTTACAGCCCATTAGCCTCATATGTTGTCACTTAATTGAGGCAACATAGCATATATCACTTTTCATAAAGCTTATAACATGCCTTCAATGAATATGACATCATAACCCTTTTGTGGTTATGATTATTACTTTATAAAAACCTGCATGGTTAATATATTTGATAATGAGCAATTTATTTCTATATCAGCATAGTATAAAACAAAGGTAACCTTTCAATTCAAGAATTGTACCATTAAGCTCTTGGTTAATTTAACTAGGGTTATTCCACCCCTCCTTACCTGTAAGAAAATATAGTGATTCTTTATTGCATACTTCATGCATAGGGTTCCATGTTTAAGAACATAACCCAAACTTAGGGTTAATATAACCCATCTTTCAGTAATAAGGATTTCATGTTTACATTATTTGTTCAACCTTAACATACTACGCCACCACCCTTATTAGCATACAAAGGTATCAAATGTGTTTTCTTTCAATTACTATAATCATCATGTATCATTAATGTTCATCAATTCTAAGTATTAACCCATTTCTCATTCATATCCTTGGATGAATTTACTCCCCTCTCAAGATGTATAATCTGTACTTATTGAGTAAATTGAGTTCATTATGTCTCTATCATAGGTAACTACCTATTATATACTCTTTGTGTCACTTGCTTAAGTATAAGGGTTTAGAGGCTCATCCATGTATAATACCCTGGACTGGCGAATGTGATATCTATCATAATTTGATGTATCACATTCTTCTCATTACAATCTTACTTGAAATAATTAGTTAATTCAATATTAAGATATTTCTCTTTTGATACTTCAACCACTAACTTGTTTCTTTCCTCATATGACCTATGTATCATATATCAGAATTATCCAATTATCTTTAATGATATAGGTTTAAAGATTGTTGATGTAGGATAATCCATCACCAACTATTCTAGATATCATTATATTCAGGATGTTATCTACCTCATGTTTTCATATACATCATGTATACCTTTTGATATGGACCTGCAAGGTTAATTCAATTGACAACAGTAAACACTTCATTTCTAGATCAACAATTTATAAAGAAGAATTAATCTTTCATTTCAAGGTTGTACCTTCATGCCTTTACTGAGGCTATGTTCCCTTATTTACATCAATTAGGGTTGTTCAATCCCTTTCATTATGATTAGGAATAAAGATTCCTCATCTCATACTTTAATCATGAAGATTTATGCTAAACGCATAATCTGGAATTAGGGTTAATTATACATTTCAACACATTACCCTCAACTAGGGTTTACTATTCATATTACATGTTATTACCTTATAATTAGGGTTTACTATTCACTTCATGGTGAATTGAGCTCATAGCATCATCATGTATGGAAATCATCATCATTGATGCCCTCAAATTAGGTTAAGATTCATTAATCATCATAATTAGGGTTTTCATGATCTCACCTTGATGGATCATACCCTAATCATGTACATTCTTACATATTGGAGGTATGTTACTTGATTATAAATCATATTAGGATCCTCCTCTCTGCTCTCACTATTAGATGATGTTTACATCTCTCTAGATTCGATTAGGTCAAGTCAACTTTGATTAACATAAGCCATGTCACCACTAGTAGGGTTTGACTAAACAAGGGTGTCATCTACTTGAACCCTTCAAGGGTACATTGGTAAAGTACACCATTGATTCATATCATGGGTCAATCTATTAATCACTTAGCCCCTTAATGTCTTTAGGTATCATTAGGGTTTGGATTAGACAACCATTGAACCAATTAAGCCTTCAAGTCACTAAGCAATCATAGCCCTAAAGGTCCCCAAACGGTTTCACACCTCAACCTCCAAACGATTTTGAAACCATTTGGAAGCGTTGACCTTTTGGTCACTTTGACCTCCAAGACCGCATGACACTCAAGACCATTTCTCCTTAAATGGTCTTGAGACCGTTTAATTGTGTTGACCGTTTGAGAGTGTTGACTTTGAAACCGATTGGATGAAACGACCTTGAAACCGTATGAATTGAATCGATCTTGAGATCGATTGGACCAAACGACCTTGAGATCGATTGAGCCCAAACGGTCTTGAGAACGTTTGAATTCAAACAGTCTTGAGACTGTTTGGTCCAAATCTCCCAAAACCGATTGGACCCAAAAAGTGCATCAACACTTGCAATCGATTAGGGTTTTCAAGGTTGAAGCCCTCAATTGACCTCAATTATGTTAACCACTTATCAATTGAGCCAATTAGGGTTAGCCTTAACCAATTGGACACTCAATTGACCCTCAATTGATAGCCAATTAGGTTTGTAACTAATTCAATTAGGGTTTGTAACTGGTTAACCATCAATGTTCATCAACATGAACCTAATTGAAGTTAAACCCATCATTTGACCTTCAATTGGGCCCAAACAGTCTTAGGATCATTGGACACCCTCCAAACGGTCTTGGGACCGTTTGCCCAAAGTCACATCAAAATCTAAGTCGATTTGTTAAGGGTTGAACCCTAATTAAGTCTCAAATCAGCATTTTCAATTAATTCAATAACCTATTGTGATTGTACCCTCAATCGATCAAATCGTCTTAACCCTAGACCTCCAAATGGTCTTGGGGTGTCACCAAACGGTCTTGAGACCATTTGAGTGATTTCCAAATGGTCTTGAGACCATTTGGACCACTCAACCCCAAATTCAACACAAGTGGTCCTTGAATTCAGTAATTGAACCCGATTAAGGTTTTCATGATTGAATTTCGTTCAACTTGTGATTGGTTTGCAATTAGATTATGATCTGTCATAATTAATTAATTCAATATGTATCCAACAGACCTCTAAACGGTCTTCACTTGGTCAACTCTACCAAACGGTCTTGGAGACCGTTTGAATCTAAACGGTCTTGCAAACCGCATGAATTCAAACAGTCTTGAGATCGTTTGATTTCAAACGGTCTTGCAAACCATTTAGACCAAATGGTCCAAGGTTGTTTGGTAAAGTTACCTAGGAATTCACGCCCATCATCTTCAACCTTAGAACAGGTTGGTTACTTCATGGTTTTGCTTGCAAAAGTGCAAGGAAGAGTGGGGAAGAGGAAGAACTAACTACAAATTTGCAAGAACAAAGATATGCATAAGAAAGCAAAAGGTTTAGAGTTATAAAACCCGCCTTAAGGTCATTCCTAGAGCTCCAAGATTCCAAGCTTCAAGCCTTTAATGGCGTCTTGAGTTCCACAGGTTGTCCAGAGGTGTTTCTCCAAGAAAAGGTTGGGGAAGATCGGCTAGAACAAGAGAACTTAGTAAGATAACCAAGAAACCAACCTTGTAAACCAACTTCCTCCATGAATCCGAGCAAAGAGATGACCCAAGCTTACCTAGATCCTCCTTGGTCGTTCTCCTCTACTCCAGAGCTCTAAAGCTCTGCCTTTAGTCGGTTCAAGCAAGGGGGATAAGTGATAGAAGAAGAGAAACGTTCCTTTGTTTGCAAAGGAAAGTTGTATATATATCTTTGGGTGAAACTTCAACATAAGGACATCTAATTCTCCATTTCTCATCTAGGTCCCTCCTTTCTTCTTTGAACGTCCCTTCTCCTTATTTTTAAGGTAAAATTCCTTCTAAGAGCAAGGACTAAAGGCAAAGAAGGTCAACTTCTTACTAAGTTGCACATATATAAGGGTCTCCTCACTTACAACTTGGTGATTTAATTACAAAGGTGTTCCTTATTATATTATTATTCCAAAGAAGCGCCCTCTTCATCATATTTACTCTAAATGATGTCAATAGTCATAAAACATATTATAGAAGGTGTATTTTACAAGTTGCACCCCACATTTTGGGTAAATTGCATTTTACTCCAAAACTAGGGTTCCAAGCACAAGGATTGCTCCACAAGCTGCATCTTGGTGCCCAAGCTTGGAAAATCCATCATACTTCATCATATTAAATCTTATGATGCCTTAACATCAAAGGAACATCTTAACATGTGTAAATTGCAAGTTAACCCCTCTAGTTGGGTAATTTGGACATAGGTCCCTGCATTACAAAACAATACTACAACATTATTTAAAAAGGACAGAAATGGAAACATATGTTCCTCAGGAGCCTTAATTACATATCAAAAGATAATCACAAGTATCTAATTACATAATTAGGAAAATCACCTAGGGTTAACTCATAACCCAGGTCAGGGATGTTACACTTCCTACCCATATGAACAGGAGAGAACGAGAGAAAGGGATATGGAGAAGAGATGAGGGAGCTTTGACGTCTTGTCCCAACAACTTCTTCACCCAGCCAAAAAGTGCTTCGAGGAAGTTGAAGATGGAAAAGTGAAGAGGAAGCTCATTGGATTCAGACCCTCATGATCAAGATGATTGATCTGGTGGTCCCGTGGTTGATAGACTTGAGTTCTCTAGGGAAGGTTGCATGGAGGCAACCATGGTAGTAAGCTCACAGGAGGACGAGAACCCTTACGACGGTGTTGTAGATAGGAGGAGGCACTCACACATGGAGAACAGATATCCACACTGGGTGAGAACACGCGAGAGAGAGAACAGGAGTGAAATGGGTTCAACCCAGTGAACTGGGATGGGTCAGCCATCATCGATCTCTCTTTGAATCTGTTCCTTCATATAGTATAAAGATGAGGATCGAGTTACGGTGGCCAACGCAGGGAAAGATCTTCCCTCAAGGCAGCGAAACTCACATAGGCGGGCGAAGAGAACCTCACGGTGATGTGCGAAAGAACCATGCATCACGCAATAAGGCATGATTAACATTGGTGAACAGTCATGGATGTCCGAAACGTGTATCTAAATCTGATGATATCCTTAGGAGATGATGATAGGTATTGTGACACCACGGATTCCTCATCGGTGCAAGTCATCCACGATAGCAGCCATTCCCAGGAGATCGTGAACACAATCATGCGATGCGAGAGAGTTGTGAGGGATCGAAAGTAGTTCAGGATCGAGTCACCCTGGACAACGAGGATCTGCTACCCAAACAACAAACTGAGTTGACCCAAATGGCTCAAGTGAGAAGTGAAGCATCCTTGATGTCCACGTGTCAGATCTCAATTTTCCACATGAGGTAAAACTCTCAAAAATATCTAAATCTTGCATAAATCATAGTAAATACATACGATGTCAGAAAATTACAAACAAGGTACCAATATTCTCAGAAAAATGAGTAGAACTACATGGCACCATAATATTAGCTTGTTGATGTTTAAATCACTATGATTTCATATAAGACACGTTACACTTGTTTCATGAGTAATGAATATGAAATGATGACCTAAAATTATGGATACACATCAGTTGATCTGAAATATGATATATAATCTTACATATGTCAATATGATGATGTTTGAACATGAAATCATGTAATTTGCTTGATCTGGCTAATTAGGGCTAATAACCCTAATTAATGTGCAATAATTAGAAATATTCTCAAGAAATCTGGAAAATTATAGAGTAAGCTCATTTCAGTAACTGGAAGCTAATTTGTAATTTTGATATCATTATTGTGCATACAAAACATGTTACATGTTAAATGATCCTAAAATGATGAGAAAATCCTAACTTGGGTTAATGCATGTAATCGAGGGTTAATATGAGTACCTCTATATATGAAACATAACATACAAATGATCTATATTAATCCAATACATAATTGAAGAATAATACCAGTAACCTAATATCAAGAAGATACGACAAGAATACAAGTAATTGTGAGGATATCCTCATGAACTAAGTTAAACCCTAATATGAACATAGTAGGGTTATGATAATGAGAATATGATGATTTTACGTGTCATCTTGTCTTTACCAGGAGTTGACCAAGGATATAGTGATAGTTGAATCAGAATTATGTGATGATTAGGAAAGTCTTGATCAAGGTACGCCCTTACCTCTTACTTGGCCTACTATTTAGTATGGTTTTATTATGTGTAAACAATACTTGGAATATGATATTGGATGAAATGATTATTCTTCTATGATACTTATGGCCACGAACACAAGAAATATGATCTATCTATTCCATTATACGAAAGCACTATATCTTTCTGATAAGCATAGTGGTAGTGAGCGGTCAATCTCTTTGGTAAGAAGATCACATGTACAATGATCTATCTCTTTGGTAAGTAGATCGTAAGGCCTTAATGCATCTATCCCATTGGTAGGCAAATGCACAACATATAATGAAAAATGTGCCTAAAATATGTGTTCTCTTTTGTTAACGAACATCTTTGTGAAAGTATATGCCTTTTGTTATATTTCTTTAAATCTTCCTAGTTCTAGCTTTATCTTATTGCCAACTCTTAGTAATAAGAGGTATATAAAAGACACATAGGCATTCTCAGTATAATATTCTTGAACATTGTGTTGATGTGTACCACATGTAATCTTCTATTTAGGTTGTGGACATATGCTCTTGAAGAACCATGTTAGTTGATAGTTGTGTGGTGAGCCGATGTACAAGTGGACCTATTGTCTTAAGATCATGTTGTAGATGTAGTATGTGCATATGCATGTAGAACTATGTTGTTCAATATGTAATATCAAATGTTGTAATAGTTCATATTGTATTTATATGTTGAATGGTGAACATGTGTTGTATGGTTTTATTATTGTCCATGTGCATGTGCTACTGTTGTTTCCTTCTGACTTCCTCTAATTTTCTTATTCTTAGCCTAGTGTGGGGTGTTTCAATTGGGATTCTCGCTGGGGTGAGATTTCAATTTGGACGTCACACATTAGATTAAGTTTTAGAAAATCTGGGGATGTCACACCTAAAAACACCATGTGATTTGTCATTTAATAATAATTATACATTCTCATGGTTTATTATTATCATGTAGGGCATTCGGGTTCCTAAATAGAGGCATTAGATGGTAAGGACAAACTCATTTCTAGAAGACTCTTATCTAGTCCATGTTGAGTATAAGATAAAAATCTATCATGTATAGGGTCATATCATCTAGATAAAATTTCTTCCTGGTCAGAAAGATAAACATCAAGGGTAGACATAGATATTAGGTGTGTAACATATCATTGGGTAAGTGTGAGATTATGATATATTTAATGATTCTATCTAAGGGAACATGTCTTACATGATAACTATAAATATATCAACTATAGAAGGTGAGAGGAAGATAGGTAAAGACCACTTAACCTAGAATTCTCTCACCAAATCCTTAGCCAATATATTGATTTTCAAACATCATCTTAAATCCTAGGTTCAAAACCCTAAGGTCTAAAGGTGTAGTTCGACTAGAGATGCTCTCTAAATATTTATGGTTAAAAGATCATCCTAATGGACATAGAAAAATAGGAAATAGGTATGATGCATGATTATGCATTGAGATAGTCTGATGTGATGAGTGTTATGGCTCTGATACTGACCTATAACGATGGGGTTTTCCGGGTGCTCGAATTTACATTTAAGCAATAAAGCATTGGAATCCCACTATTTTATTTTCATTTATTTAATTCATTTAAAGAATTAATTTAATCATATTAATAATTGGATCGTAAGGGATTCAGAGCATTATGCGTCTAAAGGATAATTAGAGGTATCATGAACCATCAACAATCATAAATAATAAATGACAACAACAACATATACATAGTGTATCAAATACATTGAATTTAAAAATTAGTTGATTACACCGTTCAATGGAAACTTGTATAGGACAAGATTAAGTCTCAAGCCATGGAGTCCAAAGTATGATGTCTTTAGTTCCAATTTGCATTGATATAGTCCTTGAAATAAACCTGAACTGGGTATAAGACAATACCAAATATAAACAAAAAAAATACCCAATATAATATCATCCTAGAAACTAAGATGAGAAAGACATGTCTGGGTCCTGAAGCTTGTTGTTCTTGAATCCACTATGGAGGAGATAAAAGTTTAAGCAATGCGGTTAAAGAGATTAGTGATCCCTTACTTGATGTAGATGGTTCATGCTAAACATGATAGTTCTGCTATAGTCATTGCTAGTTTGGTTGATAAGAGAGGGAAGTCTATCACTCCCCAAATTACTTACATGCCTTTACTAGAGTTGGAGATCCAAAGCTGAAAGTCTGAACCTCCTCCCAGAGTCATCTCCAAATCTATCTCTTTTGTGATAAATATTCAACTTGCTCCAAACAAGTTCTCTTTGTTTGCAAATTTCAATAAGGGGGGAAGTGTGTCAGGTTCGATGGGTTATGATCTCAAGATAAGCCCAAATGGATAGACCATTTTCAATTGTTGTGTGGAATGTGAGGAGCATGCACAATAAAATCCCCTATATTTGGAAGGAAATTGTTAGATTGAAGGCTGGCGTTTAAATCATTCTTGAGTCTAGAACAAAGAAGGATGAAGTTCCTATTGTTGTGGAATCACTTTTCCTAGTGCAAAATTTGTTTCAAATTCTATTTTTTATTTTTACACATGTATTATCCAGATGTGGATGGATCACTCGCTAATTATAAAAAAGATTCTTGATAATGAGCAAATTATGCATTGTGAAATCTTAGTTGGTGACTTGAAATTTCTTCTCTATGTGGTCTATGGTTCTAATGGCAATACTGACAGAACCTTACTTTGGATATCTTTGAGTGATATCAGTTTATCTTTTCCCCTTCCTTGGTGAATCATGTGCAATTTTAATGTTGTGATATTTGTTAATGAGGAAGTTGGTAATCATCCCTCTTCAACTATAAGTATGGAGGACTTCAATGAATCCTTATCTACTACTAGTTTGATGGAGATTGTTAGTAAAGGCCCCTTCTTTACTTGGGATAGTCAAAGTAAGAAGGGACTCAATACCTTTTCTAAAATTGATAGGTTCTTCTGCAATCTTAATTTCTTAAGTACCTTCCTTCTGTCTGGGGTGAAATAGTTCCTAAATTTACTAGTGATCATTGCATTCAAAACTTGCATCTTTATTCTTGCAAAACAAGAGATTTGCCATTCAGGTTTATTAACGCTTGGGTCAGCTAGGATACTTTTCTATCAGTGGTTAGAGATGCTTGGAGCAGTGTTTATCCTTCAAGAGCTCCCATGATCAATGTTTATAAGAAATTTCATGTTTTCAAGGATGCTCTACTTAAATGGAATAAGAATTATGTAGGAAATTTCTCATCTAAAGCTATAGAGCTCGGTTTTAAAGCTATTGGTCTTCAGAAAGAGGTTGATGCTCATCCCTATGACAAGGTTCTTCAGTTGAGTCTCATTGAAGTAAGGAATTTGGCAAAAAAAAGCTATTGACGAGGAAGAGTGTTTCATTAGACAGAAGTCTAGAGGGCATTGGTTACATGTAGGGGATAGAAATACTTCATTTTTCTATGCTTCTCTTAAAAAAAGGAGAATTTACAATATCATTTATGTTCTCAATATGGGTTATGCTAATCCAAGTGATCATGAGGACATTAATCATCTTGTTGTGGATTTCTATTCTAAAGTCTTTAATTCCACTTCTTCTGACTGGGTTCAATGGGATGATTCCTGGTAGATTCCATCAATTTCTTCTTCCCAATATGACAGTCTTCATAAGTTGGTGACAAAGGAGGAAGTTGAATCTATTTTTAAAGGTTTTAATGTGGAAAAAATACTCGGGCTAGACGGTTTTAATGCTACGTTCTTTAAAAAATTTGGCAATTCATTCATCCCATTTCAAGAGGATTATGAACTTGTGACTCCTCGGTCATACAAACATCAACTTTACCACTCAGGTGCCGCTACATTGGCTGATGCTATATTGTTTAAGTCTTATTGGACTAATGAGGAGGATGTTACAAAGGCTATCCTTAATTTTTTCGACTCTGGTAACCTCTTAAGAGAATGCAATAGATTTTTTACCACCCTTATACCTAAAGTTCCTGGTGCTTCTTCTCTTAAGGATTTTTGACTTATTTCTCTGTGTAATTTGATGTTCAAAATTATCACTAAGATTATGGCTAATAAGTTGAGTGACATCTTACCCAACTTGATAGATAAAAGTCAAGTGGCCTTCATTAAAGGTAGGTCTATAGGAGATGATATCTTGTTGGCTAATGTGCTTCTTAGCTCCTTCCCTAACTCAAATAGTGCTTAGAAAATGTGTGTTAAGGCTGACTTGTCTAAAGCCTATGATACAGTAAGGCGATATTATATTTGGTTTTTATTGAAGAAGATGGGTCTCCCTGAATGTTGGTTGTCCTGGATTCAAGTATGTTTCAGTGTTGCATCGTTTCAAGTTCTCATCGACAGTTCCCCATCCTCTTCATTTGAAGCAGCTAATGGGGTGAGCCATGGGGATCCATTAGTCCATGTTTGTTTATTTTAGGAATGCAAGGACTGACTGCCATCATCGATGATGTAGTCAAGAAAACACTCCTAGTTCCTTTACAAGCTTCTGAGAATTTTCCTATGTATCATATCATTTTCATTGATAATGCTCTATTCTTTGTTAAAGATCATAAGCACAATTCTAGTGCCATTGCCAATATTATTCAGACCTTTGGCAAGATGTCAGGGCTTATTCTCAATACTAATAAAAGTCAATTTTTTGTTACAGAAAGTGTCTAGAGTGGTAATGATTTATCGTCAATCTTGAACATTGGTTGTTCCTCCCTGTCTGTGAGGTATCTTAGTCTACCCCTATTTACAAGGTGGATTACCAAAGAAATGTGTGCCCCTATTATTGACAAGATGAAGAAAAAACTAGATTCTTGGAAATGTAAGCTTCTTTTTTTTTTCTGGAAGGATAGAGATAGTAATTTATATATTGTCATCATATCACATTTTAGGATCCTCTGCTTTTCCTCTTCCAAAAGTTGTTATTCTAGATATTTAAAAGATCATGTGAAATTTTCTCTGGAATGATACAAATACTCATAAACATATTCATACAATTTCATGGGAGTGTGTTTGTAAGCCTAGAGTAGAGGGAGGTCTTGGCATCCATTATGTTGAGGATTTCACTAAAGTTGGACTTTGAAAATTTTATGGGGTATTGCTAACAACAAAGAATCTATGTGGGTAAAATGGTTACATGAAAGATATATACGCTAGGAGTGGATATGGTATGTTGGGAGTAATCCCAATGCTTCCTGGTTGTAGAAGAAATTGTTGAGTTATCGCAATCTTATAAAAGTCTACAATGATTTTTCTGTTGGATATGGTAGTAGGTTTCTATTTTGGAAAGACCCTTGTCTTCGAAAGAAGAAAACTTTACTGGAAATGTGTGATAATCAACTGGTTTTCGACTATGTAATGGTCCTAATTGCAAGGTGAATTGCTATCTGTTTAATGGAAGTTGGTTTTTCCCAAAGGTGAGTTGTAATTATGTTCAGGATATATTGTATAATCTCCCTAAACCTAGTAATATGGGTGATCAGTTGTATTACAGAGGCAAGAATCAGTTTAAGATGAAAAATGGATGGGATATTGTTAGGAGTCCATTTTTCCTTTGGTAGAAATGGATTTGGGCAAAGATTGGGCCCAGGAGATGTGCTTTCTTTCTTTGTAAGTGTTTCCTCTACATGATTGATCCATACCGTTGGTTATTTAAGGAGAGTGGATTTCTATTTGCCGTCAAGGTGCATCTTGTGCAACTCCGAAGAAGAAGATACTCTTCATCTTCTCTTTGACTGTTCTTTCAGCTCCAGGGTTTGGCTTTGGTTTGTCTCTGAATATGGTGCTTGACTCCTAAGCCTCCAAGATATGCTTCTGCTTGAGAGAGAAAGAAAACTTACTGCAATTTTCATTATTTACAATTTTTTGGTTGGAAAGCAAAGTTATGATGTTTGGGTGATGATATATTGAACAATTGTTGTATTGATACAAAGATTCTATGTAGTTAGTCTATAAACTTTTCTATTTCCTACCTCTTTCTATTTTCTCCTCTTTTTGGTCATGCTCTCAAGCAGTTTTGTTTCATCACATGCATCATATATACTCATTCACCATATATATGAAAAAAAGGCATCCCACACTGAGTTCATAAAAAAAATAGAGAGACATCAACAAACACTGGAATGTACTAGAAATGTTTCCTGGGCATAATGAGAAAAGTTGAGGAAGGAAACAAGATGCAAGAGTATAATTTAATTAGAGTATACAAAATGAAATAAGATGTATGAATCAAGATCAAGTAAAATTTTATTATGAAACATTTCAAGAGATAATGAATTAATAATCAAGTTAACTTGCCATAAATAATGATGCAACAATGCATAAATTAAAACATGCAATGCAAACATGAACACTCAACTACTAATGTATAACTATGCAGAAAGCGGTAGCTGACACATGACAAACTACCTATTTAGGGACTGAAACCCAAGGGGAATATGCAACCAAGGCCATATACCCCCGATTTAGAGACTATACTCAAAGAGCATATGCATCTAAGTCCATACACTCCCAAATTTAGGGACTAAGCCCAAGGAATGTGTGCAACTAAGGCCATACACCCCACTCAATTGTTACACTATACTAGGCAGGTGTTATTATTACTTGCAAAATAAGATATGGAAAGTAGTAATAAGTCATGGTAGTTAATTCCATATCAAGAGTATGTCATAAGGCATTTCGATTCAATATTTATTTCCAATAATTAAGATAGGAATGAAAATTCAATAATATGAAGAGTTCTTTCCACATTAAAATGAACATGTAAGAGTAATTTAGAGAACTTTGACTGATTATTCCTCATTCAAGAGAATGCAAGAGAATAAAAATTATCAAAAGGAGATGAAAGCCCAAACATCTCAAGTGAGAAGCACATACTTGATCTTCATGACTAATTCTATTTCTAGGGGTGGAAATCCATCATTCATCCTTCTCAGCCTAAAAGTATTTTGTACACACATTCGTCACAATCACTTATTCATAAATGAAATTATATCTAACCTATTATTGGTTTTCTAATGTCAAGTTATGTTTTTTAATATTAGGAATACTTCACCTATGCATTTCCCTATCACATAAGGTTATATATATTAGTATTTCATGTTATTTGTGGTCATCATTCATACTTGAGGTTGTTTCACCAACAACTATCTCTATTATAATTTTATTATATTTAACTTCTAACATTATCATTCTTATGTATTTAATGATCATTCGTTTTGCCAAGGGATGTGGACTTTTCATTACATGTCATTCTAAATGAGGTATTATCTAGATTACATATAGGTGTGGGTAATGTTATTTATTCCTCAAATATTGGTTTCAAAATGTTATAGTCTATCTCTAAAACCATATGGTTCCAAAATTATTCATATGTTTGTACTTGGCATTTAGATTAGTGCATATATCCATTTTACTATCTAATTTTTTAGTATATCCTGAATACATGTATGCATGATATGTATTATTTATAGTAACTTTACATATAGTTGGAATCAACATGCCATCTGTACTTATTACAACAAAGAGTTGTATTGTTCTCTCATAGCTCAATCTCGATGGACATATTTACTAAATTCCAATGTATCTTTATTTACCATCACATGTATACACATACATATGTTTATATCTAGGTTTCTTGAGTAATGAAAAGAAATGATATGATTACTCTAAAATTTCAAAATAAGAACTATTGGATTGTTAACCATCACTTAATTACTTATTAACTCACACACATATATGTATGTTAGTAATAAAATGACACATATGTCATGGTATTTTGAACGCACTAACAAACTCACTCGGGGTTGAAATCCCCGAGCTTTTACCAAAACCAAAATGCAATAATACCACATGCAAGCAGACAAGTCTTATCGTAGTATAGTTAAGGATCGAACCCAAAGGACAACTTTTTTAAGAATCCTTGTCAATTGAATCTATCTCAAGTAAAACTAATATTTAGAACGATTGGTTGATTTGAGGTTAATTAAACTAATTGCAAGAAAGTAAAAGCTGAATTAAAGTAGGATTTAGATCAATGATATGGAATCACTGGGATGGTATTGGGTTTCACCACCGCTACACACGCAAACACATTCAATTACAAACAAACCATGTAAGATATATCAATCCAACTAGAGCTTCTATAGAACCCCCCGTTAGGGTGTTAGGTTCGCGTAAGCATCACCTTAGGCATCAGATGTCTCGTCACCAACCGGATCACCTACTTACGGCTCCAAAGAAATCCCATTCTATTTCTAGTTTGGGAGTCAACCGTATTAATCAATAAGCAAGCAGGTGATAGATCTACAAACTAACATCGACGATACAAAATCCAACTAAGGCTGTGGTCCTCCTTGAGGGAAGTTTAGAACACAGAAGTGTCACCGTAGGCTAGATGTCTCGTCCCCTCACGGATCATACACTTACGACCTCAAGGAATCTTATCAGAAGTTTTCATCAAAGAGTCGAACTTTGTAAACTGCCATTCTATCCCACATATAGAAGATTTCACAATATAGTAGAGAACAAGATGAAAGCAAGTAGATAATCAACTACGAACGTACCAACAAATGACGAAATGGAAAGTTACATACATTGCCATGGAGAGTTTAATAAAATAACATGATTTTCATGGGCAACGGGGCTAGTCCCCGCACCCCAACGGAAAGGGTACTACTCGCTCATGATGTGAGAAACAAGAAGAATAAGAAAGAGAGAGAAATTCGCCATGAACTCAGTGCAGAAGGTAGTCGCAGCTCGGTGAAGAAGATACGGCCTTCTACGTCGTGTCGAAGCAGATCTGGACATGAACGGGAGATGCCAAGACACACCGGACAGTCTCCCTTGCTCCGTCTTCCTTTTCTCCTCAGCCTCCTTGGTTGCAACACGGGCAGTAGGTGGAATGAAACTGGCATGGACGGCACTGGATTTGGATCGGACCTGTGTACAGGCAGCCTCTCAGCGTCCCAGAACCGATGCCCCAAATGAGGACCCTAGTGGTCCTATTTATAGGCATGGGACAAGTCTTCACGTTTTTGGTTTGTTTCCAGTCCAAATGGTTTGGCAGATATTTTTTCCCAAACGGTCTTGTAAAATGTGACCAAACGGTCTTGAGTAGCCAACGGTTTGGAAACTCAATAAGACCAAACGGTCTTGAGCAATAAACGGTTTGGAAACTGAATGAGACCAAACGATCTTGAGAAGCAAATGGTTTGGAAACTGAATGAGACCAAACTGTCTCATAGAGTGTTTTCTTTCCTCTAAATGATCTTGTGCAAACGGTCTCCGAGCAGCAGTATCAAACGGTTTTGGTGTTCATTCGGTCCCAATGCACAACTGTGAACAGTTTGAGCAAACAGTCAACCCTCCTCAAACAGTCTTCTCATGTTGGCAGGCAAACGGTCAGCCATTCAGTCTTGTGCTCCATTCGATCTTCATGCAGTTGGAAAGAGGCCAAACAGTCTTGGCAGCTTGTTTGATTTGCAGTTGAGATCCCCATTCAGTTTGTGGCTATGCTTCCACGCAATCAGTTTGTAGCTGAGTTCCAAGACAGGGGTTGTTGCTGGGCGGAGGCCGAGATGCTATGGAGCAGGTTCCCAGCGGTTGTAATGGGAGGAAGAAGAAGGGAGGGTGGATTTGTAGGTTGCTGGAGGTAGGAGACAACGCGCCACGGCCGTGGTGAGGTAGCTGTCACACGGGCATGGCGGGTGAAAGACGGTTGATGCTGGTGGTGCGCCATGGCCGTGGTGTGTCAAACACGGTCGTGGCGGTTGGAGGCTTGGCACTATTTGGTGATGTGCCACGGTCGTGGTGAGGAGAACACGGTCGTGGCGCTTGGATTTGCTTCATGATTTTGATCTGTTGTTGCGCAGGCTTGAGTTAGACTACAAACGATTTCTGTTGGTCTATCGATTTTGAGACCATTTGGACTCAAACAGTCTTGAGACCGAATGGTCTCAAACGAACTTGAGACCGAATGGGCTCAAACGGTCTTGAGACCGAATGGATGGAATTGCTTGGTTAGATCTCTTGATCAGGGCCAAGGGTGAGCGAAGGTGGCCCCCAACTGCTTGTTCAGCTTTATCAAGGCATGCATTAAATCAAAATAAATTTGATCAAAACCTTGACAATCGAGTTAATTGATTAATTTTGCATATTATGATGCATTTTGATGTTTAATGAGTGAAAGTAAAGGTGTTGAGTTGAATTTGTCCACAAAATGATAATTGAATTCCCTAGTATATGCATTCATCAAAACACCCCGAACATAAACGTTGCTCGTCCTTGAGTAACACAAAATCTGAAACAGTGGCCAAATGAATACTTTCAACTCATGTGATTGCTTCATCTTTACATCATGATTGTTTTCTTTCTCCTCAGAATGACTCAACATCTCAACTTCCTGAGATCACTGAACACGTCTTACCATATCTTCGTTCCTGAGTTCATTTTCCAATATCACTTCCTCCTCACTTTTTCCAACAACAAGCATGTCAAAGAGTTTTGTAAGAGTCCAAATATGCCCGTGGAACAACAAGTGTGTATTTGATCTGATACTGGTGTTTTTCAGGATAGGGTAGGCAATCATTGTGCCATTAGGTAGAAAAGGGAGTGAAAGGTGGTATGACAGGAAGAAGTAGATCTCTCCTCTATTCGACTCGAGATTTTTATTTTATGAAGTGCAATTTCATTTATTGCATTTTGTGTGTGTGAATCTCTCCTCTATTCGACTCGAGATTGTATTTCTTTTTATGTGCGCTTTGGCATCTTTTTGTTTGCAAATCTCTCCTCTATTCGACTCGAGATTGCATTTTTGGTGGTACGCCCCTGTTTATTTGTTAGGGGTATGGAAGAAGCGGATAAAGTGGGAAGTGGCGTGCCACCCTAAACTTAGGGTTTGGCACATTTTTGGCTATTTTTGTTTCTTTTTGATGAATGGAGGGATACAAAGATGATAGAAGAGGTGTAGAAGAGAGTTCAGATCAGAATGCAACTTGATTTACAATTCAGTGCACTGGGTTGTTCTCTTTATCGTACTCTGCTCAAATAATGACTTGATGAGGATCCAGTGCAGATTCCATGTTATTGTTCCACTAGTCAGTTAGGAAGCATGAAATGTTTAATCCCTATCAGTTCGACAGACGCTTATCATTTTTGCATAAGAATCATGATGTTAGGAATCATACGCTTCACAAGATGATTTCAATCAAAAGGCTTGTTTCAAAAAGTGATCCTTTTGAGGATCTATTTTGAATAAGGAGAGTATAATGATTCAAAATGCATAGCAGGATAGTTAGTGACTTTTAATGAAACTAGGAAGTGTCAAAAATTCATCAAATATATGTTCAAATTCTTTGAAAGCTTTAAAACTTTAAAACTTTGAAAATTTATTTGAAAATTTTAAAATTTTTTTCAAGAATGTGACAGAGAAAACTTAAGTATGAAAAGGATGGGTGTAGGTGGAGAGTGAGGTATGTATCACCCACCCTCCACCCCGAACTTAGAGATTTGCTCATCCCGAATAAACCCTAAATCCAAGATGGAGGGGGAAATTCATGCCAGAATGACCACCAGATGTGGTTGTGCTCCAATCAGCGTGCATCCTCTTATCTGAAAATCTCAAAGGTAAAGAGCAGTTAGATCTTAAAATAGCATCTTGTGATGCGAATTTTATTTAATTAAAAATTAACTAGCAGGTAAAAACAAAATTGAAGAATCATTCTAATTTGAAAAGAAAAGTAAAACAAATTTATTGATCGGGTTGCCTCCTGACAAGAGCCTTTGTTTTAAGTCGATGGCTCGACTGAATCTTTCAGCTTCACGGTGGATCCTTTGGATCGGTGAGTTCCAATGTTGCTTTAGTGCCTATGTCAGTTGAGGTGCAATATCTCTTTAAGATGTGACCATTTGTTACTAATTTACCTAACTTTTCATTCCATAAGGAGAATGCACCATGTGGGGAGATGCTCTTGACGATGTATGGTCTAGACTAGTGTGAGCAGAGTTTTCTTGGGAATAACTTCAATCTTGAGTTGAATAGAAGAACTTGGTCTCCCACTTGCATGTATTTTCTTTTCAGATGTCCATCGTGCCAAAGTTTTGTGTGTTCTTTGTAGATTTGTACATTCTCATAAGTTGTCATCCTGAGTTCATCCAACTCTTGGAGTTGCAGAATCCTGGCTTGGCCAGCTTCTTTCATATCAAAGTTCAGTTGTTTAATTGCCCACCATGCCTTGTGTTCCAGTTCGACTGGCAGGTGGCAAGCCTTTCCATATATTAATCGAAAAGGTGTAGTCCCAATGGGAGTTTTATAAGCAATTCGATATGCCCAAAAGGCGTCGTTGATTTTTGTTGACCAATCCTTTCGATTGTGTCCTACAGTTGTTTTTCCAAAATAGCCTTTAGTTGATGGTTAGAGACCTGTACCTGTCCACTTGTTTGTGGATGGTAAGGTGAGGCTACCTTATGTGTTACACCGTATTTTCTCAATAAAGCTTCAAAGCTTCTTTCAAGGAAGTGGGACCCTCCGTCAGATATCACGGTTCGTGGCACTCCAAAATGGGGGAAAATAATATCTTTGAATAATTTGATGACGGGTTTGGAATCACTAGTGACGGTTGGTATAGCTTCAACCCATTTTGAGACATAGTCTATCGCCACTAGGATGTATGAAAATCCATGAGAATATGGGAATGGACCCATGTAGTCCACCCCCACACATCGAATATCTCTACTTCTTTCCATAAATTCAACGACATCTCATCTCTCTTTGTTATATTGCATGATCTTTGACATTTGTCACATGATAGGACAAAGTCGTAGGAATCTTTGGATACGGTTGGCTGAAAGAATCCACATTGCAATACCTTCAAGGCAGTGTTTTTAGAGCTCATATGTCCCCCCACTTGTCCTGAGTGACATTGTTCCAAAATAAGTTGAGCTTCTTCTTCGGTGATACGTCATCTATATAGACCATCAGCACATAGTTTAAAGAGATTTGGCTCATCCCAGTGATATTTCTTTACATCATGCATGAACTTCTTCAGTGCATTCCTGGTGCATTGAGGATGGATAACCCCACCAACAAGGTACTTCACAAAATCTGAGTACCATGGTATAACTTCTGAGACCTTCAATAGTTGATCATCTGGTAGGGAATCATTAATCGAAATCTTCTCAGTATCCTGAGTGTGGATGCGACTGAGGTGGTCTGTTACAACATTCTTTGTACCCTTTTTATCTCTTATCTCAAAATCAAATTCTTGTAATAGGAGGATCCATCTAATCAGCCTAGGTTTTGCATCTTTCTTTGCCAGAAGGTAACGAATGGCGGCGTGGTCTGTGTAGACAATGACCTTTGAACCAATTAGGTAGGATGTTAACTTTTCAAAGGCATACACAACTACTAGAAGTTCTTTCTCGGTAGTTGCATAATTCCTCTGAGCTTCATCGAGAGTCTTCAATGCGTAATAGATCACATAGTGTTTCTTCTCTATACATTGCCCTAAAATAGTGCCCACATCATAGTCACTGGCATCACACATAATTTCAAAAGGATGGTCCCAGTCGGGAGCTCTAATGATGGGAGTTGTTGTTAGGACCTGCTTTAGTGTGTTGAAGCTTGTGACACATTCTTCGTCAAAATTGAATTCAGCATCTTTTAGTAACAAATTTGTCATTGGCTTGGTTATCTTTGAAAAGTCCTTTATGAATCTCCTATAAAATCCTACATGACCTAGGAAAGCACGAACTTCTTTTGCATTTGTTGGGATAGCTAGTTTAGAAATCACTTCAATCTTGGCTTCATCTACTTCAATTCCTCTATTGCTGACCCTATGACCGAGGACAATGCCTTCCTTTACCATAAAATGGCATGTTTCCCAATTCAGCACAAGATGTGCTTCTTCACAACGTTTGAGGACCAGGGAGAGGTGCTTTAGACATGAATCGAATGAATCTCCGTATACAGAAAAATCATCCATGAAAACCTCGATAATTTTTTCAGTAAGACCAGCGAATACGGTAGCCATGCAACATTGGAAAGTTGTGGGTGCATTACAGAGACCAAACCACATTCTTTTAAATGTGTATGTTCTGAATGGGCAGGTAAAAGGTTTTTTCTCTTGGTCATCTGGATGTATGGGTATTTGATAGAATCCAGAGTAACCGTCAAGATACCAGAAATATTCTTGGTGAGCCAACCTTTCTAGGACTTGATCAAGGAAAGGCATTGGAAAATGATCTTTTCGAGTTGCCTTGTTTAATTTTCTATAGTCTATGCACATCCTCCACCCTGTGACTATTCGAGTGGGGATGAGTTCATTGTTTTCATTCCGTATAATAGTTGTTCCACCTTTCTTCGGGACTACATGCACAGGACTCACCCATGGCGAATCTGAGATCGGATAGATTATTCCAGCTGTGAGAAGTTTAATGACCTCACGGCGGACCACTTCCTTCATATTTGGATTCAATTTCCATTGATGTTCAATAGTAGGCTTGTGATCTTCCATCATAGGGATCTTATGCATACACAACGCTTGACTGACCCCATTGAGGTCACTCATTTTAAGTTGACGACTTTCTTTCTTTCCCTTAATTCCTTCAGGAGTTTATTTTCTTGTTCAGTTGTTAGATCGAAATTTATAATAGCTGGGAAAACCTTGATATCATCTAAAAACACGTACTTCAGTCCTTTGGGCAGGGGCTTCATTTCGGGAGCCTCTGGTTTTTCACATGTTTCTTCCGTAGTTTCCATGGCCTTGAGTTCTTCACAAGTGGCTTCAACATCTTCTTTAGCGAAGTCGAGGGATTTGACGCAATCTTTTACTTGTTCGTCAGTTGGTTCATCAACTGATGGGTTCGTTAGAGAAACTTCTAAAGGATCGTCTGATTCATGATGCTCTTGAGTTAGAAGTGACATTTGATCAATGCAGTCAATAAGATAGACTTCTTCTTGAATACTTGGTCTTCTCATACTTTCAAAAACCTTAAATTCGAGAGTTTCTTTGCCTAATCTGAGCAGTAAGGTACCAGCTTCAACATCAATTAGGGCTCTTGCAGTGGTGAGGACGGACGCCCAAAGATGAGAGTATATATGGAGTCTTCCTTTATGTCCATAATGACAAAGTCGCATGGAACATATGTGTCCTTGCCTACCTTAACCGGGACATCTTCGAGGATTCATAACAGACATTTTAGCGAATTGTCAGCAAGCCGTATAGTCATGCCAGTAGGAAGCAATTCTGCAAACCCTAGTCTTTTACACAGGCTAAGTGGCATAATAGAGATGCCTGCACTGAGATCTTCTAATCCTTTCATGCATGATGATTCGTCGATGTGACATGAAATTCCAGAAGATCCTGGGTCCTTTTGTTTCTTGGGCATCTTTCTCAATATGCTATCAGATGTAGTTGTAGCCAGTTTTACTATCTCATACTCTTCAGTTATATACTTCCTGGTGAGGAGTGACTTTAAGTACTTTGTCCATGTCGGTATCTCAGCTAGAGCATCGAGAAAGGGGATATCAACATGAAGCTTCTTCATAGCTTCTTTAAACTTATTGAAACGAGTATCAAGCTTGGTTTGCCTTAGACGAGCTGGGAAAGGTATACGAGGTTTATACACAGGGATATCAGGTTTTGGAGTCTCAGTTTCTTCATCTTATTGAGTAGACTTCTCAAAATTTCCTTTTTTTGACTTATCATCTTTAGAATGAGTCTCTTGTGTTGTTGAGTCTTGCGCAATCACAGGTTCATCCTCGTCTGTGATAACCAGAGGTGTCTTTTTAGCGGGATTCAAATAGTCTTTCCCAGACCTAGTAGTGACTGCCTTCAATTGTTTAGGATGCTTAGGATTTTTCTCAGGTTGGCCAGCAAAGACTCCAGCAGGTGGCTTTATGCTAGCTGCGAGTTGAGCTAGTTGAGATTCAATAGCCTTCTGTTGAGCTTGTTGGTTAGCTATCATGGTTTGCTGAGTTTGCAACATCTTCTCAATGGCTGATAGCTTGTCATCAGGAGAAACTTGACATGCTTGCTGTGCTTGTTGTTGATTAAGATTCTGGTACTGAGAGTTATTTTGGTAATTATTGTAGTTCCTATTCTGAAAGTTCCCCTTGAAATTTCCTTGATTCCCAAAATTCTATTGTTGATTATACTGGAATCCTGGTAGGCCTCTTGGTTGATTGTTTGAACCAAATTGATGCAAGTTTACTACTCCAGAAGGGTTTCCATATTAAAAACTGGGATGATTCCTATTCTGATTCAGATTGTAATAACCTTGACCAGGAATGGTGTTGATAGCATTAAGATTTTCCATCTGACCATTATCTCCTTGGCCACATACATTGCTTACAACAACGTCATAGAGAACATTGCATGATAAAGTGGAATGATCGGTGCTCTTACATGCTTCACAGAACGGGGAAGCAGACTTAACATGTTCTGGTTGTCGAGTGGGTGAATGTCCTCTTCCGATAGTAGCAAGAGATGATTCAATATGATCTTGCTTGGCAACAAAGAGTTTCAAGATTTCAGCGATATACTTGTACTCGAGAGTAGCTTCAGCCATAGCTACTTTCAAAACTCCTTTACTAACAGATCTTCCCCAACTTTCTTGATTTTCTGCTCCTAGGGTGACGACTCTCCATGCGTTGTCATAACTTTGACGCATGAAGTTTCCTCCAGATGAAGAATCTAGGAATCTCTTAATATCATCATCCACACCCCTATAGAATATCTCAATGAGTTGGTTCTTGGGAATCTCGTGGTGTGGACACTTGCGTAGAAGCTCTTTGTATCTATCCCAAACTTCAGCGAGGGTTTCTCTAGGTACTTGAGTGAAATTTGTTATCCACCCTCTAACTTCATAGGTAAGAGATGGAGGGTAGAATTTTTCTAGAAACACATTCTGTAGTTGCTCCCAGGTGGTGATGGGTATTTCACTTTGCAACGAATTGTACCAATTTATGGCTCTATTAGCAAGGGAGTATTGAAGAGACGGAGCCGAATGGCATCATCTGTGACTCCATTTTGTTTTGTCATGGCAGATAGATCAATAAATCTCAGAAGATGTTCTTGACTATTGTAACGCCCGGGCCCACTGCCCAAGGCTCTAGTAGAGTTTCAGGAATGACGACTGGCCCCACAAACCACCACTAGCCTTAACTGCACGCTTTTTTTCCACTCACGCGCAAGCCAGGATCAACTTCCCGACTGGTCACCCATCCTAGTACTACTCCAAGCTGAGTACACTTAACTATGGAGTTCTTTAGTGATGGGCTCCCGGAAAAGGAGGTGCACCTTGGTGATATGGGTAGTCCAATCATTCCTTAGAAGATCTTTTTATCCGAGGCCTCAAATCCTGGGATGTTACAATCTCCCCCACTTAGACTCTTGACGTCCTCATCAAGGCTCAACTATATGGTCTCATAATCTGACCCCATTTCAGTGCAGACCCACAATGGCCCATGGACACCCAGCTCCCGTCTACGACTACCAGTGCAAGGGTGGCTCCATCTCGTCTCTACGGATAGCCCTTTACAACTTTCCTGGACCGCACAACTCAAGACTGGCATGCCACATGCCCATGTGGGCCCCACCTACTGGAGGGGTTTATGGCTTTGATACCATTTGTAACGCCCAGGCCCTCTGCCCAAGGCTCTAGTAGAGTTTCAGGAATGACGACTGGCCCCACAGACCACCACTAGCCTTAACTGCACACTTTGTCCTCACTAACGCGCAAGCCATGATCAACTTCCTAACTGGTCACCCATCATAGTAATACTCCAAGCTGAGCACGCTTAACTATGGAGTTCTTTAGTGATGGGCTCCCAGAAAAGGAGGTGCACCTTGGTGATATGGGTAGTCCAATCATTCCTTAGAAGATCTTTTTATTCGAGGCCTCAAATCATGGGATGTTACATCTATCTTCTCCTTATTTGCCATAGAAAGGGTTATTCTGAAGCAGGGTGATCCAATGCACTCTTATATCGAAATTAGTAGCGTTGATAGGAGGAGGTTGTACTGGATGATGAACATTCACATATTTTGGGATTGAGAACTCTCTAAGATCCTTTTGTAGTTCAGCTGCTTGCGCTGCTGCTTGTGCTGCTGCTTGTGCTGCTAGGATTTCCTATTGAACTGCATCCCTGGCTTCTTGCATGAGCCTCTCTCTTTGTGCATTGATGGCTTGAGCCACTCTTTGTGCTACTTCCTCTTCCTGAGCCATCCTTGCTTGATTTTCTCTGATCTGACAATGAAAAGTTCTGTCTATCTCGGGGTCAAAGCTCGCTGTTAGTCCGGGGCTGTCCGAACGGTGCATGCACTACACCTTGGATTTGTACCTAAAATTAGAAATATTTTGAAAGTGAGAACCATAGAGTATAGTCGAATTCAAGTAGATGGTCGATTGTGTCAAAAGAAAAAGCAAAATCCTAAATTAGTCTTAAAAGAACTAGATTTGACTAACTGATTCTGTTGTCCCCGGCAACGACGCCAGATTTTGACGTGGTATTTTGAACGCACTAAGAAACTCACTCGGGGTTGAAATCCCCGAGCTTTTACCAAAACCAAAGTGCAATAATACCACCCACAAGCGGACAAGTCTTATCACAATATAGTTAAAGAGCGAACCTAAAGGACAACGTTTTTAAGAATCCTAGTCAGTCGAATCTAGCTCGAGTAAAACTAATATTTAGAACGATTGGTTGATTTGAGGTTAATTAAACAAATTGCAAGAAAGTAAAAGCTGAATAAAGTAGGATTTAGATCAATGATATGGAATCGCTGGGATGGTATCAGATTTCACCACCGCTACACACGCAAACACATTCAATCACAAACAAACCATGCAAGATATATCAATCCAACTAGAGCTGCTACAAAACCCCTCGTTAGGGCGTTAGGTTCACGTAAGCATCACCTTAGGCATCAGATGTCTCATCACCAACCAGATCACCTACTTACGGCTCTGAAGAAATCCCATTCTATTTTAATTTGGGAGTCAACCGCATTAATCGATAAGAAATCAGGTGATAGATCTACAAACTAACATCAACGATAAACAAAGACGATACAAAATCCAACTAAGGTTGTGGTCCTCCCTGAGGGATGTTTAGACCACAGAAGCGTCACCGTAGGCTAGATGTCTCGTCCCCTCACGGATCATACACTTACAACCTCAAGGAATCTTATCAGAAGTTCTCGTCAAAGAGTCAAACTTTGTAAACCGCCATTCTATCCCACATATAGAAGATTTTGCAATATAGGAGAGAACAAGATGAAAGCAAGTAGATAATCAACTATGAACGTACCAACTAATGACGAAATGGAAAGTTATATACATTGCATTGGAGAGTTTAATAAAAGAACATGATTTGCATGGGCAATGGGGCTAGTCCCCGCACCCCAGCGAAAAGGGTACTACTCACTCATGATGCGAGAAATAAGAAGAATAAGAAAGAGAGATAAATACACCATGAACTCAGTGCAGAAGGTAGTCGCAGCTCGGTGAAGAAGATACGGCCTTCTATGTCGTGTCAGAGCAGATCTGGACGTGAACGGGAGATTCCAAGACAGACCAGACAGTCTTCCTCACTCTGTCTTCCTTCTCTCCTCAGCCTCCTTGGTTGCAACACGGGCAGTAGGTGGAATGAAACTGGCGTGGAAGGCACTCGATTCGGATCAGACCTGTGTACAGGAAGCCTGTCGGCGTCCCGGAACCGATGCCCCAAATGAGGACCCTAGTGGTCCTATTTATAGGGATGGGATAAGTCTTCACATTTTTGGTTTGTTTCCAGTCCAAATGGTTTGGCAGATATTTTTGCCCAAACGGTCTTGTAAAATGTGATCAAACGGTCTTGAACAACAAACAGTTTTGAAACCGAATAAGACCAAATGGTCTTGAGTGGCATATGGTTTGGAAACCGAATGAGACCAAATGATCTTGAGCAGCAAATGGTTTGGAAACCGAATGAGACGAAATGGTCTCATAGACCGTTTGCTTTCCTCCAAACGATCTTGTGAAAATGGTCTTCGGGCAACAATATCAAACAATCTTGGTGTTCATTCGGTCCCTATGCACATCTACGAACGGTTTGAGCAAACGGTCAACCCTCCTCAAACGGTCTTCTCATGCTGGTAGGGAAACGGTCATCCATTTAGTCTTGTGCTCCATTTGATCTTCACGCAGCTGGCAAGAGGCCAAACGGTCTTGGCAGCTTGTTCGATTTGTAGCTGAGATCCAGGTTCAGTTTGCGGCTATGCTTCCACGCAATCAGTTTGTAGCTGAGTGCCAAGACAGGGGCTGTTGCTGGGTGGAGGCAGAGATTCTATGGAGCAGGTTCCTGTCAGTTGTAATGGGAAGAACAAGAAGGGAGGGCAGATTTGCAGGTTGCTGGAGGTAGGAGACGACGCGCCATGGCCGTGGTGAGGTAGTTGTCACACGGCTGTGCTGCCTCACACGGGCATGGCGGATGAAAGAGGGTCGATGCTGGTGGTGTGCCCCGACCGTGGTGTGCCACGACTGTGGTGTGTCAAACACGGTCGTGGCAGTTGGAGGCTTGACACTGTTTGGTGATGCGCCACGGTCGTGGCGAGGAGAACACGGCCGTGGCGCTTGTTTTGCTTCATGATCTTGATCTGTTGTTGCACATGCTTGAGTTAGACTCCAAACGGTTTCTGCTGGTCTATCAGTTTTGAGACCGTTTGGACTCAAACGGTCTTGAGACTGAATGGGCTCAAACAGTCTTGAGATCGAATGGGCTCAAACGGTCTTGAGTCTGAATGGGCTGAAACGATCTTGAGACCGAATGGATGGAATTTCTTGGTTAGATCGCTTGATCAGGGCCAAGGGTGAGCGAAGGTGGCCCCCAAATTCTTGTTCAGCTTTATCAAGGCCTGCATTAAATCAACATAAATTCGATCAAAACCTTGATAATCAAGTTAATTGATTAATTTTTCATATTATGATGCATTTTGATGTTTAATGAGTGAAAGTAAAGGTGTTGAGTTGAATTTTGTCCACAAAATGATAATTGAATTCCCTGGTGTATATGCATTCATCAACATACTAAGGTAATAGATAATCTAGGTTGAACCATCATTATAACCATATTTCTAACATGTTGTAAGTATCATATTATATATGATAACTACATTATAATCACCCTAAAGAAATGACATGTTTCAAGTTTACCATTGTTAATGACTAAAACTTGTGTATATATTGATAGTCATGTGTATATACCAAGGTTATATGTATATGTCTAGTTGTGCACAGTGCATACTACAAGTGATTGTAACTAAGTATCTCATTACCGAGATTTTTATTTGGTCTACTACTTTAAGTTATCTCATTACTTGATTCATAAGTGCTATGCTTCCTAATATTTGAATCACATCATGGAAGTATAGCATTAAGGATACTTACTTATAGAATGTTGACCTAGTCTTTAGTGGTTGGTTTTTGAACATAGTCTTGAGTTTTAGGAACTAGAGAAGGGATCCACTACTCATGAAGTTGAGGGGTCTGGACCCTCCATTGGTTGATAGATAAGATGCTTCGTGGTAGTAGTTGGGCTGGAACTTGTAGGAGGTTTTCTATTGTTTTGTTTTCTCTGAAGTTTTGGCATAGGTAGAAAAACATAGTAAGTTGTTCAGGTTGAGTAGCATCATCGTGTTGAGTCCTACTGTCTACCAGAGTTCCAAGATCCTCGAAAGAAGGAAGGTGGAGGTCAAAGTTGGAAATGGCCTGATGAATCATATTTTCACATTTCCAGACTGTTTATTGGTGTCATAGGCTCACTGGTCGACCGTCCTGGTTGCTGAGATCGACCATATTGCTAGAGAGTTCAAAATGAGGCATAGTTTTTGTGGCCTGGTCATCACTGAAGCTTCCACAGAATGTTGTGATCCTTCTTTCTACTACTAGTGTAGTTTAGCACAGGTAGAAGAGGAGACTAGTTGTTGCTCTAGCGGTGTCTAGGTGTGAGGGATCAAGATCACAAATGTGGTGTCTAAGGAGTTGAAAGTGGAGAGGATCAGAGCTAAGGGAAGAAGATTGAGGAGAAGGGGGGGTGTAGTAGCATTGTCATTGGGCGCACTCCTAGTAGTGGTTGTTTTACGACTGTAACACCTGTTGATTGATAAAGAGCAAGGAAAAGAAAGGTGGCGGATAGGGCTTGTAGGTCGGACAAAAATTCCATCATGCTCACACTCATATATACACATCACGTACACTCCCAATACCACCTTCTCCTCTATTATCCTCTCCTTTCCCATTTCTTTTCTACTCTAATCTACAAATGACAAGTGGCATATGGTAGCAATAATGCTCAAACCGGTCCACATAAAAAGTTGGGGAAAAGCTGGTTTGGGAGGATGATGTGGCGGGTATTAATTGGGTGGTTGGTGAAGTTTATGTAATGGACAAATAAATTTGTTTCGCTTATAAGTTTCGAACCTTGATGAAACAAAAACCATTGGATTCCTTATGAAAAATGCATTCTAGAAAGACTAATGTTGATATATTTTTGAGAAAAAAATACAAAAGTAGTATGTAGATGTGATATGATGAGAGAAAAAAATAAATTTTTTTATAAATTTTAAGTCGTGATGAATTTTTTAATGAGAAAAATTATTAGATATGTGATGAAAAATACATTCAAATAAGACTAAGGTTGAGAGACAAATAAAGTTGTTCATCAAATATCAAAAAAAGAACATTTTACAATTTTACAGGTGAATTGGCGCCCAATGGTTAATTGACACCTAGAGATGGTTCATTGACCCCCAAAAAGGGTATATTGACACCCAAAAATATATAAATGGTACCCAAGTAAGTATTGTACTTGTTAAATTACTACTAAGGTAATTATCAACAAAAATAACATAATGGCACCCAAATAGGTTTCTATGACACCCAAAAATAACTTAGAGACATCCAAATACGATGGTATACATTAAATAAGGTGTAAGGGTATTTCACACCCAACAACAAGACACCAGAAATGGTTAATTGACACCTAGAGATCGTTAATTGACACCCAAAGATAGTTCATTGACACCCAGAATTATAAAAATGACTCCCAAGTGAATATTGTATGCTTTAAATCAGTGTTAAGGGTAATTGAGAACCAAAAACAACATACTGACACCCAAATAGGTTTGTTTGACACCCACAAACAACTTCATGGTGCCCAAATATGATGTACTCATTAAATAGAGTTTAAGAGTATTTCACACCCAACAACAAGTCAATGGTGCCCATAAATGACTAATTGACACCCAGAAATGGTTAATTGATGCCCAAAAATGTTTCATTGACACCCAAAATTATAAAAATGACTCCCAAATGAATATCGTATGTGTTATATCATGGAGAAAAGTAATTGACAACTAAAGACAATGTAATGACACCCAAATAGATTTGTTTTATACCCAAGAACAACTTAATGGTGCCTAAATATGATGTACTCATTAAATAGAGTTTAAGGGTATTTCACACCCAACAACAAGTCAATGGCGCCAAGAAATGGCTAATTGACACCCAGAGATGGTTAATTGACACCCAAAAATGGTCATTGACACCCAAAATTATAAAAATGACTCCCAAGTGAATATTGTATGCGTTAAATCACAGTTAAAGGAAATCAACAACTAAAAACAATGTAATGGCACCCAAATAGGTTTGTTAGACACCCAAGAACAACTTAATGGTGCTAGAAAGATGGTTCATTGGCAACTAAAAGTATAAAAATGGCGCGTTTGTGATTTTTGGTTGCTTTTAGAAATTGTTGGGTGCTATTTATCCATTCTTAGGAGTTATTTAACCATTTTTAGGGTTTTGTTTAGAAATTTGTGGGCATATCATCATTTTTTGGCGCTTTTAGTTGTTTTTGTGCTATATTTCATTCAAAAATTCATCAGAGTTTAGAAATTATAAGCAAAACAATTTTCTTTCTGATCACATCACCTCTACATGCCACTTTTATATTTTTTCTCAAAAATATATCAACATTGGTCTTGCTGGAATCCATTTTTATAAGGAATCCAATGATTTTTATTTTGTCAAAAAATTCATCATGGTTCAAAAGTTATATGTAAAACAAATTTATTTTCTATTACATAACCTCTACCAACCTCCTCACCCAATAAATGCCCCTCCACATCACTACAAAATTACCCTAAAATACCACTACCACCTCACCACCTGCCACCTCCCAGCCAATACCAGCATCAAAAAGGCAAAACTTCTCAATTCTTCCAAAACCACCTTCCATCCTAAGTGTAACTTGCGCATGACCAGAATGAGCATGACCAAATCATTTTTATTGTAGGTCTCTGGCTTGTGGGAGAAGAAGACGACATAGGGGAAAGAAATAGTACGAAGGTGGATGGAAGATGAGGAGGAGGGGAAGAGGGTGAGAAAGAAACTGGTGCATAGAGGAGGAGAAGATGAGGAGGCAGAGGGGGAAACCACCATAGACAACATTGTGCTCAACACATGAAATAGGTCAGGGCAAGGAGAAGGAAATAGCCACATTGAGTGGGGGTTGGGAACAGATTGATTAAATGGGCCATAAATGGCAAATTAACATAAATGCAGTGAACATCACCTAAAATTTAGATCTATTATATAAATAGCTAAACAGAGTCTGTTTGAGACAAAAATGTAGTTTATGATAGATAATACTTAGCAGTATTTAAATAAATTACTAATTTACCATTTTGGACTAATCCATACCACTAATCAGTCTAGAACATCATTAGACATTTAGTGTCTCTTAAACAGTAGAATGGTCTAACCACTCTCCAATTCAGTGTATGAAGTTATAATGTACTATGTATTAATTATATTTAACACTTCGATAAAAATTTAATTACTTATTACATTCAAATGCCATGATTTATTAAAAAGGAATTACTTGAGCCATTTATTTAATTAAAAATTAACTATACATGTTTTTGTCTAATAAAATTGAGAGGGATCATATTTAGGCATTATTTCAAATAAATACAATGACACATTATTATGTTTGCCATAATTTAGGGATTTTATTATACTAAGGGTATAAAAGTCATTTCAGCATACATTGAAGTTGTAAATGAGTTATTTCTTCTAGAATATTTCAAATATTATTTCATAATAATTTTTGCATCTATGTCTTTACTATATTCACAAAAATAAATATTTTATACAAAAATATGATATATCAATTAAAACATATAATGTGGATTATTGCTTAGATTTCAATATATTGCATCCTCAAAACCAAACTATATCACATAGAGTTAAAAACATTCTTAGGAGGTTATTAGACACATTCATTGTCTCAATACTAAAATAATCATACAAGTGGGACTCCCCTTTATGAATAATCAATCAATACATAATATACCCTTCAAATTCATAACATGATGTCACTAAGGGAATATAAAAGACAATATCCCACTTGTAGTAGAAACAATCATTAGTCCAATCAATCCAACATGACCATCATGGTTCTAGTATGAAATTACTTTCGTAAGGGGATCAACAATTGTGATGACCCATATTCCTATATACTTTCCATAATGGCATTCCTTAGATATGCGTGCACTCATATCTATAAGATGTCAAAAAGGAAAATATAAGGGATTGTGATTGTCAACTAGTATATTAAAGAAGTTGGATTGTTGTTCACATACATCATATAAGTATCCACACAAACCATCATTTGTAAAGATAAAAGAGACATATTACATTATACATTTAAAAGAGATATGAGTTCCTAAGGAAAAAAAATACATAGGATATAGACATCCTACACGCCATCTAAAGGAAAGAAATAACTATCTAAATAGAAAATAAGATGAGAGGCAACCATCTAGAAAATCATACTCCATGAACTTAATTTAGCTTCATCAAGTACTTCGAGATGCTTACTTGTTCCTTGAACCTATAAAACATGAGAAACAAACAATCAACTACATTGTTGAAAGATACTATGTTGTGCTGGCATATTTAAAATACTTGAAGAAGAAGAAATAAAATGAAAACATTATTTAAGGAGGATATATAGGTTATCCCAAGTTACTAGTCATATTTCAATAGACATGAATTACAATGGTGGACTTTGCACAATCAACACTTATATTATTGGGCCCTATTTCCGCGTAACTTGTACCATTAGGGATCTCCCCACATACCTTGTACCATTAGGGAGGTTCTAGTCAACATTAATACTTTCCCTCTCTAATAGGGAGATTAATGAACCATTAGTAACTACATTCCATTTTATTTCCTTAGTGTTTTTAGTGTTCAAGGCAGAAAAGTGACAATATGTATAGATATTCATCCAATAAGATTGTACAACAACATTCAAGAAATTACTCATAATTATATCATCAAACAAAAACTTGTCTAATACTTATATCCACGTATCTTGAATTTTAGATCTAGATTTCAACAAGTCTAGATTAAGAAAGTAGATCACCCTTAAAGGGAAATAAAGACCTAATGTCATTATGGGTTCTCATCATCCCATATTAGGGTTTTTGGGGTATTTGGGTTTGATCTCTATTTGGGGTGACTTTCATCTTCCTATGATTAGATCACGGATTATATTTTACTTTGATCTTGTTTTGGAGTCATAAAATTAGATCTCAAAATTAGGGTTTCATATAACTAATGATGCCCATGTGATATAAGAAAGAAACATTCAACTTAGGGTTTCTATAGAGGTTTAAATTGTTAAGGGTTCCTTTTTGGATTCACCTGATCCCAGTAGTTTAGGGTTAGATCTAGGGTTTTTGGGAGTTGTACATAATTCATAGTAGATCATTACTTGATTAGGGTTGATAAACAATACATAAATGTTCAATATATAGAGAGAAAAGCTCAGTATTAGGATCCTTATTCCTTGCAGTATTAGCCAACACCTAATTAGGGCTTTGTGATGTATGAACATCATGGACTCTATTAGGGTTTAAATGTCCTAAATATCATATTACAAATCACGAATCATCATTATTACATAATAATATGATATAAGAATGATCATTATGCTTTAGGCTAGTATTTTTGAAAAAGGAAATGGATTCAGGATCTGATAGTATTTTATCAGATTCCTCATATTTTTCTAATTGAAATCATGTATAGGTTTTGCTATTTTTATGTATTCCTAGAATTTTTTAGGATATTCCTAATATTAACATATTTTTAAGTTAATTAAATGTTTTAGTTTGAGAAATTACCTTGATCAACAACCAGATCTGACTAGATCGATGACTCAGATTGATCTAAGATCTCGAGAGCTCAACCTGGCCTGTTGAGGTGGCACTCACTGATTCGTTGGTTGAGCTAAGTCGGCTCCACACAGTCCGCCCTTCCTTCTTTGCTGGCTTGCTCTCGGGTGATGTGGCGACTTGAGATTGGTCCAGCTCAAGCCAAGTCAACACCATATAGACCCCTCCTCCCTCTACTGTTGTGAGTTCAAGTAGCCTGAAGAGATCTCCAGTGAGGCGTATCTTGGGCTAGGGTGCTCCCTTTGGCTAGATGAGGGTGCATGTTCCTTTGTGGACCTATCCCACACCAAACCAGCATCATCTGGTGCTTCGGCTCCCTCAGGAATAGGATGTTGCCTATGAGATTGAAGGTGGTTGACATGGAAGGAGGAGTTCTGGGTGATAGGGGGTTATGGGACCTTGGGTCCTAGTTGGGGTGCTCCGCTGAAGGATGGAGGACATTATGGTGATGGGGAATTGGTTGAAAATTTTCTTTAGTAGCGGGGAGATGAAGGTGTTAGAGGTTGAAGATGGTGGAGGTGGCGAGGAGTGTTTGGGGTCTGTGGGTCTAAATTGGTGATTAGGAATGACTAAAAGGAGGTGGGTGGAGCTACTAGTGGGTTTAAATAGGTGTAGGGAGTGAGGGCAAGAAAGCCCTAATCCACTCATCCCTTACAGGGAGAGAAGCGATAAATATGGAGGTTTTTCTCCTTGATCCAAGGGTGAGGGGGCATGTGTAGAGGGTTGTTGAGTTCATCTGCGTGCGAGCAAGAGAAATATCTCACTAGAATTGCAAAGTGGAGGTTAGGATAAGAACAAGTAGGGTCGTGTTGGTCGCTGATCTGTTGGGGATATTTTTGAGTCCAGTAGGAGGTTAGGGATGAGCTCCACTCTGTTGGATTCTCCCTAATCTGTGATCAAAAGGATCTGGTGGCCAAGATTCGAGCCCTTATAAGTAACTCATGGCCTAGGTTAAAGGTGCTTCGCGTGACGTCTAAATGTCACGCATATAGCTGAATTAATTACCAAACTTAGGTTCTAGGTATTAATAAATGGAATAATATACATTAATTTCAATTTCTTATAATTCTCAAATGGTTTATCTAATTAAGTTTAATTTTGAATGGAGCTTCATACCAAGGTTATCTAACTACGATACAAAATTGGGTTCCAAATTCAAAGGTTGACTACATCAAGTGACTATGTATCATAATACATATAATTCACAATAATGTGAAACTGGGGTTTGCATTATATGAAATTGATAATTTCATTTAGTCAAGATGGTGAGGGAGATGGTTAAGGGTATTATTGGAAATAACTAAATTATTAGAGAGAGAAAATATATGTAAAAACACATCCTATCACATTCTCCCCTCCTTTTAAGAATTTTGTCCCCAAATTTCAAACATCATGGAAAAGATGAGGATGTATTCTGCTCGATCTCTGACTTGATCTCTTAGGTAGCATCGGTCTGATCATGGTGGCTCTAGAGTACTTTCACCATATCTATGCGCCGATTACTGCGAAGCTCCTTCATCTTGGAATCAAGAATTCTGATTGGGGATTCAGCATAAGATAGGTCATCTTTCAGCTCTAGAGCTCATGATTTAGAATGTGATTGGGGTCTTTGACATACGGCTTTAGATTAAATACATGGAAGACATTGTGCATGGAAGTATATTGAGGTGTCAAATCAAGATGATAAGAACATTCACCAACAATTTCTAGGATCTCAAAGGGTCCCACATAGCAAGGACTGAGCTTTCCCTAGTTCATTACCAAAGCTCAGATAGGTTTGATCTTCATAAAAACATGATCACCTTCCTTTAATTGATGTTCCTGCCTGTGAGCATCTGCCTAAGATTTCTTCCAATCATATATGTTCCCACTTCATCCTTTCCCTAATCAGTGCAACTTTGTATGTCTACAACAACATCTCCTCAGATTTCATCAAGGTTTGCTCCCTGACGTCATCCCAATGGAGCGGAGATCTATAGGGTCGGCCATAGAGAGCTTCATAGGGAGGCATCCCAATACTTGCCTGATAGTTATTATTATATGTTAACTCAGCTAGAGGCAGATAGTGGCCCAACAAGCCTTCCCAATCAAGAATGTAGGCTTATAAAAGTTCCTCCAGAATTTGTACTATACACTCTGACTACCTGTCTGTCAGTGGATGGTAGGTTGTATTGAAGTTCAACTTGGTGCCCAATTCTTCTTGAACTTGTTTCCACAACATTGAAGTGAACTTTGGGTCCCTATCTAATACAATGGATGTTGGAACTCCATGCAGACATATCTCTCTCATATATAGAGATCAATCAGCTCAAATACTTTGGCAGCAGTCTTCATAGGGAGAAAGTGAGCTAAGTTCATGAGATGATCCACTATAACCCATGAAGAATCATATCCCTTTCTGGTTTTGGTTACTCTCACCACGAAATCCATTGTGATGTGTTCCCATTTTCATTCTGGGATTTCGAAGGGTTTAAGCAGACCACCCGGGCCCTAGTGTTCTACTATGATTCTATGGCATGTCAGACATCTAGACACAAATTCAGCAATATCACGCTTCATGTTCCTCCACCAGAACTGACATTGTAGGTCTTTGTACATCTTGCTGGTGTCGGGGTGAACTATGTACTTTGACCCATGTGCCTCGCTAATAATCTTTTTCTTCACAACTGACTGCTCAGGAACCCTCATACAATTCTTATATCAAATACCGCCATCGAGACCCACAAACAAATGTGTTTGAGGCATTGACAGGAGAGAGGAGAGCTCTTCAAGATTAGGACTAGCTTTCTGTTCTTCAAGAAGTTTAGACTGAAGACCAGACATGATAGATATGTTGTTGACCTAGAGACAATTAGACTGGAACTCTGGCTTCCAATCTACTAGATCCTTCATGCTCCTCCACTTGGGAACAAATAAATATGCACATACTACCCTTTTTCTGCTAAGAGCATCAACGACTACATTAGCTTTTCCCAGATGGTAGCCAATAGTGAAATCATAGTCTTTCAAATACTCAATCAATCAATATTGATGCAAGTTGAGGTCTTTCTGAGTCAGGATGTACTTCAAGATTTTGTGGTTGGTGAAGATATCAAATGTCACCCCATATAGGTAGTGCCTCTAGATTTTGAGAGCATGGATGATTGTAGATAATTCCAAATCATGTGTGGGGTATTTAAGTTCATGGGTTTTAGTTGTCTGGATGCAAAGGCCACCACCATTTTGTGCTGTTGTAGGGCACATCCTAACCCATTTATTGAAGCATCAATGAAGATCATAAATCCTTCATTACCAGAAGGTAGAACTAGAATAGGAGTGGATGTCAACTTCTGCTTTAACTCTTGAAAACTAGACTCACAAGTAGCTGACTAGATGAAATACTTGTCCTTCTGAGTAAAATTAGTCAGACAAAGTGCAACTTTGGAGAAATTGGGAATGAAGTGACGATAATATTTGGCTAAACCCAAGAAGCTCCAGATTTTAGAAGGATTTTCATGAGGTTTCCAATCAAGAACAATAGATATTTCAGTGGGATCAATACATATGTTACCCCTAGAAATGGCATGGCCAAGAAACATGACTTTATCAATCCAGAATTCACATTTAGAGAGCTTGATGTAGAATTTTTGAGATCAAAGGATTTCAAGGACTGCCTTCAAGTGCTCAGGGTGCTTCTCCATAGAGTCATAATAGAACAAAATATCATCAATAAAGACAACCACAAACTCATCAAGATAAGGTTGGAAGAATTTTTTCATCAGATTCATCAATATTCCTGGGGTGTTGGTCAACCCAAATGGCATCACTAGAAATTTGTAATGCCCATAACGAGTTTGGAAAGAAATTTTAAAAATGTCGGAGTCTTTGATTTTTAGTTGATGGTAGCGAGAAAGAAGATCAATCTTAGAGAGAACTTTGGTAGTACGGAGCTGATCAAAGAAGTCATCAATGTGAGGGAGGGGATACTTATTTTTAATTGTGGCCTGGTTCAACATGTAGTAGTCAATACACATACGCATAGAACTGTCTTTCCTTTTGAAAAAAAGAACAGGCATACGACAAGGGGAAACACTAGGATGGAAAAAACCTTTATCGAGAAGTTCTTATACCTATTTCTTCAACTCCATAAACTGAATAGGTTCCATCCTATACAGTGCCCTAGAAATCGTGGTTGTTCCAGGGAGAATATCCATCGATAACTCAATGTCTCTATCTAGAGGCAGCCCAGGAAGCTCCTCCAGAAATATGTCAAAAAAATCATGTACCACCTCCAGTCTTTCTACATGTCCTCTACTAGGACTGGTCTCTAACACGAATGCAAGGAAGACTTTACATCCTTTAGAAATGAGATTTTTATCTTTAATATAGGAAATTATAATATTATTATAGGATCCACTTCCCTTAGGGATCACCAAGTGACAAGACTGAGGTTGAGAGAGGTCTACCATCTTGTTTTTATAGTCAATATGAGCATGATACATGTATAGAAAATCCATACCAAGAATATTATCAAAGTTTTCCATAGTTAAGAGGATGAGTTCAATGGGGATGTCATGATTTTCAAATTTTAGAGGCAGGACATCAGTTTTTTGTAATGTAGTGAGTATTTTTCCACTAGGAGTTGACACATCAAGAATAATCACAAGTCCCTTATATGAAGGTGTAACATAGATAACAAATTTTGAGAAATGAATGTGTTTGTTGACCCATAATTGAATAAAAATTTAACATGATGATTATTTACGAATACAATGCCTACACAGGATAATTACATTATGAATAATTTGAAGGCATTGAACAAGATATCAGATATATGAAAAGAATTTAGGTTACCTTCAACATGTTGGTTGAGATTTTCCTTAGCTTCCTCTACATTCACTACGAATAGTCTGGTGCTGTGGTGTCCCTGAGGGGGTGGAGCACCTACTATAGGGTTTCCAAAGATGGATGGAGTCGAACACTTGGCGATGAAATGGCCCTCCTTCTTGTAGTTATAGTAGACGGGCTTGGCATGATGACATACCCCAACATGGAATCGTCCACAAGTCTTGCACTTGGGATGAGTTGTCCTCTATTGGTCCTAGTGGTTTTTCTATCCTCCTTTACCTGAACCTCCTCCTTTTCTTGATCCTTTTTTATTATGTCCAGGATGGAACTTCCTAGACTTATCTCCTCAGTGGTGGTTAACCCTAGGTATCCCATGCTAGAAAGCTTTTGCAAACCCTATTTGCTTTCCTACTTGAGGGCCATATTAAGGTCTTCATTGATGAATGCATATTCATCATGATTTTCAGTCGCCTTCTCATGATCTTTTTAATTCAATACATCCAATTTCATTTACTAAATATCAAAATGTGCAAAATTACTTAATTGGTCCAATTATCATGATTTTAACTAAATTTATGTTGATTTGATGCATGTATTGATGAGGTTGAACAATCAGTTGGGACCCACCTTTCACTCACCCTTGGTTCTGACCAATCACTCTGACCAAATGGTCTCACCATTCGGTCTCACCATTCAGTCTCACCATTTGGTCTTGACCAATCAGTTTCATCCATTCGGTCTCAAGACCGTATGGATAGCTTCACCTCAAAACCGTTTGGATCTAACTTGATTTCCATACCATTTGGGCGCTAGTTTTTTTTTTTTACCATCAGATCACTGATTAACGGTCTGCCTTCATCTGCTTAAACGATCTTGACCATTTTTGGTTTGACCCTCTTGGTTTACCCTCTAACTTGCTCTAACACCTTTCCCTCACAGTTTGGAAACCGAGAGAGTCCTCACGGTCTCAAGACCGTGAGAACTCTCACGTTCCCAAAACTGTGAAGAGAAACTCACCTCAGAGACTATTTGATCGTGTGCCTTCTTCTTCTTCATGCTTCCCTCCCTCTTCCCTCCTTCTTATTCACCATAAAAACCCTAATCTGTAGCTAGCCACGGCAGCATCAGCCACCCTAGCACCTACATCTCTACCGCACCCAGCAACAACAACACCACCACCTAGCGCCGTTGTCACTATCGTCTTCTCCGTGCAACATGCAACCAACATCGACCGCACCCACGAATCCTATATCTCCGCCTCCACTTGCCCCACCTACAAGAAGCCCAAGCCCAAATGGTCTTCACGACCGTTTGGCCAGTGTCGGCGTGCAAGACCGTTTGGTTGGGCATCAATCTTCAAGACCGATAGGACATCAGGGACCAAGACCACTAGGGAAGCGATCGCACGCAAGAACGGTGGGTAGCGATCGGTTTTACAGACCGATTGTAGACCATTTGGCGGTGATCAGAATCTGAAGACCGTTTGGGCTTTTTCGACGAAGACCGTTTGAGTTGGCTTGCGTGAAGACCGAATGAAGCAAGCAGATCAGCATGCAAGATCGAGAGAAATCGCAAACCGATTGAAGGAAAGGCAATGCAGATCGTTTGGGAGTTAGTATGTGAGACCGTTAGGATAGCTATTAGTCTACAAAATCGATAGAGCAGATCGTTTGGGAAGAAAAGTAGCAAACTGATCGGGAAGCAAAGACCGATTTGGGTTGTGAATTCATGAAACTGTTTAGAGGATTCTCTACGACCTAACCGTTTGAACAAGGGAATCCAAGACCGTTTGGTCTGTTGTAAACCAAGATCGTTTGGTCCTATTTGCAAAACTGTTTGGAGGAAAATATCTCAAGACCATTTGGTCAATTATAACCAAACTTTTTTGATCAAACCGAATGGAGTACTCACACAAAAAATGTGAGAATCAGATTCGAGTCTATAAATAGGACCGGAAGGGTCCTCATTTGGGAATTAGTTCTGAGATGCCGACAGGCTTCCTGTACGCTGGTCCGACCCTGCCACTATCACTTCACCTATCATTCCTACTGCAACTCAAGGAGACTGAGAAGAGAAGGAAGGAGGAGTAAGAAAGACTACCCGATCTGTCTTGGCGTCCCTTGTTCTTCATCCAAATCTGCTCCGACACGACGTAGGAGACCGCATCATCTTCACTGAGCTGCGACCACCTTCTACATCATGCTCATGGTAGATTCCTCTCTCTTTCTTATTCTTCTTGTTTCTCACATCATGAGCGAGTAGTTCCTTTTCGCTGGGGTGCGGAGACTAGCCCCGCTGCCCATGCAACCATGTCTTTTCATTTAACATTCCAAGGCAATGTATATAACTTTTCATTTCATTGCTAATTGATATGCTTGTAATTGATTACCTACTTTCTTTCATCTTGTTCTTCTCTTTGTAGTATATAATGTCGATTAATGAGGTAGACTCCTTGACGAGAAATCTGATAGGGTTCCTTGAGGTCATAAGTGTATGATCCGTGAGGGGATGAGCCATCTAGCCTACGGTGATGCTTCTATGGTCTAAACATCCCTCAGAGAGGACCACAACCTTAGTTGGATGTTGTATATTCTTGTTAATCATCGATGTTTGCATGCAAACTAATCGCCTACATGTATGTTGATCAGCACGTTTGACTCCCAGACTAAAAATAGAATGGGGTTCCTTGAGGTCGTAAATGTATGATCCGTGAGGGGATGAGCCATCTAGCCTACGGTAACTCTTCTGTGGTCTAAACATCCCTCAGGTCGGGCCACAGCCTTAGTTGGATGTTGTATCCTTGGAATCGTAAGTGCATGATCCGGATGGCGACGAGAAATCTGATGCCTAAGGGGATGCTTACGTGGGCCTAAACATCCCTCCGGGAGGGTTTGCAGCAGTTCCATTTGGATAGTTAGATGCTTACCTAGATGTAATGTGTTTGGATGTGTTTGCATGTGTAGTGGTGGTGAAACCCAATACCATTCCAGCGATTCCATATCATTAATCTAGAACAAACTTTAATTCTGCTCTTTTACTTTCTGGCATTTAGTTTAATTAACCTCAACTGAATCAATCATTTTAAATATTAGTCTTACTTGAGCTAGATTCGACTAACAAAGATTCTTAAAAATGTTGTCTCTTGGGATTTGATCCTTAACTATACTGTGATAAGACCCATCCGCTTACGGGTGGTATTATTGCATGAGGTTTTGGTAAAAGCTCGGGGATGTTAACACCGAGTGAATTTGTTAGTGCGATATTTGCCACGTCAAATTCTGGCACTGTTGCCGGGGACAATGGAATAAGTTAGCCAAATCTAGTTCTTTTAAGGCTAATCTAGGATCTTGTTTTTCTTTTGATACAATCGATCATCTACTTGAATTTCACTCCATTCCATCAAACTTACTTCACATCTTTCTATTTCAGGACTAGTGCATGCACCGTTTCAACAGTCCTAGACTCACTGCCAGCTTTGACCCAGAGATAGATCGGACCTTTCATTGTCAAAATAGAGAAAAACAAGCATGAATAGCTCAAGAGGATGAGATAGCTCAAAGGGTAGTTCAAGCCCTCAATGCACAGAGAGAGAGGCTCATGCAAGAAGCCTGAGCTGTCGTTTAACAAGAAATCTTCACAGCACAAGCAATGGCACAGGAAGCAGAACCGCAAAAGGATCTTAGGGAATTCTCTATCCCTGAAGTTTTTGATGTTCATCATCTAGTTCAACTTCCTCCCATCAATGCTAATAATTTTGAGATACGAGCACATTGGATCACCCTGCTTCAAAATAACCTGTTCTATGGTAAGAAGGGAGAGGATAGTCAAGGACATCTCCTAAGGTTCATTGATCTATGTGCCATAACAAAGCAAAATGGAGTATCCAATGATGCCATTCGACTCCATCTCTTCAAGTATTCCCTTGTTGATAGAGCTATAAGTTGGTACAATTCGTTGCAAAGTGAAATACCCATCACCACCTGGGAACAACTCCGAAATGTTTTTCTGGAAAAGTTCTATCCTCCGTCCCTCACCTATGAAATTAGAGGTCGAATAATGAATTTCACTCAAGTCCCTAGAGAAACCCTTACTGAAGCATGTGATACATACAAAGAGCTTCTACACAAGTGTCCACACCATGGAATTCCTAAGAACCAACTCATCGAAATTTTCTATAGGGGTGTGGATGATGATATCAAAAGATTTTTAAATTCTTCATCTGGAGGAAATTTCATGCGTTAAAGTTATGACAGCGCATGGAGGTTCGTCACCCTGGGAGCTGAGAATCAAGCTAATTGGGGAAGGTTTGTAGGAAAAGGAGTGTTGAAAGTAGCTATGGCTGAAGCTACTCTCGAATACAATTCTATCGCTGAAACCCTAAAACTCTTAGTTGCCAAGAAAGACCATATTGAATCATGTCTTTCTGCAATTGGAAGAGGATGTTCGCCCACTCAACAACAAGAACAAATTAAGTTCGCTTCCCTATTCTATGAAGCATGTAAAGGAACTGATCATTCCACCTTAGCATGCAATGTTCTCTATGATGTTGTTTTAAGTAATGTTTGTAACCAAGGGGATAATAGTCAAATAGAAAACCTTAATGTTGTCAACACCATCCCTGGCCAAGAAAATTACAATCTGAATCATAATAGAAACCATCCAATTTTCAATATGGAAATCCTTCAGGATCGGAAAACTCTCGTCAACTTGATTCAAACAATCAACAACGAGGTCCACTTGGATTCCAGTATAACAACCAACAACAAAATATTGGGAATCAAGGAAACTATAGGGGAAACTTCTAGAATAGGAATTTCAACAGTTATCATAACAATTCCCAATACCAGAGTCTTAATCAAGTTCCTTATCAACAACAAGGACAACAAGTAGGTCCTGTATCACCTGATGACAAGCTATCAGCCATTAAAAAGATGTTAAAAACTCAACAAACTATGATAGATAACCAGCAAGCTCAGCAGAAGGCTATTAAATCTCAATTAGCTCAACTTGTAGCTAGCATTAAGCCACCAGCTGGGGTTTTTGCTGGCCAACCCTAGAAAAATCCTAAGCATCCTGAACAATTGAAGGAAATCACCACCAGGTCAGGAAAAGATTATTCTGATCCTCCTATCAAGACACCTGTGGTTATTATAGAAGAGGAAGAACCTGGAATTGACCAAGACTCAACAACACCTGAGTCTCAACCAAAAGAATCAGTAACCATCGATAAGATAGACAAGGGAAGTCCTGAGAAACCTATCGATGAAGAAAATGAAACACCAAAACATGATATTCTTGTATACAAGCCTCGTATACCTTTCCCTGCTCGTTTAAGGCAAACCAAGCTTGATACTCAGTTCAATAAGTTTAAAGAAGCTATGAAGAAACTTCATGTTGATATATCCTTTTTGGATGCGCTGGCTGAGATACCAGCTTGAACAAAATACTTAAAGTCACTCCACACAAGGAAATATATAACTGAAGAGTATGAGACAGTCAAATTAGCAATGACTACTTCAAACATCATCCAGAGTAAGATGCCCAAGAAGCAGAAAGATCCAGGATCTTTTGGTATCTCATGCCATAATGGTGATTCTACACATAAGAAGGGACTAGCTGATCTTGGTGCTAGCATTTCGATCATGCCGCTTAGCCTTTGCAATAGGCTAGGATTTTTAGAATTTCTCCTGACTAGCATGACTATACAGCTTGTAGACAATTCGATAAAACCTCTATTAGGAATTCTCGAAGATGTCTCGGTCAAGGTTGGAAAGGACACCTATGTCCCGTGTGATTTTGTCATAATGGACATAAAGGAAGACACCAGATACCCTCTCATTTTTGGTCATCCATTCCTTGCTACTTCCAGATCCCTAATTGATGTTGAAGCAGGAACTTTGCTTCTCAGATTGGGTAAAGAAACTCTCAAATTCAATGTTTTTGAAAGTATGCAGAGACCAAGCATGCAAGAAGAAGTATATCTTATTGATTGCATAGAGTAGATGTCACTTCTCACTCAAGAGAATCATGTGTCAGACGATCCTTTAGAAGTTGCTCTAACGGACCCATCAGTTGATGAACCCATTGACGAACAAGTAAAGGATTGCATCGAATTTCTCGACTCTACAGAAGAAGATGTTGAAGCTACTTTTGAAGAACTCAAGCCTATTGAAACTATGGAAGACAACTGTGGAAAGGAGGAGACACCTCCCAACCCTGCCGTGACACATATCAAACCATCTTCAGGTGTCAATCAGCCTCCCCATCTAGAAACAATCATCCTCGGGAATGCACCAGTAGCCCAACAAATAGAGACTATTGATTTCATCCTCCCTCTACAACAAAATTTGGACTGTAGTTTCTACAAAGAACATCCCTTAGATCCATATCTGATAGATGTAAATAACCAGCATTACTACGATGAAGGGATAGTACATCAACAAATTTACTTTTTTCTAAGCCTCAACAACACTACATTATTAATGATGCCATTCAGATTCCATACAACTATTTTCTACCTCAAATTGAGAAACATAGAACAAGTCAACGTAACTAAGGTTGTTTCCCTATATGCTCTTACATTGCTCATTCTGTATGGGGAAGGATACAACAAGCTAAAATCAAAGTGAAGTTTAGTGAATGGTTGAGAAAGAAACCACCACAAGAATATGTCAATCAAGTTCCACCTAGAGCCCCACCATGGTGATAGTATCCACGTCGAGCCGTCGATGTAAAACAAAGGCGTTGGTCGGGAGGCAACCCGATAAATAAATTTGTATTTAGTTTTAATTTCAAATTAAAATTTTTCCTTAATTTTGTTTTTACTTTTTAGATAATTTCACACCAAATAAAATTGCATCACGAGATGCTATCTTGAGTTCTAAATAGTCTTTTTGTTTGAGATTTTTAGATGGAGGAAACACGTTGATTGGAATGCAACCATAGCATGAACTTGCCCCTCCATCTTGGATTTAGAGTTTGCTCAGGATGAGCAAATTTCTAAGTTTGGGGTGGAGGGTGGGTGGTACATACTTCACATTCCACCTTCACCCATCTAAATCAAACTTAAGATTTCATCGTCGCATTTTTGACCTAAATTTTCAAAATTTTCAAATAAAATTTTCAAAATTTTAATGTTTTCAAAAGAAATTTGAACAGATACTGGATGAAGTTTTGACACTTTTTAAACCTCTATGCATTTCGAATCATTATACCCTCCTTATTTGAAGGAGATCCTCAAAAGGACCGCTTTCTGAAAACTAGCCTTTTGATTGAAATCATCTTGTGAAGCTTATGAATCCTAACATCATGATCTTTATGCAAAAATGAAAAGTGTTTGTCAAACTGATAGGGATCAAACACATCATGCTTCTTAACTGACTAGTGGAACAATAACATGGAATCTCCACCGGATCCTCATCAAGTCATTATTTGACCAGAGTACGATAAAGAGAACAACCCGATGCACGGAATTATAAATCAAATTGCATTCTGATCTGAACTCTCTTCTACATTTCTTCTATCATCTTCATACCCCTCCATCCATAAAAAAAAGAAACAAAATAGCCAAAATAGTGCCAAACCCTAAGTTCGGGGTGTCACAACACTTCCCTCTATATCTTCTTCTTCCATACCCCTCACAAATAAATAAGGGTGTACCACCAAGAAAAGATGCCAAAGCACACACAAAAAGAAATGCAATCTCGAGTTGAGTAGAGGAGAGATTCACACACAAAAAATGCAATCAATGAAATTGCAAAGAATATAATAAAAATCTCGAGTCGAATAGAGGAGAGATTTATTTCTTCCTTACATACCACCCCTCACTCCCTTTTCTACCTAAAGGCACAATAAAAGCCTTCAATGCCCTGAAAAACACCAGTGTCAGATCAGATGCACACTTGTCGTTCTGCGGGTATCTCTGGACTCTTACAAAACTCTTTGACATGCTTGCTGTTGGAAAAAGTGAGGAGGAAGTGATACTGGAAAGAGAACTTAGGAACGAAGATATGGTAAGATGTGTTTAGTGGTCTCAGGAGGTTGAGATACTGAGTCATACTGAGCAGAAAGAAAACAATCGTGATGTGAAGATGAGGCAATCAGATGACCAAAAAGTATTCATTTGGCGACTGTTTCATATTTTGTATTACTCGAGGATGAGCAACGTTTAAGTTTGGGGTGTTTTGATGAATGCATATTCATCATGATTTTTAGTCGCCTTATTGTGCTCTTTTTAATTCAATACATCCATTTTCATTTACTAAATATTAAAATGTGCAAAATTACTTAATTGGTCCAATTATCATGATTTTAACGGAATTTATTTTGATTTGATGCAGGTGTTGATGAGGTTGAACAATTAGCTGGGACCCACCTTTCACTCACCCTTGGTTCTGACCAATCAGTCTGACCAAACAGTCTCACCATTTAGCCTCACCATTCAGTCTTGACCAATCAGTTTCATCCATTCGGTCTCAAGACCTATGGACAGCTTCACCTCAAAACCATTTGGATCTAACTTGATTTCCAGACCATTTGGGCGCTAGTTGTTTTTTTTACCATCAGATCACTGATCAACGGTCTACCTTCATCTGCTTAAATGATCTTGGCCATTTTTGGTTTGGCCCTCTTGGTTTACCCTCTAACTTTCTCTAACGATTTGCCGTCACGATTTGGAAATCGAGAGAGTCCTCACGGTCTCAAGACCGTGAGAACTCTCACGGTCCCAAAATCGTGAAGTGCAACTCACCTCAGAGACCATTTGATCGTCCGCCTTCTTCTTCTTCCTGCTTTCCTCCCACTTCCCTCCTTCTTCTTCACCCTACAAACCCTAACCTACAGCTAGCCACAGCAGCAGCAACCACCCTAGCACCTACATCTCCGCCACACCCAGCAGCAACAGCACCACAGCCTAGCGCCGTTGTCACTATCGTCTTCTCCGTGCAACATTCAACCAACGTCGACCGCACCCACGACTCCTGTATCTCCTCTGCCACTTGCCCCACCTGCAAACAGCCCAAGCCCAAACGGTCTTCACGATCGTTTGGCCATCATCGGCATGCAAGACCGTTTGGTTGGGCATCAATCTTCAAGACCGATAGGATGTCAGGGACAAAGACCCTAGGGCAGCGATCGTGTGCAAGAACGGTGGGGTAACGATCAGTTTTACAGACCAATTGCAGACTGTTTGGCGGTGATCAGAATATAAAGACTGTTTGGGCTTTGCCAACGAAGACCGTTTGAGTTGGCTTGCGTGAAGACCAAATGAAGCAAGCAGATCAGCATGCAAGACCGAGAGAGATCGCAAACCGATTGAAGGAAAGGCAACATAGACCGTTTAAGTTGGCTTGCGTGAAGACCGAATGAAGCAAGCAGATCAACATGCAAGACCGAGAGAGATCGCAAACCGATTGAAGGAAAGGCAACATAGACCGTTTGGGTGTCAGTATGTGAGACTGTTAGGATGGCTATCGGTCTACAAAACTGATAGAGTAGAATTTTTGGGAAGAAAAGTAGAAAACTGATCGGGAAGCAAAGACCGATTAGTGCCATGAATAGATGAAACCATTTGGAAGATTCTCTACGACCAAACCGTTTGAACAAGGGAATCTAAGACCGTTTGGTCTGCTGTGAACCAAGACCGTTTGGTCCTATTTACAAAACCATTTGGAGGAAAATATCTCAAGACCGTTTGGTCAATTATAAACAAACCGTTTGGATCAAACTGAATGGAGTAATCACACTAAAAATGTGAGAATCAGATCCGAGCCTATAAATAGGACCGGAAGGGTCCTCATTTGGGCATCAGTTTCAGGATGCCGATAGGCTACCTGTACGCTGGTTCGACCCTGCCACTGTCACTTCACTTGCCGTTCCTGCTGCAACTCAAGGAGACTGAGAAGAGAAGGAAGGAGGAGTGAGAAAGACTGCCCAGTCAATTTTGTCGTCCCTCATTCTTCGTCCAGATCTACTCCGACACGACGTAGGAGACTGCGTCATCTTCACTGAGCTGCGACCACCTTCTACATCATGCTCATGGTGGATTCCTCTCTCTTTCTTATTCTTCTTTTTTCTCTCATCATGAGTGAGTAGTTCCTTTTTGCTGGGTTACGGGGACTAGCCCCGCTGCCCATGCAACCATGTCTTTTCATTTAACATTCCAAGGCAATGTATATAACTTTTCATTTGGTTGCTAATTGATATGCTTGTAGTTGATTACCTGCTTGCTTTCATCTTGTTCTTCTCTTTATAGTATAGAATGTCGATTAATGAGGTAGACTCCTTGATGAGAAATCTGATAGGGTTCCTTGAGGTCGTAAGTGTATGATCCGTGAGGGGACGAGCCATCTAGCCTACGGTGATGCTTCTGTGGTCTAAACATCCCTCAGGGAGGACCAGAGCCTTGGTCGGATGTTGTATCTTCTTTTTAATCATCGATGTTTGCTTGCAGACTAATCACCTACATGTATGTTGATTAACATGGTTGACTCCCAGACTAGAAATAGAATGGGGTTCCTTGAGGTCGTAAGTGTATGATCGGTGAGGGGACGAACCATCTAGCCGATGGTGACGCTTCTGTGGTCTAAACATCCCTCAGAGAGGGCCACCGCCCTAGTTGGATGTTGTATCTTCGGAATCGTAAGTGCATGATCCAGATGGCGATGAGAAATCGGATGCCTAAGGGGATGCTTACACGAGCCTAAACATCCCTCGGGGAGGGTTCACATCAGTTCCATTTGGATAGTTAGATGCTTGCCTAGATGTTATGTGTTTGGATGTATTTGCATGTACAGTGGTGGTGAAACCTGATACCATCCCAGTGATTCCATATCATTAATCTAGAACAAACTTTAATTCTGCTCTTTTACTTTCTTGCATTTATTTTAATTAACCTCAACCGAATCAATCATTTTAAATATTCGTCTTACTTGACGTAGATTCGACTAACAAAGATTCTTGAAAATGTTGTCTCTTGGTATTCGATCCTTAACTATACTGCGATAAGACCCATCCGCTTGCGGGTGCTATTTGTAATGCCTGAGCCTACTGCCCAAGGCTCTAGTAGAGTTTCAGGAATGACGACTGTCCCCACAGACCACCACTAGCCTTAACTGCGCACTTTTTCCTCACTCACGCGCATGCCAAGATCAACTTCCCGACAGGTCACCCATCCCAGTACTACTCCAAGTTGAGCATGCTTAACTATGGAGTTCTTAGTGATGGGCTCCCGGAAAAGGAGGTGCACCTTGGTAATATGGGTAGTCCAATCATTCCTTTTAAGATCATGTTATCCGAGGCCTGAAATCCTGGGATGTTACAATCTCCCCTACTTAGACTCTTGACGTCCTCATCAAGGCTCAACTATATGGCCTCATAATCTGACCCCATTTTAATACAGACCCACAATGGCCCATGGACACCCAGCTCCCGATCATGGAATATCAACGCAACGGTGGCTACGTCAACCATGGACAACCCTTTCCTACATGCCTAGACCGCACAGCTCAAGACTGGCATGCCATGTCCATGTGGGCCCCACCTAATGGAGGGGTTTATGGCTCTGATACCATTCGTAACATCTGGGCCCACTTCAATAGGCTCTATTAGAGTTTCAGGAATGGCGACTGGCCCCACAGACCACCACTAGCCTTAACTGTGTGCTTTGTCCTCACTCACGCGCAAGTCGGGGCCAACTTCCTGACTGGTCACCCATCCTAGTACTACTCCAAGATGAGCACACTTAACTATGGATTTATCTAGCGATGGGCTCCCGGAAAAGGAGGTGCACCTTGGTGATATGAGTAGTCCAATCATTCCTTAAGATCAACTTATCCGAGGCCTCAAATTCTAGGATGTTACAATCTCCCCCACTTAGACTCTTGACGTCCTCGTCATGAGGTTTTGGTAAAAGCTCGGGGATTTTAACCCCAAGTGAATTTGTTAGTGTGATATTTGCCACATCATTCATCTATTCTCCTAGGATGGGAGGCAATGAATAGGCAGTCAACATAGTGCTCCACGAGGCAATCTTCAATCTTAATAGGTGCATAATGCTCCAGAAGCCTAAACTTTTGGGTGTAGTCAGCCACTCAGAGACTGTCCTACTAAATCTCAGTGTACATCCTCTCCTTCCTTTTCCTTTCATCTATAGGCATAAAATGATCAATGAAGAGGGTTTTGAAGGTTTCCCATTCCATCCTATCCACTTCTTATCCCCTATTACCGCCATAGTTTTCCACCATATTTTAGCCCCTCCCGTAAGTAGGTGTGTGGAAAATCTCACCTTCTTTTCATTGCTTACTTCTAGGGTACGGAAGGCATTTTCCACATATAGGGTCCAAGCTTCAACCTTATCCATCACCTCAGGCTGGTTTTCTCCCTAATAGGTGTGAGGTCTATGTTTGATGAAATCTAGCACAGTCACCTCCTTCTTCCTAGATAAACTGGGTTCATGGGTTCCCTTTATGGAAATGGTCTCCATGAAGTCTAGGAGGACTTTCTTTTATTCTTCCCACCTATCCCTGGCCATTTTGTTGGAATCAGGTTCTTCAAGAGTTTTAGGTTCTTTCCTCTTTCTTAGAGGATGAATCTTTAGAAGCTTTGGAATTTTAGGTTTTTGGAGGCATCATGAAATTAGGTGATATACATTAGACATATTTGTTTTTATTCATATTTTGTTGGAATCAAGTTTTTCTTTATTAGTTATTAATGATCTAAATGTTAAGGTTTATGTAGGATACCCTAAGATTCTTTATCAATCGGTCATTGGGACATCTAAAATAGAGTGACTCATTCCTAGACTTATATCATGAATATGAGAGGGAGCATTTATAAAAGACGAGAGGGGATATTTTTGTATAGAAGAGGTGAGAGGTAATATCTATAGATGAGAAGGGTCCTAAATTAAGGTATGCCTAAGAAGTAGGGGGCACTTAGGGCATTGGCCAGGTAGACTTATACTACCATATAGGTGTTGCCAAGCAAAGTGGTTGGAGACTTTAGCCATATCCATGACAGATGCTATCCTACTCACCTCAACCCTTCATGTCCCAAACTCTAGGACTACCCTAGACTCACAATAGGGTGAATGCGATTTTATGTGACTATGATGTGTGAACATTGGCTCTGATACCAACTGTGACGATCCTAATTCCTTTATACTTTCCATAATGACATTCCTTAGATATGCATGCATTCATATCTATAAGATGTCAAAAGGGAAAATATAAGTGATTGTGATAGTCAACTGGTATATAAAAGAAGTTGGATCGTTGTTCACATACATCATTTAAGTAGCCACACAAACCAACATTCGCAATGATAAAAGAGTCATATTACATTATTCATCAAAAAGAGATAGGAGTTCTAAAGGAAAAAGAAATATATAGGATATAGAAGTCCTACACACCATCTAAAGAAAATAAATAACTATCTAAACAGAAAATAAGATGAGAGGTAGCCATCTAGATAATCATCCTCCATGAACTTTATTTAGTTTCTTCAAGTACTTTGATATGAATTACTTGTTCCTTGAACCTAGAAAATACGAGAAACAAATGATCAACATAAAGTTGGTACGTGGTTGAAAGATACTATGTTATCTTGGCATATTTAAAATACCCGAAGAAGTAAGAAAATGAAAATATTATTGAAGGCAGAAAATGAGGTAAACCCAAGTTATAAGTCACATTTCAATGGACATGTATTACTATGGTGGACTTAGAATCCCCGCGTAACTTGTATCATTAGGGATCTCCATGCGTACCTTAAACCATTAGGGTGGTTCTAGTCTACATTAATACTTTCCCTCTCTAATAGGGAGATTAATGAACCATTAGTAACTACATTCCATTTTCATTCCTTAGTTTTTTTAGTGTTCAAGGTGGAAAAGTGGCAATATCTATAGATATACATCCAATAAGATTATACAACTACATGCAAGCAATTATTCATAATTATATCATCCATCAAAAACTAGTCTTATTCTTATATCCACGTACCTTGAATCTCATATATGGATTTCAACAAGTTTAGATTAAGAAAGTAGATCACCCTAAAAGATAAATGAAGACCTAATGTCATTATGGGTTCTCATCATCCCATATTAGGGTTTTTGGGTTATTAGGGTTAGATCTCTATTTGGGGTGACTTTCATCTTCAGATGATTAGATTAGGGATTATCTTCAACTTTTATGTTTTTTTGGAGTCATAAGATTAGATCTCAAAATTAGGGTTTCATCTAAGTAATGATGCACATGTGATATAAGAAAGAAACATTCATCTTTTGGGTTTCTATAGAGGTTTAGATCATTAAGGGTTCTTTTCGGATTCACCTGATCCAAGTGGTTCAGGGTTAGAACTAGGGCTTTTGGGAGTTGTACATAATTCATAGTAGATCATTACTTGATTAGGATTGACAAACAATACATAAGAGTCCAATATAGAGAGAGAAAAGCTCAGTATTATGGTTTCCTTATTCTTTGGAGCATTAGCCAACACCTAATTAGGGTTTCATGATGTATGAACATCATGGACTCTATTAGGGTTTAAATGTCCCAAATATCAGATTACAAATCATGAATCATCATTATTACACAATAAGATGACATAATAATGATCATTATGCTTTACGCTAGTATTTTTGAAAAAGGAAATGGATTTAGGATCTGATAGTATTTTTTATCAGACTCCTCATATTTGTTTGATAAAAATCATGAATAGGTTTGCTATTTTCTAATATTTCTAGCATTTTCTAGGATATTCCTATGATTAATATATTTCTAAGTTAATTAAATCTTTTAGGTTGAGAAATTACCTTGATTAACAGATGGATCTGAAGGATCGATGGCTCAGATTGATCCAAGATCTCACGAGATCAACCTGGCCTGCTAAGGTGGCACATGTTGATTGGTTGGCTGAGCTAAGTCGGCTCCACGCAGTCTGTCCTTCCTTCCTTCTTTACTGGCTCGCTCTTGGGTGATGTGGAGACTCGAGACTGGTCCAGCTCAAGCCAAGTCAACGTCACATAGACCCCTACTCCATCTGCTAATGCAAGTTCAAGTATCCTGGAGAGAACTCCAGCGAGGCATACTTGGGATAAGGTTCTCCCTTTTGGCCGGATGAGAGTGCGGGGTCCTTTATGGACCCTTCCCGCACCAAACCAGCATCCTCTGGTGCTTTGGCTCCCTCAGGAACATGATGTAGCCTTCAAGACCAAAGGTGGTTGTCAAGGGAGGTGGAGTTCTGGGTGTAGAGGGGTTTTGGAACGTCAGGTCCTAGTCAGGGAGCTTTGTTGAAGGATGGAAGACATGATGGAGATGGGGAATTCGTGGAAAATGCTTTGTAGTGGCAAGGTGATGAAGGTGTCATAGGTTGAAGATGATGGAGGTGGTGAGGAGTGTTCAAAGTTTGTGGATTTGAGTTGGTGATTGGTAATGAATAAAAGTAGGTGGGTGGAGCTAATGTTGGGTCGAAATAGTTTTAGGGGAGTGAGGGCAAGGAAGCCCTAATCCACTCACTGCCGCCAAGGAAAGAAGCATTGAATAGGGAGGTCGTTCTCCCTGATTTGAGGGTGAGGGGGCATGTGGAAGGGTTGTTGAGTTTGGATGCCTACAAGTGAGAGAAATATACCTCTAGAATGTTGAGGTGGAGGTTAGGATAAGCGTGAGGAGGGTTGGATTGGTCGCCGGTCTATTGGGTATATTTCTGAGTCCAGCTGGAGGTTAGGGATGAGCTCTACTCCATTGGATGCTCCCTGATCTGCGATCAAAAGGATCTGGCATCCAGGATGTAGGACCACATTAGTAACCCACGACATAGGTTAAAGATGACTCACATGACATCTAAATGTCACACATATAGCTGAATTAATTACCAAGCTTAGGTTCTAGGTTTTAATAAATGGAATAATGCACATAAGTTTCAATTACTTATAATTCTCAAACGGTTCATCCAATTAATGTGAAATTTTAAATGGAGCTTCATACCAAGGTTATCTAACTATGGTATGAAATTGGGTTCCAAATTCAAAGGTTGAGTTCATAAAGTGACTATGTATCATAATACATATAATTCACCCTAATGTGAAATTAGGGTTTGCATTATATGAAATTGATAATTACTTTTAGTCAAGATGGTGAGGGAGATGGTTGAGGGTATTATTCAAAATAACAAAATTGTAAGAGAGAGAAAATATATGTAAAAACTCACCCTATCACAATAATATTACTTTCTATTGGTACTCTACAAATCCTCACATCTCTTTTCTTTATGATCTCTTGTATAAAATGGTAGTGCCATAGTATATGATTAGATCACTGATGTAATTTGGGATCCTTAGCTTATACAATGGCTCCATCGTTGTCATAGTAGATCTTTATTGCACCTTAAACAGATGGAACCAATCCCATTTTAGTAATGAACTTCTTGATCCAAACATCTTCCTTTTTGCACTCAAGTTAATAATATACTCGATCTCTATTTTTTATTCAAATATTGTCTCTTCTTTGGAACATTCCAACTCACAATCCCTCCATTGAGGTAGAACATAAACACTAATTGTGATCAATAGTCATCCTTGTCAGTTTGGCAACTTGTATCAGTGTAACCTATTACATCCAACTTATATTCACCACAATAAGTTAATATTGACCCTTAGTTCTTCACAATTACTTAGGGATATTCTTCTCAACATTCCATAAACCTTCATTGAGATCTGACTAGTATTTTCTCATCATGCTGAAAGCATACGAGACAATAGGACATGAACACAGTATTGCATACATGATAGATCTAATTATAGATCAATATGAAATCTTACTCATGTGTGTCCTCTGCTCTAGAGATGTTTATTTATGTGACATGGGTAGGTTTCCTCTCTTAGACTCTTGTATGTTGAACCTTTCCAACACTTTGTCGATGAACGTACTTTGACTTAAACTAAGAAGTGTTCTAGATCTATCTCTATATATCTTGATTCCTAAATATAGGATATTCTCGTATGTCCTTGGATAAGGTACTTCCCAACCATGTTTTAACCATTTCAAGAGTAGGGATTCCATTCCTCGTCAATAGCATGTTATATACATACAATTTGAGGAATACAACTATGCTCCCACTAAACTTCTTGTAAACATAAGGTTCATATTCATTTTTGATGAGCCAAACTATTTGACTATCTCATCAAAACAAAGATTCCATCTCTAGGATGCTTTCTTCAATCCATAGAATGACCTTTGAATGTTATAGACTTATTGGCTATATATAGAGAGATTAAACCTTCAGACTATGTCATGCACACATCCTCAAGTAGGTTCTCATTAAGGAATGCAATTCTAACATTCATTTGCCAAATCTCATTGTTAAGATAAGAAACAAGGGAAACCATGATCATGATGGGTATAACCATGACAACTAGTGAAATATTTCATCGTAGTCAACATCTTGAAATTTTTTGAAACCTTTTACTACCAATATACATTTATATGTTTGTAAATTACCATCCATGGTGGTCTTCTTCTTGAAGATCCATTTGCACCGTATGGGTTTTACCCATTCATGTGGATTTGCCAAGGTCCTTATTGTATTGACATACATGGAATCCATCTCATCTTTCATGTCTTTTAACCATTTCTTAGAATTTGGTCCCTCAATAGCCTCATTGTAGGTTAATGGCTCATCACTGTTAATGGCCAACACATAATCCACTTCCATCATGAGAAATCCATATATCTCTAAGTCAAGTCGTGCCCTACTGACCTTTAAGGTTCTCGTGTCATTGAAAATTAGATTCCACTACAGTTTATGGTTTCACTTGTACTTATCAACATCCATATGTTTAATGTTATATTGTGGACTTAAACTTATTCAAGTTCAATTTCCCCTTCAATGGTTCCTATGGAAATGAATTTCTTTTCATGGAATACTTCTAGAAAAAAAGCTTTATTATGAGTTGGAATATAGAAGTAATATCCCTTTGTTTCCTTAGGATACCCAAAAAATGTCATTTCTCAGATTTGGCTCCAAACTTTTCATAAATTTATCTCCTTACATAAGCTTTACATTCCCAAATCTTCCTGAAAGACTTATTGGGATATTACCTAATGCATATTTCATATTGTGTCTTTTGAACCAATTTAGAAGATACAAAGTTAAGTTTAAATGCTATGGTTTCTAGATCACATCCCCAAAAGGAAGTTTGAAAACAATAAAACTCATTAGGGATCATGCAATGTCCAATAGGGTACAATTCCTTCTTTCGGATAGACCATTATGTTAATGTGTTCCAGGCGGAGTCTATTATGATACAATACCATAGTAACCCTCAAATGGTATCAAACTCTTTTCTTATGTTTTAACTACCCTGATATGATCAATGTGCTTTAACTTCTTTTGCAAAGTTGTTTTCTTAACTCCTTGAAAATATCAATGGATCCTGACTTGTGTTACATCAGATAAACATAGTCAAATCTACTGAGATCATCAATAAATGTAATGAAGTGATTGTACCCACCACTAGCATTTGTGCTAAAATTTCCACATACATCATTATGTATGAGTCCTAATAAGTCACTTCTCTTTTAGTGTTTCTAGTAAAAGGTGATTTTGTCATCTTCCCTAATAAATAAGATTCACATGTCTTAATTGATTCAAAGTTAAATGAGTTTAGATATCTATATTTATGGACTCCAGAAATTTGCATCTCACTTATTTAGACTAAATGGCAATTCCAAAAAATAGTTTTATTTGAGTCATTGAGTTTTTTCCTTTTAGTATCTATGTTATAGATATATGTCTCAAAATCTAACTAATAACGACGCTGAGACATAGGGGCACTACCATAAAAGATCTCATCTTCAGGAATAGAACATTGACCATTTTTTTAATAAAATTAAAAACAAAGTTTTTGTCCAAATATGAAAAAATGATGTTCCTATTTATTCGTGAGTACATAACAATAATTCTCTAACTCTATTACAATCCCACCATGCATAGATAAATAGTAGGTGCCTACAACACTAACAACAACTCTTGCTCCATTTACTACATGTAGCTACACCTCCCCTCTCTTTATGGGTTTGTTTCTTTTTAGATCTTGCATATTTGAGCATTGGTGAGATCCACATGTGGTATCTAATACTAATGTTGATGAAGTAGATAAGTTTATTTCTTTAACATATATGCTTTAATTGAAGATCGGTCTCCCATGCTTCTTGTTATTTCATTCCTCATGGTAAAGAGGACATTTGTCTTTCATTGTCCACCCTAGTGAGAGTGGTGGAAATTTCCTCCTTTCACCACTCCTCCTTTTTCTTTAAGTGTAGAAGACTTTTGTGAGTCTTAGAACCTTTCTTGTCTTTGCCTTTATCCTTGAACTTTTCGTATCATTTCTTGGCCATCAACACAAATTTGGGCTTGTCTTTCATTTTCCACTCAACTATTCTCAACATGCCAAATAGTTTTGTTAATATCTTACCAAAATTATTCATGTCTTAGTTCATGACACACTATTTGTATGAATCTAGAAATGATTGCAGAATCACATATGTGGACAACTCTTAACCTAAAGAAAATCTCAGTCTTTCTAGACTTTCCACATACCCAATCATCTTTAGTACATGGGATCCAATTGGATCACCTTATGCCATCTTACTCTTAAATAGAGCCTTGGAGACATCATAACTCTCCTTCCTTGATTGTTCTTGATACATATCCATGATATGTGTTATCATCTCAATAAAATCCATTTTTTCATGTTTTTTCAGAAGCTCATGATTCCTGGGGCTAGGCATAAGGCATTGGATGTGCATTGCACCATTCGAATGCTTCTTGTGAGCTTCCTTTTCTGTCCTAGGCATATTGGGAGTTGGTTCATTAGGTCTTAGTATGTTTAGGACATAGAGTCTACAGTCATGTGTGAGAACAAATATAAGTCTCCTAAACCAATCGACAAGACTAGGTTTCTAGGTTAGATGATCTTAGGGTGATTAGGGGTTGAGGGTACTAATGGGAGTGGAAGTGTGGTTTTAAGCCTCCCATCACCCACATTCTAGCCTTAAGAGAGCTCCATGCTAAGCAAACTAAATTCATCTAAACTAGCTACTTAGATCTCTCACCTAGGGTCAGGGTAGTTGATTAGTATGTAGGAAGATGGGTGGCTAGCTAGGGATCCATGAATTGGAGCTAGGAGAAAATCCCAAAATTCACACATATAAGAAATTTCCCTAAATTCCTAGGTGATTTCAAGCACAAACCAATTTTTTTTATGAAGAATGAGATAGAAATAGAACATAGTCATTAGCGAATGAACTTACAATGTTTACGTATCATTTCCCCCCAGCATGGTATCAAATTAACATTTTGAGCCCCAAAAAACCCACCTCATGGGCCTAGCCATGGAGCTCGGTGTATATGGAAGACTCCTCCCCCCAACAACTGCAAGGTCATCCTCCCTCCTCATCCAAGGCGAAAGGGAATGGAATGAAGGTGGAAAGTGGCTAAAACACTAAGAAACTAGGTTTTTTGTGGTGGAAAGGGTGAAATGGAGTGGAATGGAGGTGGAGATGAAGTAGAATGGATAAGGGGTGAAAATGGGAGCTATGAGGGGGTGGATGGTAGAAACCCTTGTGCCCCAGCCGCCACCTAGGTATATATAGGTAGTGTAAAAGCACAAGGTCAAGTGGGGGGTAAAGTGTGAAATGCAGTGGACAAATTATATGTAGCATGGACGCGGTGCGTTGGGATGAGAATGGTCATGGAGGAGTAGAACGACCATGATGGAAAATGGTGAAAAATCACAGTAAGTTTGGTGTTTTGGAACTACAGGTGGAATGACCTTGGTGGTCACCATGGCTGTGGTGAGGCAAGGGTAGCACAGCCGTGGTGGTCACCACAGATGTGGTGTCTTGGAGCAGTCCTGCCTGTTCTCTAAGGAATGACCATGCTGGCTAAGCTACTACATGGATGTGCAAGGTGGCACGGTCGTTCTGGATCCTGGTGGCATGACCAGTCTACGTGGCATGACCATGGTGATCTATGCAACACTACAAGGTTGACTCTATTGGTTTTGAGTGAGCCAGCACGTTCGTTCTTTGGTACCACAGTCGTGCTTCTCTCTATATCAGCACTTTGAGCTTATACTTGGTTCATTCTTGGACATCTTTGCTTCAATTGATCTTTCACCACTAGGGGTACGTTGAGGGAGCACTGGACTTCACTTTGGGCCTCTCTAAGGTAGAGGAACCCTAGTATCACTCTTTCTCTCTCTCTTCCATCCAAACATGGTCCAAATACTTGAAAAATATACAAATAATGTCCATATGTGCATTTCACACAAATATGCATATTAGGGAAAATGACATGTACTCTTACATGTATATATGTGATTGAAATGTAATATGACACAAGATGGAGCCTTAAAATAGGGCTGCATCACCACCCCAAACTTAAAACATACTTGTCCTCAAGTATGCTCCAACTCAATCTCTCTACATTTTTTCCACAATCAAGAAGTGGCAAATGAAATGCAATAGATGAATATTGACTAAATGGGCTCAAAGATGACTAGGTGCATGAATTCCACCTCTCTCCTCTCCTCTTTCACAAACCAATCATGATTTGAGCATGGATCCTGCAAACATCAAATATAGGGCATTGAAAACACAATCAATACATGTGGTTGTCATATCACTCTGAGTAAATTGTTTCATGGTAGAAAAGGTCAAAAATGACAAATTTTGTTATTTTACATTCATGAATTCAATCTCATATGTCCATCCAAACTAAGGAACCCACATGGCTTCGAAAAAGGGCAAAATGGGCTAGTTTAATATTTCCTAGATCCATGGGCATGCAAAAGGAAGAAAGGGTTGCGGTAAGAGTTTTGAGTGCTTTTACACACTCATCTTTTCTTTATTTAGATTCTCTTAAACAGGAGCATCTTTTTTTTTTCTTTTTTGCATTTTTTTCTTTTTCTTTTTCTTTTCCCTTGGCACATGTAGGGTATATAGTGGTGAGAGTGAAGCGGAGAGATATAGATGTGGCCATCCAAAACTATAGGAGGTGGCCACGGCTGAATATGTGCACTTTGGCATCCTTCCATGAGGTGGAAAGGTAATAAAATGGTAGTAGAAAAGTGAGTCAAAGAGGGTTACTAGTGTGGACATCAACATGAGATCTCCTTCATTAAAGTTACTCCAACAATTTCATCAAGCAATGACACACCACCTGAATTAGCAATATTAAAACCACATATCTATCATGAGATTCAACAAAACTCTAAGTGTTTGTGGCTTGCTTCAATCACAATTCAATCAAACACTTCACAAGCATGAGAGAGGTGGTTCACATGTAAAAAGTCAAGATTGAGGCCATTTAGCAATAAACCATGATAATTCACTTGCATTTGTCAAAGGTCATCACTTTCAAGCCAAAAAGTAGAGATTGGGTTAAAACACACTTTTTAGGCAATAAGTTCTAAGCTTGGCCAAAATTGGCCAAAGTGATGCCAAATTTCCTTCAATTGCATCTAATCTTTCATGTGGAACATAAAGCAACAAACAAGAAAATCCTTGCTAAAACATGCAAAAATTGTAAAAATCTACATGATATGCAATGCATGACAAACAGAGCAATTTATTTGAAAAATACACAAAAATTGATAGAAAGAAATACATGACATGGAAGTATGCAAAGTAGGTAAAATCTGACCTAGATGGCAAAAGCAACAAAACAAAAGTAAATAACAGGTGAAATGCAAAAAGAGAGAAATGTGAAAAAGGGCATTCCACCCTACCACCCCAAATTTTGAATCATGTTTCCCTCAGCATGACAGTAAAGTGTAGGAATGATAGGGTAGATGATCATTGTGGTGGCTCTGGTAATGCTCCTCCCTTTAGTGGAGGATGCTGGTAGTAGGTACCTAGTAGTCCGCCTATGGAGGTGGGTAGGAATCCTGATATGCAGGAAGTGCACCCCACCAATCTTCCCCCACTGGGGGTTTCTCTGGGCATGGGCATGCTGAAACTGATACATGTGGTTGACCTAATAGTGCATCTGCTGATGATCCAACCACAATGTATCATGTGTGTGTTGAAATCCCTCCTTTTTCCTCAGAATTATCTCATGTGTACTCCGAATACCCTCCAGCTACACAAGAATGGTAGACATATCATATGTGTTCACTGAAGGTTGCTCTGGGTCTGCTATCCTTGCCTCTACCTCTCATCTTATCACTCAACATGTCTCTCTATCCTTTGCTACACTCCACTGCTCTTCCGCCTGTGATTCTCCAAATTTCTCAGCTAGTACCACCTCTAGTATCCCTTCCTCTCTATGGTGCTCCTCCTCATATCTCCTTAGGGTCTTCAAGAAATCTAGATTTGGGCCATACACAACTAGGAGAGGTGGAGTGAGGTAGGGTAACTCCAGTGATACACCTGCATAGGGGGTTTGACTTGATATATTATCTTTTGATCCACTATAGCAATCATGGAAGAAAGAACCAAGTAATGAAGGTATACCAATTTCCCCCTTCTTCCCTTGTGTATACAGAAACATTACGTCCTAGGGTAGTCACAATGGACGTCACAATCCCCCCATCATGAATGGGTTCTTACTCTTGGAAGGGGTCATCCTGAAGTGATCAATCAACAAAGCACCCAGATTCACATATTTCCCTTTGACCATCCAGACCAAGACAAAAAAATCCTTCTTTGTATAGCTTCCTTGATCCTCGTATCAGTCAAAGATCGTATTTGCAAATACTTTCTGATCATAGAAGAGGAATGGATTGTGAATCAGGCTTGTTTTAGATTTCCCAACTAGAAAGTTGCTTTGGTCGGTGAAGTGCTTCCACATGGCTATGTAAGTGGCACTTGAGTTATTTTCTATCCTCCCTCCATCTAGGAGGGCTTCCATGTCATCATTGGAGATGAAGAACTTATTTAACATTGATGAGGTATTGTGCATTTATCCCCAATCATCACTCTAAAGTCATCTTCTCCATCATCATACACCTTCTTAAATGTGGCAAAGAACTGGCATGTCAACTCAATATAAGACTCGTGTGGTAACTCTAGGATCTCAAACAAGCCCAATGTCTCCACCACACTCTGGAAATAGGCGTAAAAACCTATGCTCTCCATCATTGACTGACACACGTAATGGGTGCCAATTACCTTACATGTCATGCACTCTGGATGGTTCAACCCCTTCACCTAAATTTTAGTAACATCAGGCTCTCTCTCAGGCTGCTACTGGGGTTCCTCCTACTGTGGTGCATGTGACATTACTTCATCTTCATCAATCAATAATAACTATCTCCATGCTCGGGGTTGTGACAGTGTAAGTGGTGATGGTGCTACGGATGTCGAAGGATGAGCCAGAATTGACGACCGAGCTGATGAGGGCTATGGTGCTGCCCAGAAGAAAGGGGCTACCAAGCTAAGGAAACAGAAGTCCTAGTTGATGAGGGCGGTGGAGGTGCTACTCTAGACGATGGTCGCGGATGAGAGGATGCCTCCTCCACAATTGGGTTAACTAAGTCATTAAGCTCGACATCTGACAAATGGACAGTTCCACCAGAGCTGGAGGTAGGTGATGGTGCGGTACACCAGAGTCAAAGATGAAGCATTCTTGGGCCGACATTGGTAGGATAGTACACCCTTGGTCTTCTCCACTGCTTTCTTGGCCATGTTCTTCATCCTTGACATATTTTAGTTGAGAGTTTGGGAAAAACTAGGTTTTTCATAGTTCTATGTATGTGGGGTGGAATGGAGAAAATGGTGGTGATTTGGTGGGTGAAATTGGGTCGAAGTGATGGATGGAGGTAGGGAAAATGTTAGGGATGTGATGGGGGGTGGATTGAAGGTGATTTGGTGGAGAATCGAAGGTTGGGGAAGTGTTAGACAACACTACACCTCTATTTTTATGTGTGGAATGACCATTCTATTGCTAGAAATCGAAATGAACAAGTGATGAAAAAAATTTGGAAATCACTTACTTAAGTCGTGGGTCAGGCCACAACACATCCGTGCTACATGACACGGCCGTGGTGGCATCATGTTGCATGACCGTGCTACGTAGCACAGCTGTGTTGGCCCATTTGTCCAATTTCTTCAATCTAGGGGTTGTGTGTGATTTGTGAGTACTTCACCATGGTCGTTCCAAGGTACCATAGCTGTGGTGGGTAATGTATCTGTTATTTCTCATTGAAATTTGATCAAAAACTCAAAACATGGAATCGAAAAGATTTTCCTTTAAAACCTTCTCTCAGTTTGACTCATATTTTCTTCATTTCACCCTATTTTTACATGCACATCTTAAAACTAGAAAAAATCTATTAAAGACAAGTGCGTGTGTGTTTTCTTGGAAAATGTAAACATAAACCAAAAGTGTAAAAAATTGAATGTTGGGTGAAAAATTCCACAAACCTAGGTGGGTTGCCTCCCACAAGCATTGAGTTTCATGCCTTCAGCTATGCTTCATGGGGATTCTTCAATCATTCATCCACTTAGAATTCTCATGTGTCTATTCTTGCAATAAGTGCATCTCTCATTTTCACTCAACCTATGTTCCTCATCCCTTTGACCACTAAAGCTATCCTCAAGTCTTTCATCCAGACCTCCACCTCTCAAATGACCAATCATACTCTTGAAGTGACCATGCCCAATATCCTCATCTTGAACTTGTCGGGTTGAGGTCTTGTATATATTGATCTTTATCATCATGTCCATGAAAGAGACTATCATTATTCCACTATGATTGTATATCTTGACATCAACTGAAGATAAAGAATGGTCTTCCAAAGATGATGGGAATCTTCCTATCATCCAACTCCATGTCAAGAATAATGAAATCCGCCAGGAATATTGCGCCTCTTTTCTTATGTATCATCACCAAAACATCATCCACTCTTCCTCTTGGCACTTTGATAGAACGGTCCACAAATTGGAGAGTGCAATGTGTCAGTTTCAACTTTCCTAAGCCCAGCTCAACATACACACTTTATGGCATTAAATTCACACTAGATCCCAAATCAAGTAGGAATTTGTCTATGTGATGTACCCCAATGTAGCTAGGTATGAGTGGGGCTCCTGGGTCTTTCCTTTTCATAGGATGTGAGTGTTGGAGGATAGAGCTCACTTGTTCAGTCAATTTGACCCTCTTCAGTATACTTCCCCTTGGCCTTCTCTTAATAATACATAGGTTCTTGAGGAACTTGGCATATTATGGGATCCGCTTGATAACATCCAACAATGGAATGTTCACCTTCACTTGGTAAAATACCTCAAGAATGCCAACATTGTTATTCTGTCTTCTTTTCACTTCTAGTGTCTCATCTAATGCTTCGGGAATGAAAGCTCACTTGCTTTTGATTGACTGACATCAACATGATTTTCTGGTGCCATGCTAGTAGATGGAACACTAGGAATGGTAGGACCTACAAATGGAGTGTAAGGTGGAGCACATGGTATCCCAAACTCAACATGTGATGTTAGAGAATCAATGTGTGGTATCATGGTATCATACTCAACTATCTCAGTCACAATACCATCCTTGCGTTGTGTTGGCCTATCAACTTTTCTTTGACTTGTGGGCTGCTCAAGAGATTTCCCACTCCTTAGAAATGTCACAACAGTTCCTTTCTCATGGTGGAGATGGGGATCATATTGTGGTTGTGGAGGAGGTGGAGGTAGCACTTGGTATAGAAATTGAGGTGCAGGGGAGAATTGAGGTTGGAAGGTGAATTGTTGAGAAAGTTGTGGTAATGGAGGTGGAGGAGGTGTATAAGGCTTAGGATTGCCTTGGAAGTGGTATATGGGTTGCACATGCATGGCAGGTGGACTATAGAGAACTTGAGTGGAATGTATGAGTCAAGTTGCTTCCTTGAAACTCATTATGGACTTTAAAGATAATTTCTCTTCTTAGAGAGCAAGTATGGAAGATAGGTACTCTATCCTCTCCTCAAGTCTTGTAACATTACTTTGGACATCATAAAAACTTTTCAACCTAGAGAGAACTTCTTCCTCAAACCTTGAGCTATATCTTGGACTTTGTGGTTCTGTGTAGCTATAGGAGAGAGGCATAGTAACGAACTGAAATCCATGTATAATAGTGGTTAGTGGTTTCAGCCTTTTCCTGAGCTTTTCTTTCTTTTTTGTACTAAATGTTGAATTAGTGGAAATTATTAAGGTTTTGTGTACAGTTGTTCCCAATATTTTACTTTGAAAGGAATTAAGCACAAATATCTTAGTGAAAGTTTACTAATGGTTTTAATTTGCAAAATGACCACTTACGAGAGATAAGAATAAAATAAAAATAAATCTAGAAATTTCTATGATTTTTTTGTGGAAAAAGAGAGAAAATCCTAAAGGTGAGGATAATGTGACAACAAATGAATTTATTTTTCCATTAAGTGTATACAAGGATAATTTGCCTAAAAATTATAAAAGTGGAACTTAGAAGATAATTATGAAACCAAATTCGTTTCCTTTGGGTATAAGATTTCTTGGGTGATAAATTTTACAACTTTTGGAAAATTGGTAATTATAATTGCATTTATTGAAAGGGAAAATAGGGGATAACTCAAAAATACAAAATAAAATCTTTAATGAATCCAAAAGTAACAATGGATGCCAAATTCGTGTTCTACATATTAAAATATACCCTTGGGTGAATTTTCACTCAACTTGGAGAATATTTATTTAAGGGTAAAATTAGGAGAGAGAAAGTGTGTAGAACCTTCAATATATTAAACAAAGGAACAAATAATCTCAACATGTGAAATTAATGACAAATTCATATCCAAGGAACTTAGGATGACTTGTGGGTGAAGTTTCATCAAATTTAGGGAATCTTATCACCATTAATGAAGGAGGAAAGAGAAAATAAGTTTTGAATTATTTAACCGATTAAAAGTTCCCAAAAAGAAAAACTAATTTCATATTCAGATTTTACACCTCAAAATCAGTCAGGGTCTCAATTTTTATTAAATTTGGAACATGTTTTCCCCTTCAAATGAGGAGAGAGAAAAAGAGAAATTAATATACCCACACTTTAGTCCTATTTGGTTTCAGATTGTATTTATCCTATAATGCGGTACTTTTCCTTTAATTTTCTTTTTCTCACACCGGCGAATGGCCGAGATTGATTGTGCAATGTATCGGATGGCTACGAGCTTGTCACCTAGCTCATGACTAGCAGAGATTGTAGAACTCGGATTGGGATTTTCAAATTAAGATTTCTCGATCGTTTCTTAATGAAATCGAATGATTTCTTCTCCTATGGTTTCCAAATTTGATTCCAAATCAATTGATCCTAAAATCTTGGTGTTTTGTTAACGTTTCAAGAAACCCCAAATCTTGCAAGTTCGGGAAACTACCTACTTACCTCCCTACACAACCGTGCCTATATATATCTCTACCCCAGCTTCCTAGAGACCCTTACAACGTTTCCCTCCACTTAATTGCACCCTTGTTTTCCTGTGTGTCACTGAAGACCAAGGATTACCCCAAGCTTTGTGGTGGATCACCCCCTGTCTCCTCTCCACCTCTGAACGAATTGAAGGTATTGTTGAATTCATCTTCTTTCCACCTCGATGTTTGCAAAAATGCCCAAAAGCTTAGCTTGGAGCTCGCCGACCATGGTGTCGTGAGTGAGGAAGATGTTGGGTTGCATTTTTATAGTTTTACCCTCATATTTCATTCTCCTTTGTTTTGCATGAGGGTGCTTTGGTCTTTGGCTTAGGGTGACCCGACTGATTTGACATGAACTGTTGACATGGCCCGCGTCCATTGGGCCAAGTCGCGGGCCAGTGTCCCCTTTCTCGCTCTCTTTCTCTATTTTCAAATGGCCATGCCTACGTGGCATTTTCTGATTGGTTAATTTTCATAAAATCATAACTAATTATTCATGTCCAAAATTAAAAATAAAATATGTTTAGGATAAATCCCATCTTTCCAATAAAAAGTAGTTTCAACGTCTTATTTTGAGTTTGTCAAAAAAGTATTTTTGGTCAATGATTTAATGATTAAAAATCACTAAAAATACATCTAAAGGTCCATATCTTCAAAATACATAAAATTATATGTTTTCTTAATCATAAAAACCTAACTAAGACAATTGTGATCGTTTTAGTGTCAAAAATGAGGTTTTGTTCGAAAAGTCCAAAAGTTAGGGTTCCTTGCCATTATACATGAGTAAACCCTAATTCATGCTTAAATATTGAAAATAGGAAAACAATCTTTGGAATCGATTAAAGTAAAGAAGAAGGAGTAATTGGATCTCTTAAGAAAAGCTATGTGCTTTCCATACACCTAAGTTGGGAAATATGTAACTTAACCTATTTTCCCTAATGAGGCTATCATTAAACCCTAATTTTCCTTTTGAAAATTCCTTAGCTATAATTTCTTCAAAATCAATTTTAATGATTAATTCTTGGGTCTTGTACCCCACTGCCATGTCTATATTTACTTGATGCTTTTACTTGCCATGTTTCTTAGCATGTTGATTTTATTAGACTAATAAACTAGAGTAGTGGTACTTTTGTACAACCACCAATAGATAGGGCATGTGTAAATTCGCCCTAGGGAATGTGTTACTCTCCCCAATATAGAAAATGTATAGATTATTAGAATGTGTTACTCTCCCTCACCTATTGGTTGAGGTTAGGTAGGTGCCTCAACCCTACATAGTTTAGGTAGTCAATAATAATCATGCATGCAACCTTTTTACTATTTTTGTTATGGCAAGCATCTATTTACTTCTGCCTCACTCTTTTGAATTTCTTCATCTTATGATGCAATCTTAGCCCTATTTCCTTATAGTTTTCTTATCTTTTGTTCTTTTTCATTTTCTCTGACACATATCTTGTTTTTCTTTCCCTTTTGCTGGGTGCTTTCCCAACCACCCAGGGATAGATCAAGGTGTTGAACAAGGCCAAGAGGACCAAGTTCAGGAGTAGTAGATTCAAGTTTTGCTATCAAGGATGACTATGTTGCTTGTTGTTAGATCCCATAGTTTCTGTTATGTTCTTTTCTTTTTCAAAGAAACTTATGTAGTGAATAAGAGTTCATAAGCAATGTATAACTAGTTTCTTTCCGCTTCTATTGACATTTTATATGTATTTGAATCATGCTTATTTACTAGGAATATTATACATACATTCCACATGGTGTATTTTTCTTGAAAAAAGTGGATGTATTTCCTTTAAATTTTAGTAAGGAGGTGATCTCGCCTCTTTCCAACAAGGTATCAGAGCCTATTGGGCAACTACTAGGGCATAAGTTGAAGAAAGGGTGTCCAGAAAGGATCAGGGTCAGGGGGCTGGCAATATTTTCCTCTATGCCACTAGCTTGGTTTATGGGGACTCACATATCCATATGATGTTGGCCTGGCCCGCACTAAAACTGACTTCCTGAAATAGTATGCTCAGATGCAATAGTAGCCTTAGTCATCCTTGTTACCTACTCCTGTTATCTTATGTCATACCCTTATCTTTCAGGAAGGGAGATTTGTTTGGAGACATGAACAAATCCACTTCTGGGGCCACATCCAGCAACACCGACAACCGAGACACTCCAGTGACTCCCTCCAACAATGGGACAGTCCCTACTTCCCATGTTGGAGCCCCTCATCTAACCCCTGAGTGAGAGTTGACCATGTTTCACCAGCTACTCTCGACTACCTTGGTGGGGTAGCTTTCCAATGTTGCGGCTGTTGCAGCCAAACCAAAGGAGTTCACCCTCACGGACTTCATCAAGATGCAACCACTATACTTCAAGGGCGAGAGTGAGCCAAACTTGGAGGATAAATCTGATGAATGCATTTTATCTTTGGAGCAGACCTTCGAGGGCATGGTGTGTCCTCCTCACCAGAAGGTTCAATTCACGTCTTGCATGTTGGATGGGCCGACATGTGTCTGGTGGACGGGTATGGCTCGTAATCATGATACCACTAGCATGACCTGAAAGCAGTTCCTCAAGCTATTCCATGAGAAGTACTTCTGCCTGGTGTTTCTGAAGGAGGTAGAGTTCTACAACATGTGTCAAGGAAGCATGAGCATCTCCGGGTACGTTCAATGTTCCCTCCTCCTGGAGCACTATGTGGTGGACCTTGGAGATGAAAGGAGATCAACCCTATTTCTTGAAGGTTTGAGTTACAGTGTTAGTCAGAACCTTGTCCCCTAGTTGCCCCTGACATTCCAACAAATGGTGGACAAGGCTTTGGAAATCGAGTCTTATCCCGGATTCCAGTCTTTTGGGCACAACAACAACAACAAAAATAGGAAGAATGCTAGTGGAAGACAATGACGTGATAGGTGCATCCACTGTTGGTGTTCTCACCCGCCAGGAAGGTGCCCTACTGGAAATGGTCAACACCGTAGACATGACTGACCTGCACCTATCTACCATGAGTGTGGTCAAGTTGGACACATTCGACCCAACTACCCTCAGCTTGGGAGAGGACCAACTCTAGTTCAACAACCTGCTCAGCAGCCACAACAGTGATGAAACTCGCCTCTGAGAAACAACAACCAGAACTGGCAAGGCCGACAACCACCTATGGATAGGAAGAATGGAAGGGTGTTTGCCTTAATGTTGAGGAAGCTGAAGGAGATAATGAAGTAATCAAAGATACCTTACATCTAAATATGCATCCAGTTAAATCTCTCTTTGATTTTGGTTCATCAAAGACGTTCATATCATCTGAGTTTGTTGCCTTGCTAGAGATAGAATCAGAATATATGTATCAAGTCTTAGATGTTAAAACCCCTAGTGGTAGGATATGTTCTTCTTATCTTAAACTCCCGACCTTGGACCTTTGTATCTCTAGTATAAGCTTTACCTCATATTTCATCTTGCTTGACATGACCGCCTTTAATGTCACCCTGGGAATGGATTTGTTGAAGAGGTACAAAGTTATTTTGTTTTGTGAGGCATCAAAGGTTAGTTTGTTTCATCTTGTCGTGGGAAGAATGTGTGCCAAGGGTAGGAAGTGAGAAGATTGACATTTTTTCATCTCTGCCATTAAAGCTGAAAAGCTTGTCTCGTAATGGTGTAGAGCTTTCTTATCCTCTATAGTCCTCGATGCTACACCTCCTGCTCTCGATCACATTGATGTGGTGAAGGACTTCCCCGATGTTTTTCCTGAGGAATTTCCTAGTTTGCCACCAACTCGTGAGGTGGAGTTCCCCATTGAACTCACACCAGGAACTTCTCCCATCTTGAAGCCTCCTTATCGCTTGGCCCATGTTGTACTAGCCGACCTTAAGAAGTAGCTTCAACAACTTCTTGACATGGTCTTTATTCGCCCTAGTATTTCACCCTGGGGAGCCCCTATCTTGTTCATGAAGAAGAAGGATGGTTCGTTGTGTATGTTCATGGATTATCGTATGCTTAATCAAGTGATGATAAAGAACCACTATCCTTTTCCTCACATCAACGATCAATTTGACCAGTTGAAGTCAGACACTATGTTTTCAAAGATGGATATGCGAAGTGGATACTACCAGATGCATGTAAAGGATGAGGATGCCCTGAAGACAACTTTCAGAACATGTTATGGGTGTTACGAGTTCATTGTCATGCCTTTTGGTTTAACTAATGTCCATGCTACTTTCATGGACTTGATGAATCAAGTGTTTTGTCCTTACCATGATCGGTTCGTAGTAGTTTTCATCGATGATGTGTTGGTCTACTCTGAATCTGAAGAACAACATCGTGAACATATGCAGATCATTCTAAACACACTAAGAGAGAATCAACTGTATGCTAAATTCTCAAAGTGTGAGTTTTAGATCAAGGAAGTGATGTTCTTAGGTCATGTGATTTTTTCCAGACATATTGTTGTTGATCCTACAAAGGTAGAAGTTGTGACCAAGTGGAAAGCTCCAAAGACCCCATCTGAGATCCATAGTTTCCTCAGTTTAGCAGGTTACTATTAGAGGTTTATCAAAAGTTTTTACGAGTTGGATCTTCCTCTGACAAAGTTGACAAGAAAAGAAGTCATGTTTTTGGACACTTGAATGCGAGGACAGTTTTCATAAGTTAAAAAGTTGTTTGAAGTCTGATCCTATTCTTGCTCTACCTGTTGAAGGCAAACCTTACATTATTTTCACTATTGCTTTTAAGCAAGGGTTAGGGTGTGTCTTGATACAAGAAGATCAAGTGATCGCCTATGCTTCACGCCAGTTGAAACCTAATGAAGAAAACTGGCCTACCCATGACTTAGAGCTAACAACTATCGTGCATGCTTTAAAAATCTGGCAACACTATCTATATGGAGTGAAGTCTGATGTTTTCTTCGATCACAAAAGTTTGAGGTATCTGCATCATAGAAGGATCTGAATCTGAGGCAACATAGATGGATGGAGTATCTCAAGGACTATGACTTTACTATCACGTATCATCCCGATAAAGCAAATGTAGTTGTCGATGCTTTGAGTCAGAAGAAGAATGCAGTATGTGCTGCCATGAACTTGAAGTTTATTTCCTATTGGAAACCACATCCTGATGGTGATAAAGATGCTGAGAAGTTGTGTGTTCACATGGCTAGTTTTTCCATTACACCTTCTTGGATTTCTGAAGTTGTTGTTGCACAATTTGAAAGTTCAGAGCTTGAAGAGATGAAAGCCTTAGCTGATAAACCACAGTCTGATTTTTTAGTTGGAATGGATGGAGCTGTACGTTTCCAATAAAGGTTGTGGATACCCAAAGTTGGGAACTTGCGACAGAAGGTTTTGAGTGAAGCCCATGGGTCTAAGTACACCATACATCCTGGTACTACCAAAATGTACAAAGACCTGCACCAAAGTTTTTGGTGGAAAATATGAAGAAGGATATCGCTCTGTTCGTCGCAAAGTGTTTGACTTATAAAAAAGTCAAGATTGAGCATCAATGGCATGGTGGTCTTCTGCACCCGCTTGAGATTCCAGAATGGAAATGGGAGAAGATTACTATGGACTTTGTCACTGGTTTCCCAAAAACCATGTAGGGTTTTGATGTTGTGTGGGTTGTAATTTATCGACTTACTAAAGCCCAATTTTTGCCTTTCATGTTCACATACAAGGTTGATGAGATAGCTCAATTGTACGTGGATTGGACTGCATGGAGTTCCTAAAGTGATAGTGTCTGATCGTGACCCAAAGTTCACCTTTCGATTTTGTAGTCAGATTCAGGAAGAAATGGGTACTGACTTGCATTTTAGTACGACCTATCATCCTCAAACCGATGGTCAATCTGAAAGAACAGTGCAAATTTTGGAAGATCTTCTTCATGCCTGTGTTATGGATTGGGGAGGTGTATTTGATAAGTTTCTTCCATTGGAAGAGTTTGCTTATAATAATATCTACCAAGCTAGTATTTTTATGCCACCTTAAGAAGCTTTGTATGGAAGACCTTGTCATTCTCCGTTACATTGGGATGATGTGGGGGAACCAACTATAGTGAAGTCTGATGATATGCAGATGATGATAGAGAAGGTTAAGTTGATCAAGAAGCGAATGAAAGCTGCTCAAGATCGACAGAAGATGTATGCTGATAAGAAGATCAATCCTATACGTTCTATTGCGAGGTCTAAAGTTAAAGGCAAGCTTAGTCAATGTTATGTTGGACTGTTTGAAATCTTAGATAATGTGGGAGACTATGCATACCATTTAGCCCTTCCTCCTGCCTATGATAAGATCCATAATCTGTTTCATGTCTATGTGCTAAGAAAGTATGTGAAGGACCTTTCTCATGTGCTCTCAATTGAACCTCTGGAGATTCAAGAGAATATGACATATGAAGAGTTACTTGTGAAGATTCTCGATTCCCAAGTAAGCAGTTGACGAATAAGGAGATCGAACTGGTGAGGGTTTTATGGAAATATCATGGTTTATAAGAAACCACTTGGGAGCTTAGATATGAGATGTTACTTACTCACCCTTCACTTTTTTAATGAGATTTTGGTGACAAAACCCTTTTTAATGGGTGGAGTGCTGTAACTAACTGAAATCCATGTATAATAGTAGTTTCAGCCTTTTCCTGAGCTTTTCTTTCTTTTATGTCCTAAACATTAAACTAGTGGAAATTATTAAGGTTTTGTGTACATTTGTTCCCAATATTTTACTTTGTAAGGAATTAAGTACAAATATCTCAGTGAAAGTTTACTAATGGGTTTAATTTGCAAAATGACCACTTAAGAGAGATAATAATAAGATAAAAATCAATCTAGAAATTTCTATGGTTTTTGTGTGGAAAAAGAGAGAAAATCCTAAAGGTGAGGATAATGTGACAATAAATGAATTTATTTTCCCATTAAGTGTATATAAGGATAACATGCCTAAAAATTATAAAAGTAGAACATAGAAGATAATTTTTAAACCAAATTAGTTTCCTTTGGGTATAAGATTGCTTAGGTGATAAGTTTTACAACTTTTAGAAAATTGGTAATTAAAATTGTATTTATTGAAAGGGAAAATAGGGGATAACTTAAAAATACAAAATAAAATCTTTCATGACTCCAAAAGTAATAATGGATGCCAATTTTTTTTCTACATATTAAAATATACCTTTGCGTGAAGTTTCACTCAATTTGGAGAATATTTGTTTAAGGGTAAAATTAGGAGAGAGAAATTGTGTAGAACCTTCAATATATTAAATAAATGAACAAATAATCTCAACATGTGAAATTAATGACAAATTCATATCCAAGACACTTAGGGTGACTTGTGGGTGAAGTTTCATCAAATTTAGGGAATCTTATCACCATTAATGAAGAAGGAAAGAGAAAATAAGTTTTGAATTATTTAAGACATTAAAAGTTCCCAAAAGACAAAACTAATTTCATATTTGGATTGCCTCAAAATCTGTCAGGGTGTCAATTTTTATTAAATTTGGAACATGTTTTCCCCTTCAAACAAGGAGAGAGAAAAAGAGAAATTAATATACCCACACTTTAGTCCTATTTGGTTTAGGATTGTATTTATCCTGTCAGGCCATATTTTTCCTTTAATTTTCTTTTTATTGTGCCAATGAATGGCCCAGATTGATTGCCCGATTGATCGGATGGCTAGTAGCTCGTCACCTAGCTCGTGACTAGCAAGGAAAGTGTACAACTAGGATTGGGATTTTCAAATTGAGATTTCTCGATCGTTTCTTAATGAAATTGAATGATTACTTCTCCTATGGTTTCCAAATTTGATTCCGCACCGATTGATCCAAAATCTTTGTGTTTTGTCAACATTTTGAGAAAACCCTAAATCTTGCTTTCCAAGCAAGTTTGGGCAACTACCTACTCGCCTCCCTACGCAACCTTACCAATATATATCTCTACCCTCAGCTTCCAGGAGACCCTTGAAACATTTCCCTCCACTCAATTGCTCCCTTGTTCACCCGTGTGTCACCGAAGACTGAGGATTGCCCCAAGATTTGTGGCAGATCCCCTCTCTCTCCTCTCCACCTCTGAACAAATTGAAGGTACTATTAAATTCGTCTTCTTCCAAGCTTTCCATTGGTGCCTTGTTTGTTGAGTACCGTCGATGTTTGCAAAAATTCTCAAAAGCTTGGCTTGGAGCTTGTCGGCCATGGTGTCGTGAGTGGGGAAGATGTCGTTTTGTTTTTTTACGATTTTACTACCATCTTTTCTTCTCTTTCTCCTTTGTTTCGCACGAGGGTGCTTTGGTCTTTGGCTTCATCTTTAACCCGGCTAATTTGGCGTGGACTACTGACATGGACCACGTCCATTGGGCCAAGTCATGGGCCTGAGGCCCCTCTCTCTCTCTTTCTCTATTCTCAAATGACCATGCCGACATGGCATTTTATGATTAGTTGATTTTCATAAAATCATAAAAAATTATTCGTATGTCCAAAATTAAAAATAAAATATGTTCTAGACTCAGAAAAATCCCATCTTTCTAGTAAAAATAGTTTCAATGTCTGATTTTGATTTTGTCAAAAAAGTATTTTTGGGAAATGATTTAATTGATTAAAAATCACTAAAAATACATCTAAAGGTCCATATCTTCAAAATACATAAAATTATATGTTTTCTTAATCAGAAAAACCTAACTAAGACAATGGTGATGGTTTTAGGGTAAAGAATGAGGTTTTTCTTGAAAAGTCCAAAAGTTAGGGTTTCCGTGCATACATGAGTAAACCCTAATTCATGCTTAAACATTGAAAATAGGAAAACAATCTTTGGAATAGATTAAAGTAGTGAAGAAGGAGTAAGTGGATCTCTTATGAAAAGGTATGTGCTTTCCTTACACCTAAGTTGGGAAAATATGTAACTTAACCTAGTTTCCCTAATGAGGCTATCATTAAACCCTAATTTTCCTTTTGACAATTCCTTAGATATAATTGCCTCAAAATCAGTTTTAATGTTTATTTCTTGGCTCTTGTACCCCACTGCCATGTCTATATTTACTTGATGTTTTTACTTGCCATGTTTCTTAGCATGTTGATTTTATTAGACTAATAAACTAGAGTAGTGGTACTTTTGTACAACAACCTATAGATAGGGCATGTGTAAATTCACCTTGGGGAATGTGTTACTCTCCCCAATCTAGAAAATTTATAGGTGATTGGAATGTGTTACTCTCCCTCACCTATTGCTTGAGGTTAGGTAGGTGCCTCAACACTACATAGTTTAGGTAGTCAATAATAATCATGCATGCAACCTTTTTACTATTTTTGTTATAGCAAGCATCTATTTACTTATGCCTCATTCTTTTGAATTTCTTCATCTTATGATGAAATCTTAGCACAATTTCCTTATAGTTTTTTTATCTTTTGTTCTCGTTCATTTTCTCTGACACATACCTTTTCTTTCTTTCCCTTTTGCTGGGTGCTTTCCCAACCACCTAGGGATAGATCAAGGTGTTGAACATGGCCAAGAGGACCAAGCTTAGGAGTAGTAGCTTCAATATTTGCTATCAAGTATGACTAGGTTGCTTGTTTCTAGATCCCATAGTTTCTTTTATGTTCTTTTCTTTTTCAAAGAAACTTATGTAGTAAATAAGATTTCATAAGCAATGTATAACTAGTTTCTTTCCGCTGCTATTGACATTTTATATGTATCTGAATCATGTTTATTCACTTAGAAAATTACATACATTCCACATGGTCTATTTTTCTTTGAAAAAGTGGATGTTTTATATTTCCTTTAAATTTTAGTAAGGAGGTGATCTTTCCTCTTTATAGGCTTCTTCATTTCTTCACCATATAACTCAATAGAATTGACTGAGTGACAAGGACCATTTTTCACTTAGTTCTTCATGAAGCTCACCATGTCACCAAAAATCTTCACCACTTGTGGGCTTGAATCACCATGAAATGGAGATGTCACACTAAAGGTGGGGTCACCATCATTCATCATGCTAGAAGCTCAGATTCTTGAACCTTCTACTAATTGCTCAAACAATGGCCATATCTCCTCAGGTGGCCTTGCCATAAAAACTCCACTACAAGAAGAATCCATTGTAGCTTGACTTGTTGGAGATAGATCGAAGTAAAAGGATTGAACTTGCTACAGCAAAGGGATCTCATGGTGTGGGAATTATCTCAACATCTTCTTAAATCTCTCCCAAGCATTGTGAAACTACTCATTGCCCATTTGACCAAAACTCACCATGGCACACTACATTTTTGTCAAGCTTGCAATAGAGTATAATTGCCTTTGGAAGGCATTCTTCATCTCTTCCCAGCTCATGATGTCCCTTCTTGAATCATACCAATCTTAGGCTTTGTCCTTGAGGGTTAAAGATAATAAGGTCAACCTAATTTTGTCATCACTGGCTGCCGACATCCTGAAGGTGGAGCACACTTCAAGAAATGAGTCCAAGTGCTTATAGGTGTTCTCACTCTCTAATCCGTAGAAGGAGGACAAGATCCCAAGAAGACCTAGAAGGATTGAGAATCGATCCCCTAGCATTTGATCAACTATACTAGTAATTGGTGATTTGTAGTTGTTAGGCATGAAGTAATCTTGAAGTGGCTTGTGAGGTGCATTTTGGCCTTCCATCTTGTCTTCCCCGAGTGGATTGTCACATGCATAAGGCACAACCAAACACAAGAAAGAAAGTTAACAAACCAATATGCACAAATAATGCAAATAATAAAGAATAACAATGATGAGGGAAGTAGGAAAAGATCAAAGTAAAACTAACTAGCAAGGTCGAGCATCTTTCTCCCTGGAAATGATGCCAGAAAGCTTGGTGTGTATCGCTAGATGTGTAGACACTAATCAATTTAGATTTGACAAGATGTGCCCTACGAGATCGCAACACACTTGGGATATCTTTTAAAATTTATAACGAACCCACACATACACACTCACATACACTGAAACATTACACCTGCAAGAAGGTTGTGTCGTAGTATAGGCAGGTGGAGAAGTATAAGGTCAATCCATAGGGAGAAAAGGATAAACTAGAGCTAGGTTAGTTTTTGGGCTAGGTTCCTATCGCAGAGTCTAGGGTTGAAGGGTTTAAAGGTGATTTTCATATTACACTAATGGTTGAACAAGAAAGAGTATGAAGGGAAAAAAATAAGATCAAAACCTAAGTTAACCCTAGATAGTTAATTCTACTAAACAAGAAAAGACAAGGCAAGCAAGGAAAAGAGCAAGCTATGCTAAGGCAGGCAAGAAGAGGTCTACACCACTAAGATACCAAACAAGGTAAAAGAGCTATTAAAGACCTAAACTAGAAAGAGCAAAGTAAGAATAAGACAAGTATCTAACTAAGCAAGTAAAGAGCTAACTAGGCTAACACTACCTAAGCAAGAAGGTAATTAGGGGTTTGAAGCAATAAAGGGATGCGTGGGCTATTTGGAGGATGCACTTATCAATTAGGTTGGGTCGTGACATGTGAACATTATGCTTTCATTTATATTACCAAACCAAACAACAAGCTAGAGTTTTATAAATAGCCTTAAACTACTAATTGGCCATGGATAGGATAGGTTGTGTATAGGGGAACTAGTACCTAACACCTCCTACTACCCTTACAAGGCTCAATTGGGTTGGGGTTTAGGTGTAATTCAATTAGAGTCTAAACAACTCTATGTTTCTAGGTTAGAGGATCTTAGAATGATTAGGGGCTGAGGCTAGAATGTGGGTGATGGGAAACCTCAAACCTCACTTCCACTCCCATCACTACCCTCAACCCCTAATCACCCTAAGATCATCTAACCTAGAAATCTAGGCTTGTTTAGAATCTAATTGAATTACACCTAAACCCTAACCCAGTTGAGCCTCATAAGGGTAGTAGGAGGTGTTAGGGACTAGTTCCCCTATACACAACCCAACCTATCCATGGACAATTAGTAGTTTAGGGCAATTCAATACAGTCTAGCTTGTTGTTTGGTTTGGTAATCTAAATGTAAGCATAATGCTCACATGTCACCCCAACCTAATTGATAGGAGCATCCCCCAAACAGCCCACACATCCCTTTATCACTTTAAAACCCTACCTTCTTGCTTAGCTAGTGTTAGCTTAATTAGCTCGTTACTTGCTTAGTGAGCTTCTTGTATTGTTCTTGCTTTTCTCTTTCCAGTTTAGGTCTTTAATTGCTCTTTTCACTTGTTTGCTAGCATAGTGTAGTGTAGACCTCTTCTTGCCACCTTAGCATAGTTAGTAGAATTAACTGTGTTGGGTTAAGTTAGCTTTTGATCATTTTTGTTTGCCATCACATGCTTGCTTGTTCAACAATTAGTGTAATCAACAAATCACCTTTATAACCTTCAACCCAAGACTCCGCAGTAGGAACCTTACCAAAAAACTAACCTAGCTCTAGTGCCTCCTTTTCTTCCTATGGATCAACCCTATACTTGCCTCCATTTATACTATGATACAACCCTGTGTGCTTGTGGGTGTAGTGTTTTAGTGTATGTGAGTGTGTAAGTGTAGGTCCATTATAAATTTTGAAAGATATCCCAAGTGTGTTCCGATCTCATGGGGTGCATCTAGTCAAAACTAAATGGATTAGTGCATGCACATCTAGCGGGCTGCCCCAGATGGAGAATGTCATTTTTCTCTCATGGCCTCAACAAGTGAATAATCAAATGAGGTAAATCTACACTCTTTAGATAAATAATCTTTCATTGCAATTATTCATGCTACTTGTGCCTCTCACTTTTCTTCTTATAAAAAAAAAGAAAAAGTTTTCTAGGATTGTTGATAATTTTCATGTAGAAAAGGATGATCTTGAACATGCTAACATTTGCTTGCTAGATGAAAACAATTCTTATCTATGCAAGTAGACTCTCTTAAACTTGAAAATACTAACTTTGTTGATAAGATTAGATTTCTAGATGCTCAAGCTCTTATGCCTAGTTCTAATGATGAGCATAATAATGTTATAAATTCTCTCATGCTTGATATTGATGTTCTTAAAACTCAAAATGAGGACAAAGATTTTTTTTACAAGGAATAGAATCTGAAAATAGTGGTTATATTTCTAAGATTTCTTTGCTTGAAAAGTAAAATGCTTCCTAAAATAAATATCCTTCAATCTTGTTCTAATTCTACTACTAGAGAGAATAATGTTGCTACTCTTCATATTACAAAAGATTGTTATATGAAGGATGCTCTTTGCTTAGAAAATGATCTTTTATATGCTAGAATAAATATCAATCAAGTTTCTTCTACTATTAATTCTCTTATACATGATAATCATAGTCTGAGATCTTCTATGCAAAAAATTCTTAGATGGTAATAAGGATCTTAATCAAATCGTAGATCATACTACTGAACAAATGGGTAGAGCTAGTTTTGGACTTGATAGTAGCCAAAGGAACAACAAAGATAAAGGGCCTTCAATTTTCAATGAAGAATCCTCTAGATCTAAGGCTAGTGGATCATGTAATCATTGCAATGATATTGGTCATTATTCCACATATAGTCCTTTTAGGAAAGAACCCAAGAAAAATAGGACTTGGGCTGCTAAGCTAATCCTTCTGGAACCAAAAATATGATTGGGGACCATTTCATCTTTCTTCTTGTAGGTCACGTGCAATTGGATTGACATGAGCTATTGGTTTGGGAATTGACTTCTCACTCTATTGAAAGAAGAAAGGTGAGATGTGTATTGGTTAGCAATAAGTGGATATGAAATGGTAAGAAGAGAGGTGATGTTATTCTTGCTCATATCCAATCATAATGTTTTTCTGGAAAGTTAGAATGCACTATACATATGGTTTTTGAGTCAAAAGTGATTTGTTGTGATACTAATCACCTTCTTTCTTGAAAACTATTTTTGATGCTTTCCCAATATATTACTAACTTGCTTATGCATGTTTTGATATGGTTCATATTTTTATCATGCCTCTAGACATGATTTTTAGATATATATGTGCTTTTTGAAAGAAGCTATTGTTGGCCGGGTTTGTCTTGATAGAAATTCGACTGACAAGCACTAATTAGTGTTTCCAACAACTATTTTCGACCAAGAAGTTCAACCCATAAAATCACCCGACAAAATTGTGCATAAAATATACATATGGCTTTTTGAATGAGAATTTCCCTCTCAACTAGATTTTCTCAATCAATAGCCTTATTCTTTTGGTACTCCCTTTGGTACCCTTGTGTATGCATATTGCCATGCTTCAAAATGCCTATCTTGCATACAACTTTATCTCTCTAATTTCTCTATTTTGGTCTCTCTATATATTTCTATTACTTGTCTTGAGTAATTGTGCATGTTTTGATGATGATCTCTTTGAATCTCGTGGTTGTGATCTAAATTTCTTCCATTGTTCTCTAACTTGATACATCTATCTAGTACTTTAGATTTTGATGCAACCTAAGGTTTTTAGTGGTAGTCATATTTTGGTAATAATGCATATTTCTAGTGAGCTATATCATTTCATGCTTCTAAAACTGCATATATCTTGTTTGGATATTTCTCTACATCTAATCATTGCTTATTCTTTAACTTGTGTATCTTTTTCTATGATCTAGATCCTAGTAGTAGTCCTAACTGATGATATCTTATAATAGTAGTTCATATACATGTAGTTCTATACTTGTTCATCTTTTGGTATCCAACTATACGCTATGATTGTATCTTGCTTCATACATACTCAAGCTTGTTCCTTGACTTGCAAATCTACTATCTCCAGTTACTTGTTTTTATGGCCTTACCTTGATTGTTTTCTAGAACTACATCTAGGGTAGTTAAAATTCATGTCTTAATTATCTTTGTATACATTGCTTGGACAAGCGGTTAGTTTTTTGGTCTTCTACTCTCCATTCTAAATGTGGTATCTCCTTTTACTAACATGTGCCATATTAGTTCTTCAAACCCCTACTTTTTGAAATGACTAAGTGGGAGAAGGCTTGTGTGGGGGAGAAGGCATGTCTTATGTTAAGGGGAGAAGACATATATGAGTAGAAGACATAGTTTCTATAAATGTTATGAAAGCTAACCATTCAGGAGAAATAACATCAATTGAGGGGATCATATGAACTCAATTATATTGAAACCCCTAGGTTTGTCCAAAGGTATGATTTTCCTTAAATTCTTTAATATATTTATGGAATGGTTTGTCATCTTTAAAAAGGGGGAGAATGTTGACTTAAGGTTAAATGGACTAATCCCTTGTTTTTATGATTACTAAACCATTCCACTTATTTGTGTATAATTTTTCTACTTGAGTTATTTTAGATTAGGTATAGACACACTCCAAATTTCCTAACTTGCACATCCTAACTTGGAGAAATGACAAGTCAAAATTGATGCATATAAACTTTTGTGTAATACAATGTATCTCTATTAGAATCATATTGTAAATCACTTGTAATGATTGCATGGCTTGTAATTAAGCTTAGAAAAATCAAGAGTATTTAAAACAAATATTTTAGCACTTTAATGACAATTTTTAAAAGGCATCGCATCCATTATGTTTGGCCGAGTTTCCCTCTTAGAAACTCAACCGACGCCTAGGATGGGTCTTGGAAATTTCTAGGTTCGGCCGAGTTTGTCCTATGTCAAACACGACCAACACCCTACATAGACAAAGTGATTTTAAGCCATCGGTTGAGTTTCTAGGATAAACTCAGCCGATAACTCAAAATCAGTTTGTCAAATAGTGAAATTGGTCAAGTTACCTTTATAGAAACTTAACTAACCACACTATGCAGAATGTGCATAAAATGTGTTTCTAGTCGTTTGACTATTGCAATCATCAAAAATAGATCTGTTGCAACACCCCAAATGACTAGAATTCTTCCTTAAGTGTTTCTACTGGCTAATAGGCATCCTCAACTATAAATAGGACCCCTTAGACTTCATCTCATGGTTAGCCAAGAACTATGAAGGTACATGTATTATAGTTGAATTCCTCTTCTTCTACTCTCAAGCTTAATCACTTGCTACACTCGTTAGAGTGAGTAGGAGATTTATATGACAACTAGTCCTACATGTATAGCTTGTGAGGCTCTCTCTCTTCCTCCACCGTCCAAACTATCTTTATACCATAAAGATGAAGGTTCTCTCTCTTGGTTATGATAGGTGAAGAAGAATAAGAAGAGAAGTAGTCCCCTGGTGAAATCCTCTCCTTGGCAAAGGTGAAGTCAAAGGTGGCAGAAGACTTGTCAAGAGTGGGTAAGTCCTTGGAGAAGGTAGAAGGCTCATTGAAAAGTGGGTAAGTCCTTACATAGGTTGAAGACTATTGGTCATGAATAGGTAAGTCCTTTGGTAGGTTGTTGGATCCCTTCTCCTTAAAGAGAAGGTTGGGTATCCATGGCCCGGAAAAGGAAGGTCATATATCATATCTTTTATAAACAGATATAAGAAAAGTGCAACATTTGCAAAATCACAGAGGTTGACCTCTCTACATAGTGGACTAAATTTCTCCTAGTTTGGAGATTGGAACCACTCTACATTGTTAGTTCTTGATCTTATTGAATCTCTCTGATCCTTGCTATGTATGTTTAGTTGCACTCAAATTTCTATTAGCAACATTATCTTGTGATATATCTTATAGGTTGAATGAATTTGATTCAAGTTTTTATGTCTTGATTCACCCACCCTAGAGCCAATCACCCATAGATCCAATAGGTGAATCAAGTGTTGTGCCACTATCTTAAGAATTTAGGCAACTACACAAGGGTTATATAATGGATTTCTATATTTTGTTCAAGGTTTCAACATAGTATGATCAACATGATAGTAGTGCATAGGGAACACTAGCTCAAACAACTATTTAGTAGCCAAGCTTTATTTGAGTTCATAAATTCAAATACTTAAATATCATAGTAGGGTCAAGAGGTAAAGTATACCTTGATGAAGTGATCCAGCTTAGGATTATTGGTTAGATCTTTGAACATTGTCTATTGAAATGGACCTGAGATATAAAGATTGGTATAATTCATTTTAGACCTACAAGGGTTTGCCAAGATAGTCATATTTCATGTCATGTTGATGTACCCTACAACCTAACTTCCAAGTAGTTCAATCATAGTTCAAAAATTAAACCCATGCATCCATTCAGTCAATTATGGTTTATGTGTCACAAGTATACCCTAGATCTAGTGAAAACATACACCTTGTGAGTGTCATAAGAGTTAGGCATACTCTGATATTGAATAGGGAAAATATTAGATTCGATTTTACCATTATATAATCATGTAAGATCATGGAAAATTATACAAGGTCCATTTTAGATCACAATAGTAGCTTTTGATGGCACATGAACAACATATATCTAGATAGGGTAAGATATTAGTCCAACATTCACATATCATCTTAAAGTTTACAATTTCAAAATTAGATGGTCTTATGTTGATTATGTCAAAGATTCAAACTTGGTTAAGTAACATCATATGTATGCATGTATAAAGGAGTCACTTTTAGGTCAAGATGGTAATCATAAGTACATTAAGGTGGTTAAAATCAACATTCAAGTCAAAAAGGGGCTCAAGGTTACCGATCTAGTTGATAATTGAGCATTTGTCTATAAATGAGTGAAGGAGGGTATATAAAAGCATTTAGGTAATTTTTAAATGATAAAACATCATGTTTAGAAATGTTAGGGAAATTTTGAGTAGATTTAGGGTTTTAAAGTAGATCATAGAAAGATTGCATTTTTCCTATTTAAATGGTATATGAAATCGATAGATTTGGGTACAGGTTTAGGAGTTCAAATGTTTGAAAGGAATCTCTTTTTTCTTGCATTTTTATGAGATAGGGAGGAAATATATTGAAAATATGGCCATGACATGATGTTGTATTGGAGGTTGAGGGCTGAGATCTCCTCTCAATGCAAGGGAGAGGAAGCATCTGGAATGTATGTCCCCAATGTCGTGGGCTTTGGTTGTTTGACGACCGGTCACTGATTGACCACGGGCCAGCGTTGGAACGCATTGAGATGGGACAAAGTGACACATATGTGAAGCATGGCATGAGTGAGTTGGTGGCAAGAAGTCCCCAAGATAATGAGAGAGAGAAGGTAGAGAGAGTTTAGTGAGAGAGATATAGAGACTGGGTGTGAGTGGGCAAGAAAGGTCTAGGACTTCAAATCCTGATATGATGCTTCATGTGTCATCTTCTACATTGGGCTAGGGTTTGAAACCCAACAGTGAGGGAGAAGCCACTAAGAATTGAGGGAGTTGGGGTGGAGATCAGGCTACAACAATAGAGGGGAAACAAATATGAAGGGGTTTCGTACCCCATAGGGGGTGGGAGCAGGTCAAGGAGCCAAGGACTGGCTAGAAGAGAGATGAAGTGGTTGAAACGGTGGTGTCATTGGTGGAAATCACGACCTTGGATGCCACACTGGTGCAAACTGGTAGGTGACTGATCCATTGTTGGATCCTCCTTGGATCCATGGTAATGGCATCACTCTAGATGGTACTAGGTGGATAAGGGGAAAAGCAAAGAGAAAATGGGTAAAAATAGGGTTTTAGGTCTAGAACTTCAAAAAGAACATATCATCCACATCCTAGCTTAGAATTTGTTGAAATTTGATGCGTTGGGTCCATAAAAGCATCCTCCTAAAACCAACATGAGTTTATCTAGAGAGAGAATCAATGGTGAGGTCAAAAAGGGGAGAAATAGGACCATGTATTATAAATGTATAATCTAGGCCAAACATTAAATTAGATATCATAACTTGGAACATAAAGGTATACGTGACAATAAAAAATATTAAACTGAATCATCTGTCAAAAATTTAAATCAAGAGTAAGAAATAAAGTGGGGTAGTGATAGGAAATAATATGTGAAGAGAGATAAAGATCCACTCTATTACATGGTCCTTATCTAAAATTCCATAATTCAGCAAGTTGTAATGATTATATGCTTACATAGGTGGAAGTGGTGAAATCCATATACCCTAGTGTCTTTTATTCTTGATTCATTTAACTCTTATCATTCTTTTTATTCACTTGTTATTAGAATAATTCATCAATCAACCAGATTCCTAAATATTCATCCTGACCTCTTTGGTTTACTAACAATTTCATAATAAGGTTGTCTCTTGGGTTTGACCCTATAAGCCATACTACAATAAGATTCAAACTATTGTGGTGAGTACAAACACATTTGGAAATAGGATACATTTGCAGTTAATTACCGTCATATAATTTCTCATGTATTAAAACTATAGATCGACATGTAGTCCCATTATGCTATGTCGATCCCACGTTCCTCACTACCCTCAGGTTGAAGAGATACATTGATGAATTCTTGACAACATGCCATCTAAATATCCTTTCCTATGGAGAAAACAACACATGTGAGAGACTCACCAAGGAGCCTTTCTTTATGATGGAGAAATTAAGGAATAAAAGAATGATGTTTTACAATGCCTCCTATTAAATGATAAGTAGCATGTCATGGAAGGTCAATCATATGGATTGTTAATATGTTCAAGAGAGGGTCACATCAAACTATTACATGAATGGTCTGGAAATGTGAAAGCATGAATTTCATCACCATGCTTCCTGGAAAATGATCAAATATAAGGTGAAGTTTGATACTAGTTACAACGAAGCAACATGAATAGAGAACCCTATTGGCTAATACTTACACCATGTCATCACTAAGTCTTTTCTAGAAAAGCTTGCTCAGTTATCACCCCAGTTAATCTTTACAATTTGTTCTGTGCTATTGTTTAGACATATGTAAACCTAGGGATTTTTATCATCTGTCATCTCCACAACACTATCATTAGTCACCATATATGCATTCTGACCATGGAAAAGCCATCATGATGATTGTGTAGATATTGGGAGTAGGCGATGCCATTTTCAAGCAGACAATCAACAATATCACTTTATATTAGATTGAAACACAACATCTCATCCACTCCCACATGCTCTGACTGGACATTAAAGGTTACATGTTGTTTTATTACCAAGCATCATGCACCTTCCACTTCCAAATGCCCTCAGCCTTTATGATCAAATTTGATAGTAGACTTCACACATACATATGACATTGATGGTGTTGTAAAGAGACATAGGGCATGTAGTCTCCACCTCTTCACCACTATTTTGGATGCTCCTAATGACCAACAACAATGTGGAGAGCACTTGAAGGACATTCACCACCAACGTTTTCCCTTTTATGAGGCTAATCAACACCCCCGTGACCACCGGTGACTTTGTTGGGACCACAACACTCATATTTCAACATGGGAAGCTCATTAGATGCATACTGAGATGCAACATGATGACCAATTGTTCAAGAAATTTTTTGGTGTCGATGGGGCTAACGTGGTGAGATACAACAAGGTGTCTAGCTATTTTAGTATGACATCATAAGTCTTTGGAGTTGGATTTACATAATCCATCAAAACTCTAACATGTCTATCACAATTTCGAATGCCATACAAGACAAATTAATGAGGTCTACCAGATGACTCTTATATTGTACTATTAGCAGATACAACTACCACTTCAATTGCACCTTTGATGCAGATCTGATTGGAGAAAGATTTTCTTATGAAATGGAGGCAAGTTGAGATTAATCATACTTTGAATTTATAACCTAAAACCCTAGGGATGTTTGCAATGTTATGTGGGGTCAAAGAAGTGACATGGGGTTGAACAGAGGGACATGGGGTTGTTTAGTTGCCTAAGATTCAACTCTCACATTGTTAAGCAAAAAAAATGGTATATATATGCATAGGACTAGAACAAGTCAAACAATACAAGATAAAAAAAAAAGAAAAAGGCTTCCTTCAAGGCATATTGATCAAGAAAAGGAGTTCCACACAGTGTAAGAAAAAATTAGGAAATCTATGTACCTATTCTTCGGCATAAACAACCCTAAAGCACCATAAAATATAACTAACATCCCAAACTAGCATGTACCATAGTATCTACTCATCTGGGGGTTATCTCATTCATTCTTGTGAAGCGTGACTAAAACCCCATCAACAACTCGGTACCCTTCTCAAGGGTCATGGACGAACACCCCTAATTGTTCTATATTACCTCTCAAGGTCAAAATAGACATGAAACTTTAGAGTGGAAATAGATCTACTAAAAATCTAGACATAGCAAACCCAACCCTTTTTGGATACACCAAATCCCATTTCTGTGTGCCCATTCATATCTCTCCAAACTTGGGTTCTAGGTAGATCCTCCTTTAGACCTAGTCCTCTTGGATTTCGGTCCAAACTACCTTCACTACCCATTCATACCACCAATCTTTTGAGCTTAGTAAAAACATAAGTTCATGCAAGAAATATATTAACCAAACAAACAATCATAAAAAAGAGAAGATAGAACACTAGTATGCAATATCTATATATTAACTACTTGCTTAGGTCAAAGTACATAAATATGCCTTAAACGACCTACATAGCCTGGAACGAGATCAACTATTTGCATAGAAATGGGCTACGTAGACAAGCATGGTTGGCCTTGAATATAGATGGACAAAATACATCATCTATACAAAAACACAAGATAATAATAGAAGAAAATAGGAAGTGGAAGTGATTATCCCATGGAGGAGAGGTGGCTCTTTCTCCCTAGGCTCTGGGTGGGTTGTATTTTGTCCTTTGTGTCATCCTCTTTGGACTCCTAGACTTCTTGTCCTTGTTTATCCTTGATTACATCAAAAAAATCAACTGGTAAGGATGGATAGTGATGTACCCCATGTCAGTTTGATGAAGCAGACTTATTCTTCAGTTGGATGGTGGGTGAAGGTGAAACAAATAGAAAATGGAGGCATAAAAATGGAAATGGACACAAATTGATGGGAATGGATGTTGTGAGATCATTATCCCTCTCAAGACTTGAACCTAAGATGAAGGCTTGGGGACCAAAAATGCAAAACCATTTGACTAAAGGTTGAGGAAGGGTATTTATATAGGTAGGTAGTATGTCAATAAGTGGTGATAAAACTAATCCATTTTGGATGAACTTAGGTCGGTGACATATGATGAAAAAAATGTTAAAGAATGTACCCAACCCAATTTGGATGAATCAGAGCCAATTGGTCACTTGGCCATTGGTTTCCATCATTCTGTGATGTCATTATATGCTACCATCACTTGCTTTGTCATTAACATAGATTGGAAAACCGAGAGTGGGTTTGTGAACCCACCCCAGTTTAGTTCCATCGGTTATGGAATGATAGGAAGACATGGAAGTTGAAGAAGTGGTCCATTGAAGGATACATCGATCATCGGGGGTCACCATCCATTAATGGTTTATTAGATGATTTTCATTGGTTGCCTTATGACAAATTAAGTAGATGAAGAACTGACATGAACTGAGGCCGGTTTGGTTTTGAACCCATTCTATTGTATCATTGTTTTGGTTGGGTCATTTCATGATGATGATGGTTTCTTACTATGTATAGGGATGAACCTGGCCCTCTTTGGCAAAACCGGGGATGGTTTAGTCAAAGACAAACTTGTTGATCCCGTGGAACCTAACCAGTCTTCATCTTGGGAGTTGGGGGAGTCAATGTATCTTTTGTTTGGATCCTGCTTGTCCCAAAAGCTATTTGAGAAACTATATCATCCAAAAAGAGTATACTCTGAAAAGATAAGTATCTAGAGTTATTTGGGGGTAATTAATATGCATGAAGATATAGTTAATTACTTATCATTAACACCTAAGTTTAGGTGTTATCAACCACCTTAAAATTAATTTTTGTGTTTACTCAAGCAAGACTCACTCAAACAAAAAAAGTTAACATCCAAATTAATCTTGGAAATAGATTGTAAGGTTAGGCAAAAAATAGTTTAAAATTGCAAGTCTTCAGATACATGTTGTTTAGGAAAACATCCATCATTCAAGTGAATCCTACTTAAGTGAGATCAGAAAATATCCATACATGTTATGTGAATTCACTTCAATCCAACACAAGTGGTTCCAACATGGATCACACATGAGAGTTAGGGTGCATCCACTTTGGGAAATATAGAGGATCATGAAGGTGAGTAATGAGATGTCATATTGTATGCATGTTAACTAATCATGAACAATGTGCCTCCCACTTATTTCGGTCCTAGAGACTAAGAACAAAAAAAAGTCTTAAATGAATTTTGAGGATACGAATCTATGTCCCCCATGTGACAAGCGATGATCCTTATAATGCGAGACAGTTATTCCAATGAAGTGAGATGAATTACGCATATTATACTCAATGCAACCCTACTATTGGGGTGATCTCATATGTGAGACCTTAACCTTGTTTAAAGTGTTGAACATGCTTAATTACCATAATATAATGCTTAGAAACATAATCTAACCTTGTGATGTGCTTTGTAATCATAAGACAAGCTTAAGTTTCAAATTTGGTTCAATTTGGATACTGTTTGAGCAAGTTATGCACTTTTATGTACATTTTGGACTTCTCTATAATCTACCCAATTGAGGGGTTTTATTTGAAATTTTTCACATCAAATATGTTCCTTAGATGTTATCTCGTCATTCTTGAGCTTTTTGAGCCATGGGGTGCTCAATTGTACCTTATTTTGGTGGTGATTTGCTTCAAGGGTGATTTAGGGTTTTACCTCACATGGATGAGCTACCTTCAAAGGCTAACAAACATTTGCTCCACTGGTTTGGGAAACAATTGATGGCCATCGACCACAGGGACCATTGGGGAACATCCACAGGTCATCCTAAAGGCTCTAGGCCTATGGTTCATGCTGGTTTGGCTCACTTGAACCCATGGTTCGCTTCAAAGGATGATCAACCTATGGTACCTTCGACCAACATGCAATGTCTATCCTGGGAGACCATCAACAGATGGCCCAGAAGTCCCCAAAAGCTGGTGGACCAGCTTTTTGGTCGTCCATGGAAGCTTTAAGCCATGGTCACATGGAGAGATGCTTGTACACCTCATGCTTGCTTCCATCCTCATCCATGATCTATATCTACCACTTCCTTGGCCAAGTACAAAACATTTGCTTGGTTTCTCTTCCCTTTAACCTGGATCACTGACCTTTCTCTTATTGGCTGTGGAAACAGGTAGTCAAAGGTATAATACAACCCTCCTATTGAGAAGGACTCCTATAGCTCCATCTAGCCCTACCTAGGGATTCTAAGGTCATCTCCAAGGGATTCTGACCAAGGCAATTTGTTTTCCTCCTTCCTTCTCCATTTTTCTTTCTCTTCTTCTTCCTCAGACCTTCCTCGAGTTCATAACATTTCTATTCCATGGTAAAATTTTCTCTAGAGCTCAAGATCCTACCTTTCTTGCTTCTTCTTCTAGGGTTTTACTTCTTTGTGGAGAAGGGTGCCTACTTGGCCAAGTTAAGATCTCAAACTTGGGTTTTCTAGCCTTCTTTGCTCGAGTTTCTTGCTTCTAGAATTTTGTCCTTCTCTATAGAGGCGAGTTTTATAACCCTCTTCACTTTTATTTCTTACTACAAGTTTTCTTGCATAAGTTCTTGCTCTAAAAATGAATATCTATGCTTGTAAAAGATAACCTTGCCTAGGGTTTTCATTTTTATGGTGTTTCTTGCTTAGTTTCCAGCTTTAGATGGATCTGAAATTATGTACATGACCTAATTAAGGAATAAGATGACTTGGATCAGGTTGTCTTGACAATCGATGGTGCTAAGCACCTAACAACCAATTTCTTATACCTAGGTTTTAAGGCTTATTTTCATGTTATACATCAACCGATGGTAGCACCCTTGCAACAACCGATGGTGTTACTTTCTTGACAACCAATGGTGGTGACCAAGGGTGTGAACCAATGGTGACAATCAATGTTCACACCTTAGGTCATGTTTTGGATTTTAGAAGCTTAATGATCAACCTCTAAGTGCCCTAATGATGCTATCAATCAATTATGATATTATCTTAATATCCGATAGTGTTAAATGAATATAGTGTTGATCTAACAATCCATGGTGACTAATGATCACAACCAATGGTGGATCAGGTGACCGCAACTGTTGGTGAGTTAAGGCTTTAAATTTAGCCTCAATTAAGCCCAAAGCCCATGGTTTCTTGGTTCAGTTGATCTAATGGTTCGACCTACACTCCAATTGATTGTTTTGAAATATGAACCTGATCCAATGGTTAGGATCTAATACTTCTTCATATAATAGACTTGAATAATGGACTTGATCCAATGGTTAATATTGGATGATTCAACATCCAATGATCTAGATTGAAACCTATAGTTCTAATAATCTGAATTTGATGGTTTTCCTAATATGATTAATCTAAGGAGCTTGATGGTTGATATGAGGCTTGCTTGAAATAAACAACCAATAATGGGTTTTAACCCCACAACCTATGGTGCCCCCTTTATGTTAGTAAATAAGGGATGCTTTGGGTTGAATGGTGACTCTTTCTAGATCACAACTCGATGTCATTACATTTGGTTTATTTAAGGAATTTACTTATGTAAATAACCAATGGTCTTACCTTTTCAACATCCAATGGTTCAGGGTGATGTTATACTATGGTGATATGGGTTGAATGATGATGGAACAAATGGAGGTTTTCCCTTAATAAGGTAGTCTTACCTTTGTCCTCATATGAATAGAATGGATAATGACCATATTGCGTTAATATGTAACCCTGATGGGATATAGCTTGCTACACTTAATCCTAATGAACTCATGTGATGATGATTAACTATGATCAGCCTTCCTTGGTGAAATAATAGAACAATGGAGTAATCTCTTATAGTGGTTAAACTCGAGTATACTATAACCTAATGGTTACACCTTGAGTTATGTGTGGATCCATACTTGATAATTGTATTGAATTTGATCATGATCTTATGCCTTATGCATCCAAGATTATATGGGATACTATCGGTCAAGGCTTGTGGATGAAAGTTGAACCATAACTTCAATTTAACCCACCTTGCTAAACTTAACCCTAATGCAAGTAGATAATGGTGGTTAATAATGTTATCTTTTCTTGAGTGATCAATATAATGGTGGAACATCCTTCTTAATGATTGATTTAAACTCTAATGTGTTAACTGGTGGTCATTTTAGCTTCATGATCTATGTTTACTTATGTTAAACTTGTACATTATATGTGTAATTATGACCAATTACACTTGGTTTACTTATATTTTGATATAATAAAGGATTGCTATTAAATGCTAAGATAATCCTGCAATATCATCTAGTGAGCATCTTGTAGTTCTTTAATGTTAATTATTTTGAGTCTGTGAATCACATGTGTGGTGATGTTTGTTGAGCCTTGCAATAAGGCAAGGAGGATAATGATGAACTTGAAAAAAATGATATGATGGTCTTAATGACCATTGGGAATGATTGAGTCCTGAATGAGGTGTAATCCTCTTATGTTGACAAGGGTTGATACCCTGTGATATTGTGCAAAGGATTTATATCATGTGATAGTATGATGATAAGTGTAGTCTTATGAATGGCAAGAGAATAACATCATGCAATGATGATGTATGACTATTATAGTATCTTGATCGGCATGTAAATACTACCCTGTGATTTTGAGATGAGAAATTATGTCTCATATTTTTTAGATTTTCTTAAGTTGTTATATAGCAATGTTTAATAGAGATGAATTAGGATTTGTATGTCCACTTGTTTGATGCAGCCTTAATTCACCCAATTGGAAACAACCAATCAAGTAAAATTATAATCATGTAGTGCCCCATGCCGTAGAACCATTTCATCGTCGAAACATGCTGGTGGTGAAATGAGTATTCCTAAGGGAAACTCAAAGTGCATACATAACATGTTGAGCATGTGGGGACGACTTGGTGCCCTAATATCAATCAATTGATGATGGATGCGGTCATGCCTCAGATATTGTGATATTGTGATGTGTGAAAGGCATCAGTATAATTGCAGGATGCCTCTTATAGAGCGGCCATGCATGAGCCTATTCTCTAGTGTCATGACCTATACCAAGGGCATACTAGTTGTCAACAGCTTTACTATATGTCATTGTAGTGGAAGATTTGATTGATTTATCACTGCCTTTTTTGCTCACACTGACTGGGTAGAGGAGAGATCTTAGGATACCAACACTCCTAGATCATATATTTAATTGAATAGCCCTTTGCAGGGGTCAGTTGGACTTTGGATGGTACGATTCAAACTCCCCAAAGTGTAGTAAAAGATGTAATACAACTGTGTAGCAAATCTATTTAGGGTTATACACAATGCTTCATATCGGATGATATCCCTTGTTTGTTTTCCTTACATAGAGATGATGTATAGTATAATATGAGATGATAGATATGTTGATGTTGTAGTTATGCTCATGCTGTAAATATTCTTATGTTGTCATATATGCAGACAATGATAGTTAAGATGATGCTTCTAGCTATATTTAATATTGCTAGCCATGCCTTTATAATTAGAAATGCTTAAACTATTAAACATGATTATTCAGTTAGTTGTGCTTATGATGTTAGCTCTACTTCTAATGTAGATTGATTCACTTTATTAAACATGCCAATGTTGATAGCCATGTTATGCTACTAGACATATTCATAATGTTAGAGATACTTATTCTACTAGTTTTCTTGTGTTGTTAGCATGGTATAAACATTGATAATTGTATTTGTTGCTAAGCTTGTTTGCTTAAACTATTTGGAACACTTGAATTGTTCAATCTACTCAATTTACTATTATATACTCCAATTGCTCAGTTATTTACTATTTAATCTAACCTGTTGGAGAGAGTTATATCTCTCATTGGGACTGGGTCTCACCCATGGGTCACCACATCTTTTTATGTGATCAACAACTACGCAGAAAAACCATGGCAGTAAGGAGAAATTGAGGTGATGAACCCTAGAGATGGTTTTTTAGTTGTCTAGTGTGTCCTAGAGTTGTCCTTGTACTTTCAGGTCTGGGTGAAAAGTTTGTATACGGTGTTTCAATTAAATCAAGATTTTGGTAGCATGTTGATGCTTGTATATGTGGAAAATGTGGATAGTGTTCCTTTGTAAAGTTATGTTGTAGTTGAGGCTATAGAGCAGTTGTAAAGGATACTGCGCATTATATGAAATACAACAAGTTTATGGGCTTTTATGTAAATGTATCTGAGCAATAGAAAAATGTTGAAATAGGTTTTAATTTACCCTATTTTCTGGGTTTGTGTTTAATTAATGAGTAATTGTGTTGTGTGTTGAGTAATCTAGTTTAGTGGAACGGGTTCTCACAAGTTGGTATCAGATCTTTAGGTTCTTGAATCTACAGGGAACCTAGGAGGACTAGGATGATGTCTAAGTTAGGAACAGGACATGAAAACTTGATGCATACTACCTAATCTCAGTATTTGGGTGCCCTGGCTAGGTATTGAGGTATTGAAGGAAAGGTAAGTATGGAACTCTTAGATTGATTTCTTTGTGATTTGTCTGATCAAATAGTTGTTTTCGGACAATATCAAGAGCCTAATGAATAAGAAATAATGGTAAATATATCTCAATCTCATCATATAGAAGATGAGAATTACATCATAACCTATCAATACTTGAATATTTGGTAACTATAAGAGAAAGATACAACACCATGAAACTTAAATATGAATAAAAACAAGCTAAAGAGGAATTCTTGAAGTTTTAATTCAAGAAGACAATAAAATAAAAGATGGATACATCTGTGCTAATGAAGTGCTTCAAGATATGAAAAATTTATATATGAAGGAGAGAGATCTTGTTATTAGTATAACATGAGAAGATGAATGAGAACAATGGCAGATGAGAAAATGGAACCTGAGTTAACCTTAGACCAACCTATGCGTGTAATAAGTGCTAATGTAAAATCTTCATGACATATGAAAGAAATTAAGGGAGATGAACCCTATCTAATGAAGAAAATGTGGAATATGATGATCTATTCTATGATAAGTGGTTGAGAAACATGATACCATGAAATGACATACATATGAATCATGAAGAGTTAATGAGAAAAGATCAATGAGATGTGATAATATTAATAATTCATATGCTAATGGAAAGGAACCCAAGATGTAAGAGGTAAGATGATACATAAAAAGTGTAATTTTCATGAAAAAATAGAATTGGTTACTTTTTGCTTGTAACCCTAGACAATGGTGCAGTGATGTAGGAAGTTTATTTCATTTTTGTTTCTTCTTTTTGAAGCATAGCCTTGAAGTGGATCTCATGCCACTTGGTACGTGTGGATTCATTATAATCCTAGGATGGATATCTTGATATGATGTGTGATTGCCTTGGAATATAGTTCCAAGATCCTTATATTTTGTATGAGCATGTTTTTTTAGCATTTTAAGAGTTAGGGGGATTCCTCCTATATTCTCTTATCTAGTTATGATGTTGAGGAAGTGGATGAGACCATGGTATGAGTTCTTTATAGCACATGTAGTGGATACCAAGGTAATCAATCCTAGTATCCAGAGTGTATCAATAATATGTGAACTTAAGATATCTAATAGATGAGATATCTAGTGTTCCTTTCCAATAGAGAGAGAGTTTATGTTGATCCTTTAAGTGTTGTTTGGTAAAAGAATAGTGATTCTATAATGTTGTGTATTGTGTGCTGATGACTGGGCAAGGCCACTATCTGGGATAGGTGGTTTGTTGATCAATAGACACGTGCTACTGTGATCCTTTAAGATAAACCTAGGATCATAATTTCAATGGATAAGAGTTAGAGTGGATGTCATAAGCTACATGACCATGATTAGTTAGGGTTATGTCATTTAGACTAACCCATATATCAATACCATTCATAAAGAGGAGGAACAAAGCAATCAGGTTATGTCTCATAAGTTGTGACATACTATGAATGATGACATCTCAAAGTATTTCAGAGATGGTCGGTAGCATGGTTAACAACTTTGCTAAATATTAAGAATGTTGAAGCAACTATACTTATGGGTGACATGTTCAGTAAGAGTGAGTTGGGGGTTAAGTAGAGTACCCTCTTGGAGTTATGGTACATCTGGTAAGTGGGTTGTGTGAATCCTGGTAAGATGAAGGCAATGTCATTGCCCTACCCCTAACAAGGTCAATCAAGAAGTTATATTTGATTACGGTTGTAGACTTAGTGTATGATTATTCAACTAGACAAATGTCCAGTCCATCATTGAGATGATTGAATAATCTTCTAAGAACATATGCATTATAGTTCTTGATAATTAGGGGGTACTCACCTTATTGGTTGAGTTGCTAATTACAGCAAACATCAAATGGGCATAGGGATGCAACTTTGTAAAGTTTCATATGATAAGAGATACATGATGTTTAATATTTGGTAAGAGCCAACAAGTATGAACTATGAGTGATGTGTTATACAACAAATAGAATAGTTCATGATGACTGTTAGTGTCCCAAGTTGGAAAGGTACTACTAGACATGTACATGTGGCACAACAATTCCTATGTTGAACCAAGATGACACATGTAGGAGATGAAGGAGAAGAATATTACTTCTATGAGACTTATGTGACATCATCATGAGATGAAAGTAACCATGTGGAAGATTGAGGATGAGGTACATGAGGAGTATCCATCTATGTTTACCTTGGATTTTGGGGGAAAAATACCTGTTAGGGGGTTATGGTTGTGAGACCCTAACCTTACTTATTCCAAGATCCTTATATTTTGTATGAGCATGCTTTTTGAGTGTTCCAAGAGTTAGGTGGATTCTTCCTATATTTTCTTAGCTAGTTGTGATGTTGAGGAAGTGGTTGAGACCATGGTATGATTTCTTTATAGAACATGTAGTGGATAACAAGGTAATGAATCCTAGTATCCAGAGTGTATCAGTTATATATGAGTTAAATATATCTAATAGATGAGCTATCTAGTCTTCCTCTCCAATAGAAAGAGAGTTGATGTTGATCCTTCAAGTGTTTTTTGGGAAAAGAAGAGTGATTCTATAATGTTGTGTATGGTCTGTTGATGCCTGGGTAAGACCACTATCAATGATAGGTGGTTTGTTGATCAACAAACATGTGTTACTGTGATCCCTTAAGAGAAACCTAGGATCAGAATATCAATGGATAAGAGTTAGATTGGATGTCATAAGTTACATGACCATGATGAGTTAGGTTTATTTCATTTAGGTTAACCAATGTCTCAATACCATTCATAAATAGGAGGAACAAAGTAATCAGTTTATGTCTCATAAGTTGTGACACTTTGAATGATGACATCTCAAAATATTTCAGAGATGGTCAGTATCATGGTTAACATCTTTGATAAATATTAAGAATGTTGAAGCAACTATACTTATGTGTGACATGTTCATCAAGAGTGACTTGGGGGTTAACTAGAGTACCATGATGGAGTTATGGTACATCTAGTAAGTGGGTTGTGTGAATCCTGGTAAGATGAAGCCAATGTCATTGTCGCACCCCTAACAAGGTCAATCAAGAAGTTATATTTAATTACAGTTGTAGAAAAGTGTATGATTCTTCAACTAAACAAATGTCCATTCCATGATTGAGATGATTCAAGAATCCCCTAAGAACATATGCATTATAGTTCTTGACAATTAGGGGGTACCCACTTGTTTGATTGAGATGCTAATTACAACAACCATCAAAGGAGCATAGAGATGAAACTTTGTAAAGTTGCATATGATAAGAGATACATGATGTTTAATTTTTGGTAAGAGCCAGAAAGTATGGCCTTTGAGTGATGTGTTATACAACAGATAGCATAGATTAGGATTCCAATTAGAGTGCCAAGTTGGAAAGGTACTACCAGACCTGTACTGGTGGCACGATAATTCCTACATTGAACCAAGGTCACACATGCAAGAGATGAAGGAGAAGAATATTACTTCTATGAGACTAACGTGACATCATCATGAGATGAAAGTAACCATGTGGAATATTGAGGATGAGGTACATGAGGAGTATCCATCTATGTTTACCTTGGATTTTGGGGGCGAAATCCTTATTAGGGGTTTATGGTTGTGAGACCCTAACCTTGATTTAAGTGTTGAACATGCTTCATTACCATAATTGAATTCTTATAAACCAAATCTAACATTGTTATATTCTTTTTAATCATAAGACAAGCTTAATATTTTCAAATTTGGTCCTATTTGGACACTATTTGAGCAAGTAATGCAATTTTATGTGCATTTTGGATAATTCTATAATTCACCCAATTGAGGGGTTTTGTTTGCAATTTGCCACATCAATTATATTCCTTAGATGGTATCCTACCATTATTAAGCTTGTTGAGTCATGGTAATCTTAATTGTACCTTGGTTTGGTGGTGATTTGCTTCAAGGGTGATTTAGGGTTTTACCCCCCTTGGATGAGCTACCTTCAAAGGATAACAAACAATAGATCCACTATTTTGGGCAACAAACAATGGCCATCAATGACAAGGACCACTAGGGAACACTCATAGTTCATCCTAAAGGCTCTAGGTTGATGGTTCATGCTGGTTGGGTCCACTTGAACCCATGGTACACTTAAAAGAAAGATCAATTGATGGTTCGACCACCTTTTGACCTAAACTGTGAACAAACGTTAGGTACCTTCAACCAACGAGTGATGGTTGGCCTGGGAGACCATCAACTGATGTCCCAGCAATCACCAATAGCTGGTGGACCTACTTCTTGCTAGTCCATGGAAGCTTTAAGCCATGAACACATGGAGAGATGCTTATACACCTCATGCTTGCTTCCATCCTTCTCCATGGGCTATGTCTACCTCTTCCTTGCCCAAGTATGCAACCTTTGCTTGATTTCTCTTTCCTCTAACCTGGATCACCGACCTTTCTCCATTTGGTTGTGGAAATAGGTGGTCCAAGGTAGAAGACGACCCTGCTTTTGAGAAGAAGGTCTACTAGAGTTCAATCTAGCGCTACCTAGGGTTTCCAAGGCCATCTCCTAGGGTTTCCGACCAAGGCAAGTTGTTTTCTTCCTTCCTTCTCCATTTTTGTTTCTCTTCTTCTTCCTCAGACCTTCCTCCAGGTTGAAACTTTTCTGTTCCCTGGTAAAAGTTTCTCTAGAGCTCAAGATCCTACCTTTCTTGCTTCTTCTTCTAGTGTTTTGCTTCTTTATGGGGAAGTGTGCCAACTTGGCCGAGTTCAGATCTCAAACTTGGGTTTTCTGGCCTTGTTTCCTCAATTTTCTTCCTACTAGAATTCTATTGTTCTCTGTAGAGGTAGGTTTTATAACCCTCTTCACTTTTATCGCTTACTACAAGTTTACTTGCATAAGTTCTTGCTCTAAAAATAAAGATCTATGCTTATAAAACATAACCTTTCCAAGGGTTTCAATTTTTAGGGTGTTTAAGATATGTACACGGCCTACTTAAGGAGGAAGATGAATTTAATCAGGTTGCCTTGACAACCAATGGTGCTAAGAACCTAACAACCAATGGCTTATACCTAGGCTTTAAGGCTGATTTTCATGTTATACATCAACTGATGGTAGTACCCTTGCAACAACTAATAGTGTTACTTTCTTAACAACCTATGGTGGTGAACAAGGGTTTCAACCAATGGTGACAATAGAAGGTCACCCCTTATCTCATGTTTTAGCTCAAATGGAAGCTTAATCATCAACCACTAAGTACCCTAATGATGCTATCTATAACATATCAAAAACTAGAACCTAATCCTATTCTAAGGTTAAGAGGTTAGAAACCTTGTTTTTTGAGCTGGGACAAACAAGGATAAAGATACACATAATAGTAGCTAATTAAAACCCTAACATGTTATTACATAAATAAGTCACCCTAACATGTAGGCATATAAGCAAATAGGATGCAATGCTCTCATATTAATCATAAGTTCAGTAAATGATACATAGAATATGTGACATGAGATAATGTTGATTAATGCATGATGATGATAAAGATAATAAGCATGGGAGAATCATGCATTCATATTTGAGAGAAAAATGTTACATTATCCAAATTAATATAGAATTAATAAACTTAATGAGATGAAAGATAAATATATAATATTTGTTCTTAAAAATGACGTATGACCTTTTTGTTGTAATATGATCGTATTGAAATAATGATAATAATAATATATTGACCCATATAATAATGGGCCACAAATGTCAATTATGTAAAACTCCTTAAAGGAAGACAAAATGGTTAAAAATAGCTTGAGATGTGTTTTATTTGGATATGTTTTGGCTTGAAGGCCAAGTTTCATAAATTTAGGATAATAATAATATCATCTATTTTATTTAGTAAGGAACCAATGATTTTTCTCCAAAATATAAAATAAAATCATTAATGACTCCAAAACTAAAAACTAATGCCAAATGCGTGTTCTCCACATTAAAGTATGCCTTTGGGTGAATTTTCACTCAATTCGGAGAATCTTTGATGAAAAAGTGAAGTCAGGTGAGAGAAAGTGTGTAGAACCTTCAAATTATTAAATAGATGTACAAACAACTTTGACATGAGAAATTAAGGACAAATTTGTAACCAACATACTTAATTTGACTTGTGGGTGAAGTTTAATCAAATTTGGAGAATCTTAGAGCCATAAATGCATGAGGAAAGAGAAATAAGATTTGCTAATTTTAATGAATGAAAAGTCTTCAAAAGGGAAATCTAATTTCATATTCAAATTCTACATGGTAAAATTAGATTAGATGGCAAGTTTTAACTAACTTGGAGTTTATTTGCACCCTCAAAAGAAGAAAGAGAAAAAGAGAAATTAATGCACCCATTTATTCCAATCAGTTTAGGAATTCAATTTATTTGTCATGCAGTCAATTTTATTTTTATTGGGTACATGTGGATCTGGTATGTTAATTTCTCGATCAGACGACTACAAACTCATCCTCTTCCTCTCGCCAAAATGGAAATAGGCACCCATTAGATTGATTTTTATTTTTGCAATTTCTCTTTCTGTGGATGATCTTTTATCGAGATTTTTGTTCCGATTGTTACTCTCTTGATTCCACACCAATGTATCCCAAATTCATGGCCAATCAGAAAAGATTCAAGAAATGCACAAAAACTTGGTTCCCAAGTTCTCACGGACGATGTGAATTTGCCTTAGGACTCAACCCTATAAATAGGGGACTATACCCCCAGTTCTGCCACACCTTACTTGGTCTTTCTCGCCTCCCAATTTTTCATCCTTGTTTTGACCATCGGTGATCAGATTCCAAGCCTGAGGTTTTCATGTTGTTCACGGGGTCTCAGTGGAACCATCATATCAATTGATTTTCGAGGTGAGTTCTCCGAGTCTTCCTCTTGCTTCTTGTGTCTTCGATTTGATGGTTTAGTGTGAACCATGGATTTTCCCAAATTGAACCAGTCTACAGCTGCTACTACTCACACCATGGCATGCCGCAAGAAAGGAGAAGGATCTCTTCAGTGATTTATCATCTTTACTGTATGATCTTCCTTCTTCTTTGCTTTTTCTCACAAGGGGCATAATAATCATTTGGCCCATGTTTTCTTTGTTTTGGGTGAGGTCAAGCATACCCTTGACCAAGTGACTTGTTTGCACGCTATTGGGCCAAGTTAGTTGGGTCAACCAATCTCTCTCTCTCTCGCAATTTCTCTGGTGATTAGTTGGCATTTCTTGATGTTGTAATTGGTTAAAATTGTAAAAATCATATCTTTTGCTCTGGTTGTTAAAAAATTTAGTAAAAATATATTTTGGAATCAGAAAATGTGATATTTTTAATAAAAATGTTTCCAGAGACTGATTTCCATGTTTTCTAAGGTTGAATTTTAACAATCTAATTAATAAATATAAAAGCCCTGAATTTGGTAACTAATTCATTTTAACCCCAAATATAACAAATATATAAATATATTCTTGATCAAAAGAAACTAATAAATTGATTAATTTATGTTTTGAAACTAAAATCCAAGGTTTTTTGGAAAGGTCTAGAACTAGGGTTTCATTACATCTATATGAATCTCAGAACCCTAATACATGTGAATAATTTGTAATTAGGCAAACTTGGTTTTGGAAACAACTAAAATGGTGAAGAGTGTTTCTAGGGCTCTATTTTGAGGTATGTTTGCATCTGCTATTATTCTAGAATGAGCAATAATCTATTTTCTTCTTTCTCTTGGTCCTATGGACACTACCCTACAAATTATCTCTTTTTCTTTGAAAATTATGGTTCATGTGAATTACTTTATTTGTTACTGATGTTGTGATCATGTTATATGATTTGACATTCTCTTGGACTCTTCCTTATACATTAATCATTGTGGAACATTATTTGGTGATATATTCCCTTTTGCCCACTTTTAGGGTGGATATTGATTAGGATTATGTGATCCCACTTTATGTATTTGTTGGATGTTCTCATCTCTCTTATTTGGTCCATTCTTGTTTATTCTTTTGTTATGCATCATGTGGTGACTACTATGATAATGAACATGTGTTTTTTATGTGGATGTGAAAATTCCCACATATGAATGCAGATGTAAAAATACCTGCATATGAAAATATTTAAGGCTGATGTGCTTTTCCTCCCCAAGCAGATGTTGAGAGACCCTACTCATCCCACATTTTTAGTAGATGTATTATTTCCTACCTACATGTTTATATTGTCTAGTATTGTCACAGGTGAAACACATGGATGCCTTATTTTTATACTTTTCTCTTATTTTTTACTTTTATTGTGATTCGTTTATTTTATGCCCAATTGGGTAGTCCTTTACTTTTCTTTGGGAAGCCTTTTATTTTACATACTTATCTCATTATATTGATCAATTTCCTTTTAGCATGTACATACCAGCTTTTTGCTGATGTTATCTTCTCTTTTCCTTTTGTGGGGTACACTTCCAACCCCAGATACAGGTCAAGGAGGAGACAACTAGGTTGAACGAGGACCACAACAAGTTTAGTTGGATCTTTGTGGGAAACTTTATTGAATTTGTTAGGTGATCCTCAGCTAGTCATGTATGTAGTTAGTTTTTCCTTTATATCACCCTGCATGGTGAAAGACTAGTAATGATAATAAATTTTTTAATGTTTAGATACATCTTTATATTCCACTGTTACTTTGGTGTTATGAAACATTCACTTTTAATAAATTGGCTATCATCCCTTTTTGAGAAAAATTGTATGTTGATGTTTGGTTTGGGATGTTGCCTTTTTATTTCTAGTAAGGAGTGGATCCCCTCTGGGATCCCACTTCTTATAGCTTGGTATCAGAGCCAATGGCTATTGGTTATCTAACTATTTCAATCTTGTCTCTCTTAGGATGTTTACCTTTTTCATAGGTTGTTTATACTTATTACCCTTTCCTTGTGCAGGAAAAACCTCCACTACTACAGAAAATGCTTTTTACAACAGTTCCTTTTCTCAATTTACAACAGGTGTTAACCGGTGTATTAGATCGCGTGGTCTTATGGGGGGGTTCTTTACACAACATGTGATCGCATGTTGTAATACATGTATTTTATACAACAATTGAAACATGTTGTCTTTTAAGGAATGGCATGTTGTAATATGGGTATTTTACACAATATGTGGTGCACCTGTTGTAATATATATTATACAATAGTTGAACGACGTTGTCTTTCGCTAAACACACCCGTTGTAATAGGGGTATTTTTTACAACATGTGGTTCACCCGTTGTAATATATATTATACAACAGTCGAAGCATGTTGTCTTTCACTAAACACACCCGTTGTAATAGGTAGGTCTATTACAACATGCAGTGCACCTGTTGTAATATACATGTTTATACAACAGTTGGAGTATGTTGTCTTTCCATACATTTAACCGTTGTAGTAAGATTGTTTAGACAACATGGTGTGTGACTATTGTAATATACACAATTTATACAACAGGTTATGCATGTTGTAGTTCATTAGAAACACCTGTTGTAATAGGTGTATTTTTTCCTGACAAACCTGTTGTAATAGGTGTGGATAACACAACATGTGTTGTTTGTTGTAGAATCATATATTTTACAACATACTATTAATTGTTGTCTTTGATTCGTGTTTGAAAGGTCATATATCGCACCAATTGTATTGATCAAATTAACCATATTATTAATAAATTATAATAAATATGCCATTATACTTTTTCATTTCACAAACAAACACATAGTTGAACAAAATTTCCATCAAACCTTGAAAGAAACTCGTACTAAATTTAATTAATATGAAATCATCCATACAACGATTCAATAATACAAAGTATTGAGTATCCACTCTAGAATCAAACTGAAAACTAACTTAAAAAGTTTCACACATTGATCTATGGTAAAGAACAAATGTTTCCCCCACATGTCACATAATCTTATGTGTGCTCAAGAACACGTCGCCCACTCGTTTCAGACCTCATCGATTTCCTCTTGGTTGAAGCAACGACCAATATACTTCGAATAATACTGCAATCATATGACAAATATATCAACATATTGTGATTTTTTCAATTTATTTAGAAATTTGAACAAACTAAAAGAATATAATGTTAAGTAGCTTACACATTCAGGAATATTTCTATTTCTCGCTTCAAAGATGTCTTTCATATACTTCAGCACATAATACCCGCAATCTGTATTGTTCGGCTGCTTTGGACACTATACAAAATAAATATTAATTTGTTATCCAAATAATTGTGAGAACTTGTTAGGTAAACAGAATCAAAATTATTCAAATCTTTGTGCAAAAAGAATCAAAAATGTTATTCCTGGAACATTTGCAAAGATTCAAACCCATGAAGAAGTCAAGCTTATAACAATTCCAACAGCGACTGAAACATGACAGGTACTGATTTGCCAATATTTTCGATACAAGATTTATCATACAGAAAATATTCAAATCTGAAGTCAATTATCAGTTTACCAACAAAAAACATTTTTTTTATCTCCACAATCTAGATAAGTTTTTAATATCATAGTTGAAAATTCTACAAGAGTTTTTGGGGAATCATTAATGTGGATATTATTTTTTTCTATATTTTTCTAAATGTCACATTCTCAATTGAAAATGTGTATGGATTTTTTTTTACAGTCCATGGAGGCTTCAGAATTTCTGCTGTTGCAATAAAACGTTTCCTTTCCATACAATCATTTTTTTTAATAAAAATCAGAGATTACATATAACATTCCCCACTCGCAGCATATCACTACTTGTACATAGTGAAAAATTTCAGTAGAAAGCATATTAGTCATTCAAATACAAAACGGTCGTATTTATCTAACTAAACAAAAACAGCACAATATCAATTACTTGTACCAAATTATTGTCGTCTTCTGTACCCGAATAATCATTCAGCTTGTGCTCGAATAACATTGTTTCTTATGGTCTATATATCCTAGCACAATATCAGCTTGAATTCAAGACTGTTCTGACGGACAATAACCAAGGAAGGTGGACGGACATATGTCTTTATATGGATAGTGACAAGCCACCAAAACCATGCCCAGCCACCGAATTATGTTACAAGGCTTGCCTTTCCGACCTAAGCTTGCTGCATTACGCAATAAATACTTGTGGTACAACACTAAACAGACTATGCTAAACTAGTCGAAAGTGGCGAGTACTTAAACAGGGATGGCTGGCTCAGGCAATCCACTGTTGCCGTTGAGGATAGTGACATTGCCATCTGAATCGACATCAACAATGGCATAGTCCCCCTCCTTAATTTCACCAGCCAACATCTTCTCAGCTAAGCTGTCCTCCAACAGCCTCATTATAGCTCTTCTTAGAGGCATGGCTCCATAACTAGGATTGTATCCTTCATCAAAAACTCTGTCCCTAAATCTCTCGGTTACTTGAAAGCCTAAATCTCTCGGTTACTCTTTCCATACAATCATGGAATTCTAATATCCAAAATTCTCGCATGGTTGTGGGTGCAAAAAAGAGCATATATATTTGTGAATTGGAAGTTGGGACTGTTGCAGTTGAAGAAGTTTTGGGTGACAGTGATCCTCAAGTTGAGATCTTAGGGCGCTCTTCTACTGGTTTATTTTCAAAGTCAAAACCAGCTATTGGTGATGGTACACTGGATGGTAAAATATCTTTGGGAAGGAAAAGAAAATTTTTTTTTGCCCATTACTCAAAATTTTTGATCATGAACGTGACAGGGTGAACCATTGTCAATCGAGCACATTACATAACATACCATAGATAACTTGATGCCATCCATAGGCCTAAGTCTGATCATACCCGAAGGTGACACATGAAAAAAAAGCTAAGTTCCCCGACTTCCTCAACCTCTCACCTCGACTCCCTGCCTTCGTAGCCAACCATGGTATGAGGCACTGCCTCTCTTCTGGAGCGCGAAGCCGTGCCCAGACTTGCTCTGCTCGTGACCTGGGGGGAAAGTGAACTCCGTCAGCAACCCACGATTCCAATGAGCCTCGGACAAAGCTCGGGGGCGACAGGGAACTCCCAACCCCACACCAGCCGCCATGGCCGATTGAGAGAAAGAACACGAGTTCAGGAAACACAATACCAAGAGCGAAAGAAATACACAAGACAAAAGCTCTATAACTCATCAAAGCTACCGAATCCTTCCGCGATGAACTTGAGTGCCCAAAGGCCTCAAAGTTGTTGTGTGTCCAGCCGAAAACAGAGCATCAAGCTTCAACACCAAGTTTTGCTCGGACCACGTTGATACGTGAGAAAGAAGCATAGAAGTACATTAAAGGTGTCTTACTGAAGATGAAACATGAGAAACTGAGTTGAAAACTCTGTCATGGCGGCCCAGCAAGGCTCGCCATCTCCAGTGAGGTATCCCAAGTTCGAAGGCATACCTAGGATAAAAATTACTGGCAAAAAGAAGCTGAAAACGGAAGAAAAGGAACTACGGAAGCTTGCTCGAGAGCTAATTGAACAATGGTGTCTTATACTTCTGGATAAATCCCGTCGTCGTCCAAAAAGAAAACCAATTTCGCACCGTGCCTATGAGTGCCTCCAGGATCAATTGGATATAGGGGGTCATCCCATCGTGCCTTATTAAGCTTCTGAGTGCATATACAGCAACTTCCTTAGCCTGACTCCATGCCTACAACTTCTCAGTCGGAGGTGGGAAGGAAAAGAAAATTAAATGCAGAGGAAGCAGAGGATAGAGAATTACATGAAGAAGCTTCTGAACTAGTCACATCTGTTAAGAGTAACAGCCAGTGTGCCAATGGGAGAAAATTCAACAAAAAGTCACAATTTTTTGCCACTGGATTATGGTGCCGGTCGTGGTTCTTGTAAGAAGGCAGATAGGACAACAACTGGTGTTGTCTCTGAATATTGTAATGATCTTGTAAGAGAGTGTGGCAAGTCTCAGAATAAATTCGATTCAAGAATAATGGAACCAAATGATGATCTCAAAATGGCCCTTTTGGAAGCTCATAATGATCATGCAATCAAAACATCGACAATATTTACTTGTAAATATCCCATTCCAAAGGAGATGGAAGTAGCCAAGTCTGTTGATCTACATAGAGAAAAGAAAGTACAAAATGCAAGAATGAGGTTACCCAATGGGGATTGCAATGACTATTATGGTAGCAATGCTTGCAAGTACACTGGAAAAGGGAACATCCATCAAACTTCTTTACCAGATAATGAACAGAAAGCTCCTAACTCAAATGTTGCTCAAGAGTACGATTCCAGACCAGATTCTTCACCAGAGAAAAATAAGGACATACATGGCACAAAATTGGTGATTGATAAAAGTTCTGATGGTAATATTGTCTCCACTGACAAGGTAAGTGTGGTGCCTAGTGATCCACCGAATGCGCTAGAGTAAAAATGGATGATTCTCAACTGGTACCAACAAACCCATCAGGTGAAAAATGTGTGGCACCCCTTGTTCATCCTGTTAGGGGGTACACAGTAAAATGTTGTAATAATTTCTGTTTCTTCCGCAGTAAAATGTTATACTCAATCTGAAAGTGTAGTAACCGTTCTGAAATCTTTATGATCTTTTGAGATGGTCCAGTTTATGACGAACTGTTGGTGAAAGCAGTCAAAAGATATTGTATCTTTCACACCACTCTGGAAGCTGTTGAACTTCTATTAATTCCATCCCTACACTTACCTGCCGAGTTCCACAGTATGTTCAGATGTATATTCATGGTTTTGCCTAAGTGATTAGTTAGATTGCATAGCACTCTACTAGATTGTCTGGGTTATGCTTTGATGGTTAACAACTTTAGAAATGATCGCATCACAGCAAATAATTGTCATCCCATGCAATTATTTTTGAGCAAAACATGTTATTAAGATGCCAAGTTTTGTGTGTGAATTTTATTAGGATTTCAGTGTGCTATGATTATTAAGTTATGATTGATCTAATCAAATTTGATTTTAGAGAACTTTAAAAGTGACCACACTTCAGCAGTTATATAGTCCCCTCATTTAGAAAAGCATCATGAGAAGAATACCTTCTGAAGATGCCAAATCTGATGAGTGGATTTCAGACTGGCCTTTCTCATTAGTTGATGTGTCGTGATTGCCAAGCTATGCTTTATGTTTGACAACTGGAGACAGTATCATGGTAGCTTATAACAATAAAAAATAGGGTAAATTTCAGAGAAATAGATTATGTTTCCTTATCTTAACAAATCTATGTGAGAAGGTAGCAAGTAGACGCAACACAGCAACCAAAAAGACAAACTGATGCATCTGAATTATCACAAAGAAACGAGGACTCTACCATGGCAGGGACATCAATAGAGAGATAGATAGTGAATCCAATAAATAAGCATGTATATGATTTTTGAGCATGATTGTAACACACTATCAAAAGTTATTTACTCAATATGTATGAAATCGTCAACAACACTTATAAATTATCTAAATTCCTCGAAAATCGTGCATATCAACCCCAAATCTAAATTGTGCATCACATAATTCAATTAAGATGTTAAATTACTTGTTGTGGCAAGATTTAATATATAAACATGTGCAACAATCCTAATCTTGAATTATGCATCGCATAACTTGATTAAGTTTATAATTACTTATCATGACATAGATTATTAATATTAATTGAAATTCCAAATGATTTCTTGAGTTGAGCATCTCATCACTTAATTAGGGGTTAATCACTTAGTTTGGCAAACTTCATTAATTACAGTTAAGATTTTACATTCCTTGTCCTCGAAATCCGTGCCTACCGGTGTTAATATTAATCAGTGCAAGTTTAATTAACCAGACCGTGCATCTCTAATTAATTATGTACCATGCAGCTTCAGCTACTCCTAACTGTGCAGCCTGACACTTATTCATACGTGCAGATCAGCCAAACAGGCCAACGTGCTATCAGTAACATGTTGTCTACATTAAACAGCAGACCGAGCAAACACAGTCAAATCCCCAACTGTGCATCCATCTCCAGGATGAAACCGTGCAAATCATCAATAATTCAAACTGTGCGGATTAGTTGCTTGATATCGTGCAGCCAACAATCAACAGGAATCGTGTAAAGAACTTATAACCAGATTTTACTTATCAGTTGCAATTATAAATGAAAGTGTGCAACCAGCAAAAAGGTGCAGTAGATTAATTCAGAGCTAATCGATGCAAGGGGGAGGTGAATTTCTACTCACTGAGAAACGAGATGGCCAAAATCAATAGAAATCCGCCCAAAACCCACTTCCAGGCACCGTTGGGTTGTCTTCTTCAACCTTAGGACTGTCATGGATTGAACATGATATAGTTGTAGCAGCTTTTCACGCACAGGAAGGAGGAAAGCTTGGCTGGGTGCTACAGATTCATGCCTAATCCTCACAGCCGAGCTCAACGACGCCTTCCCCCTAGTGCTTTGCTGCCAGGACGGCTCCCTGGCCGTGCGCCTAACTACTGGTTGGTGCTTCTCATGCAGGTTGGGGCGCCTCTGTTTTAGGCAATAAAGAGAGAGGAATGAACGTGGGAGGAAGGTGGAATAAGCTTGCGTCGCCGGCTGGGAGCTTGGAGCCCTAAATCCGCCCGCCCTTCTTCATTTTTTTGCAGGTCGGTTGGAAGCAACTGGGCACCGTTCTAGGTGGTCGGGGCACGAGATAGGGAGAGGAGAAGGAAGAAAATGAAGAAGAAGAAGGTGAAGAAGGGTGTGCCGTCGAATCAAAGCTAAGGGGCCAAAACGCCCCGCCCTTTCTCTGCTAGCCCGCCGATCGAGTGTCTGTTGCTTGGGCGCCGCTTAGGCGGTTCCCTGTTCTATCGGGGAAGGGAGAAAGGATAAGCGAGAAATGGAAAGGGAAAGGGAAAGGAAAAAGGGTTAATAAACCAAAAATTGGAAAAATTGCAATTTAGGTCCCTAGGTCTTCGAAACGCCATAACTCTCACCTCGTCTGTCTGATTTGAATAATTCTTTTTGCAAAATTTCAAGCGTGAGATCCTATAAAACCTCAAGGAATCAAATCATCCTAATTAGACTATAACACTGGATCAAAGCACAAATTGCTTCTAGAGTACTTTATTCAACTTAATTAGCTTAACGATCAACATTGTTATTATCATTAATTTCCTCAGATGATTCAATCTCAACTATTGATTCACGTATTAACTTATATTAATTAACCGTAATGTTTAATAAAATACTTAGCACTAATCAAGGTACTTTACGCTATCGAGGTACTTACTGAGTAAGTTTGGAGTGGGTCATAACATCATGTGTGTAACCTACTACATCTTCAGACATCTAAAGAGAGATGTTACGAGTCTCATCATCTTTCACATACACCATCAACAGTTTCAGCTTCATTGTATATGTATATTGTATATGTTTTTAATATATATATATATATATATATATATATATATATATGTGTGTGTGTGTGTGTGTGTGTGTGTGTGTGTGTTTTATTTCTACAGTTTTAAACATCACTATATAATTTTAATATTGTATCCATTAATTTTAAATACTTCTATCTACATTTATAAATATTATATATTAATGAAATATAAATGCAGATAGAAGTATTTAAAATTAATGGATACAATATAAAATTATATAGTAATGTTTAAAACTATAGAATTAATATATATATATATACATATATATATACCATTTATATCTGCATTAAAATTCTATATTAAAAACTATAGAATTTATATATATATATATGTATATGTTTTATTTCTATAGTTTTAAACATCACTATATAATTTTAATATTGTATCCATTAATTTTAAATACTTCTATCTACATTTATAAATATTATGTATTAATGAAATATAAATGCAGATAGAAGTATTTAAAATTAATGGATACAATATAAAAATTATATAGTGATGTTTAAAACTATAGAATTAATATATATATACATATATATGTATATGTTTTATTTCTATAGTTTTAAACATCACTATATAATTTTAGTATTGTATCCATTAATTTTAAATACTTCTATCTGCATTTATAAATATTATGTATTAATGAAATATAAATGTAGATAGAAGTATTTAAAATTAATGGATACAATATCAAAATTATATAGTGATGTTTAAAACTATAGAATTAATATATATATATATATATATGTTTTATTTCTATAGTTTTAAACATCACTATATAATTTTAATATTGTATCCATTAATTTTAAATGCTTCTAACTGCATTTCTAAATATTATGTATTAATGAAATATAAATGCGGATAGAAGTATTTAAAATTAATGGATACAATATCAAAATTATATAGTGATGTTTAAAACTATAGAATTAATATATATATATATATATATATATATGTTTTATTTCTATAGTTTTAAACATCACTATATAATTTTAATACTGTATCCATTAATTTTAAATACTTCTATCTGCATTTATAAATATTATGTATTAATGAAATATAAATGCAGATAGAAGTATTTAACATTAATGGATACAATATCAAAATTATATAGTGATGTTTAAAACTATAGAATTAATATATATATATATATATATGTTTTATTTCTATAGTTTTAAACATCACTATATAATTTTAATATTGTATCCATTAATTTTAATTACTTCTATCTGCATTTATAAATATTATGTATTAATGAAATATAAATGCAGATAGAAGTATTTAAAATTAATGGATACAATATCAAAATTATATAATGATGTTTAAAACTATAGAATTAATATATATATATATATATATATATATATATATATATATATATATATATGTGTGTGTGTGTGTGTGTGTGTGTTTTATTTCTATAGTTTTAAACATCACTATATAATTTTAATATTGTATCCATTAATTTTAAATACTTCTATCTGCATTTATAAATATTATGTATTAATGAAATATAAATGCAGATAGAAGAATTTAAAATTAATGGATACAATATCAAAATTATATAGTGATGTTTAAAACTATAGAATTAATATATATATATATATATATATATATATATATATATGTTTTATTTCTATAGTTTTAAACATCACTATTTAATTTGAATATTGTATCCATTAGTTTTAAATACTTCTATTTGCATTTATAAATATTATGAATTCATGAAATATAAATGCAGATAGAAGTATTTAAAATTAATGGATACAATATCAAAATTTTATAGTGATGTTTAAAACTATAGAATTAATATATATATATATATATATATATATATATATATATATGTTTTATTTCTATAGTTTTAAACATCACTATATAATTTTAATATTGTATCCATTAATTTTAAATACTTCTATCTGCATTTATAAATATTATGTATTAATGAAATATTAATGCAGATAGAAGTATTTAAAATTAATGGATACAATATCAAAATTATATAGTGATGTTTAAAACTATAGAATTAATATATATATATATATATATATATATATATATATATATATATATATATATAAGTGAATATTATACGCAAATATTATAATGGATACACACACACACATATATATTATACGCGAATAATTGAAAATTCAGAGAATTATGTGAATATGATGTGTTGTTTAACTATGGTCTTTTACAATATGTAGCTATTACAACAGGTGATATCATGTTGTGTAATTATAGTATATTACAATGGTTTAGTTTACGTTGTGTAATGTAGGTCTATTACAATGATGTTTTATGTGTGGATATTACAACACATTACAACATGTTGTGTAAATATAATATATAACAACATGTTGGAGTCTGTTGTCTCATGTTGGGATATAACAATGAGTTTTAATATGTTGTATTATGGTGGTCTATTACAACATGTACCAAATACAACATGTAAAGGCCTGTTGTATAATTAATACATACTACAACTGGTGAGTCTGTGTTGTGTAATGATGGTCTATTACAACATGTGACTATTACAACATGTGACTATTACAACGGGTTAAAATATGTTGTGTAAATAACATCTTTTACAACGGTTTTGAATATGTTGTGATACTACAACCTATTACAACACTTTATCAGTTGTTGTAGTATCCTCCTATATTACAATAGGTTTGGCATGTTGTAAATGACTTGCGTTGTATAAAATATACAATATACAACATAAAAATGGGATTGTTGTGATAAGTATGCTAACTACAACACAATCATCAGAATTGTTGTCTATCTCCCGTTGTAAAAAGCATTTTCTGTAGTAGTGCTCATAGCAAGAGATAACTCAACTATAGACAACCTGTTCATCTATGAGACACCCTAGGAACCCTAGGTTTGGGATGCCAAGGATGGATCCACCTTTTACCCCTCCAGTGACTCAAGGTACTTCTACAATGTGAACCATTAGTAGGTCAGGAAACCCCAGTCTCTGACGTTTCTTATGCAGGCATAGTCATCTCTCCTGAGTAAGAGTTGGCTATGTTTTGAGAACTTTTTGCCACAACTAAGGCAAGGAAGATGAACAACCCACATTGTGCCTGACAATCCTAAGGAGTATTCAATAATGGAATTCATGAAGATGAAACCACGGTCTTTCAAGGGTGAAGGTGAAATAGGGAGGTCGACAAAGATGATGATTGGGTGCTAGCCATCGAGCAGACTTTTTATGGTATGGCATGTCCTCCACACCAAAAGGTTAGATTTTCTTCATATGTTCTGGATGGACCTACTCCAGTTTGGTGGAATGGGATATCAAGGACCCGTGATGTCTCTACCCTGACCTGGGAGTATTTTTGGTGCTTTTTTTTGGGAAGTTCATCTGCATTGTTGCACAAAAAAAGAAGGAATAAGAGTTTTATAGTTTGAAGCAAGGTTCCCATAGTGTTTCTACATTTGTACAAAAGTTTCTATTATTGGAATGTTATGTAGTTGGATTGAGTGAAGAACGTAGGGATGAACTATTCCTTCATGGTCTTAACTACAATGTGGGTCATGCTCTTATTCCACAATTACCCTTGACCTTTCAACAAATGGTGGATAAGGCCTTAGCTGTAGAGTCATATCTAAGGTTCCATACACACAAGGAGAACAATCACAAAAGGAAGCACCCTGAAGGTGATTGTCGACCGGAGAACCCTGTTGCATGAGAAGGGATAGGGTACCAATATGTCATCATTGCAATGAACCAGGACATATTCGCCCTGAGTGCCCCAAGCTTCATAATGGACAAGCACCAGCTCAACAACAAGCACCTCATCAGAATAATGGCACCAATAATGGTAGAAGATCTATGGAAAGAAGAGCTGGAAGAGTTTTTGCTTTAGATGGTGAAGAAGTTCATGAGGAGGAACATGAACAAGGTGATCCATAGTTTTGCAGTTAGGCTTTACAAGTTATGTTTTTTTTACATGATGCCTATGTAGAGGATGTAAGGAAGTATAATGGAATCCTTTGTATCTAAGAAGTAGTTTGACTTAATAAGATGAAACCTTTTAAGGGGTGGTAAATGGTTTATGTTTATATTTTGGGGATGAAATCTCTTTATGGGTGGTATGATGTCACATACCAAAAACTGGAACCTAATCCTATTCTAAGGTTAAGAGGTTAGAAACCTTGTTCTTTGGGCTTAGCCAAACAAGGATAAAAATACACATAATAGTATCTAATTAAAACCCTAACATGTTAAAACATAAATAAATCACCCTAACATGGAGACATATAAGCAAATAAGACCTAATGTTCTCATATTAATCATAAGTTCAATAAAGGATACATAGAATATGTCACATGAGATAATATTGATTAAGGCATGATGATGAGAAAGAAAATACACATGGGAAAGATATGTGTTCATATTTGAGAGAAGATGCTAAATTATCCAAATTAATATAGAATTCATAAATTAAATGAGATGAAAGATAAATATATAATATTTTGTTCATAAAAATGATATATACCTTTTGGTCGTAAAATGATGGTATTGGAATAATAATAATAATAATAATAATAATAATAATAATCATCATCATCATAATGATAATGATAATGACAATGATAATGATAATAATAATAATAATGGGCCACAAATGTCAATTATTCAAAACTCCTTAAAGTAAGACAAAATTATTAAATTTACTTGAGATTCATTTCCTTTGGATATGTTTTGGCTTCGAGGCCAATTTCACAAATTTAAGATAATAATAATAACATCTATTTCAGTAAGGAAAAGGTGTTTTTCCTCCCAAATATAAAATAAAATCATTAATGACTCCAAAAGTAAAAATTAATGCCAAATTCATGATCTACACATTAAAATATGCCTTTGGGTGAATTTTCTCTCAATTTGGAGAATCTTTGATGATAAGGTGAAGTTAGGAGAGAGAAAGTGTGTCGAACCTTCAAAATATTAAATAAATGTACAAACAACTTCAACATGAGAAATTAAGGGAAAATTCGTATCCAACATACTTAATTTGATTTGTGGGTGAAGTTTAATCAAATCTGTAGAATCTTAGAGTCATTAATGCCCGAGGAAAGAGAAAATAATATTTGTTAATTTTAATAGATGAAATGTCTTCAAAAGGGAAATCTAATTTCATATTCAAATTCTACATGATCGAATTAGCTTAGGTGTCAAATTTCAACTAACTTGGAGTTTATTTGTACCCTCAAAAGAAGAAAGAGAAAAAGAGAAATTAATGAACCCACACTTTATTCCAATCAATTTAGGAAATCAGTTTATTTGTCACGTGGTCAATTTTACTTTGATTGGGCATGTGTGGATCTGGGATGTCAATTTCTTGATCAGATGGCTACCAACTCATCATCTTCCTCTTACCAAAATGGAAACAGGCGTCCATTTGATTGATTTTAATTTCTGTGATTTCTCTCTCTATGGATGATATTTTTTTGAGATTTTGTTCCAGTGTGTTCCTCTCTCGATTCCACACCAATCAATCCCAAGTTCATGACCTTTTGGTGAAGATTCAAGAATGCCCAAAAGCTTGGGTCCCAAGTTCTCACGACTGAGGAGAAGTTGCCTTAGGATTCAACCATATAAATAGGACTATACCCCCAGACTCTGCACCTTACTCGGTCTTTCTCCTCTCCCAATATTATTGGTTGTCCTTGCTTTGGCCATCAACGATCGAATTTCAAACCCGAGGTTGCAGTGTTGTTCACAGGGTTTCAGTGGAACCAGCGTATGAATTGACTCTCGAGGTGAGTTATTCAAGTCTTCATGTTGCTTCTTGTGTCTTTGATTTGATGATTTACCGCAAACCATGGATTTCCCCAAGTTGACCCAGGCTACAACTGCTACTGCTCGTGCCATGGTAGGAAACAAGAAAGAAGAAGGATCTCGTCGGTGATTTCTAGCCTTTACTCTCTGATTTTCCATCTTCTTTGCTTTTTCCCGCAAGGGGCATAATAGTCATTTGGCCCTTGTTTTCTTTATTTTGGGTGAGGTCAAGAGGACCCTTGCCTAGGCAACTGAGCCACACGCTATTGGTCCAATTTAGCCAGTTCAATCCCATCTCACTCCCTCTCTCTCGCAATTTCTCTGGTGAATATTCGGCATTTCTCAATTTTGTGATTGGTCGAAATTGCAAAAAATCATATCTTTTGCTCTGGTTGTCCAACAATTTAGTAAAAATATGTTTTGGAATCAGGAAAAATGTGATCTTTTTAATAAAAATGTTTTCTAAGAGTGATTTCTATGTTTTCTAAGGTTTATTTTTGAGAATCTAATTAATTAATATAAAAGCACTAAAATTTTTAACTAATTCATTTTAACCCCAAATATAATAAATAAATAAATATTATTGATCAGGAGGAACTAATAAATATTTTGGTTTAGGTTTTTAGTGTAAAATATGGTATTTTCTAGAAAGGTCTAGAATTAGGGTTTTATTACATCTATATGAATCTCAAAACCCTAATACATGTGAATAATTTGTAATTAGGAAAAGTTGGTCTTGGAAACAACTAGATTGGTGAAGAGTGTTTCTAGGACTCTGGTTTAAGGTATGTTTGCATCTCCTATTATTCTACATTCAACAATAACCTATTTTCTTCTTTCTCTTGGTCCTATGGATACTAACCTAGACATTATCTCTTTTTCTTTTATAATTATGGTCCATGTGAACTACTTTATTTGTTACTGATCTTGTGATCGTGTTATATGGTTTCACATTCTCTTGGACTCTTCCTTATACATTACTCATGGTGGAACATTCTTTGGTGTTATATTTTCTCTTTTCCCCACTTTTAGGGTAGATGTTGATTAGGATCATGTGTCCCACTTTATGTATTTCTAAGATGTTCTCATCTCTCTTATTTGGTTCATTCTTGTTTATTCTTTTGTTATGCATTATCTGGTGAATAATAGAATAATGTACATGTGATTTTTATGTGGATGTGAAAACTTCTACATATGAATGTAGATGTGACAATTCCTGCATATGAAAATATTTAAAGCAGATGCATTTTCCCTACCCATGAAGATGTTGACAGATCCTTCTCACCCCACACTTTTGCTAGATGTGTTATTTACTACCTACATGTTTATATTGTCTATTATTGTCCCAGGTGAAACACATGGATGCCTTGTTTTAATAGTTTGATCTTATTTGTCTATTTTATTGTGATTCTTTTCTTTTATGTCGGTTGGGTAGTCCTTCACTTTTCTATGGAAAGCCTTTTATTTTACATCCTTATCTCATTATATTAATCGATTTCCTTTTAGCATGCACATACCATATTTTTGCTAATGTTATCGTCTCTTTTCCTTTTGTGGGGTACGCTTCCAACCCCAGATATAGGTCAAGGAAGAGACAACTAGGTTGGACTAGGACCACAACAAGTTTAATTGGATCTTTGTGGGAGATTTTATTGAAGTTGTTAGGTGATCCTTGGCTAGTCCTATATGTAGTCAGGTTTTCCTTTATATCACCATTTGTGGTGAAAGACAAGTAGTGATAACATGTTTTTTAATGGTTAGATACATATTTATATTCCACTTCTACTATGGTGTTATGATACACTCATGTTGAATAAATTGGCAATCATCCCTTTTTAAGAAAAAATTTATGTTGGTGTTTTTCTAGGATGTTGCCTTTTTAATTCTAGTAGGGATTGGATCCCCTCTGGTATCCCACTCCTTACACTATCAATCAATGATGATATTATCTAGATATCTAATAGCGTTAAATGAATATAGTACTGATGTGAAAACCTATGGTGACTTAATGATCACAACCAATGGTAGATCAGGTCACCACAATCGATGGTGAGTTAAGGCTTAAAATGTAGCTTCAATTAAGCCCAAAACCCATGGCTTCTTGGTTCAATTGATCTAATGGTTAGACCTGCACTCCAAATGATGGTTTTGAAATATGAAAATGATCCAATGGTTAGGATCTAACACTTCTTCATCTATAGACTTGGATAATGGACTTGATCCAATGGTTAAGATTGGATGCTTCAACATCCAATGGTCTGGATTGAAACCTATACAGTTTGTTTAAGGTGTTTACTTATGTAAATAACCAATGGTCTTACCTTTCCACATACAATGGTTTGGGGTGATGTTTTACTATGGTGATATGAGTTGAATGATGATGGAACAAATGGACGTTTGCCCTTAATAGGGTAGTATTACATTTGCCCTCATATGAATAGAATGGATAATGACCATATTGTATCAATACATAACCCTAATGGGATATAGCTTGTTACACTTAATCCTAATGAACTCACGTGATGGTGATTAACTATGATCAACCTTCCTTAGTGGAATAATAGAACAATGGAGTACTCTCTTATTGTGGTTGAACTCTAGTATACTATAACCTAAGGGTTACACCTTGAGTTATGTGTGGATCCATACTTGAAAATGGTATGGAATGTGATGATGATCATGTGCCTTATGCTAAACTTGTACATTATAAGTGTGATGATGACCAATTATACCTAGATTCCTTATAGAGTTCTCTTAAATGATAAGATAGTCATGCAATATCATCTTGTAAACATCTTTTAGTTATTTAATGCTAATTATGTTGAGTCTGTGAATCACATGTGTGGTGATGTTTGTTGAGAATTGCAATAAGGCATACAAAGATAATGATGAACTTGCAAAAAATGATACGCTGGTCTTAATGACCCATGGGCATGATTGAGCCATGAATGAGGTGTAATCCTCTTATGTTGACAAGGGTTCATACCCTATGATATTGTGCTAAGGATTTATATCTTGTGATAGTATTATGACAAGTGTAGTCTCATGAATAGAAAGAGAATAATACCATGTAATGATGATGTGATGACTAGTATAGTTTCTTGATTGGCAGGTGAATAGTGCCCTATGATTTTAAGATGAGAAATTATGTCTCATGTATTTTATATCTTCAGAAATTTTTATATAACAATGTTTTCTAGAGATGAATTAGGATTTATGTGTCCACTTGGTTGATGCAACCTTAATTCACCCAATCGGAAATAACTAATCAAGTGAAATTCTAATCATGTAGTGCCCTGTGCATAGAACCATTTCAACGTCAGAACTTACTGGTAGTGAAACAAGTATTCCTAAGGGAATCTAGGAGCGCATACATAATATGTTGAGTATGTGGGGACAACTTGGTGCCCTAATATCAAGAAATTAAGGATAGCAGCGGTCATGCCTCAGATATTGTGATATTGTGATGTGTGAAAGGAAATAGTATAACTACAGGATGGCTCGTATAGAACGGCCATGCGTGAGCCTATTCTCTAGTGTCATGAACTGTACCAAGGGTGGACTAGTTGTTAGCTCCTTGACTATATGTCACAGTTGTGGCAGCATTGACTGATATTATACTTCCTTTTTGGCATGTACTGTCCCGATAGAGGAGATATCTAAGGATACTGACACTCCTAGATATTATACAGAACTAAATAGCCCTTTGTAGGGGTTGGTTGGACTTTGTATGGTACGATTCAAACTCCCTAGGGCACAATGAAAGATATAATACAACCATGTAGCATATCTGTTTAGGGTTATACAGAATGCTTCATATTGGATGATAACCCTTGTTTCTTTTCCTTACATTGAGATGATGTATAGTACAATAACAGATGATAGATATGTTGATGTTGTAGTTATGCTCATGTTGTAAATATTCTTATGTTGTCATATATACTGAAACTGATAATTAAGATGATGCTGCTAGCTATATTTAATATTGCTAGCCATGCCTTTATAATAAGAAATGCTTAAACTACTATGCATGCTTATGTAGTTAGTGGTTCTTATGATGTTAGCTCTACTGATGATGTAGATTGGTTCACTTTGCTAAACACATGCCAATGTTGATAGCCATGTTATGCTACGAGACATATTCATGATGTTAGAGATACTTATGCTACTAGTTTGCTTGTGCTATTAGCATGGTATATTTATTGATAATCAAACTTGTTGCTAAGCTTATTTGCTTAACCTATTTAGCATACATGAACTTTTCAATCTGCTCAATTGACTACTAAATACTCCAACTACTTAGTTATTTACTGTTTAATATGATGTAATCAATATATGTTGGAGAGAGTTATATCTTTTGTTGGGACTGGGTCTCACCTGTGGGTCACCATATCTTTTTAGGTGATCAACAACAATGCAACAAAACCATGGAAGTAAGGAGAAACCGTGGTGGTGAACCCTAGAGATGGTTGTTTAGTTGTCTAGTGTGTCCTAGAGTCGTCCCTGTACTCTCAAGTCTGGGTGAAAAGTTTTGATACCGTATTTCGATTAAATCAAGCTTTCAATAGAATATTTATGCTTGTATATGTGGAAAATGTGGATAGTGTTCCTTTGTAAAGTTATGTTTTAGCTGAGGCTACAGAGCAGTTGTAAAGGATATTGAGCATTATATGAAATACAACAAGTTGTTGGGCTTTTATACAAATATTTCTGAGTAATTGTAAATGTTGAAATTATTTTTAATTTATCTTGTTGTCTATGTTTTTGTTTGATTAATGAGTAATCGTGTTTTGTGTTTTGAGTAATCATGTTTAGTGGAACGGGTTCTCACATTATATGACTCCTGGGGTATCCTAAAGACTTACTAAATGATCTTTTGGAGAAGAATTACTAGGACCAACATACCCATTCTTGTGAGTGGAGGCACACACCTGCCCAAGCACCATTCCCAACTCTCCTAAAAGGTCAATCAAATGTTCATGCTTTCATTCACACTTAGGCTTTTATTCTTTTCTATCTAATTTATAGGCATGGGTATCAAAAAAATTTGTATTTTGTGCTTTCTAATCCAATTTTATCTTATTTGTAATTTTGGGCCACCAAGCCTCTTTTCCTACACTTTTAATTTTTCTTTTTGATGCAATATAATGTGAGAAGACATACAAACCTTCAATGGAAAATAGTCCAAGATGATTAAAACTCAAACTCATCATGATTCACTTGATAACCCATTGGGATCTTTAGTGTGGTTCAAATATCGTTAGAATGTGGTTGGATCTGTGAAGTCATGCTCGAAGTTTGATCATACACTATTTCCATTCAATCAATTCCAAACCTTAATTTCCCACTTGCAACAAGAATGAATATTACCTGATTTTTTAACTGTGAAATGACATGTAACCCGAGGTCAATTACAAAAGATAAGTAAAGAGTCAATGTATGGAATGAAGATGGAGGTCAAGAAAATGATGTGATGACTAGAGGATTAGGCATGTATATAAGCATTTATGTAGAGAAATTAGACTGCATAGCCTAAAATGTTAATTATATAAATTAAGCAATATAGTCCTACAAAGCAGTAAAAGCTAGGCTAGAAAGCTAAAAATCTTATACTCGATGCAAAAAATAAACATGTATGTATGAAAAAAAAATAAAGGACATAAAATAAGGTGAATACAAAAGTAAATAAGGGTGAACTACCATGTAACCCAACGATTAACATTTTGTTCGCCCTTGAGAAAATGTTCGACTTTAGGGTAGCATGGATGGCATTGGATACATCATCTACTAATAATCATTGTCCGACTAGTTGATGTCAAGGATGGTGGATATGGTAGGAGGAAGTTCAACTAAGAGGAACTATATCTCATGTTGCTCCACTAAAGAGGTTATGTAATTGTTGAGAACGTTTCCTTCAGGGTGGATCCTGAAAGTGAAAATGTATCCTATCTTATTGTTTAATCTAAAGGAGTTCCAAAGTCAAGAATGAATTCAGTCAGAATAACAACAATGGTGTTAGGAAGAATGGTGGTTACCTTGGAGCACTGTAGCTTCCTACACATTAGGTGTGTAGTTTCTGCTCGTAGAAACGTCATCAAAATACATCCTATATTGGTCCTTAACATATGGGGCATCTAATGCTGGTGCAGGGAAGGTAGAAGATCCTATGGTTTTATGTTCACATGTGCATTGTCCTCATTGTCTAGGGTGGCACTGTTCATAAGAATACCCTAACATATAAAATTAAAATTCATTGGGAGGATAAGTTAGTGTGAGTTGTGGCCAAAGATAAATTCGAATGTTCTTCTATGTATCATTATCATTATAGGGTGTTAAATATGGTCCACTTCCACCCATGATGCTGGATTTAATATGTCATCTGAGTAAATTGGTGGTCGTCGACTCTGATGTGATGCACAATTAGTGTGATGACTCTATCCATCAAGAATAAGTGGCTCTATTGATTTATGCTGTTGTAGAGGTGACATATAAAGAAGTTCCCAACATTAACCTTCCTCCCAATAACATCACACCATAGCTTGTAGATGTCATCTTGACTAACTATGCCCTAGCTTTCCAGTTTGGGCAAGACTGAATTGATGATAACTCAGTGGATATAGAGGAGAACAATGTTTTGGATCTATGTGGACTTGATGTGATTGGAAAAGAATTTTGTCTCCCTAGTTAACATCCCACAATAAATATTTGCATTCAAGTTGATATCTCCATTGTCAAGATGACCTTGGATGACCTCAATATAATCTTATGTTGATCGATTATCCAGTCGTTTAGTAGTTCCATGGTAACATGTTGGTGTATGTTCAACAAGAAATACGACAACAGCTCATGTTTTGCATCCTTTATTTTCTTTAGCATTATATATAACTCGATGGTGAGCCTTTCATACACATTGTAGTTGGTGAACATAATGAAATGTAAACTGAATGGATTTAGGAATTTGTCAACATACATTCATATACCTAGATAGTTTAGTGGAGTGGGGTCAATGTACTTGGGCATGATGGCCAACCTAGTTCTAAGCTTCTCAAACATCCTTTTCTTCTCCCCTCTAGGGAAATTGAAAGGAGGGATGTCAGCATGTCCTCTATGACAAAAGGAGACATGCATATCACCAGTCAAGGTGGAATAATGTGAGGAGGATGATCATTGCATGAACACCACCCATTCTATAGATGCTCTCTACTAATCCAACAATGAGTGTACCTTCTTCAACCTTTGACCATACACTATGCAAAGCATCTATAGCAACCACTTTATAACTACCACCCACCTCCCTACACACCCTTTGGGCCTCAATTTCGGCCATAATTTGGTTTTTCTTGACCCCTTCTCGCATTCCATTATTTTAATCTTCATTTTCATGCATTCTCACACTACTTTTCTCCTTCCTTCTTCATCCCATTATGTTCCTTGCATGTGGCACCACCACCGTTGGAGAAGGGTTGAAGCTTCTCTCCCCATCTCGTATTTTCCCCTTTTATCCTTCATTTGACCTTGCATGGATGGAAGGATCACTGACAACACACTCTAGGAGCTCATGACGGAATGTATCTGCTTCTCCCACTGGTTGTGGTGAGCTCAACGCCAAGGGGCTTTGTGCACATTCCACTCACTAGAAATACCTGAGGCATTGAGTGGGAGGGTTGGATACAAACCCACGATCAGTCAAGGGCTAGATAACCAAGATCATGCAGTTATAGACCCTCAGTCCCACTTGCAACATGTAGTGGAAAGATATTCCGTGAGCCATGGGATCAGGTTGGGTCCACGATGCACTAACCATATCAAGGGCCTAAAAATTCTTGAGCATTGGTATATAGTAATATCTCTCTCATTTGATCATGATTATGTCATTTTCTTTAAAAACTAATAAGTTAATGAAACTAGCTCCAAAAATGGACTTAAAATATACCATTTTGAGCAACTCAGTGAGATCTACAACATAAAAATACTTCTAGAACCTAGTACAACTCGTACATCTACTAATATCCCATAATGCATTTTTTGAAGTATTTTAATGTTGTTGTTTGCTATAGAATGCATGATCTTGATCATTTATGTATGAAACTTTGATGTTAGGCTTTGATCAATAATTTGGAAAAATGTTATGCATTAAGATGTTGACTTTATCTACCTTGAACCCTAAAATGATCCAATGTTTCTTATATGAGCTAAACTAATCTTTTAATGCTAAAGATCACTTCTTTAATGCCTATTCTTTTTTGGATGTATCCTAAATCCTTATGCTTGATCCAAATCAGTAATAGTTGATGCATGTTGGACTAAGATTTGAACTTGTTCATGTTAGCATCCTATTTTACCTTAATGATGTACCTTGAACCTTGATACATGCTATATATTGATACATTGATGTTGAATCTCAATCCATTCTCAATTGTGGGTCTATGTCCAAAATAATTATGTTGACTACAAGTTAGTAATATTGCATGTCGTATACCCCTAATTACTATGTGAATATATCTTGTGCACTATGATGACTGTTTGACCTAAACTTGACATAAAATGTGAGATATGTTGCATGTTGTTATTTATAACTTTAATCTTACGCAAAGATCACCCTAGTGACCATCCATGCTTTTTTATGTATCAAAATTAGTAATTGTGAATGCTTTATGTAATTAAATGGCTAATGGTCCATTCTTGTAAACCATTTTGGTTTAGTAACTTGACTTGGTTTGTGACCTAATGCACATGGTGATAACTAGATCTATAATCTTGTATGAAACTTGCTCTGAGGATGATCTATTCTACATTATGATCTAAAATCAGTAACTTGGTGATGTCTATATAAGTTAACTCAAGTAGATCCCATCTATACTCTAATACAAACAATCTTACATGATAATGACTCAAAATGACTAGTTTGACGATGCTAATGCTTATGTTGTTCATCTTGTCTGAATTTTAAGATCACTACATCTAAGATCATTAAACTATTATCATGAATCCTTAATCTTAGTTGTGATGTGTCACCTTAAGATCTAGATAAATCCATGATGTATGATGTAACATGAGAATGAACATGCATGACTAGATGAGGCAATGAAATCAATGATGAAAGACTCGATACCTAGACTTAGGAGACACATCCAACCACAATGATTGTGATTTATATGAGTTAATCTTGATCTTGTTGACGTTAATCAAAGTGTACTCATTTGTAATGTATGGATCAATTGGTTGAATCTTTTGCCAAGATCTAGTCAAGCTTACTATATATCATTTTATGAATTGAATGCTTAATCTTGTGCTGTAATCAAGGTACACTTTATTCTCCTATTGGCAGGATTAGTAGTTTTAAAGTAGCTTTTATGTATGTATCCTTAAACTGCTTTGCTTTATATACTTGTTTGAGCTACATGTTTCCTATGATTAGTACATTTGATTTTCTTGAAATATGTTGGGAAAACCTTGAACATAATTGAACATGTCCATTATACAAACATTGTGTACTTGCATGTATTCTCAAGGTAACTACACAATGCATGTTCAAACAGGGTTAGCTCATTGACTTTTGTGTTTAGGTCCCTCACGTAGAAATAGAGTGACATTTAGGCTTTGAGACTCATATGCCCCTCACGGTCCCTCCCTATGGTAAGTTGGTCAATGGCCATAAAATTATGTCTAGAACAATGGAAATGCATCTAAAACACATTTGCATGTTAATAAGAAAGTCTTTCGTGTTGTTTATTTCCTTCTTGCTATTTCATTAAGTATTTGCAAGCCTATATGTTCTCTTAAACCTATGAGTTTATGTGTTTTATAACATACTCAACACAATCATGTTGATGTGTACCCATTTTATGATTTTAGGTCACATGTACACTATGGCTCTTGTTAGGATTGTTGCTTCCACTCAATTATGATAATCTTCTTCTCATACCCTTGGAATCTTCTAATGTCTTGCAAAAGGAATTCTTATTGGTTGACATATGGGAGTAAGATCTTGTTCCATGTACTAGTTTAGTTTCTTTAGATATACCATGTTGTCTCTTACCTTGTTCCTTTATTTTCATGTTTGTGGTTTTATTCATGCATATGTCATATGATACATGCTAGGGATGGACACCCAGATTCTCTCACCTTTGGATGTTTAGCCATTAGGAGTGTGTACTTAGGGTAATGAATAGTTTTGTTACATATTACTTTATATTATTTCCTATTTTCCAATGAATTTCATAGAACTTCATATTTTGAAAGTACTTATAATGTTTGGAGAAAACTATCTATTACTTGTGAAGGGACCGAGTAAGTTAAGTATACATTAATCAATATTCTTTCTCAATGCGTAGAGTAATGTAGACTATATTTTCTTCAATTATAAATGCCTTAGAATCTCTTGGATATAATATTCAGGATAAAAAAGTTGCTACTTAAATCTAACATCTATGTTTGAAAAGAAAGCTATTGTCATAGAAGAATCTTTATAGATTTATACTTTGTAGCATGAATATCTTAAGGGTGATCGAGAGACTTATGAAGTCAAGATCCATGAACAAGAGACAAAAGTTAAGGAAAAAAGGATGCTAAGAAAAATAGAATAACCCTCAAAGTAAGATATCAAGAGAATCTTCCTTTTCATCAAGTGTCTCATTTAGGAGTGAGGAAGAAAAGAACTTCAAAGGTAAAAATCAAATTATTCTTCTAAATATAGATTATGTTTCTCTCAACTAGATGCTTTACTTGTGAATAAAAGGGACAAGAAAGGATGAATGCACAAAACTCAATATTAAAAAGAAGAAGAAGAAGTCAAAGAAAAAATGAACACATATCACGCTTCTTGGGACTCTTCATCAAATATGGGATTAAATGATGAGGAAGAAGTTGCCATCATATAGTTGAATGCCTCATCTCGAAACAATATGAACATAATGAACATGAAGAACAAGGTGTACAATGTGATGATAAAGAGGTGTATCTTTCAATGTTTCAAGAAAATGAACTTATTGAACTTTTAAACATACTTCAAAAAAGTTTGGATAATATAATAGAAATATATAGAAGTTGCCTATTATTTTTATTATTTTAATGATAATTTTGGTGAACTCAATGACCTTAATGATTAATATGCTAGTGAAAATAAAAAAATGTTTGATCCCATTTCTCCCAATACTTCTTTAAAAACTCAAGTTTCTTCCCTTTCAGATAGGTTGACAAATACAGAGAAACAACCAATTCCATGCTCACATGTTGATTTTGATACTATTGTTTATGTAAATTTTTATTTAAATGATCAAAATCACTATGCTTGAAGATAATCTTTCTAGTTCTATAAGATACTTAATTTTTGTAAATAAAGTATCTTTAATACATGAAAAAAAGAATGAAAATCTCAACATAATTTTTTCTAAGTTTTCTAATAGTAGAAATATGTTGAAAATATAGTGCATTCTCACCATCAATAGAAAAAGGTTCCTTCTTGGTCCTTGAAGATAGGATTTAGGTGGGGAATTTACTTGTTGTGGTTTGTTTATTCCAACCAATGACAAAGAATGGGTGACTCCCCAAGATAGAATGGACCATCCTATGATTAAGGCTATGTATCCATGTAACGTGTATCAGATGACCCTTCCTGTTGGAATGGACCGACCTAGAATGCACACAAAGAGTTATTATCTGTATGTGTAGGTACAACTGGTCTTGGTAATGTTGCCAGAAATTAGAATAAAAAGAAGAAGAATGGACCTTTTCATGCCCAAATTATAGTCATTCTTTCTCAATTAGCCACATTACTTACTCTGATTGTGTGAAATTCATCACTACTCTTCTCTTTCCATTTTAAGAGAAAATTGAAAACAACATGGTTGTTTCCAAGAACCACTCTTGAGGATTTTATATATGATCAAGGGCTTCATTGGACATGTTTTCTGATCAATACATGTTTCATAGATTGGTTATTTTGCTATTAGTTGTTAGTTGTTCAATTTGTATATATATATAAAATTAAGTGATAAATGTTTGGATTCGGTTGAATAATATTTTCAAGTAAATTTCCTTTTGAAAAAATGTAATGAAACTGAGGGTTTCTTTGTTCAAATTAAGTCTTAGATGAAATCATGACTGTCAAGTGTTATTTTGGCTAACTTTTAATTTGGTTGTAGTTTCATTTTGTCACATGCATATATGATTTGTTAGGTCTGAAATGATTCATGTAGTATGTTACAAGTGTAGTTTTAGCATTTCTTTTGATATATTTTTTCTGGTTCATTTTTCTTAGTTTAACCACAATTTATCTTGAGTATGTGATTAAGGGGAAACAAATATGTATGATTTATTTTTCTACGGTTGTAACTTCCAATCATTATCAATTATCTATATAAATTGTGGGCTTCACATACAATAATATTGGCCTAGATATTATTCTTTTCTCTCTTAGATAGGCATACATATCCATATCATGAAGGACATTACAATCCTTCCTTTGATGTTTAAATAACTCTTAGAAATATCATTGTGTTTGTTTGAATGACTTCTGTATAGTCTAGTGGAGTTATCACTCCTTACCATTGACCTAGAGTATCATTATTGATCTTGTACTTCGAATGATGAGGCCTATTTATTATGAAGAACTTAATATTACTCTCATTGGTATTTGGACATCTTTATACTTGTTCCTTGATCTGATTATGGTTTTTTATAACATGCCCTATCAATTTTGTTATTATTTTTAGTTAGTTTTTCCTATTGGATTTGGTATGTAGTTCTTTCTCCATATGATTATCCTATTACCAATACAACCATCTCCACCTTCCCTTGTGATCTCAATACCATTTCATCCATCTCCAAACATCTTTCCTTGTCCATCCACCACATTTTTTTTATTTTACTAGACTTCAAGAAGAAGGAGGGAGAAGAAGGCCAAAATAGGAGAAGAAGGGTATAGATAAGGGGGAATCAAGATGCTTGGAGGATCTCAAGTGAAATACACCTCTCCTCATATTTATCATTCTCTTTCTCTCTCTCTCTCTACTTTCATTTTTGTTTGATTCTGATGTATATTATATATCTTTTGGGTTGAATAATTTACCTATGGCTAGTTAGTCTACTTCTAGTCTAGGATGCCCTATTTTTGTTATTATTGTACTTTGACGCTATGTTGTTAAATAGTAATTCAACTTCACATGTTGTTTTCTATCTTTCCTATGAACTGGGCCATGAGTGTGTTTCAAACCGCACTCAAGAGTGTTCCTGATCTCTAAACACATCATGCTTAGGTAAAAAGATGACAATTGAGGCAAGGACATGTAAATGAGGAATTGGTGGACAATTAGAATTTCATCCTCGTTTGTAAAAGTGAGTAGGTGAACCCTAGAATATCTACCATACTTCATGGTATGTGATATATTTGTTGTTTGCATGGTTTTTAATAGTTGTCTACATCCCAAGAAAGAGTACACGAACAGTTCAATTATTGGTATACCAAGAATAAATCTACCTTTGCCCTATTTGTAAGAATTGCAATTTGTATTTACATGGACCGGTTATTGTTATAGTTCTTGTTACTTATTTTTTATTCAAAAACTCTATATACATCTCCAATTCATTTATATAATCTAATTGCCAAATCATAGATGACCTACAAACCACATCCTTACATTCAACCCTGATTATTACAACAAAGTTTGTATGCTTGAAAGAGTTTGACTTTGTATCTTATTCATAGATATAAAATCGGATTCATGTTTACAACTTGGGATCCTTGTCTATATCTTGTTATAGGGTCACCATATGAATGGTTAAGAGATGTGAATACTAGAACATTTTAATCATGCACCCTTTTTGTGAAAGATAACTAATTGTCAACAATGTTAATTTGTTACTAAACCAAAATTACAATGAAACAATGATGACCAATGAAATGTATGTAAACCAAGAAAAATTATAAAAATCAACTAAAATACCCAAATCCAAAAAAACCAAAAATGTCTAAATGAACATAAGATATGAAGTAAACTGAAATGCCTGGTTACATGTCTTACCCCAAAGGTAACATGATATTCTCAATAAATAGTAAAATACTCTTTAATTTAAAAAGCATAGAAGATCTACAAGAGAATCTCACACAACGCATCATAATGGTTATATTCTTAATAAGATTTTTCTCCACTTTTCTTATTGAATTTTTTATTTCAATCTACTATGACAAAATATAGTCAATCTATTATTATGTCTTTAGTTGAAGTTCATTCTCAAGTGAAAAATCTTTAGACCATAACATGACTTTTATATACTTCAAGATTCTTTTTATGAACAATTGTATTCGAGGGTCATCATGCTCCCTTTTCACCATCATTAAAAGTAAATTAAAAAATGTAATCAAATATGATGTACTTGCAATTTACAAGAAACTACAAAACTAATCTTGAAAGAAATATAAAACATTTGCATGAATGCATATATATATTAATGAAATCAAATATTTCTCCTACATTCATTATTTTTCAAACAAATTATTGTAACCCATAATTGGTAATTTACTTCATTGTTTTGAGGAAAAAATATAGTAGGAAGCATCATCAATAAACCAAGGAATAATAGTTTTTGGACCACACATTTTCTTCTTTGATAGTTCTTCATTCTTCATTGGTGTTTCCTGTGTAACAAAAAAATATCACATTAAAATAGTATTCAAGACTTTTTTTCAAAAAATGCAATTTTTATTCAGATGATTAGATTATCGAACCTTGAGATTAACTTTCTCTTGTTTCTATATATTAACTTTGAATATGTAGGAAAGTGTCTCTTTAAGAACATCTGCTATTTGGTTATCTTGATCACCTGGATGTCTAATAAAGAAACAACTTTGTATGTACTATACTTATGATGAAAAAATATTACAAGATTCTTTGAAAATAAATACATGCCATGTCTAGATCATACCTTTGGGTGTTGTACTTTTGGTATAAGCTCTTAATTTCATCAATGTCGCTCTTCCTTGTTGCTGAATTGGCTCCAATCTCTACCTTTACACATAACATCAATTCTAAATTATTATTGTTTTGCCGAGAAAGTAATACCCTCACATAGTTTAAGGTTATTTAAGAAAGGATCTGGTACTTGCGATAAACACATTGCCTCATTTTTTCTGACAAATGATGTGACCTAAATTTTGTACGCATTTTCTTTTTCATAGTGCATAGCTATTTTTAAATGTATATTTATCAAACGATAGAATGTACATGTTTTGAATTTGATGTATATAATTTTTATTATAGTTATTGATAATATAGAAGACTGCATATTTAAATATGACCTTCATCAAGTAACATCAGATATTTTTTTTATGTTGGTGCATGCATGGATTGCCTCATGTTCATATTTACATATGCATTTAATTGTTCATCTATTAAACTTATTTTGTATTGCACATTTGTTGATAATATGCCGTGTCACTATCTATTGGTTAACATATATATGGTATTGTTCACATGGCTATGGGTTCATCAGTTTGACTAACAAGCATGCAAGATTGGTTGCGTAGGCATTACAACTTGGAAAACTCTTGATGATAGAAAATATTTCCCCTAAAAAGGTAAAAAAAAAGGCCACTCTCGTGGATATTGAAACCCTTTGTGGAAGGATAAACAATATACTTTAGAAATAGTGATGGAGAAGTGTAAATCATTTTTATTGTACATTTCTACTCATTTGAACAAGACAAAGCGAATAATTGGTAGTTCGTTGGCTACTTCGAAATAACAATATGGTATGATCAATTGTTAACATACACGTGTTATCCCTAAGGTGCAAATGTCAAAAAGAATTTTTATTAAATCCACTTACTATTCTAATAAAATATAAGCTACATATATATGGGTTAAGTTTCACACAACACAAAAAAATCCTTCACTCTGGTTCGTACTAATTTAACAAACAACACTTAATAAGTATTCTATTACTTTATCTCTTTTCTTTACTGAAACATAGCATATTATATTGTTTAAAGAATTATTTTTCATCTTCCCTTCCGTTCCCCCATTCTCTTTCTTTCTGTTTTTATCCTTATTCTTTTTTTACTTTTTCACCATGTAGCCAACACAGTTAACTCAAAGTAAACTTGATATTCTAAAACATAATACGATAACTCATTGTCTACCATTATAATGAGCCAGGCAATTTTCTGGTCAACCGACCACACACCTCATCAGATCACTTACGTTAGAATAGAAGAGCGACTACCCTATCTCTAAGAATAGCGACGCCGTTTCTATAGCACATACCCTATAAAAACATAGTATAGCACTTAATAGGAGTTTGAGTTCTCAAGAGGAGTGAGAAGGAGATAATAGATTGTGATTGGTTGTCCTACAGAATAAGTATATGCATCGGTCTTATACTACCGGCTACCAATGAATTTTGATTGATTGTTCTACAAGTATAGACAATAGTTATATACTACCGGCTACCCTAGAAACCGACACTTAATCTATAAGACACATCTTATAAAGACGTAGTAGGATCTTATAGGATTGAGTTATAGTGTACAATATAGATATTGTTTTATATTTTTCTTATAATGTATTTAGGGGTTCCGACCAATTTTTCTACCATAACCAGATGACAACTACAAACAAAACGTGGAGTTAATTGTTGATGGTTGGAATGCCCGATTGGATACTCCCTTCATATGTTACATGGAACCTGAATCTATAGCACATGTACGTCATAGGACTATATTATCCTGACACGTATTGATAATGAAAAAGTATATTTTTGAAATCTACATGTTTACGTTTATATTTAAAATAGATAGTGCTATATGTAAGCTTCCAACTATTACTAGAATCAACATAAAGCTAAATAAGGGAAATAAGGTGAAGAACATCTTTTTTTTTGGATGAAGAACGATTTCAAAACAAGTAGCAAAACTCATACCCCTTGGAATCTCGACTCATTTGCAATTTTCCACACTCGAAGTTCATGGCCAAGCTCTTCCGGCTCAAAGCGGTTTGCTATATCTAATGCATAGAAGCGGCCTGAAGAAATACATGAAAGAAAAGCTTTAGATTTAACATGTGCGGGTATGGTGTGCAGCTCAGACCCCAACTCTTTCCGGTACAAGTTATGGAATATCAAAGAAAAGCGTGGGGCAGGAAAAGATTAGTGTTTGCAACTAAGGGCTGCAACAGTTAAATAAAATGAAATGTATTCCTTTTATGTGCTTAATAGTTTCTCACAGTCGAATACAAGTTAATGTATATACGAATAAAGACAATTCTCGTCACGAAATGATTTACTATCTGTGACTCCTATGTAGGAAAATAATCAACTTGTAATGGTTGTATTAAAAAATTAACATTTGCCAAGGTTAGGAAGGTAACATTACATAAGAAGGCAACGCGTGGGCTATCATCCTCAATTAGAGTGACAACAAAAATAACGCGAGCAATGCTAGTTCTCGCAGCTATCTCACTACCTATTGCTGCCATTGATTGAGTAGCGAATCCTGTATAAAACGTTAAATTAACACAATTATCTATATAGTAAGCAGGAACAAGCAGACCGCTTGGAAAGAGTAGCATACAAGTTTATATATGAAACTACTGCAACTAGTCCAACATATTTTTCCCAATGTGTGATCCATTAATTACAGTCCAACATCATAAACGTCATTTTCTAGCCAATGTCGTTCAACTGTCAATGTACACACATTATTCATAAGAAATCCTACATCATTGATTCGATTCAGCAACCTTTCTGATGGATGTGATATAAGACATGCAGTCAACTAGATTCTCATTCTCTCATTTACTGCTTCCATGCACCCGCCAATCAGTGAAAAAAAAATGCTGATGAAAGGATGGTTGATTTCAGTGTAAAAACAATTTAAAGTTGAGGGAAAAGAGAGAGTTTGATAAAAGAAGGAAAAGAACAAAATGGGAGGAAGGGGGGAAATAAGATTTTATAAGCCGTTGAGAAAGACACAAGAGAAAAGAGAGAATGCATTTGCTTTGGTCTAAAGGGAGAGAGATATAGGTTACGAGGTAGAATGAGCAAACGAGGAAAATGTACTTTTATTGGTTGCGTAGGGAGAGAATGAGGATGAGAGAGAAAGGGCAGGAGATGAGAGAGGAAGGGCAAGAGGGTGGGTTGGATGAACCAACCAAACACATGGTGCGCACCATCTGTAAATATCATGCATTAAAATGAAAGATGCAATTATGATGAACTCTATAAAGGACTCGATGCACTTAACTATAGGTGAGAAGTACAACGAAACTACAACGCACTGAACAAAATTGCTAGGAATGAAAGAATAATTTAAAAAAAAATACTTACCACAAACCAAATTTAGTAAGTAAACAAGTGTCGTATACGTATGTATGTTCAATTATAACCCTAGTTTTGAAAAGTAGTACGATTTATGCATGCGGAGAGGTCACCATTCAGAGTATATGCGGTATGCAGAAGTATATGCGAAAGTATATGCAGATCTGAATTTTTTTTAATAATCAATTAGTATATATAAAATAATCATACAATTACATATTTAATTTCTACATTACATATTTAGACCTTAAAATTTCAGATAGATTTAAATATAAAGTTTTCGTAGAAGGTAAAGTAACTCCGCCTATGTTTTCGTATATTTTTTACAAATGTAGCCGGTCCCAAGTCCGGGTTAAGGAGGAGGGTTAGTGGTAGGTTGACAGCCAACCATAAAAATTTTATCACTCTTTCTATGACACGGATCCTTATAAAATTTTCATTAAAACGTTGCATATGATATGATTTTGGCAAACACCCATTTCAAGAAAAAAGAATCTCATAAGATTACTTTCAAAAGTGGGAACAATTGTAGTCGAATTGATTACCTCCTTACGAGACGGGTGGGTCGCAATATATGCAAGGATTATAAAATAATTTTTAGGGAAGAACTCACGACCCAACCTAGATTGGTGGTTTTGGACATTAAAATGAAGATCAATAAAGGCAAGCATAATAGAAATCAAGATACCAGGATCAAGTGGTGGAATCTTAAAGGAGAAAAAAGTTGACTTTTTATGATAAACTCCTCAAGGAGGGAACATGGAACTTGGAGTCTGATGTTAACACTATGTGGCATAACATCAGCTCCTTCATAACAAAAATTTCCAAAGAAGTTTTGGTGGAGTCCAAGGAGACTTGGTGGTGGAATAATGAAGTACAAAAGGCTATTAAATTGAAAAGGGAGATCTACATGAGTTTGCCCAAATCTCGAGATGATGCAACGTACCAAAGATACAAGCAAGCTAAGAAATTAGCTAAAAAGGTTGTTCAGGAGGCAAGGTTTAGATACTTTGATGATATTTATAAGAAGATGGACACAAGAGAGGTGAAAAAAGATATATAAAATGGCTCGTATAAGAGAAAGGAAATGAAGAGACTTGAGTCAAGTGAAATGCATCAAGAATGAAGATGGCAGAGTGTTGGTGAAGGACGATGCTATAAAGAACCAGTGGAGAAATTACTTCCATAAGCTTTTCAATGGAGATACTGCAAATAATGTTAGAGACTCGTGTGACATGAATACAAGAGATATCATTTAAACACGATGAGTTTCACCTTTTGAAGTCAAGAATGCTTTGAAAAAGATGAAATGAGAAAGGCATGCGGAGCAGACGGTATTCCCATTGGTGTATGGAAGAGTATGGGGATGAAGGAGTTATGTGGTTAACAAAGTTCTTTAACAAGATCATGAAGACCAAGAAGATGTAGGATGAGTGGAGAAATAGTACTATAGTCCCCATCTACAAGAACAAAGCTGATGTTCAGAGCTGCACAAACTATAGAGGTATCAAATTGATGAGTCACACAATGAAGCTTTGGGAGAGGATTATTGAGCAGAGGCTTGGATCTATAATGCCTGGAAGATCAAGCAACCAATTTGGTTTCATGCCTGGAAGATCAACAACAGATGCTATTTTTCTCATTAAGAGGCTTATCGAGATATATAGAGAAAGAAAAAGAGATCTTCATATGGTGTTTATTGATTTAGAAAAGGCTTATGATCGAGTACCTAGAGAAGTGTTGTGGATGGTTTTGAAGAAAAAGGGTGTGCCAATACAATACTTTGACTTGATCAAAGACATGTATGATAACTCTACTACTAGTGTGAAGACTCCTGAAGGAGAGACATCAACTTTTCCTATCACAGTTGGGGTACAATAAGGATCCACACTTAGCCCATATCTATTCATTTTTATAATGGATGAGTTGACAAAGAATGTTCAGGATGATATTCCTAAGTGTATGTTATTTGTTGATGATATTGTTTTGATTGACAAAACTAAAGACGTATTGAATGATAAAATTGAATGATGGAGAAATGCATTGGAATCAAATGGATTGATGATTACCAAGATAAAAACTGAGTATATGCATTGCAATCTCAGTCAATCTCGCAGTGTGAATGATGGAGCCAAGTTGGACGGAGTAGATATACCAAAATGTGATAAATTATGTTACTAGAGTTCTATCATTCAAATAGATGGGGATGTTCAAAATGACGTTTGTCATAGGATCACTATAGGATGGTTGAAATGGAGGAGTGTAGTAGGATTTTTTTGTGATCAGAAGATCCCTCTCAGGTCAAAAAGTAAATTTTATAGAACAGCTATACGGCCAGTCATGCTCTATGGGAGTGAATGTTGGGCGGTAAAGAAACAAGGTCTCAACAAGATGAACGTGGCTAAAATGTGTACTGCTGAGACGGATGTGTGGGAAGATAAGAAAAGATCGCCTAAGAAATGACTATATCAGGATTAAAGTGGAGGTGGTAAGCATTGAGGACAAGTTATGTGAGGGCCGACTCAGATGGTATGGACATGTGCAACCTAAACCGACTAATGCGTTGACATGAAAAAGTGCTATTGAGTCAAGAACAATAAATAGAAGAAGAGGAAGGCCTAAATTAACATTGGATGATTTATAAAGAGAGTTTTTGAATCTCTACATCTTAACCAGAATATGGCCAATGATAGAGATGAATGGAAGTGAAGGATCCATGTAGCTGACCCCAACGTGGTTGGGACTGAGGCTTGGATGATGATAATGATGAGTGAAAGGTAAATCACTATTTATAATGCATTCTATAATCATTTAAACATAAACTCCAATGAAGTACACACAAAATGGTTTCACACAAGTACATAAAAATGAACATTAATCAAATCATACAAAAAATATTTGCATATCCTAGAGGTCTAAAATAACAAATATTAAATAACCATTGTTGGTATGTATGCCCATAGAGAAAGTCATGTGATGATTGTAATGGGATACTTTGTAAATGATTTGAATAATAATAAAGGCAATTTCCGATCTATATGTTTTAACTGTTTCTGAGATGATAGTGTAACATGATAGATTTCTAAAGAATTGTTTTACTCAATGACGTATTCTTTTGGGTTGAGGACCTAAACGATGAGATCATACAGATGATAAGAGTATACATTCTTGTTTAGTCCCTAGTTGATTGTTATTGTGGAAATAACCATAGAAATCAATAACACTAAAGACTAGATTGTGTGTTGGTTGATGACAAAGTCTCATTAGTCATGATATAGTGATATCAAACCAAGCACATAGGTACTTGTTAGAGAACAAGTGTACCGGACAGACCCACCGTGAGAGTGACACATGGAACCATGATTTGGTAGTCACAGTCAGCTCTCACAAGTGATGGTGGTGAATGTGATTCTTCAACCTGAAATCACTACACTCAACACATGTCGTTGGGTACACTTTGACATCATCAAATGCAGTCCTGAAACATGGGTTGTTATAAAGGTGATGATTGGGTGACTTTGACACATGGGGCTTTTGAGGGGTGAGTGATAGATATGAGATTTGTCCCTCCTAATGGAGTTTGATGTCCATGGCCACTTGATGAGTAGGATTGAGAAAGGCATGTGCATGCATGTGTGAATCAATATATGATATTGATGTCACACCCATCTCACCCAGTCTGCTCTAAGATCAAGGAAATGAATGAACGTTGAAAGGATGATTGTGCCATGCCTTGAGTTCATTTAGGACATTAGTGACAAAGGAATTATACATTCGCTGTAACACCATTCACGGATTGTAGGATTGAAAGTTGTTCTCCAACTTTCTATTTCACTTGGGTAGAACTGATGTGTGACTAGGCACCACTCTTTGCTTGTTAAGTCATAAGAGTTATGGACTTTCACTGCCAATGTGAAATGGACCTATAGGGTCACACACATAGGATTTAACCTGGAAGAGGAGTTTATCCACAAATAATGTTTAGATTGATTACTAAAGGAGTTTAGTAGTTCAATTAAACACTCAGTCGATTGATAGCTCAAAATCATAGTGTTCAAGGTGTTGGACCAATTGATTAGAGTATCAGATTGATTGAAACTGCAATTGACTGATTTTGCACAATCTGCACTTCCAACTGATCGGCTCATGAGATGAATTGACCGGCTCAGGTTGGTGAATAGATCGGCTCAAATGGTGAGACGATCGGCTCATGTGACCAACAGAGATCATTTGGAAAGTTGATTTTGCAAATACAATTTGTTTCACTTGTACAAATTTGATTTGGACAAGGATTAATGTTTGATTAATCGGAAACAAATATGAAAGTCAATTTGAGTTGGACCAGGATCATGAACCGATCGTCTCAAGGGTGCCAAACAATCAGTTCAGGTGTGAACCGATCGGTTGAGGTCACCAAACGACCGTTTCAAGGTTGAAATGATCAGTTCAGCTGGCGCAGTTGGTTGTTTTGTGGAAAATCTTGAACCCTTCTACTCCTATTTAATCCCGCATTGTCCGGGGTTGAGAAATCTATCCCATGACCCTCCTATATATATAGGGGTATTGGGGGCTTCTCAAAGTACAACTCAGAACACTAGTTGCTCTGCAAAGTTTTCGTTCTCTCTGGTTTTGGTAACCGAGAGAGAGCCCGAGTAAGTGCTACCCGATAAGGGAGGCACAACAAGGGAAGATGAATGCAGAAAAGCAACTGGTTGCAGGAGAGTGTGTCGGTGACTAGTACGCCGACAGGAGGGTGCGACTCCTTTCTGATTCCTTATGGGACAAGGAGATTGGAGTTCCAGGTAGTCTGTGTGGACGACTGTAGAGGCGGGAGACTTCTACTGCTCGGAGGAAAGTGGTCTATCCCGACAGTCTCGGTGAGACCAGGAGCTGCACAGACACCATCCAAGACCGGAGGTGAAGACTACGCAAGCCGCGAGGTATCATCACCGAGCAAGCCTCGGGACAAGGTATGCCTCTACAAACTATCCTTCCTATTGTATAGACGTTGACGTGATTCCTTTATTATGGATTTGGGAGAAGAAATTTTTATTTCCGCTGCCTTCTCTGTCTCCCCTAAAACCTAACAGTGGTATCAGAGCCACATAAACTGCTCTATACTATAGGATTATCGATGTGATCGATTTTGATTTGTCGCCTTTATTTATTACATATGATGCGAATAAAATTGGCTTTATGCATGTCCAAGCCTAAATCCACAAATCCCTATATACATATATGATATGTAATATAAATCCACTCGATATGCGTCGCCCTTAAACGAGTTTTGTGGTGGATGTATAGCATGGTTATGGCCAATAAACCCTATATATGTGTGCTTGGTTGAATGTGGTTTCTTGCATCTCAGTCTGCGCACCGATTCCCTATCTCCTATTCTTAATGTAACTTGAGATAACTCGAGATTTCTTTCCTACCTTTGCTCCCCTCGAATGTAACTCGGGGTTTCCTTTTTCAAGTGTAAAATAGGATAGATTTTTATTTCCTGTTATGTCAAAGAACGGCAGACCTTTTGACGACCGGTTCGAGGAGCGAGATGTGCGGGTGGCAGCCTAAGGAGATGCACGACGACCAGTGAACTGATCGACTGGAGGTGCCAGTCGATCGGTTAGTGGTACCCAACAGACCAACCTGATGGAGAGCAGATCAATCATGGAGATGAGTTGATCAAACCCAGAAAGGAAAAGTATAGGGTTCATCTTGTACAGGTTGCATGTGATGTGGACCTAGATGACCGTGATTCCTCTTGGCTCGAGGAATCACATTAGGATGGCCATAATCATTGCTTTTATCATTTCACATGTTTTTTGTGGGATATAGCATGTATATGATACTTACTATATTATGGTGATTGGATATGTATATGTACCTATAAAAACCAAATCCCTCATTAAATATTAAAGTTTTAGATGCCTTCCAAATGCGACACACGTGAAAAGCTTGATCGGCCAAGTGCGGGCACGCCCTATCGTGGTGCACCGTCTATCTCGTGGAAGCGTGAAGGATGGTGGGTCTACCCTAGCAGGGTGCATATTCATCATGTTGGCTTTGGGTCGAACTTAACAAGGTGACCTAGATAGGATCTAGCACCTTGAGGAAAGGAGGTGATCATGGCAAGGAGTTGTGCATGACATCTTTCAAGAGTTTCATATGATGCAATTGGCAAGGGTTTCCTACCTAGAAGATTTAAGTTGTGGGTGACATCCCTAGCTGGTCCATGACTCATAGGATTTCAGGATCTTGACCCACTAGAATATTGTACGTTGTAATCATCTGAATTGATGGTGAGGGCTATCAATTTGAATCAAAATAGTGGGAGCGGTAATTAATTAAAGGCCTAATTAACTACTGTCAATTTTTATTCAAATCTATTCAAAAGGAGTTTTGACAAATGTAATTTTCTCTTGTAGAATGGCAAAAGAATCATCTTTAAAAATGGGGAAATTAATTGAGAGTAAATTCAATAACTGGTTGAGGATTGTGAGAAGTGTTCTGCACAATCTAGAAAAATATTGGTAGCCTTTGAGTCCACTCTGTGTGTGCTTAAGAAGAAGGATAGTTCATTGATGGAGATCAATGGAACAAACTCCAAGGACAAAGGTGAAGGAGAGAAGGGTTCTCTCGCCAAACCAATGTCAGAATCTTTTGCGCTGAAAACATGGAGAGGATGGAGGGAAGGATGGAAGAAGAAGTGAGAGATAGAGATCTCTACTTCTGGTGTATACGTAATAGAGATTAACTTTACTACTTCTTTGTCATGGGTACTTGATACCGGATGTGGGTCTCACATTTGTTCAAATGTGAAGGATCTTAGAAGAAGTAGGCCTTTGGGGAAAGGTGAGGTTGAACTATGTGTTGCCAATGGGGCAAGAGTTTCCGCCAGTGCCGTAGGAACCTATGAGTTAAATCTACCTAGTGGGCTAATAATAGAGTTGAAGAACTGTTATTATGTACCTACCATAAATAGGAATATCATTTTCGTCTCTTGTTTGGACAAGGATGGTTTTGAATTTCTTATTAAGAACGGAAAGTGTTCTATTTCTAAAGATGGGATCTTTTATGGCAGTACCCCAATGTCTTATGGTCTATACTTGATAGATCTAGAGACAAGAGTATACAACGTAAACACCAAAAGGCAAAAACTCAACAACTCAAACAAAATGTATCTTTGGCATTGTCGTCTAGGGCACATAAATGAGAAGCGCATTTCTAGACTCCATAAAGATGGTTATCTAGACTCTTTTGATTATGAATCAATAGAGACATGTGAATCTTGTTTGTTAGGCAAGATGACCAAGACTCCCTTTTAGGTAAAGGTGAGAGAGATAGTGATCTATTAGGACTCATACATATTGATGTATGTGGTCCTTTTAGAACTAATGCCAGAAGTGGGTATCAGTACTTCATTACCTTCACTGATGACTGCAGTAGGTATGGCTATGTGTACCTGATGAAACATAAGTCAGAAGCCCTTGAAAGGTTCAAGGATTTCATGAATGAAGTACAGAACCAACTTGGTAAAATTATTAAAGCACTTCGATCGATCAAGGTGGAGAATACTTAAGCCAGGAGTTTGAGGACCTTCTGCTAGCCTGTGGTATCGTATCACAATAGACTCTGCCTGGAACACCACAACATAACGGTGTGTCTGAAAGAAGGAATCACACTTTAGTAGATATGGTGAGATCAATGATGACTTTTGTTGATCTTCCAATTTCTTTCTGGGGTCATGCTCTTAAAATTGCCACGTTTACACTTAACCGAGTACCATCTAAATCAGTTCAAAAGACACCATATGAGATATGGCACGGGAAGCGTCCCGATTTATCTTTTATGAAGATTTGGAGTTGTGAGGATTACGTCAGGAAAATGTTTCCTGATAAGCTTGGACCCAAGTCCGATAAATGTTATTTTATTGGATACCCCAAGGAAACGAGGGGATACTATTTATACCACCCTACTGACAACAAAATGTTTGTTGCTAGGACAGTTGTGTCCTTAGAAAAGGAATTTATTTCCAGAGGAAATAGTGGGAGGAAAATAGAGCTTGAAGAGGTTCAAGCCCAACAAGAAAACATTGAACCAGTAGACGTATAAGAGGAACATAGAGATTCACAAGGTGTTGTGGAATCTCAGTCTCGACAAGTAACACAAGGACCTCGTAGATCTAATAGGACACACCATGAACCTGAGAGGTTTGGATACCTTGTGACTCAGGAAGGTGGTGAGTTGATCATAGATGATGATCCAACTACCTATCTAGAGGCTATGGAGGGACCAGATCTTGAGAAATGGCTTGAGGCCATGAAATCCGAGATGGAATCCATGCACTGCAACAAAGTATGGACATTGGTGGAACCACCCAAAGGGGTAAAACCCATAGGGTGCAAGTGGGTCTTCAAGAAGAAGACCGACATGGATGGCAATGTGCAAACTTATAAAGGAAAATTGGTTGCAAAGGGTTTTCGACACGTTCAAGGTGTTAACTTTGACAAAACTTTTTCTCCAGTTGCCATGATTAAGTCCATCAGGATCATGCATGCTATTGCAGCTTACTATGACTATGAGATTTGGCAGATGGATGTTAAAACCACATTCCTTAATGGAAATATAAATGAGGATGTGTACATGACACAACCTGAAGGTTTTATAGATCCAAAGAATGCCAATAAAGTCTGTAAGCTAAAAACGTCAATCTATGGATTAAAGAAAGCATCTCGGAGTTGGAATCTTTGATTTGATGAGGAGGTCAAAGTGTTTGGCTTTATTCAAAATGAAGATGAACCTTGTGTGTACAAGAAGGTTAGTGGGAGCATGACCACATTCCTCATATTGTATGTGGATGACATACTATTGATGGGGAATGATGTCTCATCCTTACAGAAGGTAAAGACTTGGCTTGAGAATACTCTCTCAATGAAGGGATCAGAAGAAGCATCCTACATTCTAGGAATTAAGATCTATAGAAATAGATCTAAAAGGCTTCTCGGACTAAGTCAAAGCAAATACATTGACAAAGTGCTGAAGCGGTTCAGCATCGAGAACTCAAAGAGAGGCAACATCCCCATGCTACATGGAGTTACCGTCTCTAGAGCTCAATGTCCCCAATCTTGTGAAGAGAGGGAGCATATGAATGGGATCCCATATGCATCAGCCATTGGATCCATTATGTACGCTATGTTGTACACACGCCCAGATGTCTCGTATGCCCTCAGCATGACGAGCATGTACCAGTCAGATCCCAAGGATGCTAACTGGATACCCGTAAAGAACATCCTTAAGTACTTGCGAAGGACTAAAGATCAGTTCCTTGTATATGGTGGCGAGGAAGAACTGGTTGTAAAGGGTTACACCGATGCAAGCTTCTAAACCGGAAAAGATGATTACCGAGATCAATTAGAATTTGTATTTTGCCTAAACAATGGAGCTGTGAGCTGGAAGAGTTCCAAGCAAGAAACAGTTGTTGATTCTACTACAGAGGCTGAGTATATTGCTGCTTCACATGCAACAAAGGAGGTTGTGTGGATCAGTTAGTTTATCTCTGAACTTGGTGTAGTTCCCAGTAGTTGTGATGCAATTGAGCTTTATTGTGACAATAATGGAGCTATTGCTCAAGCTAAGGAGCCCAGATCACATCAGCGGTCCAAGAACATACTACGGCACTTCCATCTCATATGAGAGATCGTATAGCGAGGAGATGTGAAGATTTGCAAAGTACCAACTGAAGAAAACATAGCTGATCCACTGACTAAGGCCCTTTCTCAGCAGAAGCATGATGGTCATGCTAGGTCACAAGGACTGAGGTTCCTAGGTGACTGGCTCTAAATGCAAGTGGGAGTCTGTTGGTATGTATGCCCATAGAGCAAGTCATGTGATGATTGTAATGGGATACTTTGTAAATGATTTGAATAATAATAAAGGCAATTTCTGATCTATATGTTTTAACTATTTTTGAGATGATAGTGTAACATGATAGATGTCTAAAGAATTGTTTTACTCAATGACGTATGCTTTTGGGTTGAGGACCTAAACGATGAGATCATGCGGATGTTAAGAGTATACATTCTTGTTTAGTCCCTAGTCGGTTGTTATTGTGGAAATAACCATAGACATCAATAACACTAAAGACTAGATTGTGTGTTGGTTGATGATAGAGTCTCATTAGTCATGATATAGTGATATCAAACCAAGCACATAGGTACTTGTTAGAGAACAAGTGTACCAGACAGACCCACCGTGTGAGTGACACATGGAACCATGATTTGGTAGTCACAGTCAGCTCTCACAAGTGATGGTGGTGAATGTGATTCTTTGACCTGAAATCACTACACTCAACACATATCGTTGGGTACACTTTGACATCATCAAACAGAGTCATGAAACATGGGTTGTTATAAAGGTGATGATTGGGTGACTTTGACACATGGGGCTTTTGAGGGGTGAGTGATAGATATGGAATTTGTCCCTCCTAAGGGAGTTTGATGTCCATGGCCAATTGATGAGTTGGATTGAGAAAGGCATGTGCATGCATGTGTGAATCAATGTATGATATTGATGTCACACACATCTCACCCAGTCTTCTCTGAGATTAAGGAAATGAATGAACATTGAAAGGATGAATGTACCATGCCTTGAGTTCATTCAGGACATTAGTGACAAAGGAATTATACATTCGTTGTAACACCATTCATGGATTGTAGGATTGAAAGTTGTTCTCCAACTTTCTATTTCACTTGGGTAGCACTGATGTGTGACTAGGCACCACTCTTTGCTTGTGAAGTCATAAGTGTTATGGACTTTCACTGCCAATGTGAAATGGACCTGCAGGGTCACACACATAGGATTTAACCTGGAAGAGGAGTTTATCCACAAATGATGTTTAGATTGATTACTAAAGGAGTTTAGTAGGTCAATTAAACACTCAGTCCATTGATAGCTCAAAATCATTGTGTTCAAGCTGTTGGACCAATTGATTAGAGTATCACATTGATTGAAACTACAATTGATTGATTTTGCACAATCTTCACTTCCAACTGATCGGCTCATGAGATGAACCGATCAGCTCAAATGGTTAGATGGTCGGCTCATGTGACCAATGGAGATCGTTTGGAAAGTCAATTTTGCAAATACAATTTGTTTCACTTGTACAAATTCAATTTGGACAAGGATTAATGTTTGATTAATCAGAAACAAATATGAAAGTCAATTTGAGTTGGACCTGGACCACGAACCGATCGGCTCATGTGATGAACCGATAGGGTCAAGGGTGCCAAACGATCAGTTCAGGTGTGAACCAATTGGTTGAGGTCACCAAACGGCCGTTTCAGGGTTGAAACAATCGGTTCAGCTGGCGCAGTTGGTTGTTTTGTGGAAAATCTTGAACCCTTCTACTCCTGTTTGGTCCTGCATTACTCGGGGTTGAGAACCTTGTCCCATGACCCTCCTATATATAGGGGTATTGGGGGCTTGTCAAAGTACCACTCATAACACCCGTTTCTCTTTAAAGTTGTCGTTCTCTCTAGTTTTGGTAACCGAGAGAGAGCCTGAGCAAGTGTTACTCGATAAGGGAGGGACAACAAGGGAAGACGACTGCAGAAAAGCAACTAGTTGCAAGAGAATGTGTCGAAGACTAGTACACCGACAGGAGGGTGTGACTCCTTCTGATTCCTTATGGGACAAGGAGATCGGAGTTCCAGGCAGTCTGTGTGGATGACTGTAGAGGTGGGAGACTTCTTTCGCTCGGAGGATAGTTGTCTATCCTGACAGTCGCGGTGAGACCAGGAGCTACAGAAACACCGTCCAAGACCGGAGGTGAAGACCGTGCAAGCCGTGAGGTATCATCACCGAGCAAGCCTCGGGACAAGGTATGCCTCTACAAACCATCCTTCCTTTTGTATAGACGTTGATGCGATTCCTTTATTCTGGGTTTGGGAGAAGAAATTTTTGTTTTCACTGCCTTTCTGTCTCCCCTAAAACCTAACGACCATGTGAATCGTATACAAAACATACAACAAAATAGTACATGAAGAGAATGCTATCAATAAAATATAATCTAATTTGAACCGAAATAGCAAATGACCATCTAAAAATCATCGACTAATCGGCCTTATAAGCAGCTAAGTATATGCAAGCCTCTTATACGGCCCGTGCGGCCTTTTTTGAAGCACAATTGTAGGGGATTAAAAAAATCAGACATTTTCTAGTAGTAGTAGGAGAGAGGAAGAATAAGAGATAAGGAAGCAAAGTATGATTTATTAAGTAGGTAAAATTGATAGAGATAAAGACGAAAACAACAGGATGAATGAAAATGGGAGAGAAAAAATAGGTACAAATAGTTGTCTGTTGGTTGTGGATATTCAAATTTTAGCATAAATACTTTCCTATTTGTAATAATGTATTATTATAGTCCACGATGGAAGATGATATAAAAAGACATAGCAATGTGTATTGTGTTTGTGTAGTATTTTTTAAAAAAATTACATTTGAGAGAAGGAGATATCTAATCTTACCTCAGAATTGCTAATGAGATCCTTTATTTTGTTTAGTGTGAGGATGAGAGACCCGACCCTTTGTCAAATTCACTAAAAGGTAGAGATATACATCCATTTTTTTATTGTGAGGTGGTAGATGGACATAAGAGAGCATGCATTCATCTTTATTCATAAGGGAGAGAGGAAATGAATAGGGTGTAGTCGAATGAAAATATGTTAGTTTGATGTATATTTTTATATTACAAACTCAAACTACTACACAAGATTTCACCCAATCAAATTAACCCTAAAGAGCAAACAAAGTAAGAAAATGTACTATTATTTTATATTAACCTCTAACATCTCTTTCTTTTCTCAATGTACCTCTGCCTCCTTTTCTCTCTCTAAAATACTCTTTTCTACTTATTGTGTAACACTTAAGGATCTATTTGGTATGCATACAAGGGAAAAACTACAATTAGAAATGCAAAGAGAGGTCATGCCAAAAATATAAAAAGTTCTTTCAGTTATATTTTATAGGGAAGAGTACCGAAAGAGGAAATAGCTCAAAAGATGTAATTTGTTATGTTGGCATGGGACGTGGAGAGGGGTTCAACTCAACTCACTATATATATGGTGCAATTTCTTATATTCACAAACAACAACTAAAATCAACCAAAATGAATTCGTAAAGAGACATGAACAAACTAATATAATTTCTTTTCAACAAAAATACCTTATTTATAGATAATTATTTACTTGAAAAGAACAAAGTTTTAGGTATGAAAAAAAAATTGAGAGAAAAATAGGTTTTTGTAAGTTGAAAATTGTTTCCATGAGTGAAACAATATTCATTGAATAAAGTGATATGAAGTTATTCACTTGGAAGGAAAACTCAAGGAAAAGTTCTAAAATCTGGGTGGGAGATGTTTAGTTAGAGGACAACCCAATTTTAGCATCATATTTACTTGAAGAGGAATTCATTGTTGTAGGTAACATATTTGCAAAGCAAAATATAAAATTTTTGATAGAGGAATTAATTTGGAGCTGAATGTATTTTTCTTGAAAATTTTCATTAGTGAATGGCATTTTTCTAATATTTATCTTAGTTGTTGTTTCAAAACATAGACTGATAGACCAATCAAATGAGTGGATTCGGCTGGCTTTAGTTTGAGTCATTATGGAGTGGGTCTTGTGGGTGCTGGTCAAAGAAGACCCACTTCTCAATAGGTAGTAAAAAACTTCACCCAAATCTGACCCAGCGTGTCATGGGTCAACCCGCGGGTGCACATATAACTTGTATTAAATTGCAAAGTTTGTGTTCTAAATGATAGAATATAAGTACCATGTTTTTTTGTATGGCTATTTGTTTATATATAACACATACTATACCATCTAGTTCATTACATTTCACATTAATTATAATAGAAAATGATATTTTTTGTTTAAAATTATTCCAACAATAATCAATTGTTGTGTTTAAAGTAAAATATAAAAAAGCAGAAATTGTGAATGCATGTTGATGTTAAAAACAAAAAAAAATTGTAACTGGAAGATAAAGCCAAATTAGGATGGTGTTCTCACTTTTATAGAAAAAATAGAAATGATTGTTATTATTACAAAATACAAAAATGTTTGCAAGACAAAAACAAAGAAAAATATTCATCATCAAAATGTACAAGTAAAAGTATAAACAATTATAAATACATGCATGGAAGTACAAATTACTACTTATTCTCATTAAGTATATAATCATATTCTCATACTGTCAAAAGAACACTTAACATGATTTAATGTTTAGTTTCTATTCTATTTAAGTAGGTCACCCATGGATGTCCTGGGTCGACCGTTGAGACCATCCTAATAAACAGATTGGGTCGGGTTTGACCCATACGTAAATGTGTGGCCATAACCCCTACCCAAACCCATCTTGAATGGGTTGACCTGTGGGTGCTCGTTGGTCAATGACCCATTTTGGTTGGTCTATAGACAGAAGATGAAGAAAGATATATTTATGTGGGTGAGCATTTTTTAGGTGTGATATAGATATTTTTTTAGAAAACTATATGTTGCAACAGATAAATAAGGAGAATTGTTTTTTAAAAATTTCATCAGGTGTGTCCACATAATTAATGGAGACATATCTGACTTGTAAGAAATTATTCCCCATAATTTCTTACCGTTTTCATGTGAATAAACATATTACAAATTTTTCCATGGATTCTCAATAAAAAAATTCTCCTTTTCTATCAACGTGTAAGTTGCACAACAATACCACTCTTATGCATTCATCTCACTATGATTCTCCAAGTAACAACCACAATTGCAGAGGTTAACATGCTCTGTTGCTCATGTAGTGTGTAGTTAATCCAAATTCGGCAATGGAAATGACATGGATCCAAGTAAAACAATAAGACAGTGAAAATGATAGAATTCAAGGAATTGAGTCAAGGTAAACAATAGATATAAGCCAAAATGACACGAAAAATTATACTTTGAAAAATTATGTGAGTATATACTAGAAACCAACCTCAGAAATATGTGAGTGATGAAATATGTGGTTAGTCAACTACAACGCCAAGGGTAGAAATTTATACTTTGAAGATGTGTGCCACGAGTGCTAAGAGGAAGGGGTGGATCCAGAAAATGTCCATGTGGGGATAAGATGAAAGGGATTAGTACTAATTGGCATAGGGGGACCGTGTTAAATGAGTTCCAATAAATATACTTTAATTGAGATTCAAACTTGAGAAACATGCCTAGAAACAACTCCCAAATACCAATTCACCTATCAATTTACTTGAAATTATATCTGAAACAAACCTATATATACAATATTCAGCTAGGTTATAGATGTATAAATAAGTATATTTCGATTTGGAAGGGGGCTTCATCCCCTGTTCCCCCAAATCCACCCATGTTGCCCCGGGATGATATGTTTGAGATTGGCATGAGTTAAATATTGTGAATGTTGGAGATGCATCACTTTGCACCAATTCAAACAAAGGGACTAACTACGAAGGAAAGTTGTAGGGAAATACGGTATCAAATAGGCAATAGAAACAAAAAAGTTACTGACATATTTCCTATTAACCAGCAGATCGTGTCTATAACTATGCAACAGGAAGAATGGTTTCATAAAGATATACCTAGTCTCGCAGTAAGTCCAAAGACAATCCTCATCGATGTTGATGTGCATTCTGTCTTGGATGGTGGTTGTGCAACTCCTGGTCGCACCGGGACTCATTTGACTGCTCCTCCATGGACATCAGACTCGGACAACTATTACAGCAGTTCCTCAGATCTCGCCACAGACTACGAGTTGACTTTCTCTTCTAGCAATAACCAAAGGACACCTATCTCTAGAGTAGTCCACACAGAACAACTAGAACTCATGTCATCATGTAGGAATGGACAGGAATGAGTTGTCCCTCCTATTGGTATACTAGTCACGAAAATGCTCTCCCACAACAATGATCCTTAGTTGTTTCTCTCCCATGACTATCCCTCCCTAGTCGGGTAGGACATGCCTAGGCTCTCGTGGTTACCATAAACAGAGTGGACAACAATTGTTAGAGTAGCTGATTCTCATTTTTTAGTGTAGTAGTTGTGTTCTGGGAATCCCCCAATACCCCTCTATATATAAGAGGGTTTAGGGTCAGGGTTACCAATCCCCAGTCAATATGGGACTAAAGCGGGAGTGAAAAGGACCGGAAGATCTTGAATTTTTACAACAATTTTGAAAGTTCTACAATCTGTGTGCACTGAAATGGTCGTTTTGCCCAGCGAGACTGCTGTCTTGAATGCGATACGGTCATTTTGCACCTTCTAATTCTGCACATAGGTCGGCCGTTCAATTCTAATTAGTACTCGACATCATCACCAATCATTTCTCTAATCAAATTGCACTTCTTCAACAAGTGTCTGGTGTAAATGATAGGGGCATCTCATACCATCCCAGACGACTATCTCACATAGGTGAAACGGGCATCTCGCAGCCCAGGTCAAGTAGAATTCCAACCAATGTACAATAGAATCATTCTGACACTCTAAACAGCTATCTCAACATGTGAGATGCTTGTCTGGATACCCAAACGGCCGTCTCACCCAGTGAGATGGTCGTTTGGTAGTTCAATCAGCCAATCTGTTGGTCTGTTTCATGAATTGACTACCTAAAGATTTTAATACTTAATTCAATTGTCATTTAAGATCTGAACTTCTCTTCTAGGGTAGTTCCTATGTATGTGACCCTATAGGTCCCATATCACATTGGCAGTGAATGTCCATAACAACTTATGACATCACAAGCAAAGAGTGGTGCCTAGTCGCACATCATTGCTACCCAAGTGAATTGAAAGTTGAGGATAAACTTCAACCTACAATATGTGTATGTTGTCATAATGTTTGTATAGTTCCTTTGTCACTGATATCCAGATTGAACTAGAGGCATCGAGTAGTCATCATCATTATTATTCAATCTTGTTCCTTGAACCAAAGCAGACAACATGAGATATATGTAAGTTCAATATCATACATTGACTCACATGTGTATGGCCATACTTTTCTCAATCTCATTAATCAAGAGGCCTTGGATATGATACTCTTTTAGGAGGGAAAAATCCCATCTCTATCACTCACAGTCAATCACCATGTGTCAAAGTTATCCAGTCATCACCATTATAAAAACCCATGTTTCAGGACTCCATTTGATGATGTCAAAGTGTACCCAATGACATGTTATGAGTGTAGTGATTTAATGTCTAAGAATAAGAACCACCACCATCAGTATGAGAGATGACTATGATTTCCATGATGATGGCTTCTATGTGTCATTCGCACGGTGGGTCTGTCTGATACACTGTTCTCTAACATGTATTTGTGTGCTTGGTTTTATATTGTTATATCATGACTAATGATATTTAGTCATCAACCAACTTACACTCTGATCTTATGTGTGATTGTTGTTTATCGACCTTCCACTATAACAACCGATCAAGGACATAATGAGAATGTATATAATCTTAACATATGTATGATCCCATTCTTCCAAGTTACGAACTTGAAGACATACATCATTGAGTAATACCATTCTCCAGACATTTATTATGTTATTCATTATCTCATAACTAAATGTACAAAATAAATTGGAAGCTTTCCTTTTAATTAATCAAATCATTTACATGTTATTCCATCACAACCATGATATGATTGGCTCTCTGGGCATACATACCAACAATGTTCAAGGTCAAGGAGATGAGAGAAAGACATCAAGTCACATGTCACACCCACATCCTGAAGCTACTCTTTTGATACAAAGACCATTCAGGCTAAACTAACAATTAACAACAAGAAGAATGATTAAGACCAGTTAAATATACTTATAATTTTAATTTTTTGTTACATAGACAAGTAGATATATCTCATTTGAAGCATTTATTAGTTAAGTATGAAAATCCATATGGCATATTTACAAAGGTGTCAATTGTAGTAAATAGTTTTTAAGGAACATATAAAATAACATAAATAAATTTGGAAGTTATGATAACAATTTACTCATCCCTAGAATATAGTGTAAAGAAAGGACTACTAACTAATGTAATAGCTAGATATATTTACCCATTCTGTGGTCCATTGTCTCAACTTGAATAATTCACATATTTCTCTCCTACGACTTTACTTTAGTCCGTTGACTTCTAGATTAGTGAGTGATAATATCCACATAGTGTGGATGTTCCCTCTCCAATGGAGTAACAAAGATAGTATAATTAAATATTAATTTCACATACAATCAACAATAAAAAGTATTTAATAACATATATCATAAAGATAAAGAAACTAAGCATATTTTTATGTGTTATGAATATAATTAAACAAGAATAACAACAATTCAATATAAAAATACATTATCTACTTATTATTAGATAGCTTGACTTGAGATGCGTTCATAAAAATGTTAATGATTGACTACTACATAAAATGTTGTTATAAGCCTTAATTTTCTTACATAAAATCACTCAGATCTATTGTCCATGTCAAATCCTAGCATAATATTTTGATGTATACGTACAAAGGTAAATCTACGCTGGGACCACTTGATGGAATAACCACCTTGGTTGATGATGAGGTATTCCTCATCCAAAATCATGTGTTCTTGGTACTTGGGAGGGGTACCTTAAGATAAAAAAATTTATTAAACAAGGAAACATATTCCGCATGAATTCTTCACTTGAATGATCCTCATCATATTTATGTCTATTTTTTTATTACTAAGTAATTAAAGTACACTTGGCTTTAAATTTATAATATATATCTTAGTTATATATAGGTAACTCCTTTTCCTTTAATATATTTACCATATGCATTTTTTTATAAACTAATTTCACGCACATTGGGATACTTCTTCACATACTCTACCAATCATTAAGGATGTTTCTTTTTTCCAGGTATGAACATAGATCAATGTTCATAATGTATATGCATCTAGATATATATTCTATTTATTATCCAAAACATCCGTGAACTTGAACTCAATAGATTTTATAATAAAGAAAAATTAGGATATATCATATGTTATGGTACTAAATACTACATGTTTTCTAACATACATTTAAAATGCTTAAAATAAATAGAGAAAAATCGATTTTATGCAACTTAAAATATAAGGTTGGTTAACTACAAGTGGCTAAAAGAGATAATGTAATAGAAACATAAAGTAAGTAATAGATAAGTTAGGCAACTATAAAAAATACAAGATGTATTATGATGTCGTAGCTCCACTATCTAGTTAAATTCAGTCAAGATTTCTCATATATATTTTATTACCTTTTATGTAATCATACAGGTGCCTTTTGTGCATCTGGGACAACCTCCTTTTCAAGGGCAGTGATAACTTTGTGCAACTATAGTACACCCAATTAAATGAACTTCCCTGGATGTGCCTTAGGCTCACAACATGGTCTTTCAAATTTATAAAACTCAATGAAGACACTCTTATATGATTCCATAAGTGTAGGGGCTCAATGTAATATATGAGTGGTAAGTCAGGGTCAAGCCCAAGGGAGAGTGGGGTCACTAGTTCTATGTTCATTTTGGTTTGGGTTCCTAAAGTGGAGTCTATAGTTCAAGGGTTTAGCTTGGTTTTGGTTGGATTACACTAAGGGATCAAACAAGCATTTTAATGGAAAGAAATAAAAAAACCTACTTTAACCCTATACAAGTAAGTTCTAACTAACAAGGAAAAGTAACTAAGCAAGAAAAGACAAATTCAGACTAAGGCAAGCAACGAAATTTAGCTATAGAACTAATATTAATAAAGCAATTCTGCTTAACAACCTTGAGAGAAACTACCTAGATTAAGAAAAAAAATCACTACACTAGCAAATGCCTATCTATAGTAGGTAAAGGAGTAGACTAGAAACTAATTACTAACTAAAACTAGCACACGAAAGCACAAAAAACCCAACTACACTAGGAAGACCTAACTATAACAAACAATAACATTAACTAAGGAAGCATGTAAAGAGACTATCTAAGAAAAAAATTACTAGGATAAAGAGCAATAAGGGTTTCACACAATTAATGGGAAGTGTGGGTCGTTTAGGGTAATGTGACTAGAACATAGATTGGGGGTTATAACATGCAACCACTACTCATTCATTTACATTATCAAACAAAATAACAAGATAGATGCTAGAGAGTTTCCCGAAACAACTAATCGTCCATGGATGGATATAAGGTGTGCATAGGGTAATTACACCCTAGCACCCCCTATCCAACCTTATGAGGTCCATTTAGATTAGGGTTTAGGTGGAGTTAAAATAAGATCTAATCAAGTCCAGATTTTTAGGATAGTAGCTCTTAGGACAATTGAGAGCCAAGTATCATAATGGAGGGTGGAAGTGAGGCTATTTCACCTCACATCACATACCATTTAGCCTTTAAATAGATCCAAGCCAATTGAACTAAATGCTTCTAAACTAGCTACTTAGATCTCATACATAGGAGTAGGAGAAGAGATATATATGTTGGAAGATAGGGTTCTATGTAGGAATCCACTAGTAAAACCTAGGTGCAAATCCAAAATAGCAACATATAGACCATTTTCTCCTAGAACTTAGGTGTCATCAAGTAGAAATCACAAGATAATACATGTTTTAAAGCACAAAACACAAGACAATTAATGGGAAATGAGATAGAAGTAAAATATAACCAGCAACAAATGAAAATATAGAGTTACACATTGTTTTTCCCCAACATGGTATCAAACTCACATTTAACCTGAAACAATCCACCTAGAGGGGCTTATCTAATTATAGAACAACAAATGAAAAAAAGAAGAAGAAGTAAATGATGGAATAGCAATGAAATCTCATGGAATTCCTTTTCTTCTTCACCTTTACCCACAACATCTCTTCTTTCTCCCTCCTTGGTGGTTGGATGGCATTAAAACGTGGATGCAAGTAGCCTAAACCCTAGAAAATTAGGGTTTTGAGGTGGGGGATGGTGGAGATGAAGTAGGAGTACATGGGAGTTCAATGAATGTGGTAGTAAGTGCAAGGATGGCTAGAAAGTGTGAATCTTATTCTCCAAGCCACCACCCATGTATGTATTGGGGCTTTAGAAGCATAGTGTTAAGTGGGGTTTGTAGAATAAGTTTCTTTTTGTAAGTAAAAGGAGGGAAAATAGCCTTCCCATATATAGGAGTGACGCCAATTACGTTGGTTATAGGAGCCCCACATAAGTATGAGTACAAGACAAGAAAATGAGAGGATACAACCATATCAAATATATGAACACACCCCATCAAGTTGGAGAGTACACATTGTTAAGTCCCAACTTGATGCCCATATGTTTGAATAAAGTAGGAGGAAGAGGTTTTAGTAAGAATGTTTGCAACTTGATCACCTGTCCTAATGTGAGGAGTGACGATCTGGTTGGCTTTGACCAGACTAACACAAAATGGCAATTGATTTCAATGTGCTTTGCGCTCTTATGGAAGATTGGATTATTAGCTATGTGTATAGCTACCCGGTTGTCACGATACATTGTAGCTGGTATTGGAAAGGGATTTCGAACCCAGTCAAAATGGACCAGACCCACCGCGGATCACAACATGCATGAGCCATTTCTCAATATTTTGCCTCAGTTTTGGAGTGAGATACCAGAACCTATTTTTTTACTCCTATAAGAAATTGGTTGTCTGCCAATCAGGACACAATAGCCAGAAGTGGATCAATGATATTTAGAATAACTTTCCCTATCTGCATCTTCATATCCAGAGATAGAGATTATATTGGATTTGGGAGTTTTGTAGAGAAGTCCTCATACTGGAGCACTCTTGAGATAGCAGATAATGCATTGAATGCTAGACTAGTCACTCTAGAGTGGTGGACTCATGTGTTGGTTGACTACCCCAACAACATATGATATATTTGGTCCAGTAATAGTCAAGTAAATTATCTTCCCAACTATATGACTATATTTCTCTAGATCAACAAAGAGTTCTCCTTCATGCATAGGTGCAATATCCTCAATATTGGTGAAATTGAATTATATAAATATAATACATGAACCGATACATAATTTCTATAATGGATTTATTGATGGAATAATATTAAACCCATATTTGTGGCATGGGTGCAACCCGTGACTATTAGAAAGGCCCATGACACTATTTTCTTTGCACATAGGTCCTTGTTGCACAAATAAAAAAAAGAGATTTTGTGTATGAATAAAGAATAGCGACCTTATTAATTATTAGATAATTGAAGTAGAAGATAATGTGCAAGTTTCCTAAAGTAAATAAGATACATGGTATTTTATATAATTAATGGAGTAATTATCTGACTCAGTTTGGCAACACATATTTTGAGACATCAATTACTATTATTTTGAACTCAATTTTTGTATACTTAGAGATAATAACAAATAGGAAGAGAATTCTAGGATTTGGGGTGAAAAGGGACGTTCCATAAGATAATGCTAATTGTTTTAACGAAATTTTTAGAAGAAAAAGTTTTGTTTATAGGAGTATCCCAATAAATCTCCAATCTATGATATAAGTCAAGAAAGGCATTGATTGATTACCCATTTACATGAAAGTTGCCAAATCTAAGTTTTAGTTCCCTTTATGTGGCCTTTGGGACTATGAATTAAAGATTTAAAATTTCTATCTTAAAGGAAAGAGGAAGGAATATATGGCAATATAATTGCCTTGTGTTCCTTTCCAATCACGTGCATAACCTACATGTATAGGAGGATAGGAAACAATAAAACCGAGAAAGTGTTTAATGGAGACAAATCTTGAAAGTGTGAGACCAATGGATGATTTCCATGAAGTAGTGTATAAATATGTAGGATTAACCTTTGTTGGGAGATAATATCTCACCTTCTTTTCCCATCATCTCCCTCCACCAAAATACTAGGGTTCTGTCTAGAACCTATAGAAGGGGCCGCATGATCCCCTCAACTTCACGGATTGCTGGTGCCCAGCCTGTGTGGCCATTGGAAGTCCTGGAGTCATCACAAAACACCCTCTCATTTGCACTCTTCTGATCTCCTTCCTTCCTAATGGTAGCTTCATCAACAACAACTAATATTATGTCGATGCATTGGTCCCTTTACAGAAATGAGGACGCTATAGACCCTCTCTGACATCCACCTGTAATGTCGACGCACATCGGCATATCTCCATTTCCTTTCTACCCAATATTGCTATCTCTCAGAGGAACTACCTTCTCCTACAGCCATGCTCTGGTGCTATGGAAGAGTTTCGTAGGAGGCTACTGGAGGCCTCTATACTACCACAACCAACAAAGGGTGGACTCCTGATAGCATCAGGGTCAGGGCGCCACTATAGTTCCCATTGCTGAGATGATGGTTGGAACAAGGACCCCAGTGGGTTTCCTATCATTAGTCTTGAGGGGAGGAGGAAGGAGGTCCATGGGGAGGTCAAAGCATTGAGATCAGGGTTGTCAAGGAGTCGCCATGGAAGTGACTGAGGAAGATGTAACCAAACTGAGGATTGTGTACGAAATAGATTGTCCTTCCATCTGTGATGAACGTGCTGCATGACCTGTGCAAGAAGGATCACATGTTCATGAGGAGGAAGAAGGGATAGATGCAGCCAACGAGATATGCAAATCCAAGCCAAGGATCTGTGAACCTAAAGGTGAGTATTAATTGCTGATGTGGTGACTTTCTATTGGTCCATTATTAGTTAATTTGCAAAAAAAATTAGTAAATAATTCGTATCTCAAATTAAGACAAGTTATATAGGAAAGTTGATCAGGAAAATGAGAGGAACAATAACAAAATATATTTTAAGGTTGATTTTGATCACAATGCCAAAATTAGGGATTAATATTTGTTTATGTAGTGATTAGCAAATGGAAACCCTAGAATTGACGGTTAGGTATTAAATACCTTAAATGCTTTTATTCATGTTGTAATCTGTTATTTAGGAATATAAGGATAATCCAAGAGAATCATGATCATATTGATGAAAAAATAATATTTCTAAAGTGGATAAACAAACATATAATTAAATAGGATTTTGAAACCAAACATAATAACTTGCTATGTTGTTAATGCACATAATTGAGTATAAGTAATCACAATGCAAATTATGATAGATATGATAATAGGGTTTCACCTAATGATTAATATGTAATGCCATTAGGGCTTGTACACTTATTCATTATACAACCCCTAAACTCTATATTAGGTCCCAAGTAGGGTTTAATTTCATAAATGTGATGGTTACACTATATGAATTACATACATGTAGATTAAATGATGAATTGCTTGGATCCTCTTTGCTTTCTTGATTTTATGATATGATTGAAGTATGACTACACGATTTGCATGGTTCCACATTGAGGTAAGTCGTTATGATTATGACTACCTTCAATATTGTTTCCCAGTGTTTGTCAAGTTGCCTAAATAAATTGTTGAGTATTTATTTACATTTTGTTCTATCATAATTCCACTATGAGTATCGCATAAAGTAAATATCATATTTTGAACTCTAAGATGACATGTATCAAAGGGTGGTGTACAGGAGCCCTGGAGGGACAGTGATCACATCTAAGATAGCATATAAAAGATGGGTTAGAATATGTAAGATTACTAGATTATATGTTGTTAGATTACTTGGACACTTTTGTATGCACAACGAACACAGTATAGCTATATACCGATCTATGACTTTGTTTCACGCCCTTTTTAAGTAAATGTGAGATATGAAGATATCAAGACATTATAATCAACTGAAATTACCCGAGGGCGTAAAGTTAAGTAAAGGAGGATTAGCCAGATATTTATTTTCATATTTATAATTCTGATGATATAAAAATCATGTAACGCCTTAGAGGAGCATCTTCTAAACAATATTTGAATTAATCAAAATTATTTTCTATTATTTGTTATTTGGTTAAATCTGGATCTTGGAAATTTTAAGTAGTGGCTCTCAACATTAAGGTCCTTCTTAATGGGGAATGTTGAAAAGTGAGGTCATTACAATAGGATTCAAATTAAATTCCATTAGAGTAGAGACCAATCTAGCTTCTGTCATGTTGGTCTCTTGAAGGAGGTCCAAGACATAGCATCATTGTGACAAGCTGATATCTGAGGATAAGTGGAGGACTTTGGTCTCAAGGAAGAATCTTAAGGTGCTCAAGTCCTTCGGTGTGGAAATGTTCCCATAGGGACTTCTTCAAATGAGATATCCCCATCATATAATTGTTGGTGATTATGATGTCATCAACATAGACTACAACAAGAATATATCCTTTGGACGACTTAGATAAGAACAAGGAGTAGTTGGTGGTTGATCTTTAAAAGTGAAGTTATGTAAGGACATCTCTTAACTTGTTGAACCAGAATTGTGGAGACTTCTTGAGACCGTTGAGAGATCATCAGAGAGTACCCACTTTGTGTGAATATGCCCTCTCAAAAATGAAATTAGGAGGTTGTTTCTTATAGATTTCCTCCAGGAGATCTTAGTGAAGAAAGGCATTCTTGATGTTGAACTGATAGAGGGACTAGTCAAGGTGAGTTGCAAGGGAGATAAGAATGTGAATGGAGGCAATCCTTATCACTAGTGAAAATTTCTCAAATTAATCCACACCAAAAGTTTACCTGAATCTTTTGACAACTATGAATACCTTGAGTCGTTCAACAGACCCATTTGACTTGTACTTGGTAGAGAAAACCCATCTAGAGCCTACAATATTTTTCCCATAGGTGGTGTCACACGATCCCATGTATTGCTGTCGTAGATATCCTTTATATCTTCCATCATGAAAACTTTCCATTCCGGGTGATAGAGTGGATGTACTTGAAACTTATGAACATATGTTATGTACAATGTTGTAGCAAAGGATAAGTTAAAAGAAGAAAGATGTACTTGAAAACAAGTGTGATAAATGGAATGTTTGATAGTGCTTGAGCTTATACATTTTTGTAGTGCCACCAGTAAATTTGATTGATCTAGAATTGGCGATGATGATGCATGTGCAGTTGGATTTTCTATGCATCAGTTAGGGGATTATGTGGTGGTGAAGGCAGTCTTGATGCGATGAATGGATCATGCATTGAGAGCATAGTATTATTATCTTCTGTTGGGGATGAGGATGATGAAAATAATATGGCATCCCCATTAAACGTGACATCCCTAGAGATATAGACTCTCCCAAATATTTATTTCAAAACTTGTACCCTTTTTGAGAAAATGGATAACTAAGAAACATCATTCTAATAGTTTGGGGAAAATCTTGTCGACCTTGAGATCAAAATAATGAACAAAGATGATGCAGTGCCAATTACAAAAAAAACACTATAGAAATTATCCTTAGAGTTTAACCTTTTAAAGGCAAAAAACCCACTTGTAAACAAGCAAGTAAATTTTCAATATAGAAACTTATCAATCTCTTGGAACAAAAATTTATGAGTTTTGTTGGAACAAATTTCTATGAGTAATATTTAGAACCTGGGTTGTAGAGACGAATTAAACTAAAATAGGAATCAAGAATTGTAGAAGCAAAAATGTATTTAAATCAAAGATTTAATTAAGTTTAAGAGATATTGGGGGTCCATGTGTTCACCAAAAACGACCATGTATTAACCTTAATTGATTTAACATCTTAATTTTTATTAATCTGATTATGACTATGCCAATTTTTTATCCTCACAAGAACATAAACCTAGTAAAGGTCAAACTTCTCTTAAACCATGGATTTTACTGTTTGAGGATCTTTTTTCAACCATCCAACAAGTTTCTATCAGGGATTTCATCAATAGCTTGTGTGTTCCAATCGAGCTTCAAACCCATGGATCATGTTATTTCATCACCATGTATTATATCATACAACAAAAATGAGGGGTCAGTTCATTACTCAAGTTATATTAATTGATGGAAACACATCAATTGATATAAAACTCAGAGTCAAATACAACCAAGATAGAATACATGTTATGGGTCTATTTCCAATGTCCCAATATTGAACGAACTAGTCCATCATGGTGATAAAAGAGAAAATATGAAAGGGGGAAGAAATCATGTCTCCAAAAAGATCTAGTAGAACTTTGACGGCCTCTGTGAGGAATGCACTGGCTCCTCCTTTCTTCCCTTGTTTTTTGCACTTGAGGGAGTCTCTAGAATGATATGATATGAAATCGTAAGACATATCTTTCTGATTGAACTATCCCACCTTTTATAGGGGAGTATGAGGTCTAGAATCTAAAAAGCCATGATAAGTCAAGTTTTAAATTCAGAAATATCAATCATAATAGTTTGGATCCCCTTTGAAGATTAAATGGCTTGCTATGGTAGAATTCCAATTGATTCCTTGATAGCTTTGTGCTTAGTCAAAAAGCTTTATTTACATTGTTTCCTCCGTACAAAAGTGCATGGTCATTTTCCAACTTACCTTTGTGCCTGGTTAGTGGACTAATCTTTTACAATATTAATTACTTACTCTAATAGAAAACTGAGAAATTTATTGAATTGCTATCCTTTAATATTTTGGCCATTCAGTTTTTTTGACTCTCTTTGCTGAAAATTTATGCTATAGGTGAGTCAACTGGATTAAAAAATAGTCAACTGACCAGACAAGATACCCTAAAAATGAATGTTTTTGGTAGATCAGAAAATTCCCTTCCTAATTCTATTTAAACAATAAAATTTTCACTAGATGCAAAATATATGGCTATTTTAGAGTGGGATATTTTTGGAAAATATATAGGTGAGATGATTGGTTGGAAAACTAGTTGATTGTCTAGACAAGAAAAATGCAAGTATATTTTCCTATGGACCATGAAATTCCCTTTCCAATTCTTGTCTAAACATTAAATTCCACATTGGGATTCAAAAGATATGACCATCTTAGTGCAGGATATATATATCAGGCATTGCCGAGAGTTGTGAAAATAGCTTCCCATAGTATTTTTTGGGAGTTCTTCACCTTTGGAGTGAATTAATAAAATTGGGATGTTTTCCTATGATAATCAAGAAAATTTAATAAGAATTGTAATTAATGAGAGAAAATCTAAACTAAGATAAATAATTCTAAAACTAGGGAATAATCAACTAAATGCTCCTAAGTAATGATATGAAAGATGCAAAAAATGAATAAATATCATTTAGCAAATATCCCAAACTTAAGCATTGCTCGTCCTCAAGCAACATTGAATCATAAAAATACCAAATAATACTCTTGTGCAATCCTTCTCTCCTTCCTAGAACTACTTGAATCCTTACCCCATTTCATGGCCAAGCGACCCTGATATCCTGGAATTACATAACACAATTTCCTTATTCCATATGTGAAATTTCTTATGACTTGTTTCCATTTCAATACTCACTAAGAAACAAATGTCCTATTGTTTATTCTTTTGTTACTCCCACATATTTGAACAAGTTTTGCATAAGAAAATGGTTCCTTGATCGAATCAGGGGTATGTAAGTTCTCCTAGGAAGAAAAGAAGTGAATGGAGACATGGAAGGAGGCAATCTCTCCTCTATTCAACTTGAGATCTTTTACTTTGTTGCTATTACATTAAATGCATTTTTTCATGTGCATTTTGGCATTTTTTCTTGGTGGTATACCCCTATTAAATACGAGGGGTATATAAGAAGCGATAGAGGAGGAAGGGTGTGCCACCCTGAACTTGGAGTTTGGCACATATTTTTTTGTGATTGTAGGGGAAAGAAGGTGGTGGAAGAAATGTAGAAGAGGTTGGAGTTGTGTATCTTGTGTTTGAAATTCAAAGCATTCGGACTATTGTGGCATCATTTCAGTTATCTCTATAACTTGCAGCAATTAAGAAATTTATCAATCCATTTATAAAATTTGAGTAGGGATACATTGTATTTGATTCCTATCTATCCATTATGTGTCGCAACCTTTTCCAACGAGCAGTACTTTTTTATGTTCCTAGCTGAGTACATGATTTCTGAAAAGAAGATTCACTTATTCAGGGGTTTTATTGATTAACATGCATAATAGGCTGACTAGATAAAGATCAATTAGTAAGAAGAAAAGGAAAATTTGAATTTTCTTAAATCTAGACTACATACCATGATATCAAATGCTAAAAAGTGAAGATAGAGAGGGTAGAATAGGTACGTACAACCCACCTCCATCATGAACTACAAATTTTTCTTAGCCTCACTAAACTTAAATTTGGAATGGAGGGAACAATTTCACTGAGCTCACTAGACAGTACTGGTAACTTGAAGAGTGTTCAACTAGATGGAATGTTGATGAGAGCTAGGGTCGTCGACAGTGGATTTTCATGGTTCACCCAGTGATTGGGTGGCTGTGGAAGCTCAAAGGGGATTTTAGGTTAATTAAAACGGAATTTATTTTCACTTGGCAGTCCCACTAGTAAGATTAACAAGTCTTCCTTCATCAGTAAAGGAAGTGTTGTAGATGTGCGTGGAGTAGGGACCTGATTTTACTTGTCTGGTGTTCTTGGGGTTAACTTTTCCCCAAAGACATGTGATGGATCACCTTTTCAAGGGAGAAGGTGGTATAAGATAAATCCACTTTGTCTAGTGTGACTATGGTATATCTAGTAGAGGATATAACTCAAGCTTCTCCTAGTTATCTAGAATTGCATGTAGTAGGTATGGTTCATGTATGGCAATAACTATCTTATCAGTTTGGTACAACTTTGGATATGTCTTTGTGTCCTCCTAATCAATCATCCCATCAATGTAAAGGTTAATGGAGACATCAGGGTCCTTTATAATGTTGATATGTTGCTCTGACTCCTTAATGAAGCATGTGCCCAGTTCAATGGGTTCAAAAGGAGCCACAACAAGAAAATTGACATCACAATAAAATGACAGAGGCTTGTAAACTTCTTGCAGAGGTGGAATCACCTCTTCGAGTTCAACCTAATATGGAAGGAAAAGTGGATGAGGTGGAATATGGACCTCTTGCTGAATTGGCTCCTTTTCATTTAAAACAACTGAATGTGAACTTGGAATTGGTTTTTCATCTTTTAGAGTAGGTTGGACCAAATTTGATTGGTCATTTATAATGCCTGGATCAATGTCCACAACAGGAGTGGTTGGTGGAGCTTCAAGTTCTACAACCATTCAAGGACCTCTCTCTTGTAGTGAATTTTCATATTGTAGTAATAAGCCCCTACTAGAGAAGCCAGAATACCGGTGTACACATCACATGATGATTGTAACTCGTGTGCTATTCCTGCTGAATCTGCCATAGTTGACATGAGATGGTACCATTATCATCATGGTCAAAAATATCATCTTGGCCTCTCCATATTCCTTGAGGAGATCGTTTATAGTTTAGTCCTCTCTTTATGCGATAGTTGATTCCACAATTTTGAATGCCTCTAGATGGGAATAAAGATCATTTCTGAGTCAAGAGCTTAGATACCCATCATATGAGATTGTCTTGTTGGCAAAATTTGGATCACTTATACCTCCTATGATTGAGACCTTCACTTTCATAGATAACCTCTTCTTATTCTCCTTTCTAGTTGACACTCATGTGATGTAGCTAGAAATGCTTGTCAGTTATTATAACACCCCAATTTCAGTAGTGGAAGCATAAACAAACATTCATTATTATTTTTTATTTTCTTTGTGAGCATCACAACCATGATATATATTGCAATAATAATAGAAAGAAACCAACAGATATGAATGTATAAAATATATTCTCATTAACTTTAAGGAAAGAAACTTGGTTACATAACACTTTATTAGAAAACTAAATACATGACACAAATGTTGGGAAATACGGGCACAAAGTATAGAAACAGAAACAAAAATTTCATCTATCTATATTCCCATAGCAGCAAGATCACATCAACTACTATGAAATAGGAATGATGGTTTAACAAGTTATACCTAGTCCTAGAGCAAGTCCAGCGCCAACTACTCGCTTCAATGCAACAATCTACTAGTTTCTCTTGGACAGTGGTTGTGCAACTCCTGGTCTTCACCATGAACAATGAAGAGAACAACTTCTACAATGACCCATGTGGTCTCCCCATAGACTGTAAGCTAACTTTGCTCTCCTAGAAGCAGCCAAATAGCTCATGCCTCTAGAGTAGTCCACACATAAAAGCTAAAACTCCTTTTGTTTAAGTAGAACAGACTCAAAGGAGTTGTCCCTCCCATTGGCCTACTAGTCACCAACTTGCTTTCCCACAAAAATGATCCACAATTGTTCTCTCCCGTCACTATCCCTACCTAGTCGGGTAAGACTTGCTTGGGCTCTCTTAGTTACCACAACCAGAGAGTACAACAATTGATAGACCAACTGATTCTCAGTTGTTGTTCTTATTGTTATGCTTTGGGAAGCCCCCATTACCTCTCTATTTATAGGCGGGGTTAGGTCTAGGGTTCCCAGTCTATTCAAGATCTGTGTGGGAGTGGAAGTGGCCGGAAGATCTTGAATTTTCACAACCTTCAAACAACGAGATGGTTATTTTGTCACAAAATACGGTCGTCTCACACTAAAAAATGGTCGTTTGGCAATTTCCCAAGCGCGTATGAAATTCACAACTCATTTCCTGTTAATGTTAGACACTAATTCCTTTCACCACAAGTATTGTGTAATTGTAACGATCCTAAAAAGTATCTAGAACCTTTCTCCTGCCTAACTAAGTGATCTCACACATGCGATACAATCATCTCACTCACCCAAACAACCATGTGGTGAGTTGAGTCAAACTGATCAATTCAACAAATTCAACTGGTCGGTTCACACCTCAGTTTGGGAAACAATTATCCAATTTGATTTTTTATCAGCATGACGACCCAAATAGCCATCTCAACACTTGAGATGCTCGTATGGCACTCCATACAGCTGTCTCACTCTGTGAGATGGTCGTTTGGCAGTGCAGACAACCAATTTATTGTGTGAACTGAATATCTAAACACTTTAGTAATCAATCCAATCACCATTCAAGATCAAACTCCTCTTATAGATAAGTTCCTTTGTGTGTGACCCTATAGATCGCATATGACGTTGGAAGTGAATGTCCATCATAAGAAAAGAGGGTTCCTAGTCACACATCAGTGTTACCCAAGTGAATGGAAAGTTGGAGAAAAACTTTAAAATACAATATGTGTAAGGTGTTGTAGTGATTGTATAATTTGTTGTCTTTTATATGCAGAGTGAACCCAAGGCACGGACTTGTCACCCTCTCAATTTTCATCTCATGTTCCATGAACCAAGAGCAAACTGTTTGAGATAATGTGACCTCAATATCATATATTGATTCACATCTACATGTGCATTTTTTTCTCAGTCTCACTAATAAGTTGGCCAAGATATCATAATCCAGTAGGTGGAACAAATCTCATATCTATCACTCATAGTCTATCCCTATGTGTCAAAGTCACCCAATAATCACTGTTATAACAACCCATGTTTCAAGACTGCATTTGATGATGTTAAGGCATACCCAATGACATGTGATGTCTGCAATAGTTTTAGGTCTAAGAATCACAATCACCACCTTCACTATGAGAGATGACTATAAATTACCATATGATGGTTTCCATGTGTCACTCTCAAGGTGGGTGTGTCCCATAAACTATTCCCTAACATGATCTCATTCTCCCATACTCTTATCATTCACGTGATCTCATTCTCCAAGTCATGTACTTGAAGACATACATCATTGAGTATTTTCAGTCTCTAGACATTCATAATGTTTCCTCATTATCATAGTTGAATGAGATAGAATGAAGTGGAATCTTGCTTTTATGAGTATTTAGTTAAATCCTTTATCATATATGGCATGTCAATCATTACATAATTGACTCTATGGGCATACCTTACCAACAAAATCCCACTTGCACTTAGAGCCAAACACCCATGAATCATATTCATAGTGTTCTAAACATGTCCACCATGTTTCTACTTTGCTAGTGCTAATTCAGTGGCCAATTTGATATTAGTGGGTATATTGCATGTTTGCTTATCTCTTTGTTGTACGGTTTTTCATATGAGACACAACTGCCATAATATGGTATTTGATATTCTTGCCTAGCAAGTATCTCCATTGTCATAATAGTATCACTACTGAGTCATACGTTGTTGGAACATCTATAAGTTCATCATATAAACCTTTAGATCCATATAGTATCACTATGTGTTCATTACACAAGTATACTCAGCTTCTATTGTAGAATATAATTAATGGCTATTAGTTTGGAACCTTTCCAACTAACAACATTTCACCTTTTAAATCAAACATTTTAATTTGTGATCTCTTTTTTCGTTATGAAAGATTGCATCAATGTAATCATTTACATCCAACTCCTTCTTTATTTCTATCTTTAATTACTAGAAATCTATCCTTAGGCATTTCTCAAGTACTAATGGATATCTTTAATGACTTTCCAATAACCCTTATTGGAATTCAATATCAACTTTTCATGTCTTATAGACACCAGATTATATGGGATAAGTATACATATAGCATTCATGATATGTCCATTGTTACATCCTATGGAATCATATCATGTCATTTCCATTTTTTACAAGAATTGGAACCTTTGGTTTATGAGAGTCTAATCTGGATTCTCTCTCATGGAATCCTTCTGTGTTGAACTCTTTCAACATATTGCCATTGTATGTTCTCAAGCTTCCATTGTGAAATATTCAAGAACTGTCTCATTGGTCTTGATCCTTATCCCATAAGGTATTTCACTTAATCCTTCATGGTTGAAGGTTCTTTCCATGACAACTCTCAATTTTCATATTATTAAGATGTTATTCCTCATCATATGTGGAATATTCATATATGCTCCCACTAAATATTTTGTAATCACAATGCCATATTTTATTTTGATTCAAGTCAAACTCTTTGACTATCTTGTCAAGTCAAAAGATACCATCTCTGAGATGTTTGTTTCAATCCTAGATTGAAGTTTGTAGGTCACATACTTTATTTGCATTCTTGAAGTTTTTAGGTTGTGTCACATACTCATCGTCTGTTGTATTCCATTTAAGGAATTTGGATTTATCTTCATATGCTAAATCTCTTAGTCTATTTTAACTACAACAACAAGCTTGACAATTGGTAAAGGAATTTCTATCATGTTCAACAATATGAACTGGTTTAAAAACTTTCCAACCAATTTGTCCTTTTATGTTATCCATGTTGGTCTTTGTCACAAGGCCCTATTTCACCCTTTACGTATCATCCCTTTAGGTGGCTCTATCAAGGTTATACCTTGTTAGATTACATGGATCCCATAATGGCGTTAAGCCACTTCTTAGATTTGTCTCTTAATAGCTTCTAGTTGATTCGTTGGCTCATCTTTTCATGACCAACCTGTCTGAATCGTTGGATTCACAATCCTCCAATCCATATGTGTTCTACTAGAACAATTTTATTCTATGTTATATTATGAACTCGAGATTCCACAACAACTTGTGATTCTCTTCGTTCTCATTGTACCTCTTTGTTCACCTTGAAAGTTTTGAGTTCTACTATTACTCCCACTGATTCTTTTAGAACTCAATTATCCTATCAACAAAATCTTTTGTTGTTGGATTGGGATTAATAGCAATATTAAAAAATCATGGTTTATGGATAGACCTTCTTCAAGAAACTACTTTCTCAATGTAGGTTTCAGTACTTTAGACATATTGGGAAATTCCCAAATTATATCATATATGATGTCTAATAAACCATTCAGACGGTCAATCATTTAGTGATTATATATTTATGAGGATATAAGAGGATTTGATTAATTGCTAATTATATCATGACTCATCATGGTATAGTTCCTTCATCCTGACACATCATCATGCTCAGATTGATTTGACTTGTGATATATTATCACAGTTCTTTCCTGAATGTTCTCAAGGTATTGATGTAAATCATTTCAACATTTGATCTCATCAAAGTTTCTTAATACTTTTATCAAAGTCATACTTAATTTATAATCTCCTTGAACACTTCAAGAGATTTATGTTCTTATTTTACTAAGTTCATATCATCATATTACCACTAATAGAAAAAAATTTATAAAGGTTTAGCTATAGCATTCATTCCATAAGATATTCATGCATCATATGTATGTGGTCTATTAGAAAACTTATCCTCTCACTACATCATATGTATTCTATATATGCATTTATTATATATACATCCAAGGTGACTATTGCTAATGATAATATTTAGTTATCAATTATAATATTAACGTTGTAAACATTCATCTCAAAATCTTTCATACATAGATCATTAGATGTTTGGGCTTTGCCATGCAAGATCATATCTTTTAAAATAGAAACATTAATATCTCACTTTATTGCTTCATCAATCTTGTCATATAAGATGCTTTAAGTAAATGTTCCTATTTTCTTGGCATAATGAAATTGTAGTTCTAGTAACTCTTTTACATGGCCATTGGGCTAAGATAAATTTAAATTTAGACTCAAGCTTCTACAACTCTTGCTCTACCTTGACCATCATTGCCCTTCTATAAAGGTTTTTACTTCTTATCAGATCACGCACATCAAGTATGTCATGTCTCAATTTGGTATCACATGCAAAAAGAAGAAGTAATCAATTTTTTCTTATAATGTTTATACCTGAAGTGGAGGCCACAATGCTCTCCTTCTTCTTCTTTAGTTCCTCTAACCAGAGTGGGCAATTTCTTTTCCAATGTCCAGGCTGTTGAAAATGGTGACATCTGAATCTTGTCTTTACACCTTTATTTGCTTTGAGATCTGAAGACTTGGGTTTCTGGCTAGCTTTAGAACTCTTCTGTGATAACTTGGTTTCTCTCTCTTTCAGTTTATGTACTTCTTGACTGTTTTGAATGCTAATTGTACTCAATAACCACTGTCACCATTAATTTGATTACTTTGAGTCACTTACTCTGAATTGATAAGTTAGCCTTAATTTAGTGGCACTTATTACTTATTTTAACTCTAACTTGGGTTTGGACTCACTATCACACTTATTATGCATCATCAACCTTTAAATCCTTTCAAGTAACTATACTTGCTGTGATATGTATGTTTTTTTTGTAGAGAATTCAATAATAAATCTAATGGTCCTAGAATCACCTTAATCGAACATTCATAGACCAATTTATGGGACTTTCAAGTTTTCCTCATGGACTTTCAAGTTTTCCTCATTCTCTCTTGATTTAATTTGATTTAAATCCGAGTTTACACCCTTGTTGGGCCGAATCGTGGGTGTGTGCGGCCCACTCGTCTCCTAGTCCTCTCCTTGGCAATCCAAAGCTTTGCCCCTCATCCAATCAGGAAGATTCAACCCATGGACCATGATTTATAGCCTTTGGATCCCAATACCCATGGAGCACACCACCATACAATGGTTATGGACTCATCTTGTAGCTCCGTACTACTCCTCAATGCAAAGGTTGTCGATACTCACCTACTCCTGATTTTGGGCGCCACCTTCTCGCGCCTCCCCCCCAAATTGCCGATTTTGTTTCCTATAAATAACCTCCCTTAACTCTTTTTCCCCTCTTTTGATAAACCCTAGATCCCATTTGATCATCCTCAATGTTCTGGCCTAGCGGCGGCTTCCACCTTGCCCAGGTTGGGCGTTGCTGCTCTAAGCGCCCATCGGCCAATCGAGGACCAGATTCATCCTCGCAGTGGTATGGCGCATCAAGGAGGCACACAACGTGGCTTAGAGAAGGGTCGGAGGATCATAGTCATTTTCCTATGACGGTCTGTCGAGGAGCAGCTTCATATAACATTGGTCTGATCAAGTGCGGTGGGCGGTGGTTCTGACAGTCCATGGAACGCTAGCTACCGCTGAAAGGGTGGTCCACAGCAATTTCCAGTGATTGTGAGCGATGGTAGGTAGTCGTGAGCCCTTAGCAATTTCCCCATGGTGATGAGCAGTGACTGATGGTTGGGTCTACGCCATAGCTCACCTATGTGACCCACTCGTGGCCCAATCAGGATAAATCACCCCAAAAATCCCTCTTTTCTGCCCTAATCTTCAAATCCTCTTATCTCCTTGTTCCCTTATCCAAATGGTATGATATTATATACCATTTTAATCGAAAAAATGTCACCTATCTAATGGAACCAATACCAATTTCTAATTTCATATTTTTTGTCTCTGAATTGGTGAAATTGTTTTCTTTGTGATCTTATGCTTCTTAATCAACCCTAAACATGCACCACTTGTACTTTTAATGATCACGGACCTTGAATTCATAGATATCGGTAAATTCTTTCTCCCTCCTACTATAATTGATACCTTGGAACGTTTATATTCTCCATAATGCCATCTTAATCTCTTATGACCTAAATATGGTCAATTTAGGTGTTTTTATGTACAACTTGCTCATATAGGTAACTTTGGGCTAAGCTATCTTTATGGAATGTTTGTACTTCAAAATCCATAACTTAACCTAATATTGTAGTCTAATGGACTTGTGTCTCATGCTAATACTCTAAGTTTACCATGTATGATCTCAAGTACACACTTTTGTGCTCTAACATGTACCTTATGAATGAGCTTTCCATGATGTAATGTAGGATGATAACCAAACTATTTTATATGATCCTCTATCTTGAAATCAGTAAACTTTGTGGTTTGATACCTTGAGTAGACAAAGAGTATGCCATTCTCCTAATCTTGACTCATTAGACAACCTTGTGAACTAAGGTTCCCTTTTGACTACATGTAACACATAGTGTCATTTAAATGCATATCTTGTGTGTTTGGAAGCCAACCTTGATAAGAACATGCTCTGATGTTTCACATGTACTTCGAGACTTCAATCAAGAAAATTAAAATGTTGTTTGCTCTAAAATTCTAACTTGACCTACTTAGTGCTTCTATGGCTTGGAAATGTACACTATTACATTGAATGGATCTAATGTGACTAATTATGATCTTGTTTGTATAAGCATGAATGGAAATCCAAATATCATGTTTCGTCTACATCTAAATCAGATCTAATATCTATCTTGTAGTACTCATAATGTGGATGGTTCACCTAGACCTAAGGTTTAGTGTTAATGCTTATACCATGTTCGAATCGATGTATGTATGTTTGACAAGATGGGACACCACTGGAACTATTTTGATACCTAGGTTTAGGAGAACATCCACATGACATGTTTCATGTATACATTATCAAACCCTTTGGATCTAAGACCCCATGCTATATCTTTTCCTTGCGAGGTACCCTTGGTTTGGACAATCTCTAGAATCTTACTCATGAATCATAACTCCTAAGGTATGCGTACTCTCTTAATCCTACTATGGTATTGGCTTGTTTGTATGTATGCTTGTATGAATGCTTGGCTAGTTATTTACTTGTTTGAGATACTTGTTCCCTATGACTAGTATGTTCATTTTTCTTAATATACATTGAACAAACTACAAACATAATTGAACTTGTCCATTATACAAACCTAGTGTACCTTCCTGAATTCTTGGGGTAAGGGCACAAGGTTGGGCAACTTACTTGAGATGTCAAGATAAGGCAGACCATGTCGATAAAAGGGTTGGCTAATCTTGAGCACCCTTACATACCCTTCTAGTGGGAAGTTGGTCAATGGCCATATTATGTTGTTGATTATAATGGAAATACACTTAAAACACACTTTTATGTAAAAGAATGCCTCTAAGTGTTTCCAGTCTTGTTTCAACTTATTTCCTATATGTTGTTTCTATCCAAGAAATGTTTATTGTATGCTTAAATTGTTTCCTTGCCTTTTCATAGCATACTTAATGCTTTAGCATTAATATATTTTGTATAATGAATTTGTAGTTTCTAAGTGAAGATACACTGCACTCAAGACTCGAAACTCTGAAATGCAATACAAATGGGTATACTTGAATCTAGAAATGGGTACATATCTCATATCCCCCATTGGTAGCTTGTTATATCTTGTTGTTGCTGCTTTTACATATATATTGCCTGTGTGAAATATTTGAGCCATTCTACGGATAGATGCCCCAGTCCACTCGCCTTTGGCTGTGTAGCCATTAGGGGTGTGGACTTGGGGTAACAAAACTTTTTGTGACACTTTCTTAGTTTTGCCTTTTCCATTAGACTTCCCCTTTGTCTTGATGATCATCATCACAAACTTGGGTTTGTCTTTCTTCATCTATCCCTCAACTATTCTCAACATACCCAACAACTCTATCAACATTTTGTCAAAGTCGTTCATGTTGTAGTTCATGACTCACTGATTGTAAGATTCTGGCAGAGACTACATAATCACATTAGTGTCCAACTTTTGACCGAAGGGGAATCTCAGTCTAGCTAGGTTCTCCACATACCCAATAAGCTTGAGCACACAAGGACCAACTAGATCTCCTTCTTCCAAATTACATTTGAATAATGCCTTGGAGATATCATATCTCTCTTGTCTTTCCTGGTCTTGGAACATGTTCTTGAGAAGTGTAACCATCTCATCACATCCATGATCTCATGATTCCTCTACAACTCATAGTTCATGGAGCATAGCATGAGACACTTGATATCCACAACATCTTCAGTATGCCTCTTGTAAGCATCCTTGTCAGCCTGAGGTACATTTTGAGGTGGTTCTTCTGGTTATGGTGTCTCCAGGACGTAGAGCTTGGACTCCCATGTGAGGACAATTCTCATCATCCTGAACTAGTATTGGAAGTTCTTTCCATTAAGTTTGTCCTTCTCAAGGACCGATCGCAGAGAAAAGTGATTATTGTTTGTTGCCATTTGATTCTAAAAAAGAATTTGCAATTTTGTCTAAAACTCATTTTTGTTTTGATTTGATTCTTATTTGGGCAATAATAATTAGGTCTTTAATTAATTATCGAGATGAAGAGAGACATTATATCCCCCTATCCCATGCCCGTTCCAGAGGCCAAACATCCATAAGGGGGGTAAACTAAGGTGACGGTTGAGATTCAAACCTGGGTTCCTTCATGAGGAGACATCATGATTGACCACTTGAGCCACTCCTTGTCGACGTCTTTAAGTAATTATCATTCTCATTATTAATTTTTTCAAATAAATAACCCTCAAGTATCAATTTGGAAAATTGCAACGAACAATTTTCTAATGAGAAAGATCTAAGAAAATCCAACTGTGGCCCGACCAACGCTGCAGAACACAATCAATTATCAAAGTAGGAAACTTTTTCCAATTGCATCATATGAAATTCTTCATAGAAGATATGAACAACTCTTTGCCATAACCATTTGCATGCTTCTAGGCTTAGATACTCTAAGAATCACCAGTTAAGACTGACTCAATAGACAACACGATAATAATGCACCCACGGAGGCGAAACCTACATTACTACCATCACACTTCCACGAGGTAGATAATGCATCATGCAAAGGCGTAACTTGCTCTTGGTCGAACAAGCCTTTCATGTGGGTTTCTATTCAAAAGCATCTTACACTTTATATGGTTTGAATAAGGGATTTATATATGTCATATATAGATATATATATGTATATATATACAGATATATATATATATATATATATACATACATATATATATATTGTATTCAATCACTAAATATATAGAATGTATCATACACATGCAATATCCTAGAACATAAACATGCAATATAAAACATAAAGTGATGGTTATTGCCATGTCTACTATAATTTCTTGGAGACAAAAAGAATTACTACCACCTAGGTCAATCATCACATCACATGTATGAACCTGTTGTTGGTGTTGATATGTGCTTGCCAATTTGGGTAGATCGGTTCAACCCTTGAATCGATCATTTTGCCTATTGTCCAGTCAGTTGGTCCTCCTATCTGACATATGCTTGGATTCCTTCCAAATGGTTAGTTGGGCCTTCTGGGACACTCATCTGGCCTCCTCTCTAACTGATGTTTGGACTCCTTCCAAACTGTTAGTTGAGCCCACCAGGCAGTCGTCTGGTTCCTTCATTCTGTCATCCATGGTCCTCTAGATGGTCGGCTCGTCTCACAAACTGGTCATCTTACCCAGCGATGATCATCTTCTTCATAGTTGCAAGAAATAAAACTATCATATTGCTACTTTATTACATTGTAAAGAGAAAGCTCAAGTTACATTAGAGGGGAGAAAAGGCAGGAAAGAATTAACTTTACATTAGGAAGAGAGAGGTAGAGGCTCGGTACATAGATTGATGTAAACAAGAACCAAATAATCCAACCACACAGACATTGGGCATTGACCTTAACCACACTACACATCCACCATAAAACTGCTTTTAGGGTGATGTGTGTAAATTGCATATATATATATATATATACATATATATACATATATATATATATATATTAGTTTGAGATTATGTGGTCTTTGACCGAATACGCATATGAGACCATTTAAATATTTGCATGTATATAATAAATAAATGATAAAACCAAAAACATACCATATTGATTATCCTAAAGCATAGTAAATTGATGTGGCTCTCATACCATTGTTGAAAAATATGGGCACAGAGTATAGGAGCGGAAATAAAAAATTTATCTATCCTTATTCCCATAACAGCAACATCGTGTCAACTACAATGAAATAGGAAGGATGGTTTAATGAGTTATAGCTGGTCCTAGAGAAAATCCAATGACAACAACTCACTTCAATGCAACTATCTACTAGTTTCTCTTAGATGGTGGTTGTGCAACTCCTGGTCTTCACAACGAACAACGAATAGAACAACTCCTGCAATGACTTCTGTGGTCTTGCCATAGACTACAGGCTGACTTTGCTCTCCTAGAAGTAGTTAAAGGAGGCATGCCTCTAGAGTAGTCCATATGGACCAAATAGAACTCTTGTCATTCAACTAAAATAGACACTAAGGAGTTGTCCCCCCCATTGGCGTACTAGTCACCAACTTGCTCTCTCACAACAATGATCCTTAGTTGTTCTCTCCCTTTGCTATCTCTCCCTTTGCTATCCCTCCCTAATCAGGTACAACATGCTTGGGATCTCTTGGTTACCACAACTAGAGAGGACAACAATTGTCAAAGCAATTGATTCTCAGTTGTTTTCTAATTGTTATGCATTGGGAAGCCCCCAATACTGCTCCATTTATAGGTGGGGTGAGGATCAGGGTTCCCAGTCTATTCGGGATCTGTGTGGGAGTAGAAAGGATAGGAAGATCTTGAATATTTGCAACCTATAAACCACGAGATGGTCATATGGTCAAATGAGATGGTCGTCTCACACTGCCAAATGGTCGTTTGGCAGTTTCCAATCGCATATGAAATTGGCAACTTGTTCCCTATTAATGTTAGACATCAATTCCTTACACCTCAAGTATTGTGCAATCGAATCAATTCGGGAAAGTATCTAGAGCCTTCCTCTGGCCTAACTGAGCAGTAACTCACATGCAAGATGGTTGTCTCACTCACCCAGATGGCCATCTGGTGAGTCAAGATGAATCGATCAGTTTAACAAATTAAACTGGTTGGTTCACACCTTAGTTTGGTAGAAATTAGCCAATTCGATTTTTGATTAGACTGATGACCCAAACAGTTGTCTCAACACTCGAGATGCTCATTTGGCATTCCATACAGCTGTCTCACCCTGTGAGATGGTCATTTGGCAGTGCAGTCAACCAATCTATTGCATGATTTGAATACCTAAACACTTTAGTAATCAATCCAATCACCATTCAAGATCAAAATCCTCTTCTAGATGAGTTCCTTTGTGTGTGACCCTATTGGTCCCATATCACATTGGCAGTGAGTGTCCATAACTACATTGGCAGTGGTATTGAATGATACTTGTATGTACCTCTTGATAATCTTGGGTATGCATTTGTTTGAGATACTGTTCCCTACAAATTAGTCTTCTGATTTTCCTATATTTTATTTGAGACAAACATGAAAACATAGTGATATTGCCCATTATGACTGTTTGAATTATGATGATGATAATGTTGATAATGTTGATATTGAGTCCAAGCGACCTCCTCATTTGGAGGGTGGATCTTGTACATGTTGGTTGAACTCCTACCTCACATGGAGAATAGGAGCCTAGTGACCTCCCCCATCTCATTTGGGCGATGGAACCACATAAAATATATATGCATGCTTATCGACATCAACATAATGGGAAACATGTAATGAAATTGAATTTTTCAAAATAAACTCGATGTTTTGAAAATCACTTATTGACCAAACTTTCAACATAAGTCTTGCCAAGTACTATATTTTTCTATAAATATCTTCAATTATTCAATATCTATTCTTTTCAAAGCATACCGATGTATTTACATTGATTGTGTCTTGATTTACCTGATTTTAGGCAAACCAGATGGATCATTATGAAGAATTGACTAGATTGCTTCCGCACTTGACAAACAATATATATATACACACACGCATATATATATATATATATATATATATATATATATATATATATATATATTTGGTTGGTTAATCTTTAAATCTCTTATTTTTTGAGTTATTATTTCTGATTTTATATGCCAGTGTGTGAGATCCTTTTACTCCACTTAGAGACAAGTGCTTCAATCCTTTTACCAATGTCTAGGCAGTGGGATGGGGATTGAGGTAAGAATGGTTCTGTGATAGTTGGTATCAGAGCCCACACGCTCTCATATGCATTAAGTAAATGACATCTTGGGTCCCTTGAACCCATGAACCCCTAAAGTCCATAATGGTGAAAACTGAGGCGTCTAGAAAGAGCATAAAGGGGGTATTGACATAATCACCTCCTATCTATCTTCATGGTGGCTGAGGTTTCCCCTGCTCCACCTAGCCTTAGTGGATCGAAAATGGACTGAAGGAATTTCCTATAACCCTAGAGAGTCTTCTAGCATCTTATATCTTCTTTAATATCTACCCTAAGCCACCCCAGTAGATGTGTTGTTAGCCTCATCATCTGCTCATGTGGTCTTTCTCTCATGACTATTAACCACACGATTTATCAATTATGTGTAACCAATTTTGATCAATGAAATCAATCTTGAAATCTGGTAATCATATAAAACCCCTCATATGATGTAAACTCAAATTCACCAAAACTAGATTACATGCTTTCTATTTTTGAGGTAAATGATAATAATCTTGATATGGTGAAATAAGGAGGATTTATACCTTATACCTCATGGTTGATGAGGTCCCTATTTTATAAAGTTCATGCTTCCCTATTGTTGACTAAACCTCAAACATAGTAAAGCAAACTTGTACCCTATTTGATACACATCATGATCATGTCGTCAAATAATTAAGCTATAGGACTCTCAAAAACATGATGTTAAACTTTGATACAAAAGGCACCTTCCCCATTGACTATTGATGCCATTTTGCAATCTCGATTTTGATATGATGGGGATGGACCTAAATCATTCACTAATTTCCAAATTATATAATTACCTTAATCATGGAAAGAAAGGAATGCAAATATCATATTGATTTTGTAAAATCTTATTTCCCTATTATAATCTTGAATTTTGAAATTATGACCTTCGGGGATATGATTTGATCATTAATATTGTGTATTTAGATATGCTTGATGGCTCATGACTAACTTATATTAATGTACTAGATTAGCTTGTTAGTTGATCCATGACTCCCCTAATCCTAGTCACATCCCTATTTATGACTACATCAAAATTATCATCTTGTTGATTATTTAGTGTTTGGAAAGGTAACCCCTTCCATCCGATTTCAATTTCTTGAGTTGAGTATCAAATAGGTCAGCTCTATGACAATGCTAATACTTGATCTTGAAATCAGATTTTAAATACAATATTGACTATACTTTGTGGCTAAATTCTTAGAAATACCTAAGTCTAGATCTTGTAAACTCTGATGACAAGGATAGATTTGCAAAATCAGATTTTGGGCTGGTTAATTTTAAATTTCTTGTTTTATGAGTTATTATTTCTTATTGCATATGCCAATGAGTGAGATCCTTTTTGTCCCCTCAGAGATGGGAGGTTCAGTCCTTTTACCACTATCTAGATAGTGGGATTAGGATTGGGGTAAGAATGGTTCCGTGACAGGTTCCTAGTCGCACATCAGTGCTACCCAAGTGAATGGAAAGTTGGAGCTTCAACCTAGAATCTCTGTAAGGTGTTGTAGTGATTGTATAATTACTTTGTCTCTGATATCCACAGTCAACTCAAGGCATATACTTGTCATCCTCTCAACGTTCATCTCATGTTCCTTGAACCAAGATCAGACTGTCTGAGATAATGTGACCTCAATATCTTATATTTATTCACATGTTCATGGGCATGCATTCCTCAGTCTCGCTTATCAAGTGGCAAGGATATCATATTCTAATAGGAGGGAAAAATCCTATATCTATCACTCACAATCTATCCCCATGTGTCAAAGTCACCCAATCATCACCATTATAACAACCCATTTTCAATATTGCGTTTGATGATGTCAACGCATACCAAACGACATGTGATGAGTGCAGTGATTTTAGGTCTAAGAATCACAATCACCACCTTCACTATGAAAGATGACTATGACTTACCATATGATGGTTTCCATGTGTCACTCTCAAGGTGGGTCTATTCGATACATTGTTCCCAAACATGTATCTGTGTGCTTGGTTTGATATTGCCATATCATGACTAATGAGACTCAGTGATCAACCAACTCACACTCTAGTCTCATGTGTTACTGGGGTCTATCTACCTTCCACACTAACAACCAACTAGGGACATAACAAAAATGTACATACTCTTAGCATTCATACTAGTAAGTGCACATGCTATGCACGTGTCATTCATTTCTTCTCTTTTTACACATGTAACATTCATTATTCATTTTCTACAATTATTAGAATTATGATCAAATTGAACAAAGTTCTTGATGTTAACATCGTAACATGATCGATGTGTAGGGATATGATTTCTCAATTTATATCTTACTATAAGAGACTTACCAGATTTCTTATATGAATATCTATAAGAAGATAATTGTTCTTTGAGAAATAACATAGTTGATGATAGTTTTCCTAGTTTATCATTTACAAGTATCAGTCAAATTGGTATTAACAATACATAATATATTACAAGATGATAATGTTCTTTTGTCTTCTTATTGAATATGAATTGTTAGAAATCTATTTCCTTTATCTTTAGCACATCATGATATCTATGTATATCCACTTTTGCAATTTGACTCACATTTTTTATTGTACCATGTATAGGTATGTAGACCCAATTTAAATATTTAGGTCTTGTATTATAGTAACTGATTTTTTATCAAAAAATGTATAGAAACATATTTATGTGTAATATTCTATTTCCATAATAGATAAGAATTCTAATACCAAAAAAAATAATATTTTCTGTAGTTTTTCTAGTACAACAAATACGCAAACACAAACATGAGATAAGAATTGCATTAGAAAATAAAACTTCTAGGGATCTATAATCCCACATCATCAAGTATAAAGTTATATTGATCACATTTCTAAGTTTCTTGTACAAGGTGCATCATGTAATGTATGCAAGTGGACTACATATGAGTGATTCCTTATATTATAGCATGTGTAAATCTCAGTACACTACCTTTAATGTAAATAAAACTACATAGGGAAATAATTTATAATATAACTAACAACTTGTATCATGATTTTTTGTTTAGACATATTTAGGATTGAGAGTAAATTTTTAGACAAAATTCAAAAAGGCTTAATGTGACAAGTTCTCAAGTTGAACAGAGTTGAAAAGTGTCCATGTTATACAAAATTCAACTCTCAATATTTGACAAATAGTAGAATATTAGATGTTGTTCTTAGAGTTCATCGACTCATATGGAACATACTAATAAGAAACTTTGGTGTATATAGTATCATAAATATTTTAGGGTGAGAAATCATGAAAATTGTTAATTTAGACATATATATATAAAACATAGTAGTATATATGAATATTTATCCATTAATTTCTCAACTAATGACTTAAACTAAAAGGTTGTTTGACTAAATTCCATATCAAAGTTGTAAACAATGAGTTTTATTGTGAGCTATGTTTTTAGGAGGGCATGTGTAGACTCACATTTATTACATATATTATTTAATGAATTTTATTTTAACAACTTGTTTCTATAAAAATTAAAATGACCAATGATAAAATGCACTTTATGATAATTGATTCACAAATAGCTCTATATAACACACTACTATAATATTGGAGCACAACATTACAACAAAGTTATATTGTAATGTATTTGTGTTTTTTAGGAATAAACCCATGATAAACACATTATAAAAATTCCAAAATAAAACACACTTTTGTATAGAGCCTTTGGACGTGAATAAAATAATTATAGGTGGCATTAGTATATTTATCATGTATTTTTTAGGATATTATCCTGGATATATTTTGAAAAGCCAATTATGCAACTTACATTTTTCATCATGATAATGGAATAAAACACATATTCAAACTTTGGATGACATGTGAATCATTTATATTCAATTATCAAGTTTGAAAAAAGGCTTCTTATGTAGAATATTGCCAGACAATTCATTAATAGATTTATAACCATACGAAAACATATTTATTTAATCTATCTACTTTTTGTCATCACCTTACTAATTTAAATTATAGAAAATATTTCATTAAAAAAATATTTCAAATATATTATCCAAATATAATATATAGCATTCATGTAGTTTTATATTAATGTTCTTCCTTAAAATTTGTTTAAAACTACCAGGTTATTTCATTAGTTTTAGAAAATCAATATTGGTATGAAGATTATGTGTTCACTACAAAAAAGAAGCCTTTTAGTGGAGGCAAATTGTGAAGGTCCAAGTTCCTTCAAAAAAAATTCCTATTAGTGAAGGATTGTCCCACACATATAAACAATTAGCCTTCAACCGAAATTTCTATATAAAAATTATTTTGTGAAGGATTAAAATCCCCCACGGATAGAATTTTTCCTTCTGGACATTTCCCACCTTTTTCCCCGCCCCATTGATTCATTATTATGCGATAATCAGTCAACCAGTAACTTCTCTCTCTCCTCGCTCTCTTTCATTGTGCCTAATAGAAGGGACGAGTAATGAGTGGCCGCCGGTGGTGTTGAACGAACGAGCAGTGTGGGGGCATGCAACCGCAGGCACAAGGAAGCAGAACCTGCTACCGCAAGACGCAACGGCCAACTGATCCTCTGTTTGCCATCATTCCATATCTCTCTTCCACAGATCGCCCTCCCTAGTGTGCCCAATCGACCGCCCTCCAGTGGGTCATCCTCCAATCCGCTAGTTGGGTGCCCTCCTGCCAAGCAGCCTCCAGTCGATCTTCCTCCAAATGTTCGTTTTCCCAAAAAAGACTCCTCGGTTGTGAGTGAAGGCATGGTGTTTCCGGTAGATTGGACTCCACATATTGCTGCGTCCATCATCGTTTTCTTTCGGACTGTAAGAGGTATGCTATTTCTCTCTGATTTTCTCTTTTATTACAGTTTATAGATATCCTCATTGAGACATGATCATGTTGATTAATGTCACTACTCCATTGTATGTTTCAAATCCTATTGTAATTAACAACCTTCTATCTCATCTGAAGTTAAATGTCTCTCATGCCTTCTGAAATTGTGCTCCATGATTAGCAGGTGTTACCCTCCGTGCTACCCTGTCCGTCAGGCCCTTTCCTCGCCTTGCTTCTTGTACTATACGGATGGCTTGGTGCAGCTGTTGAGGTTGCAGGTCTTACCCTTTTTTCTTTTGCTTTTCTTCCTGCGTTTATCAGTACTGTGTTGGTCTCATTGTTGTCTTTGTTGGCGTTTCCTTCTTCTGCCATTTCTATTTCAGGAATAATAGGTTCTTCAGTTTCTTTGCCTCTGCCTTGGATTACCTCATCACCTTCCGGTATAACCACAGTGTGATTGTTGGCATTGCTACTTTCCCCAGTAGTATTATGGCCTCCTTTAGCTGCGGTTGCTTCTGCTGTTTCCCCATTAGCTGTAGTCTTGTTTCCTGAGCTATCCTTGATTTCAGTATTATTGTTGTTGCTTATTTTCTATTTTTTCCTCCAGACTTTAGGACCCCTGGTATCTTCCCGGTAGTTCTGTGTCATAGCCACTTGAGTCTCATTAGCTTCTATTTCTTTCACCTCTTCTTCGTCATCCAGAACTTGATATTTGTTTGTAAGTCCTTTCCCTGTCTGTTGTTGCTTCTTGCTTTCTTTATTGCGTGGGGGTCTATGTGTGAGGATTTTCCTCCCGTAGTAGACCTCCCATTTTTCCTCGCCTTCAACCCATCACACCCCAGCCTTGCCAGGGTTGTCAGGTGGTTTAGTGCATCCCGGATCACCTTCCCCCTTATTGAGATCTTTGCACTCCTTAGCTGCGTGTCCCAGCTTCCCACATTCTAGGCATAGATTGGGAAGTGACTCATACTTAATCTTGTATTCTCTTCCGTTTATGATGATAGCAGGGTGAATAGGTTGCTTGGTGTTGATTTCCACAGCAAGTCTGGCAAACTTGTTTCTTGTGCGGTTAGTAGAGTGATCGTCTACCCTTATGAGTTTCCCCACAGCTTGACCGATACGTGTGAAAATTGCTTTGTGATAATAGTGCAGCGGCAGGCCTACCACTCGGATCTAGGTGACAAAGTGTTCTGGAATGTCGTCGGTTGGTTCGAAATAGCCGTCCCATGGCCAGACCATGAGACATCCTCCAAACAGGGACCAAGGACCTTTTGTTAGAGCAGTCATGTGGTCGCCCTTGTTCGAGAATTGTACAACGTAGAATTGGTTGAGATATCTTCAGTACTACACTACTAGCGTTTTTCTTCCTTTCTCAGAACAAACTTTAGAGTTTGTATCAGCAACTAAGTAATCATCAATTCTATAGTAGCAGGTAGCTTTTCCAATGAACATTGACATTATTGAGGATTATGATATTCCTCTTGTTTCCCCTATACTGCAGCTCTGTCCTATGCAGATGTATGCCCAATATACTCCTAGTGTATGCATCAAATTACTCCCACGAGTTTGAAGTGAGCCACGGATTTGGCTGGAACTATGAAACTGACCCAAAACATGACTGGAGCACTGTGATTGCTAACAAGAATGTCAAGCTACAAAGGTTGACTGGAATGTAGAAGAATAATTTGAAAATTTCTGATGTTCATCTCATTGAAGGACGTGGAAGGGTCTGATGCTTTATCAATTTTCGTTCAACTCTCTAACTACTCCCTTTCTTCTTCGATTAGAGCTATCATTGAGTTGTTACTGCTGATCTTTCTAATATTTTGATCATGTGCTCTCGAAGATAGATGATCCTAGTACTGCTTGGAAACAATATATATAATTTAATTATTTAACCTCATGTTTTTTATAGATTGTAGATCCACACAATGTTGATGTGAACGGGAAGCTCTACACGGCAAGACATATATCAATCTCAGTTGATGGCAGGCCTAGTATTCTAGATATACCTGGAATAGAATACACCATTGATTATGATGCTACTTTAGACCTTCTATCCAAACCTGAAAAAGTTGCCATCATTGGAAGTCGCTATATTGCACTAGAATTTGTTGGCATATTCAATGGCCTGAAAAGTGCAATTCATGTATTTACTCGCCAAAAGAAAGTGCTAAGAGGGTTTGATGAGGAAGTTATATGAAATAACAGAATCAAAGAGTAGCTTTGTGTCATCAACCACCAAACACTACTTACATGAGTTCCACTTCCTGCATATCAGAGATTTTGTTTTGGAACAGATGTCTGTTAGGGGTATTGAGTTCCACACTGAAGAAACACCTCAGGCCATCTCTAAAACAGCTGATGGCTTACTCTCACTAAGACAAACAAAGGAACTATTAACGACTTTTCTCACATCATGTTTGCCACACGAAGAAGGCCTAACACAAAGGTGAGGAACATAATGTGGCTTCCTATTTTATCACAGAAGCACTCATCCCTGCGATGGGGGGTGTTATTCTATCTATCCTGATGTTTGGTATTCAATACTTAATACATAAATATCTATTAAGTAATTACAATAAATTTATTTTGGTATTTTCTCTGAGTGTTTTACTATCCAAGTCATGTTTAGCCTTGCAATAAAGCTACTGGAGTACATATCCAGAAGTGGTAGAAGTGAATTAAGTTGATAGCACATGTTTGAGAGATTACAGAGTTTGGATGATGTAGCAATTGAGGCATATGAGGCTTGCAGACAGCTTATAATCGGGTAATGACCTATATTTTTGGTATTTTCCATTTTTGTAATCTACTATTTTACTCTTCTAAATACCACCACTCGTCTCTGTCCATTTTATTCCCACTAAATGTTGGGCTCTTCATTTCCGTAATCTGTGTTCTCACATGCTTCTGTTAATCCTATTCCCTCGGAAAGCAGGAGTCTTCACTTCTATCATTTGGTACTGGAAAATTACTAGATATCGTTGTTCCATTAGCATCATGTTATTAATATTATTTCCATCATTTGGTACTAGAAAATAAGTAGATATCGTTGTTCCATTAGCATCATGTTATTAATATTATTTCCATCATTTGTTCGTATTCCTATATAAATCCCATTAGAACGCCTGTTCTCTTGATGCAAGTTGCAGTCGCAGCCGATCCCTAGGTTACTCGTCTACGTGAGGGAGAAGTTGCAGGAACTACTATCATCTACTCCTATTGTTGAATATACAGGGACTAACAGAGATGATGTTCTTCTGTAATATACAGGGATTAACAGAGATGATATGCTTCTATAATCTATTGCTCCATGCCTTCATTGCTGATGTTGTGTTCCGTCTATCATCTCCGATCAACAAGGTGACGTCCAAGCTTATCCATGCAAGCTGTCGCAAAATCTAGACTGTCAATCTAATATTATACTCTACTAAACACCACCGATGGAAAACTCAACTTCAATTCCGTGTAAGAGTGGGGCTTTTTAGTACTCTATTCGATCATTTCTATAAAGCAGATGAAGAGTTCGGCTTTTTGAGGGATCTCATCAAGAATTTGCCTTCTGCGCTCTCATCTTCTTCCCTATTTGGAAGTGGTTAAAGAAGAGAGGTATTATTAGTGAGAAGGAATCCTGCCCTGAATTGAAGCACCTCCAAAAATCAAACATCATAATTAGAAGCACCAGAAACCTTCAAGAAACTAACCCGGTATGTAAATACTGTATCGACATCCTCGCACTTACATGTTCAATATCTCCCGTCGCCCGATTCCTTACAGGGTACAGTAAGGTACCCTTGGAGGAATGTTGACCGCAGAAGGACTATTGCTGCAATATCATCTGTCTTCCCCTCTAGCTACCTCTTGTGTCAACATATAGTAAATTAGTAATGTTATTTCAGGCAATCCAGATACCCTGCTCCATAAACACATTGTTCTATTTTTAAATTTTTCTATTTCTAGCATCTTGTCATGGCAGTCAGATTCGGTCATCTATCTCAACTCGTATTTACTTCATTATGGTGTCTGTTCAGAGGCTTTCCAATACCTGATCCCTCACAATGGCATAGATATCTTATATATCACAAACCAAGTGCCCACCTCCCCTTCTCGTGTATTTTATGTGCAGGCAAAGTGAACGGTGCAACATGTGTTTGTATGCTTTCAACCTGGAGGGAAAGGTTGACCCATCAGCTCTTGTGTACTTGGTGCCGAATCTGCACTATATTATTTATGATGCATGGGGAAGGAAGAACTGCAATAGCTCATATATATGATGTTGCATACTAGAGAAAACAATCAGTGGATATTTTTATACGTGTTTCAAGGCGTCAAAATCAGCAGGGGATTTTTTTACCAGAAGATGGAGGGTGCTGCCCTTGAAACGTTGATATTTTTGTGACCCTTGTGGACATGAGGAATGGCATGCAATGCGGAGTGGAGAAATGACATGCAGCAGATTCCAATTTAATTTAGGAACACTAAAAGAGCGAATCATATCTCACGACTCTTACATCTTGGGTGCGCTCAACAAGTTGTGATCTAAAGAGCAATCATCTGCTCTCTGCAGTAGTTACGACGAAGTTGTAATTCATGCTATGATTCCCAGATGAAAGTCCCTTTGTCAGTTAAACTATGGGTGGCTTCAAACTGTGGCAAATACTATACGAACAGATCAGCTCCTGAATTCAATGTAGATGGTGGCTTCTAATCTCATCAAGTTGCATATTAATAGTACCTTCAGAGATCAGCACTAGCTTGGTGTTTCCATGGATGTTCATATATATATGCGTAGGAGTCATTTTTCCTGGTTGTGTGCTATGATGCTGCACTTGATTCCAAGATAACTTGATGACTACTTAGTTTGTGCCCAGAATTATGATCAAGGTGTCTCCCCAAATTGGTGCAGCAACAGAAGGTAGGGCATCGGTTTGGCCTAACTTTTTTAACTACTGAAGTTGGATAATTAATTTTCTATCCACAATAAGCAATTACAAAGTGAGATATATATGATTGTCTAAATATGTGGCTTATAAACTTTATCTTTTTCATCATTGGGTGTCGTTCTTGTAATAGAGCATAATTATGACAACAGAAGGATAAAAAGATCAAGGCATATGTTTATAGAATGTGAGTTTCCATTTATTCATTATACTTACAACATTGAAATTCTAAGAAAATAATCTTTAATGTGAATTATTAACATATATATGTATTCATGTCACGTGCAAAGCACGTGCAATTACTAGTATCATCTAAACATCAATTTTGTGGTAGTCAAATTATCATGTGTGACTACTCACTGCCCAAAATGAGGTTTACCTTATTGTCTCTAATGTCTTATTTTTTAATAATTGGAAGTTGATTGTGGCTTTTTCCTTGTTACAGTAAAGGTGATAATGACTTTGATATTGATTTTGTCAAAGGAATTGATCCCCTCAATGAGGTATGTATTTGAGATTTAGTGGCTATTGCGTTTAGAAGTTATTGTATCCGTTTACCCACTGGAAAAGATCCCCTGTATTTTTATCTTATTCAGACCGCATGTAGTTTATCAATATCAAGTAATGTGAAATACCTTTTCATGTGAATTTCAAGACCCATGCTACATTCTGGGAAAAAGAAAGAGAAAGATATGTTCAGCGATGCATGACATTCAAATGGCGAGAAGAAGGTATATTCAAGTTCACATGTGGTGATCTTCATAGTGTCTTTGCAAAATTGGAGAGATATTTAGGTAGGCTATCTAAATATATTTTATCTTTGAATCATTTGTTGCTTTATGTTAATAAAGATGTGCATATGAATGATAAATCTATTTTTTCATTGAATTGCAATCTATAGTGCAGAGAAGTTGGCTCCAATGCATTCTTTGATTGCTATTACTGGAATCATTACCTAAGAAAATTGTTGGATATGACAACGATTACCTTCTCATTGAAGATTATTGGAGGAAATTTGTGAAGAATCACCAAGCCTCATCTCAACATTCTCAAAGATGGTCATTGGCTAAATGAGTGATAAATGATGAAATATATATATTTATTTATATTGAAATTTGTATCGATTAATGGGAAAAGGTCCATGTCCTCCCCTATGTGATGAACAATTTTTTTATGTGAAATAAAAAGGAATGTTTCAAAAGAGTGACTTGTTGTGGTTGTTGTGTCTTATTAACTCAATCAATTTATTAAAATATCATTTGTGCCTAATAGAAGACACCAATGTATTGTTTCATTTAATACAAGATTTTTTAAGGTTAAAACCTCATTGACAAACAAAAAAATGTACATCACGATTGTAATTCATGGGGAAGTAAGAATATTTGTGAAGGCCCCAGAACCTCATTGAAAGTTGTGAAATTAGCCTTCACAAATGTATTTGGGAGGCTTGGGAAGTCTATTTGTGAAGGTCAAATAGTCCTTCAAAAAAGTAATTGTGAAGGCCACAGTCTCTCATCAAAGTATTTGTGAAGAGACTTTTAGAGTAGGACCTTTTGCGAAGGAACGACCCTCAACCGAATTTTTTTTTGAAGGAATTAATGTACATTTGTGAAGGATTCATCCTTCACAAATAGACAGTTTTCTTGTAGTGGTTTAACATAGAATTAATAGGTTTAGTAATTATCTACATTGCATACTCAAATATTAGGTTTCACAATATATCATTTAATATTTGACATTGTCATTTCTCCTTGACTACACTCCTGCACTTCTATAAACAGTTTTGTTGCTTTTGTATTGATAAAGTGAGTGGTTTGTGATGAGTTAGCATTGTTACTATTTGAAGATAGTTGTTTATTTCATTTGCTACTTTTTTATTCCGTTCAAATAAGTTTAAGAATTATATTGATTGCACATGAAAATTTTAGTTTTCATAATATATCATTTAATATTTGACATTGCCATTTCTCCTTAACTATACTCGTGCACTTGTATAAATTTTAGTTGTTTTTGTATTCAAAGAGTGAGTGGGTTGTTATGAGTTAGAATTGTTACATATCTCAACATAGTTGTTGATTGCATGTGCTACTTTTTTATTCCATTCAATGTTATTAAATCTTAACAAATAATTGAATCTATCTAGAAACTACACCTTCTTAGTAGCAATCAAGTGAAAAAAAAAGACACCTACTTTTTGTTTTTGAGATATAGTATTGGATGAATTATCATTTAAGAGTCCATCCTTTTATGACATCTTTCATGTAAATAATAATGAAAATTATTGGACCTTTAAATGTGATGTACATATTGTCATATGTTACTATTTTGTATTAAAACAAATAATCATTTGGAACACCAAAAGGTTACATGCTATTTTTCTATGAGGCTTTATGTTTTTCACTAATACTCAAGTATCATTAAACATAAAATAAAATGAATGTTAGCTATGCATGACTATAAACCTTCTTCATTCAATAAAGATAAGATTATTCTATATGTACCTCATTTATGTTTAACATAAGTTGATAAATTTGGGTTGATTTCATGGTGATGAATGAATAGAATATGTCAACATAGTTTACATATTATGTCTTACTCTTATAAATACCTGTAAAAATTTATTTGTGTAATAGTCGTAAAAAATAATAGTTTTGCATTACTATAATTTTTATTTATGTTGTGCGACCAAGATTAACATTTGAACAAAAATTAGAGCTTTCCTAATCAATAAGTGATGTCGTGACATACACATGCAAGTTCTATGTTGGTAAGAGATAAATACAATGTCTATAAAATTGAATATAGTAAATACAAGCTGGTCTGGAAATATTTTACCTTTGATTTAATCACATTATGCTCCCTCCATGATTGTTCGTATATATATCTAACATATGGAGTAAGTGCAGGCTTAAAATTTATATTCGACATTTGAGATATTATTGGTCATACAAAACACGTATCTGATATATGAAACAAAATTTGAATTTAATATGTAGTTATATTTTTTAAATAAATAATAGATATATGAAGGAAGATTTTAGATTTAGTACGTCGTTATAGTTTTTAGTTCGATAAGGGACAACCATTTATTCTTTAGGAAAATATTAAAATTGATGTTCTTTATATTTTGTGAGGTGGAAGGGTCGATTACTTCCATCATGTATAACTATGATGTATTGTCTTTTGTTTTTACTCTAATATATTAACCCTTTCTTCTTGATCCAGGCTTGTCGCTAACAAGCCAATCAAATTTATTAGTTAATCAATTTGTTAAATACAAAATTGTTTAATATATAAATATTTCATAATTATACGACATCATTGAATAATACTTATTACCAAAAATGCCAACAAGTCTAAATATGAAACTCCTCAAATATATTTTAATTATGCTACAACAATGATAATTTATTTTTTAACGGAGGCGTTTATTTTCAGAATTAGGGCAATGGAGATTGTTGAATTTGGAATAACACAAGTACATACCTGTGTGTTCTGAACCACTGGCATAACATCATTGTCCTTGGATTTATCTGTCTGCTCCGGAGTAACTTTCTTGCTCCATTTAATTAGGTTGTATGACACCTTGAACTTTATCGGCTGGGCCATAGGACCTACCTGCTACAATCGCATAGTAGCTTAACCCCTGTTTGGTTCGGGGCTGGCTTTATGCAAGCCTGACTGTCTTGGACGAGTTTAGGCTTGCTGGAGTCTGATTCTGTTTGGCAAACCAGTCTGATTCTGTTTGGCAAACCAGTCTGATTCTGTTTGGCAAACCAGTCTCATTCTGGGGGGCTGGACTCATTTCAGACTCGTTTCAAGCTGATTTTGTTTGGTTGTGCAGGCTGGGTTTAGTCTGATTCTGTTTGGGAACTGTAGGTAGGATTAGATGAATCTGTCCTATTCTCGTAGAACTGTTATTAAAAATGTGGCCTTGTGACGCCGTTTAAACAGAAGTTAAAAAAAAGGTAACTAAAAAATAACTTAATTGTTATCTATATCACTTTGGTTTAAGAACTCCCATTTTGTTGTTGAGATGTGAGTCAAGCGTGTTACCCTTTTGTGGGGTGTTTATGTGGGTGTTTTGGTTGTTTTCTTGAGGTTGAATATGCCTAACATGATATGTTTAATACCCCAAGATATGAGGTAACATGATAACCCCGTCAGACCAAGAAATAAGATTTTATCTGATATACATTTTGTATATGAGTGGCTAGTCAGCTATCATGATACATGTTCTACTTTATGTGTTCCTTGTAGAAGTACATGTATACTTCTATGCTTATGCTAACTATATGATGAAGCACATCAAGCCTGCGTTTGGCACAGGACTGGGATTCTGGAATCTGGACTGGGTTAGTCAGGGTTAGTCTGGATTCCGGTGCTGGGGCAGTCAGGACGCAGTCTGATTTTGTTTGGCAACGCAGTCTGATTCTAGTCAGTTGGTCTGATTTCAGTCTGACTGTAGGCTGAATCTTTTTGGCTGGAAGTCTGATTCTGTTTGGCAGTGTAGTCAGTATCTGCTTATTCTGTCACATTCTTGCATCACTATTTGAACAAGTACGCAGAATGTGTAGTTGTGATGTCAGTTCAACCTAAGTTTAGAATATATTAAAAATATATTTTATTTGAGTTGTTTGGGTGTTATTTTGTATATTTATAATAGTGCAAATAAGATATGAAAATTCTAATTTTTACGTAGTGATTAAAAATTAACTGTCATGTTCTTGCATCAATGTTTGAACAAGTACGCTGATTGTGTATTTGTGATGTCACTTCAACCTAAGTTTAGAATATATTACAAATATATTTTATTTGTGTTGTGTGGGTGTTATTTTGTATATTTATAATAGTGCAAATAAGATATGATAATTCTAATTTTTACGTAGTGATTAACAATTAACTATCATGTTCTTGCATCACTGTTTGAACAAGTACTCAAAATGTGTATTTGTAATGTCACTTCAACCTAAGTTTAGAATATATTAAAAATATATTTTATTTGTGTTGTGTGGGTATTCTTTTGTATATTTATAATAGTGCAAATAAGATATGATAATTCTAATTTTACCGTAGTGATTAAAAAGTAATGAAACATTACTGTCGTCTGGAATGACTTTTGCATGTAGTATATATGTAATGTTGAACATAGTTAATTGTCGTCATGAGTGTGACCAATTACATTATCGTCAGTAACAGTCAAGCTACATGAAATATGAAATTGGCAGTCAAGCTACATGAAATATGAAATTGCCCTAATATATTTTGTTCATAACATAAACAAATTACATTATCATCAGTAAAAGCAACTGATAATAATCATATTGTCATCATTAGTGAAACATAAACGATCACTGATAATAACATAATTTTTTACGGGTGATCTTCGTCAGGGGAGAATGACACTGGGCATGGTTCCTGCACCGACTGCTTGTTTTGTTGTTTGATGTCGTCTTTTGGCCAATCAAACAACAATGGCAAATGAGGAACATGCTGACTCACTTTGCCCTTGAGGACTTTGCCCTTGACTTGATCATCGGTCCCGATTTTGCCCTCCTCATTTGTGTGATTGCAACATGGTTTTGTGCATAAAAGGTTATCTTCAACATATTTATGAATTTTTTCCGGTGACATCAAAAGTTTTTCAAATTTTGCCCTTGCCCTTGCCTTTGCACGCGATGTCGACATCTAAAATTAATAAAAACAAAGGTATGAACAAATAACATAATTCATAAAGTAACTGTGGCAATAAGATAATAATGAAGTAGGAAATTTGATCGCATTATGGTAGCAACATATAATAATGTAACACATAAGTAGAGAATGTATATTGTTGCGACGCAAAAACACAACTACATTTAGCACAAATGTTACAAGTTCATTTGTTTATTTCAATCGTCAGTGCGAAAAAAAATCCCTGGTGGGTAAGTGCGACGCGTCATCAAAAAGTTGCATTCAATGCTATGTTGCGCGACCAATGTGGGGGTGGCAATAAATCTGCCAATATGAACATATTGTCTCTTACAAACTCTCTTTTGATGTATTGCCATCGCATTTGCAACTCAGGCAATGAAATGTAAGGGCCTCCTGTTATGTATAAGAATTGGTGCCATGCCTCCATCCAAGCCTGTGTAGAGTATACTCCATTTACACATCTACCCACGTGATATTGGGTTCTCATCAAACCCCTAAGAACCATATCAAGCTCATGTGACTAGATAAAAGACGGTGTCGGCGGTTGGCCATCCATATAATAGATTCTGTAAGTAATATATTTTTTAAAAGTAAGGGTGTATATCACAATTAATTGTATTATTTGGTTTGAGCTAACGTTAAGAAAAAATTCGAATAATAACATAGATCATTAATAAAACACTCATCAACATGAAGAAATTTTTATACCACTTAAAATGTAATATGACGTTTATAAAAGTGCCTAAATTAAACAAGTGTATGATGTTCATAACATCCATTGATAGTCATTCTAAACAGAGAAGACAATGTAAATGCATTTTCCATTCAACGTTATGGAGTCATTTGAGGTGAAGGGATGTCCAGAAGCAAACGACAATCTTCCTCCAGACTGGCAACGTTGCGTTCTAAAACCTCATGCTCATACTTTTTGTTAGAGCATAATTCATCGTAGTTGTAATGCATTTCAACGAAGTCCTTCATGTTCATCGCCTGACCCCACACTGACTTGCACTCAACAGTTAGTAACATAATCTCTGATTTCAATGAATCAATTGTTGGCGCCAGTCGACGTTACGGCATCATCGGGGGGGAAGGAGTGTCCAACAAAAGCCTACATTGTTCCTCCAGTTCTTCTAAGTAGCTTTCAAGATAATCATGCTCATACTTTTTGTTGGTGTAAATATCATGGTGGTTGTGATGAATTTCAACAAAATCTTTCAAGTTCATAGCCTGACCCCAAACTGACTTGCACTCGAGCGTGAGTAACGCAATCTCAGCTTTCAATGAATGAATTGTAGGCATGAGATCGATTGCCCAACGAAAGTATCTGCAGCGATCTTTCCCCTAAAATGTATTATGAAGTTTACGTAAATGACAAAGAATGTGTAACGTATAGAGTGGCTACCTAATATGTGTGTTTGTACAAGTGCACCTCACGAGAAGGACATATGTAATACATTTCGCCAGGTCTTTCACTGATAATTCCAAAGTCATACAACCCTGCATCATCAGTGTTAAGTCGCAAGCCTGCGTCTAACCCACAGTCACACCACACAACTTCAGTTGGATTAATAGACATCTACACCATGCATTTGAATCAGCCAAAGCATTTATAGTAATGAAGATTGATTGAAAATTGAAACAATAACATACAAGATAGGCCCCATGGTTTGTTCAATCATAAAATCAAGGTTATATTATGAATGTTCGACATACATCAAACATGTTATACATCTATGATGTATTGTAACCGTCCTCATTTTAAGTGTTTTCGTCGCTAGTTATGTGAAGACGTTGGCGAAGATATTGGGACCTCGATCGTAGATCTGTAATTTCTAATTGTAGCCTATCAGTGTCTGCTCTGGTGGAACAGACAAAGTCACACTGGGAAGACCATAGCTGACGTTCACTGCATGCATATGCAAGTTGTGAAAGCATTGCAGCCCTAACGACGGTTATGTGGCAATTGTGGGTACAACCCGTTGCGCGGGCAACCTCATATGACATCTATTTTGATTCACAACCCTACCACACATAAAATATGGCCTGTGTGGGTTGTTGTCTTCAAAACGTTCGTTTTGTGCATCCTCGGCATCCATATATACGTGTACAGTGGATTGAAGGCCGCATTGACAGCGAGACATTCCATTCTCCATTTGAAGACAACCTATGTTGACACAATGTGACGATTCAGATCAGGATCCAAAAAACCAATTCGGGAATAAATCTATTACATATATTGTACTATCGCGACCCCCAAATGTGATTAGCAATGGATTCACGTAAGACTTCGCCCTCCCTTGAATCGGCCTGAGTTGAACCTTGCCCTGAACTCGGGGGAACGCCGGGTGGGGGAATAGAAGATGATGGATTCTCATCAAGTGGGTCATCCATTATGGTGTCGCCGTCATTTTGTCATCAGATGAAATTGTGTAGGATACAACGAGCAAGTACGATGTGACACTGCGAATGAATTGGATATGTCGGCCCCTTCTTAAGGTACGCAAACCGTCTCTTCAGCACCCCAAATGCTCTTTCTACAATATTACATAGTTGAGTGTGTCTGTGGTTGAACATCACTTTCTTACTGGTGTAGGAATGTCTGTTTCCTCGGTACTCAGCAATATGGTATGCTGTGTTGTGATAGGGTGCAACAAATTGACAAGTGTTGGCATACCCTGCATCTACCAGGTAAAACTTCCCCGGCGGAACTGTAAACCCGCTATGGGTCCTTGCCTATTGCAGGACCCTTTGGTCGGCAACCGACCCCTCCCATCCAGTGAGGACATATGTAAACTCCATGGAGAAGTCTACTACAACCATGACATTGAGAGAGACATTCCCTTTTCTGTCACGGTATCGATTTTGCTTGTCTCTGCTGACCAAGACAGGGATGTGTGTTCCGTCAATAGCCCCTATGGCATTCTATAAACCAAAATATTGTTGTAAACATACAGAATGTTTGAAAATTAATTAAATTTATTAGGGGGGTAACTATTACCTGGAAGTATGGGTAGAACCTTGCGTTATGTAAAATGCGAGTATGTGTTGTCGTGCATGTAGTTGCGGTTTGCATGACAATGTAGTCATGGGTCAAATGAGACAAGCTTGATTGATTAACACCCAAACACAAATAATGAAACACCAATGAGCATGTAGGCAGGTTAATGATCAAATAGAATGATTAGATAGTTAATGATCAGAGATAAACCTTTTCAGCAGAGCACATGACTAATATTAGTACAAATTAAAAAGTTAAGCCACCCTTTTTTAACATGAGTTCAGGACTAAACATCAGAGATAAACCTTTTCAGCAGAGCACATGACTAACATTAGTGTAACATGATTTATTTGTTCCTACATTCTACTATCCATATAAAAGGTCATTTACAAAAAACAAATGATTCATATGAATGAGGTACTCCTCCCTGGACCTATCATCATCATCTAACATTCGATATAAGACACATCTTCATAGCATCATTTAACATCCCCATAACTTCTTCATGTCTAATAAGAACACAAGAATATATGAACGTAGAATCCTAGATCACTTTCACATACATTACATTTTATATTTTGTCACATCTTCATATACCTATATCATAGGGCATACATTTCCATATGGTTCAAACTTCTACAAAAAAAAGTATACCTTTACAATTAATTTATACCTTTGAATGTCCCAATGAGAGCACATGATCTCGAAACAGGAGATGGTACAAACTGAAAAAGGTTTGGTAATTACTCCTTAACCAAGATGGAATGCATACCCAGCCCCAGTAAGGAATAATGGATGAACGAGAACCTTTTGTCCGACTAGTTTATAGAGAAAGCATCTCGACCAGGGAATACAGACTCACTAATATGACAGCAGAGGAAAGGATACTCCTTAACCAAGATGGAATACAAACTCACTAAGAAAAATACATTTCAAGCTTCAAATGCAAGTGGAGTGTGGTGTATGACTAAAACCAAGTCAAGTCTAACATCTTTCTGAAAAGCCAGCAACAGGATATGGTGTATGCTCCATATCACCATATTCAGCCATCAAACAAACGTATAGTACCATCATTTAACATCCCCATCAATTAATGTCTAATAAGAAGACAAGGATATATGAAGTTATAATCCTAGATCACTGTCACATATATAACATTTTAAATTTTATCACATCTTCATATAGGTAGATCGTATGGCATACATTAAATCAACTATTTGTACATATGATAAGGTAACTGCAAAGACCTTCATTACATATACAAATAATATTTTTTTCCTATTGAAATCGTGCTTCTTAGACCAACACATACTACAGACCACATCAGTTGAGAGACCATTACAATTAATTTATACCTTTGAATGTCCCAATGACAGCACAGGATCTCCAAACAGGAGATGGTACAGACTGAAAAAGGTTTTGGTAATTACTCCTTAACCAAGATTAATCGATCAAAATTAAGTGTCCAGAGTAACATTTTAAATTGTCTACTTAGGACGAATGCCATGCTCGTCCAGAGCATCAAAACAATAAGAAGTATGTTCTGTGCAGAGTAAACAACGGGAAAAGTATCAAAATCAACAACATTCAAAAAATATACGCTTTTAACTAGCAAAAGGAGTCAACTATTTCGTACTTAACATCATATAAACCCAATCTAACAACTAATAAACTCAACCGAAATGACGATAACATCAGATTCAACCGTACATGTTTCGATAAAGAACACGATTTCACAAATGTTTTGGTACTTATTCGACATTGTGCCCTAATCGACATTAACTGAAATAACCCTCTACCCTACCCAGAGACCAACCTGAGCAGAATCTCCCCTTGGAGTGATGACGGAAGCGGCGGAACCTGGACACAAGCGTCGACCTGGGCAGCGCCGACAGACCACGAGCGAGCGGCAACGATCTTCTGCGGAACACCTCGCAACACTTCAACGAAGAGGCTTGTGTAGAAGTCGAGCACCTCGCAGCACCACACCCCCAATTTAAAGGCACAACACTGACTAGGGTTTCAGATTCCTCTGTGCCGCCTACGCCTTCTTCTGTGGACGACATGACCATTCATGGCAGACCTGGCGAATGGAGATAAGCACCGGAACCTTGCTTTTGACCGACCTAGCTCGGCGGTGGCAGGCGGCAGGAAGCGTAGCGGCCGCTTGACCGGGCCAACCATGGCAGATCGAGGCAGCCTACTCGCATTTACTTCACGGGCGAGCATGGCAGAAGGTAGGCAACTGTGGATTTGTGATGAGGGAGAAGATGCCAGCCAGCAGCGCCGAAGCTAGCTGCGTCGGGAGCAGACAAGGGGGGAAAGTTGCTTCGCCAGGGAGAGAGGGAAAGATGCGTCGCGAGGGACGCGAGGGACGAGTGTCGGGGTAGGATCTCAAACCAGGTTTGAGATTCCAAACCTGCCTCTACCTGTACTGCGTCAAGCTCCAAAATGGGACTGACTAAACTCAAAACGGGGTTTGAACCAGTCTCCTTGCCAAACGGAAACCCAGCCCGAGCCGGACTGGTTTGGTCCTACGTGTCGCTACGCGACAAGGCCTAAACCCGGCCACGCCCGAACCAAACAGGGGCTTATGGATTCAGATTCCCTGGTACTACTCTAGATACTGTTATGAACAATCCTAATCACATAATTACTTCTAAAACCCACCCCTAAAAGAGTTAATGGGGTGTTTTGACATGAATGGTCAATTGATACCCGTCTGGAACAGGAAGTGTGGAACAGTGAATCGAAACTCGTAGCGTATGTTGTCACGACTACCATCAATTCCAAGTTTGCATGTTGAGCACAACGACTGCGTATTTCTGGTGGAAATTACACACCTTCAATTTGGTGTCAGTTCCCAGCTCCTTCCCACGTTGCGTTAGTTGGCCTTGAAAATAGTTATAACTTCTGCAGCAAGTGAGGATGATGAACTAAGAATTGTCCCATTGTTTCAACGTACTGTGAGTGCTAGGATAGAAATACAGTTTCCAGTTATGAATCTTTTTCTTGGTAAAGGTGTGATAAGTCACCTGTGGATCTTGATGGTCAACCATCTAAGGAGAATCCCGAACTCCTCGCTGTCATCTGTGAGCTGGAATAGTAGAATAGAAGAAAAAGTACCCATCCATGGACCAAGGACAGAGCCAAACTCATCTTCGTCGTCAGGAAGCTAGATGAAGAACTTGTGAGGAGGATGGATATTGTGTAAACAACTAATTCTTGTTGCTGATTTTAGAAACAAACGAAGACAATGCTACAGGCTAAGGAGAGCTCTTATGTTTGCCGGCCAAGGTGATTGTTGACATATACCATGGTTTGAGATGATGAAGCACAGGCGGGGCTTTCTCAAACATAATTAATTTGATTGTCACGACCAAAAGATAGGGTTGCGACTGATAACAAGAGTATTTGATTAGTAGCGGAATACTCGTAGACACGGATGATAACAAGAGTATTTAATTAGTAGCAGAATACTCGTAGACACCTACCCTCCATGAGGGTTGCCGATGATAACAGAGTATTTAATTAGTAGCGGAATACTCGTAGACACCTACCCTCCATGAGGGTTGCCGACGATAACAAGAGTATTTCATAAGTAGTGAAATACTCATAGACACCTACCATCCACGAGGGTTGCAGACGATAACAAGAGTATTTTATAAGTAGTTGAATACTCGTAGACACCTACCCACAACAAGGCACGCACAGTGAGTCACGTGATTAGTACACGAGGATAGAAAACCGTGGTGTTTAGTATGGTAATAACATATATATATATATATATATATATATATATATATATATATATATATATATATATATATATATATATATATATATATATATATATATACAAAGAGAGAGAGAGATACATATACATATATATTATTATATATATATACATATATACATATATATACATATATATATATATATATATATATATATATATATATATATATATAGAGAGAGAGAGAGAGAGAGAGAGTCAGGCTAGAATACACTCGAGTGTATAGATCACGCCGTACACCCCAATGGCGTTTGCCTATCTGGACTATGTTTTTCCAAAATCTAATCCATTGATCTTCATGGTTACAATAATAATAGGTCACATATAAAATTTAAACTCATTTCGATGAGTGTAAGTCACTCATCCAAGGACAACAAATCGACGCACAAAACTAATTTGAAATACATGATTTTTTCCTCCTCAGATGCACGACCTATAAGTGTCCAAATGAGCTAAAATTTACTATATAGTATGTTCTTATGATAATTAAGAAGATCAACAGTTTAGATTTTTCAAAAATTTACTGCATCTTCAAAAATGACTGAGGTGTACGGTGCCTCTAGTACACTCGAGTGTACACTAGCCTGACTCTCTCTCTCTCTCTCTCTCTCTCTATATATATATATATATATATATATATATATATATATATATATATATATATATATATATATACACATATACATATATATATATACATATATATATAAACAAGCATACCACTACATCCCGTAGGGCTAGTCTAAGCGATCGTCTAAGTGATCATTGACACCCACATGCATGGTGGCCAGGCCCTTGGTCAATTCGACCGGCGGCATCATCCACCCATCACCCACCCACTCACATACTACCCAACCAAACCCAAAACTACCTACCAGCCAGATGCAGAACGATGGAGCAATGAACGCATTGTCATCCGTGAGGGAGACTACGAACCCTAGCACCACACCAGTAGTTGTTGGACAAGACCATGTGAGGAAAATGTAGACACAAGTCCTACAGAAGACGGCGGGCCGCAAGGATGGTGAGATTGTGTTTCTAAAACGATCGATCAAGGAGGATGACATCCACATATAACTGGAAGAGGAAGAGTTTGACAGGATGGAAAACATATGGGAACATACGATCCCTGTCTACGTGATTGGCAAGGGGCCCTTTTACCCTCATCTCCAGGCCTGGATCAGGAGGACCTGGTGGCCAAAAGGTAGCTTTGAGTTAATCACCAAGCAACACAACATCTTCCTAATGTGGTTATCTAATGCAACTGATAAGGAGGAGGCTTTGGAGATGGGGCCAGGGTGTTTGATGCCTATTTAGTTGTGGCAAGAGACTACAAGTTCGGCGATGAACTGAAGAAGGATGTCTTTATATCGATCTCGGCATGGATGACTATCTACTCCTTCGGGCGCTCATGGACGAAGAAGGTGGTGGGGACCATTGCAGTAGGCGTTGGGACGGTGCGCCATGTTGATTAAAGGTCGCTAGAAGCTGACGATGCTAGGGTGATTGTCTAACTCAATTTCAACAGGCATGTCCCGAATACTATGTGGTTGAACGTCAAGTGGAAGGATCCCATCCCGATGCGTGTGAAGCTGGACTACAACCCACTAAAATGCAATGTCTGTTATTCCTTTGTACAAGGCGAGGGACAGTGTCTCAAGGAGAAGGAGAATGAAGCTACCATCCTAGTGAGGGGAAAGGGAGTCTGGAGGAGGAAAGATACGACACATTAATAGGATGTAGGAGGAAACTAAACCAAAGATCCTAAGTGGAAGCAGGTCTAGGCCGAGGAGAACAAACAAGTTGAAGACAAACTTCCTAGCCAAGGGGAAGATAATAGCGCCACTGGCTCATCTTAAAGCAGCAATGTAACAACCCCGCTTCCCGGTAACCCCCAATTAAGGAAGACCAAGAAGTCAAAGTTTCTATCCCAAAACAAGATCAATGGTTTTGCAAATAATAAAAAAAAATTAATAAATTCTACCACAACTAAGCTTGAAACAGGATAAAAGTTTTCTTTTCTCATACCTTGCAAAATATAGGATTTGGGGGACTTTACCCAGATGAGAACTACCTATCTACAATCCTCCAATTCTTTATTAAACTTGATTCTATCAATGTCACTTTAAAGAAAAATCCATTTTTTGATAAACCTAAAATGCCAAAAAACAAAATGATGGTCAATATAATGAATTATACCGGTATGTGGGGGAACCAAAAACTTGCATTTAATTGTAACAACATATTGCAATAGATTATGATTTAACAAAACAAACTTTACATTTTAAACATAACTACTCAATCCTCACATACCCTAGCCTCTGTGTTGTCCCTGCAGTGGACATGGATGCTACCTCTCATATGGTAGATCTCAACTAACCCCTATGATCCTACCTTACAGGTAGATCAATACATAGGGTTGTGGAGTCGTATGGTCCTACCCAAGGGTAGACCAACACATCAACTCATGAAAATATGATGGTCCTACATCATGGGTAAACCATGTACTAGGTCATCTATCTTATCATCATCAAAGATACAGAGGAGGACCAGGATATGAGCTAGTCATGCACGTATAATTATAGTGATAGTCATAGTCGCTTTATAGTTGTATGAAATAAAAGTCAATCAAGCAATTATTTCCAAACAACTGGTAAACCACAAAAATCGCCGTGAAACTTAAGCGATTAGCCATAACCTGTCTTGGAGATATCAAAGAAGAAATATATCCAAATCCAACTAGATGTTCAATCAAGCAAGGTAAACAACCAAATCAAGTAACCCTTGATCCTAAAAACATGTATAACACCTCGTTGTTACCATCACATCCCAAATAGCTCTTTATTGACTTGGGATGCCTTTCTAAGGTTTATAAGTCTCATTAGTATTCGTTAGGGTTTCTTAGATCAATTTCTCAAACTTTATCCTTTTTTAGGTCAACAAACCCTAAAATAGCTTTTCTACTCATAAAAACCCTAATTACTCAAATTATCCACATTAAGGATCTTTTATACTCAAATTGGGTTAGGATCATCATATCTCTATTTTATTCATGGATTTTCACAAATAAAACCATTAAAAGCCATAATTATCAAAATTAGGGTTTTAGGCCCATTAATGCATATACATGGAACCTGAAATTAAACCAGTTATGCATAAAAATCATCTTTTTCGATCTAATTCTTGTTTTTTATTAACAACAGGTTAATATGCTCATGGATCATCCATCTTAATCTTTCCAACTCCATAGAACTTCAAAATTAAGGTTATTCATTAATAACAATATTAAAGTCACAACTTTAAGCACTTTTTGAATTTTAAGTAGAATCAGACCTTTATTATATTTTTAATGGATTCTACATATTTTTATGATCAAAAATCATATATCATATGTCTTAATCTAATCATCCTATCATTAGATACAATTTTTACAATAAAATTCATTCCCAACCAATTAGGAGTCGCCACATCAGCGTTTACCTTAATATCCTTGAGTCGACGTGGTCAGCCTCTGTGAATCACTGCATGCCACATAGGCCGGTTTGTTTACACAGGCCGCACACTCAAGACCAGGCGAATAGACCCTTTTTCCCTCACGTGTCTTCTTCAATGCTAAGGGCAACGTCGCCTTTTCCCCCTTACCTTCCTTCATCTTCCTACGCACAGACAGCGGCGGTGCGCAACTAGACCTCACTAAAGCACGAGCAATCGAGAGATTGAGGGGGAAAATAAGGGCCAAACCCTATCGTTGGCACTCAAGATACTTGGGTGAAGCCAGGGGGTACTAATTATAGGTTTGCAGGTCTAGGATTGGCTCCCCAACCTTGCCGCCATGCCTAGTCCCAAAGGGATTTGGGCATTTCATGAAACGGCCACAAATCCTAGCAAAATCTAGGTCAATTTGGTGTGGAACTGTTATATCCCCAATTTTGGTAAAATTGCATGATATAAATATAAAGCATGTTCAGATAAATAATTTTCCTAAATGGTATTATTTATGGAATAATATTATCCTTGTGACAAGTTAAAGAAAGGAAAATTGTAAAAGAAGTCTATGGAAGGGAGTATATAGTCAAGTTAATGAGAATAGGAATATTTCCCATATCTGTAAAACATGATCCACAATTATCTTACGTATGAATATGTGAGAAAGGGAAATGTTGACCTCCCTCTCCCTTCCTTTCATGATACATGGGAAACCTATGGCAAGAAAATAAAGTAAAGGCACTATCTTTGTGACAAGTCATGTATACACGCACAACTAACCAAGGCGTAAAAGAAACGACATGTTGCCTTCGTCTAGAAAAGGAAGCTAGCCTCGAAGAGGCAAATCCCAGTAAAAGGGTTATGTAAGGTTAGTATATATATGTGTGTTCGTGGGTTTCCCATCCTTCAAGTAGGACTCCCTCTCCATCGTATTCCTCCTTCAAGCTTCTAGGGTCTTGCCTGGAACTTGTATAACTAGTAGGGCACTTTGATCCCCACTTTCCCAAAATGCCAAGACAGAACGCCAATTAGTTGAAGCTGATGACATGGTGGCCAGAGGAAGCATGGGTAATGAACCTTGGTCAGATTCAAAGGGCATAGAGCAATGAGACTCGTCGGGCTTGGCCATTGAAGGCAGGGTGATGATCATAGTAGGCCGTAGCGAGGCTCATGACCATGGTTGAGCACAAGCAGGTTCTCTTCATCCTTCTCTATACTGTCCCCACCCCCCTAGAGAGGTACAGTCACTTCCTCTTCTCATGTGGGCATCGAAAGCCACCTACACAGTAGGGAACCACGACCAGATCTATCTGACAATCATAGTCGTAGAGGTTTTCTCTGTCACCCTCGGTGGCCTAGAGGTTCTAGGTGAGTTCTTTGGAGAAGAGTGGCACAACCTGGAGACTTGCGGCGGTCTGCCTTGGAGAGGGGGACCATGCCTGCAAGTTGACCTTTGTGGACTGGTTCCTTCATCCCTGACCATGCAGGATGGCCATCGGTTGACTGGTGATGTTCGATAGGGACCTACAAGGGCGGCCTGACCTCACGCCAGTTGTGCTGAGACGGGAGGAGGGAGCCACTCCAGAGTAGACTCCCTAGACGCGATTAAGTCCCTCGCGAGAAGACGGAGGTGAGGGTCCAGGAAAAGAGGGAGTCGTGTCATCCGCCAAACCGGTCAACTTAGGGCTGGCCCAAGACCAGAGCCGCGTCCAGTGAGGCACTGAGTTGGGTAACACTGACCAATGATACGATGCCACGTGGCCAATAGCTAAGGTATGGCTTTTTAATCTTGGTTAATGTGTAGGAAGTTCTTAGATAATCGACATATAGCGAACCTATATATCATTTTAATTAGAAAAACGAGACGAATCCAAACAAAATAGTTTCAGAGTCTAATTATGCTTCCTGTTCTAAAGGTAATGCTAATATGTGTTGAGGTCATGATTAAGGTATAAAAAATCTAGCCTTGGTTATTATGATGCTTAAAATAGTAAACTTGATTATTTTAAGATGTTATCTGATATTGTTAAAAATAATGTTGAATCAAGATGAACATGGGCATAATGATGATAATTAAGGCTCCTAATATGAATATGAAGAATTAGGGTTTGAAGAACATAGCTTGCTATGTTGCTAATAGAACTAATTGAATTTAATTGGCCATCACAAAAGGATATGTTGGATATGATAATTATGGTTTAGATCCTAATATGACTTGTTATTAAGATCATGAGTTGCAAGATATACCAAAGTTTCTCTTAATTACATAAAAGGCCGAACTTGAATATCATGGTTACTCATGATGGATAATGGGTATCAAACATAGTACAAATGATAACTTGATGCTAATGAAACCTAAACCCTAGGTTAGGACCGATAGGATTTAATGTAATGATGACATCATTATAATTTACATACATGCAGATACAAGATTGAATGCTTGGTTTATTGCTTTCTTGGGTAATATGATTAAAGTAGGGATCAATGACCTGCATGGCTCATCAATAAGGTACGTTGTTATGCTTATGAATACCTATATCGAATTATGAAATTGCCGATGTTTCTCGATGAGATTGAACAACAAATTACTTGCTTGTTTATTTAGTTCTTGCACATTATAAAGTTCCTATGAGTATCATGTAAAGTAAATAACTATATTTTAAACCCTTGGTTATATTGATCCTAAGGGTAATGCACACGAGCCCCAGAGGGATAGTGATTACACCTACGGTAGTAGACAAGATATGGGTTAGAATATGAAAACAAGTTTATGTTCTTATATGCACATGAAAACTGTTGAATATATGCTTACTTGTGATTATTAGTTGAATCCATGTACCAGTATAGCAATATACTGACCACATATTTGTTTTTTGGCATTTTAGGTATCAGACATTATTCGGGAAATCGGTCCACACAGACGCATATACTCCCTTTTATGCCTATTTGGTCATCCTACCACACCACATATTTCTAATCAGTCCATTAAGCGATCATGGGCCGCATATACTCCCGCTTGGCCGAATAAGCAGCCGATCAAACTCCACTTTTAGAAAAGTCCATAACTAATGTCCATGCATTACATACATACATGCATACATATACACATACTTCATTTTATATTAAAACTTATATATATATAATCAATAATATATATGTAACATTGTAATATATATATAAATTTTCACAAACATTTGTACATTTACATGAATGCTTTTTAACAAATTATGTATACATGCATATAATTCATAACTATATATACAAACATATGTTTTTACATGTATGTATACGTTTTGATTTATTCACATTTATACACTCATATTACACATATTAGCACATCTATATACATATTATTTTAATATTTGTACATATATTACAAACACATTCTATATATAGACATATATACATGTTATTATAAACATATCATACTAGCATACTATTATTCTTATATGCATATATATGAGTGTATAATCTATGAATTTATATAATTTATTTATGCCACCTGATGACTATATAATTAATTTATTGAAAATTTCAAAACTGCATATACTCTATGTGGTACTGTCTCCTCCCGTACACCAAATACCTCTTTCTAAAACTATGGTATCAGATATACTTGATATGGGGATAAGAGGGTACGATTAAAGATGTTGAAGTCACTACAATTTAATCATGAAGGTTTAGTCTTAATGGTTTATCTTCACACATGTAAAAGTTAATTATGTTTAAAAGTTATGTAACTCCTTAGAGGAGCTTTTTTTACAAACGTGTAAATATTATGTTTAATAATGGAAATTGTTTACTGTTTTGTATTATTTCTTGAATCTGATCTTGGAGTTTATGAGTGATGATTCGCGACTTTATGGTCTTTTAGTCACTTAAAAGTGTGTGTCATTACAAATGGTATCCGAGCTAGCTCCCCTCCAGTAGGTGGGGCCCTCATGGGCATGTGGCATGCCAGTCTTGAGCCATACGGTCCAGACATGTTGGAAAGAGTTATCCATGGTTGACGTAGCCACCCTTGTACTGGTATTCCATGATTGGGAGCTGGGTGTCCATGGGTCATTATGGGTCTGCACTGAAATGGGGAAATATTATAAGGCCATATGATTGTGCCTTGATGAGGACGTCAAGAGTATAAGTGGGGGAGATTGTAACGTCTCAGGATTTGAGGCCTCAGATAAAACGATCTTTAAAGGAATGATTGGACTACCCATATCACCAAGGTGCACCTCCTTTTTTGGGAGTCCATCGCTAAAGAACTCCATAGTTAAGCGTGCTCAGCTTGGAGTAATACTAGGATGGGCGACCAGTCGGGAAGTTGACCCCAGCTTGTGCATGAGTGAGGAAAAAGTGCACAGTTAATGCTAGTAGTGGTCGGTGGGGCCAGTCGTCATTCCTGAAACTCTACTAGAGCCTAGGGCAGTGGGCCCGGATGTTACTATTCACGAACTCAACCAAGCGATTTCCTAGCTTGCACTTGCATTAGATCTTGTGAAAAAAAGATTCAAAGATCAGGCTTTCCTCTCCTGTTCTGATTCTAACTGGATCTAAATGATCCACATGCATCGTTGGATGCTAAATCCAATGGCTCACAATGTGTGCCCAAAATCTTACTTAAATCGAATAATAAATCTGATGTGTGACATTTAATGTATTCCATTCACTTTAGGAATACTTATAAAAATCATATCTCCCAAACCACATTACCAATTAATACCAAATTTTAAGGGAAAGTCCACAAGGAATTAAACTACTAGTTTTCCAATTTTGGGACTCAAACTCAAAAGTATGAGAGACTTTTCTTCATATGCAAGTTATCACTTATTAAGGCATATTTTATGCATATTTTCTCTCTCCTATTCTTTTATTCTCTTTATTTGGATTCCTTATATCCCAAGAAACCATGTAGAGTTCGAAATATCATCCATTATGATTAATCACACATCTTTCTGCATATTTCTTATATTTTTCACATAAATTTCAAATTTCCTTCTTAATAAAGCAATATTTGATTTCTTCTTTTTCTTTAATCATATTGGACTCATTATCATATTATGATCCATGAAATCACATGTAGAAAGGAAATATTGCGAAGGAAATCAATTAAATACATATAATTCATACAATTCCCAAAATCATATATTTATTGGGGAAAATTGCATTTCAACCATATGAACCCAAAATTTGGGGTTGTAACATCCTTCCCCTCTTATAGGAACTTTTCCCCCAAAATTCCACCAAGCATACAAACAATTCAGGATAAGACCTTTCCATGTCCATCATTGTCTGCCATGCGGCTTCATCCTCTCCATGGTGCTTCCAAAGAACCTTTATCATCTTCTATTCTTTACTCCTGAGCTCTCTCTCACCTAGGTATCTCAAACCCTCATAGGTGACTCAGGGTAAGTTAGCCTCCCTTAGAGTTCAATAGATTCAATGCTCAACACATGGCTTGGGTACCTCACATAGTGCTCTAGATCAGACATATGGAACACATCATACATCATATTATTTTGAGGGGGTAAGGCTAAACATAAGAAACTCCACCAATCCATCTCAAATGGACCCATGTACTGGGGACTCAGCTTTCTCAGCTATAGCTCAGAGGGGTTAGTTTTTATAACACATGTTCACCCATAGTGAACTGTATGTTAGTCTATTTCACATTAGCTCATGACTCATGTCAATCATGGGCTTTCTCTGCCATTTCTCGATCAAAGCGACTTCATATGCATACACTGTGGTCTCTCTGACCTTCACAAGGTCCTCTCACCAACATCATTCCAATGAAGTAGTGACTGACACAGCCTCCCTTATAGGGCTTCTTACATCTCCATATTGGCTATGGCGGCTATCATGACAAGCAAACTCTACTAAGGGCAGGTACTGCTCCCACAAATCACCCTGAACGAGCAAACATGACCTCATCAGACCCTCTAAAGTCTGGATCATACTCTCTTGACTGCCCATTAGTCAGGGGTGATATGTTGTACTCAACTTTAATCTAGCATCGAGAACTTCTTACACCTACTTCCACAACACAGAAGTGAACTTGAGGTCGTACTCAAGAACCTTTGAACTCGGATCATGGTGTAGTTGAACTATCTCTCTGTCATATATATTTTAACTAGATCTATCAAACTTACAACACTCTCTCTTAGATAAGGGATTAGGTCAAGGCGATCTACCATAACCCATATTGCATCATGACCTCTCTTGGTCCAGGGGAGACCCACCACACTGTCCATGGTGATCTACTCCCATTCCCTCTCAGGGACTCTTCATTATCTGTAGCAACTCAATGGGTTACTGGTGTTCGGCCTTCACTCTCTGGCATGTATGGAAACTAGCCACATGCAACTCTATATCCTTCTTCTAGGTACCACTACAAACCTTCACCATCTTGGTAGTACCATGGTGTATGGTGTACTTAACATCATGAGCTTCTTAGTGACATGATTTTTCAAGGTTGACTCCTCGGAAACCCTAAAATGCTCTAATAGAGGTTTTTTCCACCTTCTTCTCCTGAGAGGTATATCTGAGGTTCTTAAAACAACCCATTTATCTCCTCAAGCTCTGGGCTGGCTAATTGAGTAACCACTCACTTGACCAACGGGTCAGGTTATATCTAGGTGTTAGCCACATAGGTCTCATCGTCTAACGATCATAGGGTTCACCTAGAAACCTCTTCCAGTTTCTCTATTGGCTATACAAGATAGTTGTACACCTGAGCTATATCTCGGTCAGCAAACCCAAACTTATAAATCATAGAGGTATGTCCTCATATTACTTTGCTTTTCTCATTCTTTCATACCATCTATCCAAGATACTTTCAAAAGGTTGTGGTATTTCCTCTATCCTCAATCATCATAGAAGGGTTTCAACTCATATCACCTCTATCTTTAGTATATGACATGTGTTTTGTCCTATCTATCATACTCATAACAAGATGAAACAAGCATTTGGCTGCAGTCCATATACAGAGTTCATTTTGTTCCAAGAGTATAGATGGTGCATCACACATCGCCATCACTCTTTCCGATCTAAGTTGAACATACATCACATAACTCTTAACCATGAGCATCTCCATTATGGGTATACACCCATGGGAAGACTTTTCCCATCACCTCTGGATTTTAACATCTCTCTTATGTATAATCCTTGGTCATTACCTCAAGGTCCCTAGGGTGCCGATACTTTTGGGGTGATCTGACCCTTATGCATCTAGGGAGTGCCTCTCACATTTAACCCTTAGGCACCATGAACTCATGAAAGTGGCCATCCTCATAACCCATATGCCTCAGTAAAGGTAGTTGTTACCTCCCGACCTTAAGGTCTTATGCATTCAGGGGACAAACAACTCCTACTCCCATCAGTCTTATCCCTTCCTGAATTTGGTATTGACTTAGGATTCCATCATAGCACATCTCAAACGTGAATCTTCACATGGATCTTCATCATCTCTCTGGGCACTCATGGTAAAACTTATATTCCTTCACGGAAATTATGGCGACCTACCTATCTCAGTCTGGCCCCATATAGGTTACCTACATGGCAACATATCCTCATGCCCTTAGAGATGGTCACACATGGGTCTATAGATTCATGGTCATACTATGTGCTCTCCACTTAGCTCATCAAGCTCCTACGAAAGACCTCTTTAAGTTACCTCGTACTTCAACAGAAACTGGTACTCATCCTACATGAAAGGTCCCTTCCCAGGATGGGAGACAATTATCTCTTGATAGTAACAGAGGTCACAAACGTTCTCACTTCCAGGGTTTACATCATCATGTGCAAGCTTAGCCCTATCATGCAACTTATACATGTAGCTAGCAAGAAGACAACTGTGACATCCCGCTATCACACAGACAACAAAATGCCACACAAAAATGTACAGAACATCCATAAACCATATATTACCAAAAATAGTGGTTAATTAAAACCGATTGCGGAAAGTAGATAAACAAAGAAATTATTACATCCAGATCCTTATCATGAAAGGAAACATGTTATATAAAGACAAATAAACCTTTATACGTGTCCACAACTTATAGGATCCAGCTGTCACATAGGCACAAAGAGTTCACCATCTGTTTATTTACAAAATAGGCCATACCGGGCCAACAGTAGGATAAACAAAACTGCATCAGCTATACATTGTGAAACATCATCAAAACACCTCCAAGGACTTGAGAGTACAAGGATGACTCTAGGACTCTACTACCAAACAACCAAAACAATAGCATATCTATCTCTTGCCTCCTATTGTTCTTCCTACTGCTCGGACGCAACCTCACGACCACCACCACGTCTAGCACGATCACCTAAAAAGGTTTAAAACTAGCGGGATGAGACACACAGTCCCAGCGAGAGGCATAACCCCCGTCAAAAACTATAAAACCTCAAAGGAGAGCTAGAATAGATAAAGTAGGTAATTGATATATAAGCAGCTCATATATATGGCGTACTGAACAGAACTAGCTTACCAAGATATCCAGGAGGCATATAACTAGATATTTCCTTATAGAACATGATTGAAAAGATAAGCTTTATAAGAACTTATCATGAGATATGAGGAACGTACAATTAACTGTAAGATATAACTAGAGCAACTATACAAGCAAGGCCTCAACCAATATTCCGTGTTTTGCCTTAAGCAATATATTCTATACGACTGGATTATGATTTATTATGCCCTGAGGAAGTGAGCCGTCCTGCTCAAATCCCACCTTCGGCTGTGAAGCCCAAAACTGGTGCCATACAAGGTCATTTGGAGAGTCGGACACCATGACCTCACCTCTTCGTGGTCAGTGCACGATAACCAAAGTAGGATCGCAGTCTCTTGCTTGAGTGGCCTCAGCCACAGGGTTAGCTCATGCAATCTACCCATTTTATCTAGCCCTCCCTTTGTACATGTTACGGTGCTAGTATACTTGAGCCACGGGCTAGTTCACCGTGCTCCTTGAGTCATGAACGCATTCATGTTGTATCATACTGATCCATGGGCTTGTTCACCATGCTCTTATATGCATCTTGAGTCCACAACTACAGTTGCACTCTAATCCTCCTACTTTCAGCTAGGAGAAACCCCACATATTCAACAATATGCGCTCCATGTAATCCTGTAGGATAAACCCATTTCACCATCACTAGCTACCGAAGTTGATGGATCTATGTCAAGGGCAAACTACATGAAATGTTCCACTATATTTAAGTAGTATATTTTATGTGGATTGTTGAGGCAACCAAGTTATAAAACATAACAGCATTATGTCACATCGTTATTGTTGTCATCACATTACCATGGGATCTCAATCCCTCATCATAGAATGCCACTGCCTCTCAAGGCATCATCATCATACATCATCATCCTGGGATAGCAATCCCTTATCTCAGCATCAGAGTATAACACCTCAACTAGGCACTCAGCCTTTATCAGGTCAACAAACCTTTCTCATCATACTGGTGATACATGTTATCTTATCAACAAGGATTATCATCATTTAGTGTTATACAAAATGGATACACCTCATAGCTCTTACCTGGCTATGAATTCATTTGATACACCTGCATGGTTAGTATGTATATCAGGAGAGATAACTAGATCACCAAACATAGATCTTAGAGAACATAGTATTATTATCATGCCATTCAAACTTAGGGAGCATATATCAAGAGAGATATAATTATTCTATTGGATGAGTATATCTATGCATGACATTATCATATATCACTTTATCAATCAAGCATTAGGATTACCAGAAGAACATGGGATGCAACCCTTATCCTAGGTATATCGGGTAAGGGATAACCCTCACCAAAAGCATCACAACCCTCACTAAAGACATCATGTTCCTCATCGTAGGTATATCGGGTAGAGAACTACCCTCACTAAAAGGGTATAGGGTAGGGCATTATCCTTCACACAAAGGTATCAGTCACTACCAAACCCTAGAATGTCAAGCCCCACGTCGAGCATCCACCATATCGGGCAACTCCCAACAACAGGCAGCGCTCAACCTGTGACACCCAAGCAACACAACATCATGTCATGCAAAACCATAACGTGTAACACCTAAAAAACACACCTCTATCTCCCATCCAGATCAACACAGCATAACAGGAAACACACACGCCATATCATCGAGCCAAAGGATCAGCAGGCATCCTATCGTGCAACATTGTGTCATGCTATCTGTATCGAGTAACGCCCTGAGATGAGAAACACACCTTCATGAGGTAACAGGCATATTAGAACCAAAGGTGCATCGTGCATCCATGAACCAAGAGTGTATCGTGCAACCAGGTGCAGGTGTAACGGGCAGTGCTTTGACTCTGACGGCCAAGACACCCTATCGCCTAAGCTAAGGTTAGGGTTTCCATATCGGGCAACTATCAAGACTGTGTCGCCCACATCCATAACACCCAAGGCACAAAATAGGAATATCTATCAACCATCATGTCGGCCAAAGGCATAACACCCAACAACAAACACTATCTAAGGCAAAGCCCATATCGGTCAAGAAGGCCAACAGAACACCATCTAGCATATCACCCAAGACTCATCCCTAGAAGAGGGATATTGGGTAGAACACATCAAAGGGGGGTATCGTGTAGGGGTTCTAAGACCATGACGGGTGGGCCATCTTCAACCTCAAGACAACCACCAAACCCTAAAAGAGCAAGAGAGTTGGCTCACCTCTCAACAACTAAGAGAGAGGGGTTTTGCACAACTTCCATCACATATCGGGCAGTAAGGTGGGTCATCATCATAACGGCCATCCTTCCAACCTCAACTAGGTCAACACCAACCAAAGGCTCACCTCTCAAGTCCATGGTAAGAGTGGGGTATTGCCCAAGAGACTAGAGTGTAGACTCACCTCTCAACAACTAAGAGAGAGGGGTTTTGCCCACACAACTAAAGCTTGAGCTCACTTCTCAAGACCAAGGAAAGAAAGGGGTTTATCCCCAAGAACACACAACACGCACCATGGAATTAGGAAACCCTATGCTCACCTCTCAACAACCAAGAGAGAGGGGTTTTGCACAAAGAATCCTAAACCAAAGGTTCGGCCAACAAGGTCCAATAACACCTCTACACAACATAACCATGAAAACATATCCCACAACATCAAGGGTACATACTAGAGCAAAGATATCTCCAACAAGATAAACATGGCTGATCAAGATAGCACATAAACAAGAAACATAAAGAGAAGGTAGCAACCCGCCTTAAGCAAGCTCCAAGCTCCTATCACCAAGCTCCCAAGCTCCAAGGCACCACCTTCGGCCAACACAAAGAAGAGCAACATGTAACCACCATGGCCGAAGAAGAAGGAAGAAGAAGAAAGAAGAAGAAGATGAAGTTGCAATGGAAGAAGGGAGAGATACTCACCATAAGAGGAGAAGGAGCAAGGCACTCTCTAGGGTTCAGCCACCACTACAGGAAGAAGGAGACTAGAGCTATGTCACCCACCAAAGAGAGAGTATCGGCCACTAAGCTCCACCAAGGGGAAGTGTATCGGCCACCAAGGAAGAAGGAAAGCAACTAAAGAGCTAAAGGGATCCCAAGCTAGCAAAGAAGGGGTTATATAAGCAAGAGGGTTACGTGGGCATCCACTAAGGGATAGCTCCACATGTGCTTTCCCAAACCACCACATGTCCAAGGGTTATGCCACATGCTAGCATCCTAAACCACTTGTCTATGACTTGCCACCCACTAGCAAGGCAACGACCACTTGTCCCAAGAAGGTGGCACAAATGAGGCTAGGTCAAGTGGGGTTTTTGTCGCCCAACATGGTAACCCGACAGACCCACCACCACCTTGTCTGATACACCATGGCCGATACAAGGCACCAGGCTCACCCTTGCCCGATACCAAGCCTCAACAAGGAAAAACAAAACCCAACAAGGCTCAAAAAAGACCAAAGCAACTCAAGCAATGAGCCCAACCCATCCTCTCAACTCTAGAGGATGCAAGGAGAGAGAAAGACATCTCTCAAGGTGACAGACTTGCACACCAACCCTAAAACTTGGGTAAATTGCAAGTTGCACCTCCACCTCTCAACAAAGCACAAACAAACCCTAATCACAACTCAGGTGATTAGCAAGCATCTCAACACAAAGTTTAGGCAAAGCAAACATGGTAATCCCAAAATGAAGGTCAGGGTCCTTACAAGCCATAAACCTCTACAAAGGGATTTCACCCTTGAAATCTGAAGATAAAAGCGAGGGATACTTCCTCCTCATCTATTCCTTAAGATCCCACATGGCTTCCTCAATGCCACGATGATGCCAAAGAACCTTCACAAGAACCAGGTACTTCCTCTTTAGCTTCTTCATTCTTCTGTCAAGGATCATCACTTGGACCTTCTTCGTAGGTCACATCTTCATCTAGCTCGACCTCAACTGACTGTATCACCGTCTCTGTGCCTGGATGACTTTTCTTTAGCATACTGACATGGAACACTGGATGTAACATGTGTAACTCTGGCGGTAGTTCTAACTTGTAACCTACCTTGCCAACACGTGCTATTATAGGATATGGCCCCATATACCTGGGTGCCAACTTGCCTTCCCGGCCAAACATCAGCATGCCTTTCCATGGTGAGACCTTGAGATACAACTTGTCTCCCACCTACAACTCTAGAGGTCGTCGGTGATTATCAGCATATGACTTCTGTCTGTCCTGTGCCATTTTGAACTATTGTTGTATCACTTTAATCTTTTCTGTTGTCTGCTGCACTAACTCAGGACCTAAAAGATGATACTTGCCAGACTCATACCAACATAGAGGAGATCTGCACTTCTTGCCATATAAATCCTCATAAGGTGCCATGTTGATACTTTGTTGGTAACTATTGTTGTAGGTGAATTCTATCAAACTGAGATGCACGTCCCAACTGCCTAGGAACTAAAAAACACAAGCTCAGAGAAGATCATCCAAAGTCTGAATAGTCCTTTCAAACTATCCATCTGTCTGCGGGTGGAAAGCGGTACTGAACCTCAACTGCGTTCCTAACGCTTTGTGCAGATGTTCCCAAAAATGACTCGTGAACTGAGGACCTCTGTGAGAAACTATCGTTGCGGGCACACCGTGCAGCCGCACTATCTCATCCACATACACCTGAGCAAGCTTTTCTACTGTATATGTTGTCTTTACAGGTATGAAATGAGTAGACTTCGTCAACTTGACCACTATCACCCAAATGGAATCAAGATTCCTAGCTGTCCTTGGCAGACCAACTACAAAATCCATGGTTATATGATCCCATTTCCACTGTGGTATCACCATGGGTTGCAACGTACCTGCCAGTTTCTGATGCTCATCCTTAACCTGCTGACATACTGCACATCTAGCCACAAACTCGGCTACATCTCTCTTCAAGCCAGGCCACCAATACAGGTCCTTCAGATTATGATACATCTTGGTGACACCTAGATGCATAGCATACATCGATGTGTGTGCTTCATCAAGCACTAACTTCCTCAAATTGTCAACATCTGTGACCACCATCCTATCATGATAACAAACCAGTCCATCCTCAGACTCACGGAAGCCATCCCGCTTCTTGCTGCCGAACTCTGATTTAATCAACTGAATTGTAGCATCTACCTTTTGTGCTTCTTTGATATGCTACCTCAACGTAGGCTTTACTTGCATTTGTGCCAATAGTCCAGCCAATAAGGAGACTTCCAACTGTACATTCATCTTCCACAAAGAGACAAACATATCCCGCCTATGGCTTACCAGAGAACTCAACTGTGCCTTCTTCATAGGAAGAGAAGAAGACTTCCTGCTAAGTGCATCAGCTACTACGTTCACCTTACCAGGATGATACTCAATAGTGCAATCATAATCATTGATCAGCTCCATCTAGAGATGTTATCGCATGTTCATCTCACTCTGTGAGAAGATATACTTCAAGTTCTTATGATATGCAAAGATCTGATACACTTCCCCATAAAGATAGTGTCTCCAAATCTTTAACGCAAGGACCACCGCTACCAGCTCCAAATCATGTGTCGGATAGCTTTCCTCATGTTTCTTAAGTTGTTGCAAAGAAAAAGAAACCACATGATCTTCCTGCATCATCACACAACCTAAGCCTTTCTTGGAATCATCACAGAAAAAACATAGGCTTTGTTATATAAACATAAATAAACCTTGATACGTGTCCACAGCTTATAGGATCTAGCTGTCACATAGGCACAAAGAGTTCACCACCTCTTTATTTACAGAACAGGCCATACCAGGACAACAGTAGGATAAACAAAATTACATCAGCTATACATCGTGAAACATCGTCAAAACACCTCCAAGGACCTGAGAGTACAGGGATGACTCTAGGACTCTACTACCAAACAACTAAAACAGCAGCATATCTATCTCTTACCTCCTACTATTCTTCATGCTTCTCGGTCGCAACCTCACAACCACCACCACATTTAGCACGATCACCTAAAAAGGTTTAAAATTAGCGGGGTGAGACACACAGTCCCAGCGAGATTAGAGTGCAACTGTGGTTGTGGACTCAAGATGCATATAAGATAATGGTGAACGAGTCCATGGATCAGTATGATAGAGCATGAATGCATTCATGGCTCAAGGAGCACGGTGAACTGGCCCATGGCTCAAGTATACTAGCATCGTGACCTGTATAAAGGGCAGTCTAGATAAAAAGGGTAGACTACGTGAGCTAACCCTGTGGCTGAGGCCACTCAAGAAAGAGATTGTGGTCCTTCTTTGGTTATCGTGCACTAACCATGAAGAGGTGAGGAAATGGAGTCTGGCTCTCCCAATGGCCTTGTATGGAATCGGTTTTGGGATTTGTAGTTGAAGGTTGGATTTGAGCAGGACAACTCATTTCTTCAGGGCATAATAAATTGTAATCCAACCGTATAGAATATATTGCTTAAGGCAAAACATGAAACATTGGTTGAGGCCTTGCTTGTATAGTTGTTGTAGTTATATCTTACAGTTAATTGTACGTTCCTCATATCTTGTTATAAGTTCTTATAAAGCTTATCTTGTCAATCATGTTCCATAAAGAAATATCTGGTTATATGCTTCCTGGATATCTTGGTAATCTAGTTCTGTTCAGTACACCATATATATGAGATGCTTATATATCAGTTACCTGCTTTATCTATTCTAGCTCTCCTTTGAGGTTTTATAGTTTTTGGCCCAGGCTCTGGAAGCACCAACACTGGAGCACTAGTCAGCTTCTCCTTCAAACTTTGGAAAGCTTGCTGACAACGATCATCCCAAACAAAAGGTACATCCTTCCTGGTCAGTTTTGTCAATGGCAACGCGGTCACACTGAAGTCCTTTATAAACCTTCGGTAGTATCCTGCTAAACCCAGAAAACTACAAACTTCATTCGGCGTCTTCGGTTTCTCCCAATCCGCAATTGACTCCATCTTCTTGGGGTCCACTCTGACTCCTTCCGTGGATATCACATGACTGAAGAAAGTCACTTCTTTCAGCCAGAACTCACACTTACTGAACTTGGCATACAACTGATGCTGGCAAAGGAGAGTCAATGCTTGTCGAAGGTGTTGTTCAAGTTGTTGACTACCCTATTCATCTATGAAGACCACAACAAATTGATCTAGAAACGGATGGAACACCCTATTCATTAGATCCATGAAAGCAGCAGGTGCATTGGTTAGCCCGAACAGCATAACCACAAACTCAAAGTGACCATACCTCATCCTAAAAGCTGACTTTGGTATGTCCTCTGCCTTGTTCCTCAACTGATGATATCCAGATCATAGATCAATCTTTGAGAACATTGTAGCACCACGCAACTGTTTAAACAGATCATCTATCCTCGCTAAAGGGTACTTGTTCTTGATCGTGACTTTGTTCAACTACCTATAATATATGCACAGATGCATTGATCCATCCTTCTTCTTTACGAATAGAACTGGAGCACCCCACGGTGATGTGCTCGGTCTGATGAAACCTTTATCCACCAACTCCTATAACTGCTTCTTTATCTCATCCATCTCAGTTGGAGCCATCTTGTACAGTGTTTGAACATTGGGAAACTCATCTGGAAACACATCCTCAAACTCTCTGACAACTGTCACGTCCAGAAGGCTCGGACCTTTTGCCTTGGTATCCACAACATGAGCTAAGAACGCCTTACATACTTGTCGCAACAACTTCTCTGACACCATGGCTGATACTAAACACATCGGAAGAATCTTCCTATCTCCCTGGAAGATCCACTTCTCACCATCATCAGCAAACACCGCTTGCTTGGAACCACAGTCCAACACAACCTTATACTTTTCTAAGGTATCCATCCCAATGATCACATTGAATCCATGCATATCAAGAGGTATAAGATCCACTTGTATCTTGTGTCTCGAAAAAAATAGAACACAGGATGGACACACCTCTCTAAGCATTGAGGAATCATCAAGAGGGGTTTCTAACAATAAGCTATCATTCTTACAACTAATAGGTAAAAGACAGCTATTAAGCATACTACAAGCGATAAAAGAGTGTGTAGTACCCGGGTCAACCAAAACAGATATAAAGCATTAAGAAGACAAATCAAAATGAAATAACTCCATCTGACCTGCCACCACTCGTAGGTCGACTATCGCTTCCAACTGACTCATAGCATAAAATCGAGTCGTTGCTTGCTATCCACATCCTTTGCTTCCTTGAGCAGATCATCCTTCCTGCGATGCTTGACTACGTCCTCACCCTCAGGCACCACTAACCTACTGTCTATCTGACCCTTGTTAATTCTGGCTCGGCTGCTGCATCACTTCGACATCTTTCCTTGGGAAATTTGACTTCAAATGTCGGGTCTGTCCACAGAGATAGCATGACATATCCTCTAACTGTGGCCTAGATGGCCCTGTCACTGCTACTGAAATTGTGGTTAAAGCTCTGAACGACAAATACCCACACCCTATTCCTTTACTTGGTGACCACTGTAATGGTGCACTAGAACCTTGCCTCACAGAAGGTGTAGAAAACCACAGTTTCTTGTGGCTATCAAACCTTTGTTTTTGAAACTGAGCATGACTTTTCTTGGTCATAGTCTCTCTCTTCTCTCGGACTGACCGTTCAATCCTTCAGACAGACTCCACAACATGGCAAACCACTCTCAATTTTCCAAAGCAGCAGCAAGTGTCGACAGCTCAGCACTCAAACCTTTCTTAAACCGTCTGATTCTCTCATCATATGTTGCCTCCATGTGAGGACAAAACCTCAACAGGTCCATAAACTTGGCTTCATACTCGGTGATGCACATCGATCCTTGGCGCAGACGCTCAAACTCGTTGATCTTCTCGTCCAGATAGGTCTTTGGGAAGTATTGACTTACCAACTCCCATCGGAAGACATCCCAAACTATCACCTCTCCAGGCTGCTTCTCCTCCTCAATGGCCCACCAGTGGCCAACACTACCTTTTAGAAGGTAGACAGCGTGCTTTCCTTTGTCTTCTTCGGGGATGTCGAGGATCCGGAAGGCCTTTTCAAGACCTGTCATCCACAGATCTGCATCCGTTGGATCAGCCATTCCAACATAATCTGAAGCTCCGACTCGGCGAAGCCGCTCAAAGGTCTTCCCAATACCCAAAGATTCACCATGGGGAGCCTGTGCTCTTGGCGGAGGCACCGACAATCTATCCACCATGTGATTCATCGTTGTCATTACATGTCCCATAAGGTGCTGATAGGTAGGGTTCTCAAGAATGGTTGAGTCAATTTGGGAAACCTTAGGCACCCGATCTTCATGTGCTTGCACTCATGCTCCATGAACAGATGCAGCAGCACTGCTCTCGGCATCATGTTCTTCATGACTTCCAGACATCTTTAAGCTTTATCTTCTGCTGGGGGCAGAAGGTTATTATGAGAAAATCTGGAAAACTCACAAGAATAGACACAAGCCTAGTCCTAGATCCCTGTAGACTCAGTGAAGCTAGAGCTCTAATACCATAACCTATTGTGACATCTCGCTATCACACAACCAACAAAACGCCACAAGAAAATGTGTGGAACATCCATAAACCACATATTACCAAAAACATGGTTTAATTAAAACTGATTGCAGAAAGCAGATAAACAAAGAAACTATTACATCCAGAACCTTATCCTGCAATCCATCACCACCTACCGATGATGATGGATCTATGGCCAGAGCAAACTACATGAAATGTTCCACTATAGTTATTTAGTATATTTTATGTGGATTGTTGAGGCAACCAAGTTATAAAACATAACAACATCATGTCACATCGTTACTGTCATCATCACATTACCATGGGATCTCAATCCCACATCACAGAATGCCACTACCTCTCAAGGCATCATCATCATACATCATCATCCTGGGATAGCAATCCCTTATCTCAGCATCAGAGTATAACACCTCAACTAGGCACTCAGCCTTTATTAGGTCAACATACCTTTCTCATCATACTGGTGATACATGTTATCTTATCAACAAGGATTATCATCATTTAGTGTTACACAAAACACATACACCTCATAGCTCTTACCTGGCTATGAATTCATTTGATACACCTGCATGGTTAGTATGTATATCAGGAGAGATAACTGGATCACCAAACATAGATCTTAGAGAACATAGTATTATTATCATGCCATTCAAACTTAGGGAGCATATATCAAGAGAGATATAATTATGCTATTAGATGAGTATATTTATGCATGACATTATCATATATCACATTCTTAATCAAGCATTAGGATTACCAAAAGAACATGGGATGCAACCCTTATCCAAGGTATATCGGGTAAGGGATAACCCTCACCAAAAGCATCACAACCCACACTAGAGACATCATGTTCCTCATTGTATGTATATTGGGTAGAGCACTACCCTCACTAAAAGGGTATCGGGTAGGGCACTATCCTTCACACAAAGGTATCAGCCACTACCAAACCCTAGAACGCCAAGCCCCACATCAGGCATCCACCATATCGGGCAACTCCCAACAACGGGCAGCGCTCAACCTGTGACACCCAAGCAACACAACATCATGACGTGCAGAACCATAATGTGCAACGCCTAAACAACACACCTCTTTCACCCATCTAGATCAATGTAGCATAACGGGCAACACACACACCATATCGTCCAACCAAAGGATCAGTAGGCATCCTATCGTGCAACACTGTGTCGTGCTATCTGTATCGAGTAATGCCCTAAGACAGACAACGTCGAGACGGGAAACACACCTTCATGAGGTAACGGGCATACTAGAACCAAAGGTGCATCGTGCATCCATGAACCAAGAGTGTATCGTGTAACCAGGTGTAGGTGTAACAGGTAGCACTTTCACTCTGACGTCCAAGACACCCTATCACCTAAGCTATGGTTAGGGTTTCCATACCAGGCAACCATCAAGACCATGACGCCCACAGCCGTAATGCCCAAGGCACAAAATAGGGATATCTATCAAGCATCATGTTGGCTAAAGGCATAACGCCCAGCAACAAACACTATCTAAAGAAAAGCCCATATCGGTCAAGAAGGTCAATGGAACACCATCTGGCACATCGCCCAAGACTCATCCCTAGAAGAGGGATATCGGGAAGAACACATCAAAGGGGGGTATCATGCAGGGGTTCCAAGACCATGACGGGTGGGTCATCTTCAACCTCAAGACAACCACCAAACCCTAAAAGATCAAGAGAGTTGGCTCACGTCTCAACAACTAAGAGAGAGGGGTTTTGCACAACTTCCATCACATATCGGGTAGCAAGGTGGGTCATTGTGACGTCCCCGAATTTTCTAAAACTTAATCTGATGTGAGACGTCCAAATTGAAACCCTCACCTCAGTGAGAATCCCAATTTAAGCATCACACACTAGGCTAAGAAAGAGAGAATCAAGGGAGTCAAAAGGAAACACAGTAACACATGTACATGAAAAATAATAAAACCATACATACATGTTCACCATTCAACATATAATTACAACATGAATTGTTACAACATTTGATATTACATATTGAACAGCAAACTATACATATACATGTGCTACAGCTAAACAATAGGATCTTAAGACAACAAGTCCACCTGTACCTCAGCTCGCCACACAACTCTCAACATCCTGGATCTTCAAGAGCATAACCACAACCTAAACAAAAGATTACATGCGGTACACGTCAGCACAATATTTCATGAATATTGTACTGAGTACGCCTACGTGTCTTTTTATATACCTCTCATCATATCTTGGCAATAAGATAAAACTAATACTTGGCAGCATTAAACAAAATATAAGAAAATCATATACTTGCACAAAGATGTTCATCAACAAAAGAGAACACATATTTTAAGTACATTTTCCATTATATCATCCATGCATTTACTACCTGAGAGTTGAATGCATTAAGGCCTTTATGATCTACTACCAAAGAGTTGGATCATTTCACAATGTGATCTACTACCAAAGAGTTGGATCACTTTCAAGTACTTTACTACCAAAGAGTTGAAGTACTTATTTCCAGCACTTTACTACCAAAGAGTTGAAGTGCTTAGATATAATGGAACAAATATATTATGTTTCATGTGTTCATAGCAATAAGTATGGAGAATCAAACAACATAGCATACAAGAACAATCATTTCAATCAATACCATATGCCAAGTATTTTACTACTCATATAACACAAGCATATTGTATAATAAGCCAAGTAAGAGGTAATAGCGTACCTTGATCAAGAGAAACCTAATTACATATTCTTCATGTCATCTATAAGCTTAGTCAAACCTGATCAAGACAAGACCATAACTATCATCAGGTTCTCATCATCTTACATCTCGTCTTAACCCTATTCGTGTTCATTTTATGATTCACTTAGCTCATTAGGATATTCTCATGATTACTTATATTCTTGTCTTATATTTATCTTACTGATGTCGTATTCCAGATTATAGTTCATCAACTGGATATACTCATGTGTCATATTATTATATGAACATATTTAACATTATGTCACTTTCATTAACCATATTAAGGTTACATCACATGTATTAAGGGTGCTCTTCATATAACATGAATTTCATGCATAAAATTGATCTCAGGTTTACATATTATTTTCATGTTACTGATATAAGAGTTTTCTGTGAATTTCAACATTTATTGAGCATGCATGTATTTATTGCATTATCTTTAATGTTATTAGCCATAATTAGCCATATTAATCAAATTATATGCTTTCATGCTTTTAGATACATTATGAACATGATTATGGATTCAGTAACATATTCTCATAATTTTAGGCCATCATTTGTTATTTATAACACCATATAAGTAATATGCATCTTACTTAAAATTATTGAAATTAGTGCATCAAAAGCCTGATATCATAGTTGGATATTGTTCTACTATTTGTTTCTGAGAATAATGATACCTTGTTTGTATTTTTCTGATAACCGAGCTAATTACTGTGATTTATCTAAGAACTGAACAATTTTGATGTAAATACCTTTTCTGGTGAATCACAGACTGCCACATGGCAATAGGGCAACGACTCCTTCCTTCTTTCCCACGTGATCCCTCACTCTCTCTCTCACGACCGATTGCCCAGCGGGGCTCTCCTTCCACAACGTCGCTGCCGCCTGGGACTCCAGGGATCTCGGCGCCGAAGCTCTCTGTTCATCCCTTCTCACCGGAAGGATGTGACGCGTTCTGTCCACGTAGGTCCATAAACTGAGCTTCCGCCTGAGATGAGAACCGCCATGGCTCCACAACGAGTAGCGGAGATCGTCGAGTCTAGGCTCAGCAGAGCACCTCTTCACTCGCGAGTCCTACCACCACCGTGCAGTTGGTCTCTTGCCGATGCTACGCGTGGCAGTTCCCCAGCATGGGTTCCACCGGTCTGCGCCCACGGAACTCGCTGGCTTCATCCTGCCTCTTGCGGTTTCTTGGAAGATCGACCACACCTCCGGGCGCCGCCTGCGTAGGATCACCGTCGCCTGCTCTCAAGTGCCACCACGGGCTCTAGGAACTCGCCGCCTCAATGGGGAAGATCCATGGAAGGAGATCATTACCCAACGCCTTTGTTTGAGCCTCCCCGACACATCACCGGTCTGGTTCCTTGCTCCATCGCTGCTCCTTCTCGCAGACTGCTTCTGATGTCGCCTCCATGTCCATGAATCTCCATCGGCAAGGACTCAGATGCCGCCTGCTACTGCTAGTCTTCACGTTGTATGACAACTAGGCGACGTCGACTACTGCCGTAGTTGCTGATCCTAATGAGTAATTAAACAACTCCACCTCCTCCTCGCTTCCTGTATTCTACTCTAACTGCTTCCGATCACGATGTCGCTTCCGATCACGATGCTCCCCAATTGTGAAATGCAGTGGATAACTAGTACAGATGGGGAGGTGGGAGTTCCTCCCTCGTCCCGTTTCTCATCCCACGTTCTCAAAGCCACGACCATGCGTTTAGTTTCCACATTAGTCAAACTGGTAACTGTACGTGAACATGGCACAAACATGTCCATTAGCACCTCATGCACGACTGAGACGGAGCCCCCACCAGCTTGGATTCGGGGCTAGGGTCTATGTACTTCACCAATCCGCAGCAAGGAGTAAGGCCACATGACACTACAACAAAACGAGATCTAAGCTACATAATCAAAACTTTGGTAAACACATAAACCAAAATTCACATTATTTCATGATATTCAAACTTAAATAACTCCCTCTAGAAACATCCAATTGCCACCAAATTTTAACCATAGATTCCTCACTACTCAAGGTACCTTGTATACGAATTTGGTGCCAAAACTCAATCGTTAGACCATTCAATTAAATTCATCAAAAAGGCATTAAAAGATAGATCTTAATCATGATATCAACCTCACATCAACACACTTACTTTATCAAAAGCTTGAAACTCTCAATCTAACTGAAACATATGCTTTCACTTAAGTCATTGGACATTTAGGATTCTAAAAGTCCACTCCATCACATCCTACACACCTTAAAAGATATTTCATCCTCAAAATTAAGCCAGAAAACTCACTTTGTCACATCATATTCATCTTAAAAGAACTTTCGTCCTCGAAAGTAAACCATACTCATACTTCCAGGAAAAACCTTATCTTGCCTTCATCCACATGTAGGCACTATTATGTGTAACATATCTACAAAGGTTACCTAGAACCATGTATCCAAAGGAGTTAACCAAAGTTAACCCATTGTATCAAGGTGTCATCAACATTTTACTGAGCTAACTATTAGAACATGTTCAACATTAATATATGTCTTTTTTTTAGGAGGGGGTTAACTATAATTAACCCACATTATCCATCTAGATCATATCAAGGTGTCATATATGTTATGTTGTGCTAACCTTCAAATTACTTTTTTTTTCTTTATTAAGCACTAAGATTAACACCTTGTGTAACATATATCTCTCCTATGATCTTATCTCATTGCTCATTATAAATTGTCACATTTTTGAAGTTTTTATCACAAGATTAACCAACTATATCACATTATCATCATTATTTATGTATATGGTTAACCATTTATGCATCGATATGTATTTAACCATCTCTAGGTTTACATCATATCATGTTTATATATCACATCTCAAGATTAGATCACATGCTTACATATATTATATCATGGTTGTGCTAACAAACTTATACAAGTGGCTCGTGAAACATGTATCAAAACTTTATGTAGTCCAAATGAGGTTCCTCTAACCCATACCATGAGGGTAGTGTCATGCTCAGTCTCTCTGAGCTAACTCAACTTTATGAGTATCTCATATGCACAAACTATATCTTCCCTCTCGGTCTAGGGTTCTCAGGTATACCTCATTGGCACTAACTAATAGCCTCATAGCTCTAGCCACGTAAGCACAAACCAAAACATGCTATGATATTCTCATCATAGATCTCTACCTATGAAACATGTTTACCCAAAACTCTCTTATATACACCACTAGATTCCTATGTGGGAAACCACCGACCCGAGCATGAGGCTTCACCCAACTAACATAGATACCTCCTCCAGGGTCTTGGGCTCTCTCCCTCACCCAGATGGTAGGCACTCATATTGATGTTCACATATGCACATATAGTCAGCCTCTCTCTGACTCTAGGGTTTGGTCCTCCCAAGGACATCTAGGGATCACCAAAACTATAGGAATCATGCATAAAGCAACTCAACTCAATCACTCAAGAGTAGTCTAGTTTAGGACATATCATATCACATATTTCTCGTCATTCTCATATCTTGGAGTTTAGGTTCTCTAACCTTCTCCCAATGGGTCTCACTCTCTCTAGAGTTAACCCCAAAACTGGTCCCAACACTAGAGGTCCTCCTTTGTAAAAGAGCTTGAGGCTCATGCCGACTCACATCCTTGTCTTAACTTAACTTATCTTGTTTCATAAAAGAACTTATACTTGTGTCATCAAAACTTATCTCAAATCCTCAAACAGAACTTAGGTCCTCAAAGACAACATATATCATCATAACCATCTTATGTCATCTATGTAAGACTTACATCATAGCTTATTTCATATATTCGATCTATCACATATTCTAAAAAGGCTCTAGACATCTAATCTAGAACTACTCTCTCTTCTAGACTGATGTCATTCACTTTCACTTAGGTTGCATGACCACCTCCTACTCGTACATGTGTGGGAACACATTTTTGTAATACATATACATATTAAAATATTATATAGTTTTTCTCCGATAAAACAAGCGTAAGAGAAAACTATCGAGGTTCGATCCGTTTGGAATCAAAAACCAAATCCTAAAAATGAGTGTCCCACACATAGTAGAGAGTCTAGTATCATGAAAACTAGTGAAAAGGGTGAGAACATGGTGTAGACTAACGTAGCTACTCTAGACAACGAGCGTCATATGTCTAGGGTTTCTCTTCCCTTGATGCACGTCATTTCCAAATAGTGCAACGTCCCATACCGCTGCACTACAAGGAAAGAATGACATCTTAGGACTTGACATACAACAAGCACTAGTCTAGACCTAGTTCTCGGACATCTAGGTGCTAACCTAGAGGCTAGGTCAGATCTAGTCCCTAAAGACGACTAATCTAACCCTAAAGATGTTTTTAAGTTCAAGGTTCTTTAGTTTTGAGTTGCATAATGAGCAAATGCCAGGCTTTTCTATTGTTCATGCTCTGATACCACCTGTGACGTCCCCGGATTTTCTAAAACTTAATCTGATGTGTGACATCCAAATTGAAACCCGCACCTCAGCGAGAATCCCAATTTAAACATCCCACACGAGGCTAAGAAGAATAAAATCAGAAGAAGTCAGAAGGAAACAATCAGTAACACATGTACATGAACAATAATAAAACCATACACACATGTTCACCATTCAACATATAATTACAACATGAATTGTTACAACATTTTATATTACATATTGAACAGCAAACTATACATATACATGTGCTACAGCTAAACAACAGGATCTTAAGACAACAGGTCCACCTGTACCTCAGCTCACCACACAACTCTCAACATCCTGGATCTTTAAGAGCATAACCACAACCTAAACAAAAGATTACATGCGGTACACGTCAGCACAATATTTCATGAATATTGTACTGAGTACGCCTATGTGTCTTTTTATATACCTCTCATCATATCTTGGCAATAAGATAAAACTAATACTTGGAAGCATTAAACAAAATATAAGAAAATCATATACTTGCACAAAGATGTTCATCAACAAAAGAGAACACATATTTTAAGCACATTTTCCATTATATCATCCATGCATTTACTACCTGAGAGTTGAATGCATTAAGGCCTTTATGATCTACTACCAAAGAGTTGGATCATTTCACAATGTGATCTACTACCAAAGAGTTGGATCACTTCCAAGTACTTTACTACCAAAGAGTTGAAGTACTTATTTCCAGCACTTTACTACCAAAGAGTTGAAGTGCTTAGATATAATGGAACAAATATATTATGTTTCATGTGTTCATAGCAATAAGTATGGAGAATCAAACAACATAGCATACAAGAACAATCATTTCAATCAATACCATATGCCAAGTATTTTACTGCTCATATAACACAAGCATATTGTATAATAAGCCAAGTAAGAGGTAATAGCGTACCTTGATCAAGAGAAACCTAATCACATATTCTTCATGTCATCTATAAGCTTAGTCAAACCTGATCAAGACAAGACCATAACTATCATCAGGTTCTCATCATCTTACATCTCGTCTTAACCCTATTCGTGTTCATTTTATGATTCACTTAGCTCATTAGGATATTCTCATGATTACTTATATTCTTGTCTTATATTTATCTTACTGATGTCATATTCCAGATTATAGTTCATCAACTGGATATACTCATGTTTCATATTATTATATGAACATATTTAACATTATGTCACTTTCATTAACCATATTAAGGTTACATCACATGTATTAAGGGTGCTCTTCATATAACATGAATTTCGTGCATAAAATTGATCTCAGGTATACATATTATTTTCATGTTACTGATATAAGAGTTTTCTGTGAATTTCAACATTTATTGAGCATGCATGTATTTATTGCATTATCTTTAGTGTTATTAGCCATAATTAGCCATATTAATCAAATTATATGCTTTCATGCATCAACATTATAATATCTAATTTTAGATACATTATGAACATGATTATGGATTCAGTAACATATTCTCATAATTTTAGGCCATCATTTGTTATTTATAACACATGATATAAGTAATATGCATCTTACTTAAAATTATTGAAATTAGTGCATCAAAAGCCTGATATCATAGTTGGATATTGTTCTACTATTTTTTTCTGAGAATAATGATACCTTGTTTGTATTTTTCTGATAACCGAGCTAATTACTGTGATTTATCTAAGAACTGAACAATTCTGATGTAAATACCTTTTCTGGCGAATCACAGACTGCCACATGGCAATAGGGCAACGACTCCTTCCTTCTTTCCCACGCGATCCCTCGCTCTCTCTCTCACGACCGATTCCCCAGCGGGGCTCTCCTTCCGCAACGCCGCTGCCGCCTGGGACTCTAGGGATCTCGGCACCGAAGCTCTCTGTTCGTCGCTTCTCACCAGAAGGATGTGATGAGTCCTGTCCACGTAGGTCCATAAACTGAGCTTCCGCCTGAGATGAGAACCGCCATGGCTCCACAATGAGTAGCAGAGATCGTCGAGTCTAGGCTCAGCAGAGCTTCTCTTCACTCGCGAGTCCTGCCACCACCGTGCGGTTGGTCTCCTGCTGATGTTGCGCGTGGCAGTTCTCCAGCATGGGTTCCACCGGTCTGTGCCCACGGAACTCGTTGGCTTCATCCTACCTCTTGTGGTTGCTTGGAAGATCGACCACACCTCCGGGCACCGCCTGCGTAGGCTCACCGTCACCTGCTCTCAAGTGCCACCACGGGCTCCAGGAACTCACCGCCTCAATGGGGAAGATCCACGGAAGGAGATCATTACCCAACGCCTTTGTTTGAGCCTCCCCGGCACATCACCGGTCTGGTTCCTCGCTCCATCGCTGCTCCTCCTCGTAGACTGCTTCTGATGCCGCCTCCATGTCCATGAATCTCCATCGGCAAGGACTCAGATGCCGCCTGCTACTGCTAGTCTTCACGTTGTATGACAACTAGGCGACGTCGACTACTGCCGTAGTTGCTGATCCTAATGAGTAATTAAACAACTCCACCTCCTCCTCGCTTCCTGTATTCTACTCTAACTGCTTTCGATCATGATGCCGCTTCCGATCACGATGCTCCCCAATTGTGAAATGCAGTGGATAACTAGTACAGATGGGGAGGTGGGAGTTCCTCCCTCGTCCCGTTTCTCATCCCACATTCTCAAAGCCACGACCATGCGTTTAGTTTCCACATTAGTCAAACTGGTAACTGTACGTGAACATGGCACAAACATGTCCATTAGCACCTCATGCACGACTGAGATGGAGCCCCCACCAGCTTGGATTCGGGGCTAGGGTCTATCTACTTCACCAATCCGCAGCAAGGAGTAAGTCTGCATGACACTACAACAAAACGAGATCTAAGCTACATAATCAAAACTTTGGTAAACACATAAACCAAAATTCACATTATTTCATGGTATTCAAACTTAAATAACTCCCTCTAGAAACATCCAATTGCCACCAAATTTTAACCATAGATTCCTCACTACTCAAGGTACCTTGTATACGAATTTGGTGCCAAAACTCAATCGTTAGACCATTCAACTAAATTCATCAAAAAGGCATTAAAAGATAGATCTTAATCATGATATCAACCTCACATCAACACACTTACTTTATCAAAAGCTTGAAACTCTCAATCTAACTGAAACATATGCTTTCACTTAAGTCATTGGACATTTAGGATTCTAAAATTCCACTCAATCACAGTCATCATCATAACGGCCATCCTTCCAACCTCAACTAGGTCAACACCAACCAAAGGCTCACCTCTCAAGTCCATGGTAAGAGAGGGGTATTGCCCAAGTGACTAGAGTGTACACTCACCTCTCAACAACTAAGAGAGAGGGGTTTTTTCTACACAACTATAGCTTGAGCTCACTTCTCAAGACCAAGGAAAGAAAGGGGTTTTGCCCCAAGAACACACAACACACACCATGGAATTAGGAAACCCTAGGCTCACCTATCAACAACCAAGAGAGAGGGGTTTTGCCCAAAGAATCCTAAACCAAAGGTTCTTCCAACAAGGTCCAAGAACACCTCTACACAACATAACCATGACAACATACCCCACAACGTCAAGGGTACATACTAGAGCAAAGATATCTCCAACAATATAAACATGGTCGATCAAGATAGCACATAAACAAGCAACATAAAGAGAAGGTAATATAGCTAGGGTAGGAGTTATGTAACCCACCTTAAGTAAGCTCCACGCTCCTAGCACCAAACTTCCAAGCTCTAAGGAACCACCTTCGGCAAACACAAAGAATAGCAACATGTAACCACCATGGTCGAAGAAGAAGGAAGAAGAAGAAAGAAGAAGATGAAGATGCCATGGAAGAAGGGAGAGATACTCACCACACGAGGAGAAGGAGCAAGGCACTCTCTAGGGTTCGGTCACCACTAGAGGAAGAAGGAGACTAGAGCTATGTTACCCACCAAGGAGAGAGTATCATCCACCAAGCTCCACCAAGGGGAAGTGTATCGGCCTCCAAGCTCCACCAAGTGGAAGTGTATCGGCCACCATGGAAGAAGGAAAGCAACTAAAGAGCTAAAGGGATCCCAAGCTAGCAAAGAAGGGGTATATAAGCAAGAGGTTTAAGTAGGCGTCCACTAAGGGATATCTCTACATGTGCTCGCCCAAACCACCACATGTCCAAGGGTTATGCCACATGCTAGCATCCTAAACCACTTGTCCATGACTTGCCACCCACTAGCAAGGCAACGACCACTTGTCCCAAGTAGGTGGCACAAATGAGGCTAGGTCAAGCGGGGTGTGTGTCGCCCAACATGGTAACCCGACACACCCACCACCACCTTGGCTGATACATTTCCTTGGCTGATACACCATGGCCTATACAAGGCACCAAGCTCACCCTTGCCCGATACCAAGCCTCAACAAGGCAAAACAAAGCCCAACGAGGCACAAAAAAGCCCAAAGAAACTCAAGCAACGATCCCAACCCATCCTCTCAACTCTAGAGGATGCAAGGAGAGAGAAAGACATCTCTTAAGGTGACAAACTTGCACACCAACCCTAAAACTTGGGTAAATTGCAAGTTGCACCTCCACCACTCAACAAAGCACAAACAAACCCTAATCACAACTCAGGTGTTTAGCAAGCATCTCAACACAAGGTTTAGGCAAAGCAAATAGGGTAAGACCAAAATGAAGGTCAGGGTCCTTACAACAACCTACTAAACCCTGCTAAGATCCTTGGTATGTCATACATATTCATCATTCCTCAAGGTTGGACCAATATCATATACACATATGTCACCAACTTGTGTAAGGGGTTCATCAAGCATATATCTCAGATGCAGTGGGGTTTCCTATTTCTCTAAAACATGGGAATGAGGTGCCATACTCAAATACTATGAACTCAAATAGCCTCGTGAGCATCATGTGTGCCAGGTACTACTACTTCCCCTCTTTGGTCTAGAAACCCTGGGTTCACCTCTTATGCATAGTTGTTTGACTGCATGCTCAGCTGTTCAGCCATGAACCAAACCCATACAAGATAGGGCATATACTTCCTATCACTCTTATATGTGAGCGCCCTTTAGAGTCCTACCCCGGGACAACCAACAGGGTACGAGGCTTCACAACTTGTTACTATACTCCTTCAGGATCTATGGAACTCTCCTTCCTACACCTAAAAAGTAGGCACTCATATCCTATGAACGTTTTTTCAAAAAGCCTCTTCCTATTCATATATGCTCATTAGGGTTCCTATACGGTGACCCCTAAAATTCTCAATGAGGGAGCTATCCCTCTCCCTAATAGGTACAACCCACCCAAGGTTGGGTCACCAAAAGGCACCAGGGTCAACAACCACCCATGGCTCACATTTGTCATGGGTACTCTTAACTTCTACATAAAGAATGCATGTCAAACCCACATACGTGCATTGTCAACTATGATATCCAACTCATCGTGTCTTCTCTTTCTCTAACTGCCACTTAGGGTTAGGGTTAGCATCATCCTCAGAGGATGTGTCAGGTTTCTACCTCTTCCTAGAGGCCTCTTCCTGCAAGGCTAACTCTCTCTTCTCATCCTCCTACAAGAAGATCTAACCTTAGAGCTCTCTTGAGGGCACAAAAACACATGCCATGCAACCTTAATCATGTAACTAATCTTTAGTTTACACTTAAACCATTAAAACTTACATCCATGACATCTTGTTTACATACTTTTTTCATTATTTGGTGGAGTATTCCTTAATCCTTATTACCCTTATCCAAAACATAGGAGGGTGGTGGAGAGAGAGAGAAACCCTAATCTCTTAAAGTTATCCAAAGAATGGGGTAGAGAAAGGATGAAGATAGATGAGAGAAGACCTAGAGGTATCTTATTTCAACTCAATTCCACAGATTTTGGCCAGGCAGTCACACAGAATCTGGGAGTCCTCATAGACCTACTTGTGGGGTGGATGAAAATATTTTCAGCTCCCAGATCGTGATCCTTTTCTAGACACCTCCATCTTTGGGAAAATTCTCTAATAACTCCCTTGGGTTCTGAAGAGTTTGTAAAATTTAATAATTATTAGTGATTAAATGGAAAACCATGCTCTGATACAAAATGTAATGACCCCGCTTCCCGGTAACCCCCAATTAAAGAAGACTAAGAAGTCAGAGTTGCTATCCCAAGATAGGATCAATGGTTTTGCAAATAATCAAAATGAATTCTACCACAACTAAGCTTGACATAGGATAAAAATTTTCTTTTCTCATACCTTGTAAAATATAGGATCTGAGGGACTTTATCCATATGAGAAATATCTATCTACAATCCTACAATTCTTTAATAAACTTGATTCCATCAATGTCACTTTAAAGGAAAATCCATTTTCTGATAAACCTTAAATGCCAAAAAACAAAATGATGGTCAGTATAATAAATTATTATACTGGTATGTGGGGGAACCAAAAACTTACATTTAATTGTAACAACATATTGCAATCAATTATGATTTAACAAAACAAACTTTACGTTTTAAACATAACTACTCAATTCTTACATATGCTAGCCTCTGTACCATCCCTGTAGTGGACATGGCTGCTACCTCTCATATGGTAGATCTCAACTAACCCCCATGATCCTACCTTATAGGTACATCAATACATAGGGTCATGGAGTCGTATGGTCCTACCCAAGGGTAGACCAACACATCAACTCGTGATAACATGATGATCCTACCTCGCGGGTAGACCATGTACTAGGTCATATATCTCATCATCATCAAAGCTACAGAGGAGGACCAAGATTTGAGCTAGTCATGCATGTATAATTATAGTGATAGTCATAGTCACTTTATAGTTACATGAAATAAAAGTCAATCAAGCAATTATTTCCAAGCAACTGGAAAAACCACAGAAATTGTCATGAAACTAAAGAGATTAGCCTTAAGGGTAATCACATACCTGTCTTGGAGATCTCAAAGAAGCAATATATCCAAATCCAACTAGATGTCCAATCAAGCAAGGCAAACAACCAAATCAAGAAACCCTTGATCCTGAAAACATGTATAACACCTAGTTGTTACCATCAAATCCCAAACAGCTCTATGTTGACCTGGGATGCCTTTCTAAGGTTTCTTAGTCTCATTAGTATTCATTAGCGTTTCTTAGATCAATTTATCAAACTTTATCCTTTTTTAGGTCAACAAACCCTAAAATGGCTTTTCTACTCATTAAAACTCTAATTACTCAAATTATCCACATTAAGGATCTTTTATACTCAAATTGGCTTAGGATCATCATATCTCTATTTTATTCATGGATTTTCACAATTAAAACCATTAAAAGCTATAATTATCAAAATTAGGGTTTCTAAGCCCATTAATGCATATACATGTACACAAAACCTTGAATTAAGCTAGTTATGCATAAAGATCATCTTTTTAGATCTAATTCTTGTTCTTTATTAACAACATGTTAATATTCTCTAGGATCATCCATCTTAATCTTTCCAACTCCATAGAACTTCAAAATTAAAGTTATTCATTAATAACAATATTAAAGTGACAACTTTAAGCCTTTTTTTAATTTTAAGTAGAATCAGACCTTTCTTATATTTTTTGTGGATTCTACGTATTTTTCTAATCAAAAATCATATATCATATGTCTTAATCTGATCATCCTGTCGTTAGATACAATTTTTACAAAAAAATTCATTCTCAACCAATCAGGAGTCGCCAGGTCAGTGTTTACCTTAATATCCTTGAGTCCATGCGATCAGCCTCCCCGAATCACTGTGCACTACATAGGCTAGTTTTCTTACGTTGGCCGCGCACTCAAGACCAGGCAAACATACCCTTTTGCCCTCCCGGGTCTTCTTCAACGCCAAGGGCAGCGTTGCCTTTTCCCCCTTTCCTTCCTTCATCTTCCTATACACGGACAGTGGTGATATCGCAACTAGACCTCTCTAGAGTGTGAGCAATCAGGAGATTGAGGGGGGAAACAAGGATGTCATTGGCACCAGAGATACTTTGGTGAAGCCAAGGGGGTACTATTTATAGGTTTGCAGGTCTAGGGTTGGCTCCCCAACCTTGCCACCAAGCCTAGTCGCAAAGGGATTTGGGTGTTTCTTGAAATAGCCACAAAACCTAGAAAAATCTAGGTCGATTTGGTGCAGAACAATCTCCCAAACTTAACCAAGCGATTTCCTCGCTTACACTTGCATTAGATATTGTGAAAAAAAGAGTCAAAGATCGGGCTTTCCTCTCATGTTCTGATTCTAACTGGATCTAAATGATCTGCAGGCACCGTTGGATTCTAGATTGAACGGCTCATAGAGCGGGCCCAAAATCTTACTTAAATCGAATAATAAATCTGATGTGTGACATTTAATGTATTCCATTCACTTTAGGAATACTTATAAAAATCATATCTCCCAAACCAAATTTCCAATAAATACCAAATTTTAAGGGAAAGTCCATAAGGACTTAATCTATGTGTTTGCCTAGTTTGGGAGTCAGACTCAAAAGTATGAGAGACGTTTCTTCATATGCAAGTTATCACCTATTAAGGCATATTTTATGCATATTTTCTCTCTCCTATTCTTTTATTCTCTTTATTTGGATTCCTTATATCCCAAGAAACCATGTGGAGTTTGAAATATCATCCATTATGATTAATCACACATCTTTCTACATATTTCGTGTATTTTCCACATACTTCCTTCTTAATAAAGCAATATTTGATTTCTTTTTTTTCTTTTAATCGTATTAGACTCATTATCATATTATGATCCATGAAATCACATGACGAAAGGAAATATTGCAAAGCAAATCCATTCAATACATATAATTCATACAATTCCCAAAATGATACATTTATTGGGGAAAATTGCATTTCAACCATATGAACCCAAATATTAGGGTTGTAACATCCTTCCCCTCTTATAGGAATTTTTCCCCCAAAATTCCACCAAACATACAAACAATTCAAGATAAGACCTTTCCATGTCCATCATTGGCTCCCATGTGGCTTCATCCTCTCCAAGGGGCTTCCAAAGAACCTTTATCATCTTCTATTCTTTACTCCTGATCTCTCTCTCACCTCAGTATCTCCTACCCTCATAGGTGACTCAAGGTACGTTAGCCTCCCTTGGAGTTCAATAGGTTCAATGCTCAACGCATAGCTCGGGTACCTCATATAGTGATCTAGATCAGACACATGGAACACATCATACATCATACATCAGGGTAAGTGTAAGGACCCTGACCTTCATTTTTGTCTTACCCTATTTGTTTTGCCTAAACCTTGTGTTTGTTTGCTTGCTAATCACATTTAGTAGTGATTAGGGTTGCTTGTGTTTTGTTGGGAGTTGGAGGTGCTACTTGCAAAATAACCTAAGATAGGGTTGGAGAGCAAGTTTTTCACCTTGAGAGATGTCTTTCTCTCTCTCTACTTCCTCTAGGGTTGAGAGGAAGGCTTGGGTTCGTGCCTTGTGTTTCCTTGGGCTTGGTTGAGCTCTTTTGGGCCTTGTTTTCCCTTGTTTGGGCCTTACCTTGCTTGGTTGAGCCCTGTATCAGGCAAGGTAGCTTGTGTCGGCCTTGGTGTGTGTCATCCATGCCTTGTATCGACCTAGAGGAATAGTGTGTCAGCCTTTGCCCTTTGTTGACCTTCTTGCCTTGATTGTGTCACCATAGCTTGGACATGTGGCCGAACCTTGGTTGAGTGGTGGCATGTCATGTGCATGAGGTTTGCAAGGTGGTAAAATGTGTGGACAAGTGTCCCTTGGTAAGGTGACACCTTGCCTTGGTTTAACCTTGACCCTCATCTATATATGCCTTGCCTTTATCTTCCTTGGGAACCCTTTAGCTCTTTTGTTGCTCTTCCCTCCTTGTGTGCACGACACACCTTCCTTGGAGAGCTTGGTGGACGATCCTTTCCCCTTGGTGGAGATCTCTTCTTCCTCCTCTATCTTGGTGGATGAACCCTAGGTGGGTCTTGTTCTTTGGTAAGCATCTTCCCTCTCTCCTTAGCATCTTATTCTCCATCCTGCCTACTCTTCGGCCATGGTGGTTATGGTTCTTGCTCCTTTTCTTGAGGTGTTCGAAAGTGGTGTGCTTGGAGCTAGGAGCTTGAAGTTTGGAGCTTTGGAGCTTGAGGAGTTTGCTTAAGGTGGGTTACATAACTTCTAACCCTAGCTATACTACCTTCTTTAAGTTGCATTACTCTTATATGTTGATGATCGGACATTTCATGTTATGTTTCTTACACTAGTACATGTTGTTTGAGACGATCCGATCCATAAACCACGATATAAACTCAGCGGAAGCATTCAATTAGCAGCAAAATACGAAAATCAACGGAAATTAAAACTTTTTGAGACAGGATCTTGAAATCATAAAACTTCTTTTATAGAAACAAGATAAACAATTTACATCTCTGTTAAAACACTTCTTGAGTGATTATGCACAACTAGATACAAAATCTCAAGATTCAAACTAAAAACCTCAGACCAACTAACTCCAAGGACCTGAGAGTACAAAGACGGCATAGGAATAACTAACTACATGACTCAGCAGTCAGTATCTCCACCTGACATTCACTGCTGCTCCTGGTGCTGATGCTGCTGATACTGATCACCTGCAGACTGGTTCCTTCGTCCTAGACGACCACCTAAAAAGTTGAAATCTAGGGGGTGAGACAATTTTAAATAATTGTCCCAGTGAGAGTTATAACTCTCCGCCAGAAGCTTTATTATAGTAATCAAAGAACAACATAAGCAATAAAAGCTTTTAAGGTAATCAACAATAGATTGTCATTAGGTAATACAACAGTATTTAAGAAATGTGAAGAACATATATACTAGGAAGTGTAACTTCAATCATTGTATCTCGTAGTTCAACCTAAGAAGATATGCTACGCAGTTGATTATGTTTTACAAACATTATTATGCCCTGCGGAGATGAGGTATACCGCTCATACTCCAACCGATCACTATTAAGTCGCATCGGTATCATACCTAGGTCATCAAAAGAGTTGGATTCTTATGACCTCATCTTCCTCAGTCAGAGTGAGGATAAACATGCATGACATCTAGTGTCTTTGCTACTATAGCTCACCAGGGTATTCTGGTACTTCGCTATTAGAGTCACAATGGCATTCTGTACTCTCTTCGCCATCGAAAGATTTCTTATTTATCACTCATCGATGCGGTATAAAAGATTTCCTCGGGAAAATAGTGTTACATCACCCCGGAATAAACATATAGTGAAGGGTTGATAGATTAAGATACATCTACATCAATTCCTACACTAAGATGTAAGGATATACACATCCATATTCCCACACATACTCAAAAGTATGTGATCCAGGATTTCCCTTAGGAAAACCTGTTTCACCACCATTTGACATCTGACAATGATGGATCTATGATCAGGGCTCTACATGGTATGATTATACTTGATTAGTTAGGTACATTTCAGTATTTTTTTAACATCATACATGTTCTCAAACATTAATCATTAGCATAGCAGCTATGAAAGTAGAACACTAAATGTATCAAGTCTAACTCACATCAATTATCATTTCTTATTCATCTCATCACAAGTCATCTAATTAGCATGACCTTGATGATACTCATGGCTCTCACAGCCTATCAATCTCATAATATGCCACTTACTAGGCAACAGGATATGTCACTATTCATAAAGCTAATAACATGCTTTCAATGAATATGGTATCATAATCCTTACCTGGATATGATCATCCTCATATAAGAACTTGCATGGTTAATTCAACTAATAATAGTAAACAATTCATTTCAAGAGTTGTACCTTCATACTCTTACAAGAGTTAGGTTCCCTGATTTACATCAATTAGGGTTATCCAATCCCTTCCATTATGATTAGAAATAGTGGTTCCTCCTTTCATACCTAATTCATGAAGATTCATGCTTAAAAGCATAACCTGGAATTAGGATATTTGTGCATTTCATCACATTACCCCCAATTAGGGTTTACTATTCATATTACATGTTATTACCCTAGAATTAGGGTTTACTATTCACTTCATGGTGAATTGAACTCATGGCATCATCATGTATGAGAAACATTACCATTGATGCCTTCCAATTAGGTTAAGATTCATCAATTATCATAATTAGGGTTTTCATGATCTCACATAGGTGGATCATACCCTAATCATGCACATTCATATGCATTGAAGGTATTTTACTTGAGTTTCAACCATAAATGGTACCTTCTCTCTCCTCTTACTAAGAGATGGTGATTACATCACTCTAGATTAGGTTAGGTCAAGTCCTCATTGATTAACTTAAGCTAAGTCACCACTATCATGTCATTAGGGTTTGATTAAAACAAGGTATCATCTAGTTGAACCCTTCAAGGGCATATTGGTAAAGTACACAATGATCACCATCATGGGTCAATCTATTAATCACTTAACCACTTAATGTCTTTAAGTATCATTAGGGTTTGGATTAGACCACCATTGAACCAATTTAAACCTTCAAAGTACTAAGCAATCACAACCCTAAAGTCTCCAATCGATTACACACTTTCAACCTCCAAACGGTCTTGAGACCGTTTGGATGTGTTGACCATTTGCTATAGTTGACTTCAAGACCGCATGACACTCAAGACCGTTTGCCCTCAAACGGTCTTGAGACCGTTTGAGTGCGTTGACCGTTTGAGAGTGTTGACCTCCAAACCATTTGGGTGAAATGACCTTGAAACCGCATGAGTTGAAACGATCTTGAGATCGATTGGACCAAACGATCGTTTGGATCCAAACGGTCTTGAGACTGTTTGGTCCAAATGGGCTCAAAACCGCATGGACCTCAAAGGTGTATCAAAGGTTATAATCGATTGGGGTTTTCTATGTTGAAGCCTTCAATTGGCCATATCCTTGTTAACCACTTATGAATTGAGTCAATTAGGGTTAGCCTTAATCAATTGGACACCAAATTGACCCTCAATTGAAAGCCAATTAGGGTTGAATCCAACTCAATTAGGGTTTTCAATCGGTTAACCATCAACATTCATCAATGTGAATTAGATTGAAGTTGAACCCACCAATTGACACTCAATTGGGCCCAAACTTGGCCCAAACGGTCTTGAGATAGTTTGGACACCCTCCAAATGGTCTTGAGACCATTTTCCCAAAGATTCATCAAAACCTAAGTCGATTTGATAAGGGTTGAACTCTAATTAGGTCTAAAATCATCACTTTTAATCAATTCATCAACTTATTGTGATTGGACCCTCAATTCATCAAATTACCTTAACCCTAGACTTCCAAACGGTCTTGGGTTGTCACCAAACGGTCTTGAGACTGTTTGGGCCCTTCAACCCAAAGTTCACCAAAATCTATCCTTGAAATCAGCAATTCAACCCGATTAGGGTTTAGAGGGTTGAAGTGCCTACAACTTGTGATTGGTTGGCAATTAGGTTATGATTCTTTGTAGATATTAAATTCAACATGTGTACAATAGACCTCTAAATGGTCTTCACTTGGTCAACCCTACCAAACGGTCTTGGAGACCATTTGAATCTAAACGGTCTTGCAAGACCGCATGAGATCAAACGGTTTGAGACCGTTTGATTTCAAACGATTTGCAACCGTTTAGACCAAATGGTCCAAGGTCGTTTGATAAAGTTACCTACGAATTCATGCCCATCAACTTCACCCTTGGGACAGGTCGGTTACTTCATGGTTTTTCTTACAAGAAAGCAAGGAAAGATGGGGAAGAAGAAGAACTTAACTACTACTTGCAAGAATAACAATATGCATAATAAAGCAAAGGTTTAGAGTTATAAAACCCACCTCAAACGTTGTTCCTAGAGCTCCAAGCTTCCAAGATTCAAGCCTTTAATGGAGTCTTGTGCTCTACAGGTTGGCCAAAGATGATTCTCAAAGGAAAGGTTGGGGAAAGTCGGCTAGAACAAGAAACCTAAGTGAGATAACCATAAAACCAACCTTATACAAGGAATTCCTCCATGAATCCGAGCTAGAAGATGGTCTCTTCTCACCTTAGAACAAGTTGGTCGTCTCCCTGAGCTCCAGAGCTTTGCCTTAGTCGGTTGAGCAAGATGATAAGTGAAGAAGAGAAGGGGATACGTTTACTTGGTTTGCAAAGAAAGAAGCTTATATAGCTTGGGTTAGTTTTCATCATAAGGACCTCTAGTTTATGGGTTTCTCATCTAGCTCCCTCCTTCCTTCTAAGGCACGTTCAATCTACCATAACTTAAGCAAAGCCCATCAAAACTCAAGATCTAAGGGTAAAGAAAGCCAACATGTAAACTAAGGTACATATATAAGGGGTCTCCTTACTCATACTAGGTGATTTTACTACAAAGGTCATTTTTCTTATCTAATTATTTAATTGAAATGCCCCTTTCATCATTTCTTCTCTAAATGATGTCAAGAGTCACAAAGATACTCTATAAGGTGTATTTTACAAGTTGCACCCCACATTTTGGGTAAATTGTACTTTACTCCAAAACTAGGGTTTTAAGCACAAGGATTGCTCCACAAGCTGCATCTTGATGCCCAAGCTTGGGAAATCCATCATACCTCATCATATTCACTCATATGATGTCTCATCATCAGAGGAACATCTTAACCTGTGTAATTTGCAAGTTAACCCCTCTAATTGGGTAATTTGGACATAGGTCCCTGTATTACAAAACAATACCATAACATTCTTTAAAAAGGACAGAAATGAAAATGTATGTTCCTCAGGAACTTAATTACATGCCAGGGGATAATCACAAGTATTTAATTACATGATTAAGAAAAACACCTAAGGTTAACTTATAACCCAGGTAAGGGATGTTACAAATTATCCACCCCTTCCAAGGATTTCGTCCCCGAAATAGATAAAACATAATAGGAGAAAAGATTAGGGTATTTCCTTCTCATCTCTTCCTCTAGTTCCCAAGTGGCTTCTTTGACACCACGGTGATTCCAGAGGACTTTCACAAGACTTATGTCTTTCTTCTTTAGCTTTTTAATTCTGTTATCAAGGATTGACATAGGTCCTTCCTCATAGGTTATATCATCATTCAATTCTACTTCCATAGGTTGTAGAACAGACTCGGTGTCAGGGTGACATTTCCTCAACATAGAAATGTGAAACACAGGGTGTAACTTCTGCAACTCTTGAGGTAACTCTAGTCTATAGGCTACCTTTCCAACCCATTCAATGATTGGATAAGGCCCCATAAAACTAGGAGCTAACTTCCCTTTCCTTCCAAAACGAAGGACTCCTTTCCAAGGCGAGACCTTGAGATAGACTCCGTCTCCAACCTGGAACTCTAAGGGTCTACGACATCTGTCAGCATAAAACTTCTGTCTATCCTGTACAATCTTAAGCTATTGTTGTATTACTTTAATCTTCTTTGTGGTCTGCTGCACAAGATCAGGACCTAATAAGTGATGTTCACCAGTCTCATACCAACATAAGGGTGATCTACAACGTCTACCATACAAAGATTCATAAGGTTCCATATCAATACTATGTTGATAGCTATTGTTATAGGCAAACTCTATTAGATTTAGGTGCAGATCCCAACTCCCAGTAAGCTGGAGAACACATGCTCTCAACAAGTCTTCCAAGGTCTGTATAGTCCTTTCCGACTGTCCATCAGTCTGTGGATGAAAGGTCGTACTAAACCTTTACTTGGTACCTAAAGCTCTGTGTAACTGCTCCCAAAAATGACTTGTAAACTGGGGACCTCTGTCAGAAACTATAGTGATAGGAACTCCATGCAATCACACTATCTCTTGAACATACAACTGTGATAACCTTTCAGCAGAATAGGTTGTTTTGACAGGTAAGAAATGCACTGTCTTTGTCAACCTATCAACAATTACCCAAATGCAATCATGTCCTTTGCTTGTCCTGGGTAGACCAACAACAAAGTCCATGGTCACATGGTCCCACTTCTACTGTGGTATGGGTAAAGGTTGCATTGTTCCTGCAGGCTTCTGGTGTTCAGCTTTAACTTGCTGACACACAGGACACCTCAAAACAAACTCAGCAACATCCTTCTTCATCCCAGGCCACCAATCCATATCTTTCAAGTTTCAATACATCTTGGTGCTCCCTAGATGCATGGCATACATCGAAGAATGAGCTTCTTCCAGGACTAACTTCCTCAAGTTATCGACATCTGGTACTATCATCCTCCCATGATAGCATGCCACCTGATCATCTGAATCATGGAAACCATCTCGCTTCTCATCACCATACTCAAACCTAATCTGCTGAACTGCAGCATCAACTTGTTGTGCCTCCTTTATCTGCTCTCTTAGGGTAGGTTTAATATGCATCTCACCTAACAAACAGGCTAACGATGACACCTTCAACTGCACATTGTCTTGCCTTAAAGAGATAAGCATATCTCTCCTAGAGCATACTAAGGAACTTAGTTGTGCTCTATCCATGGTTGATGTTGCTAATTTTCTACTCAAGGCATATGCAACCACATTGGCCTTCCCTGGATGGTAATCAATTGTATAATCGTAGTCCTTGATTAACTCCATCCAGCGATGTTGCCTCATGTTAAGTTCATGCTGAGAGAAGATATACTTAAAGTTCTTGTGGTCTGTGAAAATTTGGAATGTCTCTCCATAGAGATAATGTCTCTGGATCTTCAAGGCATGAACCACAGCAGCTAACTCCAGATCATGTGTTAGATAATTCTCCTCGTGTTTCATAAGCTGTCAGGAAGCAAAAGAAATCACTTACTTATCCTGCATCAACACGCATCCGAGTCCATTCTTGGAGGCATCACAGAAAACTACATATCCTTTGCCTTGCTCAGGTAACACAAGTACAGGTGCACTTGTCAACCTCTCCTTCAACAGCTGGAAAGATTGATGGCACTTATCACTCAAGGCAAAATGAACATCTTTCCAGGTTAACTTGGTCAAGGGTAAGGCTATAGAACTGAAGTTCTTAATGAACCTTCGGTAATAGCCATCCAACCCTAAGAAACTACGAATCTCCGTCGGTGTCTTCGGTTGTTCCCATTGTAGAACGGATTCTACCTTTTTAGGGTCAACACAAATACCCGAGGCAGATACCATGTGTCCAAGAAAAGATACTTCCGGCAACCAGAACTCACACTTGCTAAACTTAGCGTATAGCTTATGTTCTCTTAGCAAAGTTAGAGCCTGACGAATATGTTGTTCATGCTGCTGAGCATCTCTACTATAGATCAGAATGTCATCTATGAAGACAACAACACACTGACCGAGGAAAGGTCAGAAGATTCTATTCATGAGTTCCATAAATGCAGCTGGTGCATTAGTTAGTCCAAACGACATAACTGTGAACTCATAGTGACCATACCTTGTCCTAAAGGCAGACTTGGATATGTCACTATCCTTAATACGAAGTTGATGATATCCAGACCTCAAGTCTATCTTCGAGAAGACGGTTGCACCACACAACTGGTCAAAAAGATCATCAATCCTCGGTAGAGGGTACTTATTCTTTATTGTTACTTTATTGAGTTGTCTGTAATCAATGCACAACCGCATTGATCCATCTTTCTTTTTAACAAACAAAACCGGAGCACCCCAAGGTGAAGTACTCAGACGGATGAAACCCTTCTCAAGTAACTCTTGAAGTTGCTTCTTGAGTTCTGCCATTTCGGCAGGTGCCATCCTATACGGTGTCTGAGCTATAGGTTGTGTATCTGGGACCAAATTGATTTCAAAATCAATTTCTCGAGGCGGTGGTATACATGGAAGTTCTTCAGGAAATACGTCTTCGAATTCCCTGACTACAAGAACTTCAGCAGGGTTGGGACTCTCCATGGTAGTATCTACCATAGCTGACACAAGACAGGTGGGTAGAATCTTTCTCTCTCCTTGAAAGATCCATGTGTTGTTTTCATCAGCAAACACAGCTTGCTTGGATTCACAATCCAAGACAACCCTATACCTTTCCAAGGTATCCATCCCAAGGATTATATCAAATCCTTGCATCTCAAGTGGTATAAGGTCCAAGTGAATGCGATGATCAGAAAAGAAGAGGATGCAGGGAGAACATACCTCCTACAACACAACAGACCCTCTCAACGGAGTCTCAAGCAACAAGCTATCTGCCCTATGACTGACTGTCATATTGCAGTTACGAATCACTCTTCGAGTGATAAAGGAGTGTGTAGCACCCGGGTCAATAAAAACAGATACAACGCAGGATGTAGACATATCAGAATATAAAAGTTCCATCTGTCCTGCCACAACCCATGGGTTGATCACTACATCAGGTGGGTTCATAGCATAGAACCTTGTTGTCGCTTGAGGTTGAGTTGGTGCTGACGATCCATCTTGAGACACTTGTCCACGTCCTCTAGCTGCTCCTTGAAACTACCTTCTCTATGATCCCTGTTGACTCTGTCTCTGAGGTTGTGTCACACTGACAGGCCTAGACCTGCAGTCCTTCATCAAGTGTCCCACCTTCCCACAGTTGTAGCAGCTTCTTTCCAGTTGTTGTGGTCTTGGTGGTCCTATGACTGACATTGATGTTGAACTGCGAGTCTCTTGTGGTGGTAGGCTTTGTCCTCTACCTCTACTCGGTGTCCACTATGTTTGGGCACTAGATCTGGGTGGTGGAGGTGTAGGTGCAGAGAATCTAGGCTTCTTAAAGTCTCTAGATGAAGAACCCTAGAACTGCGGATATCTCTTTTGGGTTTGCCTCTTCTCAACTACAGATCTCTCCATCCTTCGAACTGACTCAACGAAGGTAGCGAACCTCTCCCGATTCTCTAGGGCAGACACGGGAGTAGTCAAGTCGGCAGTCAAACCCTTCTCAAACCTTCTAATCCTTTCCTCTTCTGTGACAGCCATGTGCAAATAGAACCGCAGCAACTCCATGAACTTAGCTTCGTACTCGCTAATGTTCATCATGCCTTGCCTCAATCTCTCGAACTGAGAGATCTTCTCGTCCAGGAAGGTCTTTGGAAAATATCTATTGACAAATCTCTGTCGAAAGTCTTCCCATGAGATCTCCACTCCATGCCTCTTCTGCTCTTCCATGGTCCACCAGTGACCAGCACTTCCTTTGAGAAGATAGACGGCATGTCTAACCTTCTCAACTTCAGGGATGTTTAAGATTCTGAAGGCTTTCTCCAACTCGGTTAACCACAGATCGGCATTTGCGGGGTCAGCTGTCCCAAAGTATTCGGTTGCTCTGACACGACGAAGTCACTCGAACATCTTACTGATACCTTGTCCTTCAGGATGGACAGGTTCCCTAGGTGCAGGCATGGGCATCCTGTCGGTGATGTGTGTCATGGCAGTCATAAACTGCCCGAACATAGTTTGAACAGTTGGGTTACCCATGTCAACTGGGTCAAACTGAGGTGGCTCCCTGGGTGGCTCAGGTTCAGGCTGTTCTATTTCTGGGTTCCTTGCACCTTCTCGAGGTGCAGCAACACTACTTTCTACCATGTACTCTTCATGTGGCTCAGACATCCTTAATTATCTTCTTCTCCTGAGGAGTAGAAGATTCTATTAGATAGGAAAGAAACACTAAGGATAGACTCGACATCCTAAGTCCTATGTCTCTGTAGACTCGGTGAACCTAGAGCTCTGATACCACTAAATTGAGACGATACGATCCATAAACCACGATATAAACTCAGCGGAAGCATTCGATTAGCAGCGGAATACGAAAATCAGCAGAAATTAAAACTTTTTGAGACAAGATCTTGAAATCATAAAACTTCTTTTATAGAAACAAGATAAACAGTTTACATCTTTGTTAAATCACTTCTTGAGTGATTATACACAACTAGATACAAAATCTCAAGATTCAAACTAAAAACCTCAGACCAACTAACTCGAAGGACCTAAGAGTATAGAGATGGCATAGGACTAACTAACTACATGACTCAGCAGTCCGTATCTCCACCTGAGATTCACTGCTGCTCCTAGTGATGCTGCTGCTGATACTGATCACCTGCAGACTGGTTTCTTCGTCCTCGACGACCACCTAAAAAGTTGAAATCTATGGGGTAAGACAATTTTAAATAATTGTCCCAGCGAGAGTTATAACTCTCCTCTAGAAGCTTTATTATAGCAATCAAAGAACAACATAAGCAATAAAAGCTTTTAAGGTAATCAACAGTAGATTGTCATTAGGTAATACAATAGTATTTAAGAAATGTGAAGAACATATATACTAGGCAGTGTAACTTCAACCATTGTATCTCATAGTTCAACCTAAGTAGATATTCTATGCGGTTGATTATGTTTTACAAATATTATTATTCCCTACAGAGATGAGGTATACCGCTCATACTCCAACCGATCACTATTAAGTTGCATCGGTATCATACCTAGGTCATCAAAAGAGCCAGATTCTTATGACCTCATCTTCCTCAGTCAGAGTGAGGATAAACATGTAGGACATCTAGTGTCTCTGCTACTATAGCTCACCAGGGTATTCTGGTACTTCGCTATTAGAGTCATAGTGGCATTCTGTACTCTCTTCGCCATCAAAAGATTTCTTGTTTATCTCTCATCGATGTGGTATAAAAGATTTCCTCAGGAGAATAGTGTTACATCACCCCGGTATAAACATATAGTGAAGGGTTGATAGATTAAGATACGTCTACATCAATTCCTACACTAGGATATAAGGATATACACATCCATATTCCCCCACATACTCAAAAGTATGTGATCCAGGAGTTCCCTTAGGAAAACCTGTTTCACCATCATTTGACATCTGACAATGATGGATCTATGATCAGGGCTCTACATGGTATGATTATACTTGATTAGTTAGGTACATTTCAGTATTCTTTTAACATCATACATGTTCTCAAACATTAATCATTAGCATAGCAGCTATGAAAGTAGAATACTAAATGTATCAAGTCTAACACACATCAATTATCATTTCTTAATCATCTCATCATAAGTCATCTAATTAGCATGACCTTGATGATACTCATGGCTCTCACAGCCTATCAATCTCATAAGATGCCACTTACTAGGCAATAGGATATGTCACTATTCATAAAGCTAATAACATGCTTTCAATGAATATGGTATCATAATCCTTACCTGGATATGATCATCCTCATATAAGAACATGCATGGTTAATTCAACTAATAATAGTAAACAATTCATTTCAAGAGTTGTACCTTCATACTCTTACAAGAGTTAGGTTCCCTGATTTACATCAATTAGGGTTATCCAATCCCTTCCATTATGATTAGAAATAGTGGTTCCTCCTTTCATACCTAATTCATGAAGATTCATGCTTAAAGGCATAACCAGGAATTAGGGTATTTGTGCATTTCATCACATTACCCCCAATTAGGGTTTACTATTCATATTACATGTTATTACCCTAGAATTTGGGTTTACTATTCACTTCATGGTGAATTGAACTCATGGCATCATCATGTATGAGAAACATTACCATTGGTGCCTTCCAATTAGGTTAAGATTCATCAATTATCATAATTAGGGTTTTCATGATCTCACATAGGTGGATCATACCCTAATCATGCACATTCATATGCATTGAAGATATTTTACTTGACTTTCAACCATAAATGGTATCTTCTCTCTCCTCTTACTAAGAGATGGTGATGACATCACTCTAGATTAGGTTAGGTCAAGTCCTCATTGATTAACATAAGATAAGTCACCACTATCATGTCATTAGGGTTTGATTAAAACAAGGTATCATCTAGTTGAACCCTTCAAGGGCATATTGGTAAAGTACACAATGATCACCATCACGGGTCAATCTATTAATCACTTAACCCCTTAATGTCTTTAAGTATCATTAGGGTTTGGATTAGACCACCATTGAACCAATTTAAACCTTCAAAGTACTAAGCAATCACAACCCTAAAGTCTCCAATCGATTACACACTTTCAACCTCCAAACGGTCTTGAGACCGTTTGGATGTGTTGACCATTTGCTATAGTTCACTTCAAGACTGCATGACACTCAAGAGCATTTGCCCTCAAACGGTCTTGAGACCGTTTGAGTGCGTTGACCGTTTGAGAGTGTTGACCTCCAAACCGTTTGGGTGAAACGACCTTGAAACCACATGAGTTGAAACGATCTTGAGATCGATTGGACCAAACGACCCTGAGATCGTTTGAGCCCAAACGGTCTTGAGACTATTTGGCCCCAAACGATCTTGAGACCGTTTGTCCTAAAATAGTCTTGAGACTGTTTGGATCTAAACGGTCTTGAGACCGTTTGGTCCAAATGGGCTCAAAACCGCATGGACCTCAAAGGTGTATCAAAGGTTATAATCGATTGGGGTTTTCTATGTTGAAGGCTTCAATTGGCCATATCCTTGTTAACCACTTATAAATTTAGTCAATTAGGGTTATCCTTAATCAATTGGACACCAAATTGACCCTCAATTGAAATCCAATTAGGGTTGAATCCAACTCAATTAGGGTTTTCAATCGGTTAACCATCAACATTCATCAATGTGAATTAGATTGAAGTTGAACCCATCAATTGACACTCAATTGGGCCCAACTAGGCCCAAACGGTCTTGAGATCGTTTGGACACCCTCCAAACGGTCTTGAGACCATTTTCCCAAAGATTCATCAAAACCTAAGTCGATTTGATAAGGGTTGAACTCTAATTAGGTCTAAAATCAGCACTTTAAATCAATTCATCAACTTATTGTGATTGGACCCTCAATTCATCAAATTACCTTAACCCTAGACTTCCAAACGGTCTTGGGTTGTCACCAAATGGTCTTGATACCGTTTGAGTGAACCCTCAAATGGTCTTGAGACCGTTTGGGCCCTTCAACCCAAAGTTCACCAAAATCTCTCCTTGAAATCAGCAATTCAACCCGATTAGGGTTTAGAGGGTTGAAGTGCCTACAACTTGTGATTGGTTGGAAATTAGGTTATGATTATTTGTAGATATTAAATTCAACATGTGTACAACAGACCTCTAAATGGTCTTCACTCGGTCAACCCTACCAAATGGTCTTGGAGACCGTTTGAATCTAAATGGTCTTGCAAGACCGCATGAGATCAAACTGTTTGAGACCGTTTGATTTCAAACGGTTTGCAACCGTTTAGACCAAATGGTCCAAGGTCATTTCATAAAGTTACCTAGGAATTCACACCCATCATCTTCAAACTTGGGACAGGTCGGTTACTTCATGATTTTGCTTACAAGAAAGCAAGGAAAGATGGGGAAGAAGAAGAACTTAACTACTACTTGTAAGAATAGCAATATGCATAATAAAGCAAAGGTTTAGAGTTATAAAACCCACCTCAAATGTTGTTCCTAGATCTCCAAGCTTCCAAGCTTCAATCATTTAATGGCGTATTGAGCTCCACAGGTTGGCCAAAGATGATTCTCCAAGGAAAGGTTGGGGAAAGTCGGCTAGAACAAGAAACCTAAGTGAGATAACCATAAAACCAACCTTATACAAGGAATTCCTCCATGAATCCGAGCTAGAAGATGGTATCTTCTCACCTTAGAACAATTTGGTCGTCTACCTGAGCTCCAAAGCTTTGCCTTAGTCAGTTGAGCAAGATGATAAGTGAAGAAGAGAAGGGGATACGTTTACTTGGTTTGCAAAGAAAGAAGCTTATATAGCTTGGGTTAGTTTTCATCATAAGGACCTCTAGTTTATGGGTTTCTCATCTAGGTCCCTCCTTCCTTTTAAGGAACGTTCAATATACCATAACTTAATCAAAGACCATCAAAACTCAAGATCTAAGGGTAAAGAAAGCCAACATGTAAACTAAGGTACATATATAAGGGGTCTCCTTACTCATATTAGGTGATTTTACTACAAAGGTCATTTTTCTTATCTAATTATTTAATTAAAACGCCCCTTTCATCATTTCTTCTCTAAATGATGTCAAGAGTCACAAAGATACTCTAGAAGGTGTATTTTACAAGTTGCACCCCACATTTTGGGTAAATTGTACTTTACTCCAAAACTAGGGTTTTAAGCACAAGGATTGCTCCACAAGCTGCATCTTGATGCCCAAGCTTGGGAAATCCATCATACCTCATAATATTAACTCATATGATGTCTCATCATCAGAGGAACATCTTATCCTGTGTAATTTGCAAGTTAACCCCTCTAATTGCGTAATTTTCACATAGGTCCCTGTATTACAAAACAATACCATAACATTGTTTAAAAAGGACAGAAATGAAAATGTATGTTCCTCGGGAACTTAATTAAATGCCAGGGGATAATCACAAGTATTTAATTACACGATTAAGCAAAACACCTAAGGTTAACTTATAACCCAGGTCAGGGATGTTACATTGTTGATCTTATGGATATAGTGAGCATGATGTTGTTGACATTGTTGATTGTTTACATACCTTTAGATCTAGTTGGCCGAACCATAGTTTAGGGTTTTCTTTGGTGGAAACACCCCTTTTCTCTCCTTGGTCTATAGAAATGAGTTTGAGCTCTAGTGATGTAGGCAATACCCCTCTCTTATTTTAGTTGAGAGGTGAGTCTACATTCTAGTTGCTTGGGCAACACCCTCCACTCACCATGGATTTGAGAGGTGAGATCTTGGATATGTGATGACCTAAGTTGAGGTTGGTCATTGTGGTTTCCCGATTTGTGATAGAGGTTGTGTAAAACCACTCTCTCTTGGTTGTTGAGAGGTGAGCCGATCTTCTTGATCATTTAGGGTTTGGTACCCTCGTACTTGAGGTTGAAGATGACCATGTTGGGTTGTACCTTGCACGATATGACCTTGGAGTAGTGTTGTCTGATAGCCTTGTCTTGGGTTGTACCTTTGCCCGATATGCCTAGTTGTGTTTGGCTGATACCCTTTTTGGAGTTGGAGCTTGGGCAATACACCTTGATGTGTGCTCTGCACGACACACCTTGTGATAACTCTTGGCCGATATGACCTTGATGTAGTCTTGTGCTGCCCGATATGGTGGGTGCATGGTGGAACCCTATTAGGTGCCTTAGTGGTGGACGATATGGGGTGTTTGACCTAGTTGAACGATAGGTCTTCTTGTGGTGTTGCTTGTTAGGTGGGCGACACCTTGGCCCCCTTCCTTGGGCAATATAAGTAGGATGGGTAACATTGTGTCGAGCATGGGGTTTGTGTTTGCCCGACACACCCTATGTGAGTTGGCCAATATGGTGCCTTAGTGGTTACCATGCTCTTGGACGATAGAGTGCCTTGGCTGACATAAGGGTTCTTTGAACAATATGAGTGATGGTTGAACATTAGGGCATTTTGGGCACCATGCTCCTGGTTGACATGCTTCTTGTTGAGAGGGTTGGCCGATATAAACCCTAACCCTAGTGCATGATAGGATCCCTGATGCACGATAGGATGATGTGTGGCTAGATGTTTTGATGGCACCAGTACTTTAGGGGTTGGAACCCTAGCCGATGCACCCTTTGGTGAGTGTTGGCGCTACTCGCCATACCTATAGTGAGGGTTGTAGGAGCTTTAGCGAGGGTTTTGATAACCCAAAATGTATATAGTTGATAGTTCTCTATTAATAATTATAATACAAGTGATATGCTAATGATTGATAATAAAATGATGATTTTACAGCTTATGTGTAATATACTCATGGATGTTGCTTTATACTTGGTATTATGATAATCTTGTTGATCCATGATGGCTTTAGTTATCTCTATGAATGTGTATACTAACCATGCAGGTATTTCATGTGGATTCATAGCCTGGTAAGAGCTATGAGATGTATGTGCTTGAATAGCACCATGTGGTAATGAGATAACAAGTTGATAGGTCTGAGGACCTGATATCAGGCTGAGTGCCTAGTTGAGGTGTTATCCTCTGATGATGAGATAAGGGATGCGTTCCCAGCTTGATGTGCATGATGATGATGCCATGAGAGGAAGTGGTTGATATCATGAGGGATTGAGGTCCCAGGACAGTATGATGATGGAAATAATTATGTAATTCTATAAGGCTAAGTTATACTTTGGTTGCCTCAACAATTGGCTTAAAAAATACTTATTAATTATAGATGAATATATCATGTAGTTTACCCTAGCCATAGATCCATCATTGTCAGTATCAGAGTGATGGTGAAACAGTTTTGTCCAACGGGATTACCTAGAGCACTTATTGTTGAATATGCGAGGTTTCCCCTAGCCTAAAATAGGAGGGTTCGAGTGCAATTGAGGTTGCAGACTCAGGATATATGGAGCATGGTGAACAGACCCATGGAACAGGATATTTGATGATGAGCATGATACGTTCATGATTGGGATGCACATACTAGCACCTGTGTCAAGGTGAGCTAGAGATATGGGTAGCTTACAGAGTTGACCCAGAGGTTGAGGCCCTATAAGCATAAGACTGCGGTCTTGCTTGATGATTCGTGTACAGACCACGAGAAGGTGAGGGCATGGAGTCTGGATCTCCTTAGACCCTGTATGGCACCAGATTGGGCTTCGCAGCCAATGGTTGGATTTGAGCAGGGAAGACTCACTTCCTCAGGGCATAATAAAATGTAATCCAGCCAAATAGTATATCTTGCTTAGAGCAAAATACAGAACATTGTTTGCGGCCTTGCTTATATAGCTAATCTAGTTGTACTGTGCAGTTGTGTGTACGATCCTTATATCTTGTGATAAGTTATCATAAAGCTTATCTTGTCAATCATGTTCCATAAAGGAATACTTGGTTATATGCCTCCTGGATATCTTGGTAAGATTGATGGTAATAATAGCCTTGCTCAGTATGCTGCTCTTATTTTATGCATTATCAGTTATATGTTGTTATTTCTTTAGCTTTCTGAGGTCTTATAGTTTCAGCGGGGAGTTATGTTTCTCACTGGGACTGTGTGTCTCACCCCGCTGGTTTGCAACCTTTTTAGGTGATCGCTCTAGATTTGGTGGTGGTTGTGAGGTTGCGGCCGAGTAGTAAGAAGAGCAGTAGAAGGCAAGAAATGGACATGCTGCTATTTTGGTGGTTTTTTAGTAGCGTCCTAGAGTCATCCCTGCACAACCAGGTCCTTGGAGGTGTTTGACGATGTTTCACGGTGTCAAGCTATTGTAATTTTGGTATTTCCTGTTGCGGGTCGTATGTGGGCTATTATGTATGTATAAACATGTGATGAACTCGGGTGTTGACGTTACAGCTGGATCTGATAAGCTGTGGACATATATCAAATCATGTAATGTTTTTATAACATGTTTCTCTACAGAATCTGGATGCAAAAGTTCTCTTATGTATGCTTTCCGCAATCGGTTTTAATTAACCTGTGTTTTCGGTAATGTGCTGGTTCCGCATGTTTTCGTGTGTCATATCATTGTCTGTGTGATGGCGGGGTGTCACAGTAAGGCTAAACATAAGTAACTCCACCAATCCATCTCACATGGACCCATGTATTGGGGACTCAACTTTCCCAGTTATAGCTCAGAGGGGTCGGTTTTCATAACACATGTTCACCCACAGTGAATTGCATGTCAGTCTACTTCGTGTTAGCTCATGACTCATGTCAATCCTGGGCTTTCTCAGCCATTTCTCGATCAAAGTGACTTCATCTGCATACAATGTGGTCTCTCTGACCTTCACAAGGTCCTCTCACTGACATCATTCCAATGAAGCAGTGACCGACACAGCCTCCCTTATAAGGCTTCTTACATCCCGATACTGGCTATGGTGTCTATCATGACAAGCAAACTCGGCTAGGGGCAGGTACTACTCCCACAAATCACCCTAAACAAGCAAACATGACCTCATCAGACCCTCTAAAGTCTAGATCATACTCTCTTAACTGTCCATCAGTCAGGGGTGATATGTTGTACTCAACTTCAATCTAGCATCGAGTTCTTCTTACACCTACTTCCACAACATGGAAGTGAACTTGAGGTCATACTCAAGAACCTTTGAACTCGGATCATGGTATAGTTGAAATATCTCTCTATCATATATAGTTTAACCAGATCTGTCAAACTTACAACACTCTCTCTTAGGTAAGGGATTAGGTCAACTTGGTAAGGCGATCTACCATAACCCATATTGCATCATGACCTCTCTTGGTCTAGGGGAGACCCACCACACTATCCATGGTGATCTACTCCCATTCCCTCTCAGGGACTCTTCATTATCTGTAGCAACTCACTAGGTTACTGGTGTTCGGCCTTCACTCTCTGGCATGTATGACAACTGGCCACAGGCAACTCTATATCCTCCTTCCAGATACCACTAAAAACCTTCACCATCTTGGTAGTACCATGGTGTATGGTGTACTTAACATCATGAGCTTCTTACATGACATGATTCCTTAAGGGTGAATCCTCAGAAACCCTAAAACTCTCTAGTAGCGGGTTTCGCCACCTTCTTCTCTTGAGAGGTATATCTGAGGTTCTTAAAACAATCCTTTTATCTCCTCAAGCTCTGGGCTGGCTAACTGAGTAACCACTCACTTGACCAATGGGTCATGTTATATCTGGGTGTTAGCCACATAAGTCTCATCCTCTAACGATCATAGGGTTCACCTAGCAACCTCTTCTAGTCTCTCTACTAGCTATACAAGATAGCTATACACCTGAGTTGTATCTCGGTTAGCAAACCCAAACTTATAACTCATAGAGGTATGTCCTCATATTACTTTTCTTTTCTCATGGTTTCATACCATCTATCCAAGATACTTCTAAAAGGGTGTGGTACTTCCTCTATCCTCAATCATCATAGAAGGTTTCAACTCATATCACCTCTATCTTTAGTATATGGCATGCGTTTTGTCCTATCTCTCACACTTATAATGAGATGAAATAAGCATTTGGTTGTAGTCCAAATACAGAGTTCATTCCGTTCCAAGAGTAGAGATGGCGCATCACACATTGCCATCACTCTTTCCAATCTAAGTTGAAAGATACTTCACATATCTCTTCACCATGAGCATCTCCATTATGGGTCTACACCCATGGGAAGACTTTTCCCATCATCTCTGGATTTTAAGATCTCTCTTATGTATAATTCTTGGTCATTACCTCAAGGTCCCTAGGGTGTCAATACTTTTTGGGTCATCTGACCCTTATGCATCTAGGAAGTTCCTCTCACATTTACCGCTTAGGCCCCATGAACTCATGAAGGCAGCCAACCTCATAACCCATGGGCCTCGGAAAAGGTAGTTGTTACCTCCTAACCTTAAGGTCTTGTGCATTTAGGGAATAGACAACTCCTACTCCCATCGGTCTTATCCCTTCTTGAACTCGGTATTGACTTAGGAATCCATCATAGCACATCTCAAACCTGAATCCTCACCCAGATCTTCATCATCTCTCTGGGCACTCATGGTAAAACTTATATTCCATCATGGAAATTATGGCGACCTACCTATCTCGGTCTGGCCCTATATGGGTTACCTCCATGAAAGCTTATCATCATGCCCCTTAGAGATGGTCACACATGGGTCTATAGATTCATGGTCATACTATGTGCTCTCCACTTAGCTCATCAAGATCCTAAGAAAGACCTCTCTAAGTTACCTCAAACTTAAACAAAAACTGGTGCTCATCCTACATGAAGGGTCCCTTCCCTGGATGGGAGAAAACTATCTCTTGATAGTAACAGAGGTCACAAACGTTCACAATTCTAGGGTTGACATCATCATGTGCAAGCTTAGCCTTATCATTAAACTTATACACGAAGCTAGCAAGAAGACAACCTACTAAACTCTGTTAAGATCCTTGGTATGTCATACATATTCATCATTCCTCAAGGTTGGACCAATATCATATACACATATGTCACCAACTTGTGTAAGGGGTTCATCAAACCTATATCTCAGATGCGGTGGGGTTTCCTTTTTCTCTAACACATGGGAAGGATGTGCCATACTCAAATACTATGGACTCAAATAGCCTCGTGAACATCATGTGAACCATGTACTACTACTTCCCCACTTTGGTCTAGAAACCTCAGGTTCACCTCTTATGCATAGTTGTTTAACTGCATGCTCAGCTGTTCAACCATGAACCAAACCTATACTTGATAGGGAATATACTTCCTAACACTCTTATATGTGAATGCCCTTTAGAGTCCTACCCTAGGACAACCAACAGGGTACGAGGCTTCACAACTTGTTACTATACTCCTTCAGGGTCTATGGACCTCTCCTTGCTACACCTGAAAAGTAGGCACTCATATCATATGTACATTTGTTCACAAAGCCTCTTCCAATTCATATATGCTCATTAGGGTTCCTATACGGTCACCCCTAATACTTTCAATGAGGGAGCTATCCCTCTCCCTAACAGGCACGACCCACCCAAGATTGGGTCACCAAAAGGCACCAGGGTCAAAAACCACCCATGGTTCACGTTTCTCATGGGTACTCAAAACTTTTACGTAAAGCATGCATTTCAAAACCACATACGTGCATGGTCAACTATGATATCCAACTCATTATGTCTTCTCTTTCTCTAACTGCCACTTAGGGTTAGCATCATCCTTAGAGGATCGTCAGGTCTCTACCTCTTCCTGGAGGCCTCTTCCTACAAGGCTAACTCTCTCTCCTAATCCTCCGACAAGAAGGTCTAACCTCATAGCTCTCCTGAGGGCACGATAACACACGCCATGCAACCTTAAGCATGTAAATAATCTTTAGTTTACTCTTAAACCATTAAAACTTATGTCCATGACATCTTGTTTACATGCTTTTCATTATTTGGTGGAGGATTCCTTAATCCTTATTACCCTTATCCAAAACATAGGAGGGTGGTGGAGAGAGAGAAACCCTAATCTCTTAAATTTATCCAAACAATGAGGTAGAGAAAGGATGAAGACAGATGAGAGAACACCTAGAGGTATCTTATTTTGAGTCAATTCCACAGATTTCGGCCAGGCAGTCACACAGAATCTGAGAGTCCTCATAGACCGACTAGCGGGGTGGAGGAAAATATTGTCAACCCTCGGATCATGATCCTTTTCTAGACACTTCCATCTTTTATAAAATTCTCTAGTAACTTACTTGGGTTCTAAAGAGTTTGTAAAATTTAATAATTATTAGTGATTAAATGGAAAACCATGCTTTGATACCAAATGTAATGACCCCACTTCGATGTAGCCCCCAATTAAAGAAGACTAAGAAGTCAGAGCTGCTATCCCAAGATAGGATCAATGGTTTTGCAAATAGTCAAAATGAATTCTACCACAACTAAGCTTGACATAGGATAAAAAATATCTTTTCTCATACCTTGTAAAATATAGGATCTGAGGGACTTTATCCAGATGAGAAATATCTATCTACAATCCTACAATTCTTTAATAAACTTGATTCCATCAATATCACTTTATAGGAAAATCCATTTTTTGATAAACCAAAAACGTCGACAGACAAAATGACAGTCAATATAATGAATTATACCAGTATGAGGGGGAACCAAAAACTTGCATTTAATTGTAACAACATATTGCAATCAATTATGATTAAACAAAATAAACTTTACGTTTTAAACATAACTACTCAATTCTTACATACCCAAGCCTCTATGTTGTCCCTACAGTGGACATGGATGCTACCTCTCATATGGTAGATCTCAACTAACCCCCATGATCCTACCTTACAGGTAGATCAATACATAGGGTCGTCGAGTCGTATGGTCCTACCTAAGGTTAGACCAACACATCGACTCATAATAACCTGATGATCCTACCTTATGGGTAGACCATGTACTAGGTCATATATCTCATCATCACCAAAGCTATAGAGGAGGACCAAGATCTGAGCTAGTCATGCATGTATAATTATAGTGATAGTCATAGTCACTTTATAGTTGCATGAAATAAAAGTCAATCAAGGAATTATTTCCAAGCAACCGGAAAAACCACAGAAATTGTCATGAAATTAAAGAAATTAGCCACAAGAGTAACCACATACCTGTCCTGGAGATCTTAAAGAAGCAATATATCCAAATCCAACTAGATGTCCAATCAAGCAAGGCAATCAACCAAATCACGCAACCCTTGATCCTGAAAACATGTATAACACCTAATTGTTACCATCGCATCCCAAACAACTCTTTATTGACTTGGGATGCCTTTCTAAGGTTTGTTAGTCTCATTAGTATTCATTAGGGTTTCTTAGATCAATTTCTCAAACTTTATCCTTTTTTAGTCCAACAAACCCTAAAATAGCTTTTCTACTCATAAAAACCCTAATTACTCAAATTATCCACATTAAGGATCGTTTATACTCAAATTGGCTTAGGATCATCATATCTCTATTTTATTCATGGATTTTCACAATTAAAACCATTAAAATCCATAATTATCAAAATTAGGGCTTCTAGGCCCATTAATGCATAGACATGTACACGAAACCTCAAATTAAGCCAGTTATGCATAAAGATCATCTTTTTAGATTTAATTCTTATTTTTTATTAACAATAGGTTAATATGCTCTTGGATCATCCATCTTAATCTTTCCAACTCCATAGAACATCAAAATTAAAGTTATTCATTAATAACAATATTAAAGTGACAACTTTAAGCCCTTTTTTAATTTTAAGTAGAATCAGACCTTTATTATATTTTTAGTGGATTCTATGTTTTTTCTAATCAAAAATTCTATATCATATGTCTTAATCTGATCATCCTACCGTTAGATACCATTTTTACAATAAAATTTATTCCCAACCAATCAGGAGTCGCCAGGTCAGCATTTACCTTAATATCCTTGAGTCTACACGGTCAGCCTCCCTGAATCACTGTGCACTACATAGGCCGGTTTGCTTACGTGGGCCGCGCACTCAAGACCAGGTGATCAGACCATTTTTCCCTCCCGGGTCTTCTTCAATGCCAAGGGCAGCGTCACCATTTCCCCCTTTCCTTCATCTTCCTACGCACAGACAACGGCGGTGCTGCAACTAGACCTCTCCAGAGTGCAAGCAATCGAGATATTGAGGGGGAAACAAGGACCAAACCTTATCTTTGGCACCATAGATACTTGGGCGAAGCCAAGGGGGGGTACTATTTATAGGTTTGCGGGTCTAGGGTTGGCTCCCCAACCTTGCCACCAAGCCTAGTCGCAAAGGGATTTGGGTGTTTCTTAAAATGGCCACAAAACCTAGCAAAATCTAGGTCGATTTGGTGTAGAACTATCTCCCAAACTCAACCAAGTGATTTCCTCACTTGCACTTGCATTAGATATTGTGAATAAAAGAGTCAAAGATCGGGATTTCCTCTCCTGTTCTGATTCTAAGTAGATCTAAACGATCCATAGGCACCGTTGGATTCTGGATCCAACAGCTCATAGTGCATGCCCAAAATTTTACTTAAATCGAATAATAAATCCAATGTGTGACATTTAATGTATTCTATTCACTTTAGGAATACTTATAAAATCATATCTCACAAACAACATTTCCAATTAATACCAAATTTCAAGGGAAAGTTCATAAGGACTTAATATACTTGTTTGACAAACTTGGGACTCAAACTTGAAAGTATGAGAGAAATTTATTCATATGCAAGTTATCACCTATTAAGGCATATTTTATGCATATTTTCTCTCTCCTATTCTTTTATTCTCTTTATTTGGATTATTATATCCCAAGAAACCATGTGGAGTTCAAAATATCATCCATTATGATTAATCTCACAACTCTCCACATATTTCTTGTATTTTTCACCTTTATTTCAAATTTCCTTCTTAATAAAGCAATATTTGATTTCTTCTTTTTCTTTTCATCATATTGGACTCATTATCATATTATGATCCATGAAATCACATGCAGAAAGGAAATATTGCAAAGGGAATCCATTAAATACATATAATTCATACAATTCCCAAAATGATACATTTATTGGCAAAAATTGAATTTAAACCAAATGAACCCAAAAATTGGGGTTGTAACATCCTTCCCCTCTTATAGGAATTTTGCCCCCAAAATTCCACCAAACATACAAACAATTCAGGATAAGACCTTTCCATGTCCATTATTGGCTCCCATGTGGCCTCATCCTCTCCATGGTGCTTCCAAAGAACCTTTATCATCTTCTATTCTTTACTCTTGAGCTCTCTCTCACCTCAATATCTCATACCCTCATAAGTGACTTAGGGTAAGTTAGCCTCCCTTGGAGTTCAATAGGTTCAATGCTCAACACATGGCTCGGGAACCTCACATAGTGATCTAGATCAGACACATGGAACACATCATACATCATATTATCCTGAGGGGGTAAGGCTAAACATAAGCAACTCCACCAATCCATCTCAAATGGACCCATGTATTGGGGACTCAACTTTCCCAGTTATAGCTTAGAGGGTTCGTTTTTCATAACACATGTTCACCCATAGTGAACTGCATGTCAGTCTGCTACGTATTAGCTCTTGACTCATGTCAATCCTGGGCTTTCTCAACCATTTCTCGATCAAAGCAAATTCATCTACATACACTGTGGTCGCTCTAACCTTCACAAGGTCCTCTCACTGACATCATTGCAATGAAGTAGTAACTGACACAACCTCCCTTATAGGGCTTCTTACATCCTGATACTGGCTAAGGTGGCTATCATGACAAGCAAACTCTGCTAGGGGCAGGTACTGCTCCCACAAATCACCCTAAATGAGAAAACATGACCTCATCAGACCCTCTAAAGTCTGGATCATACTCTCTTGATTGTCCATCAGTCAGGGGTGATATGTTGTACTCAACTTCAATCCAGCATTGAGTTCTTATTACACCTACTTCCACAACATGGAAGTGAACCTGAGGTCGTACTCAAGGACCTTTGAACTCGGATCATGGTGTAGTTGAACTATCTCTCTATCATATATAGTTTAACCAGATCCGTCAAACTTACAACACTCTTTCTTAGGCAAGGGATTAGGTCAACTTGGTAAGGCAATCTACCATAACCCATATTGCATCATGACCTCTCTTGGTCCAGAGGAGACCCACCACACTATCCATGGTGATCTACTCCCATTCCCTCTCAGGGACTCTTCATTATTTGTAGCAACTCACTGGGCTACTGGTGTTCAGCCTTTACTCTCTAGCATGTATGGAAACTGGAAACATGCAACTCTATATCCTTCTTCCAGGTACCGCTACAAATTTTCACCATCTTGGTAGTACCACGGTGTACGGTGTACTTAACATCTTGAGCTTCTTACATGATATGATTCCTCAAGGGTGACTCCTCAGAAACCCTAAAACACTCTAGTAGCGGGTTTCGCCACCTTCTTCTCCTCAGAGGTATATCTGAGGTTCTTAAAACAACCCTTTTATCTCCTCAAGCTCTGGGCTGGCTAACTGAGTAACCACTCACTTGACCATTGGGTCAAGTTATATCTGGGTGTTATCCACATAGGTCTCATCCTCTAACGATCATAGGGTTCACCTAGCAACCTCTTCCAGTCTCTCTACTGGCTATACAAGACAGCTGTACACCTGAGTTGTATCTCGGTCAGCAAACCCAAACTTATAACTCATAGAGGTATGTCCTCATATTACTTTGCTTTTCTCATGGTTTCATACCATCTATCCAAGATACTTCCAAAAGGGTGTGGTACTTCCTCTGTCCTCAATTATCGTAGAAGGGTTTCAACTCATATCACCTCTATATTTAGTATATGGCATGTCTTTTGTCCTATCTCTCACACTTATAATGAGATGAAATAAGCATTTGGTTGTAGTCCAAATACAAAGTTCATTCTATTCTAAAAGTAGAGATGGTGCATCACACATTTCCATCACTCTTTCCAATCTAAGTCAAAAGATACTTCACATAACTCTTCACCATGAGCATCTCTATTATGGGTCTACACCCATGGGAAGACTTTTCCCATCACCTCTAGATTTTAACATCTCTCTTATGTATAATCCTTGGTCATTACCTCAAGGTCCCTAGGGTGTCGTTACTTTTGGGGTGACCTGACCCTTATGCATCTAGGTAGTGCCTCTCACATTTAAACCTTAGGCCCCATGAACTCATGAAGGCGTCCAGCCTCATAAGCCATGGTCTTCGACAAAGGTAGTTGTTACCTCCCGACCTTAAGGCCTTGTGCATTCAGAGAATAGACAACTCCTACTCCCATCGCTCTTATACCTTCCTGAATTCGATATTGACTTAGGATTCCATCATAGCACATCTCAAGCTTGACTACTCACCCAGATCTTCATCATCTCTCTGGGCACTCATGGTAAAACTTATATTCCTTCATGGAAATTATGGTGACCTACCTATCTTATTCTATCCCCATATAGGTTACCTCCATGGCAGCATATCCTCATGCCCCTTAGAGATGGTCACACATGGGTCTATAGATTCATGGTCACACTATGTGCTCTTCCCTTAGCTCATCAAGCTCCTATGGAAGACCTCTTTAAGTTACCTCAAACTTAAACAAAAACTGGTACTCATCCTACATGAAGGGTCCCTTCCCAAGATGGGAGAAAAGTATCTCTTGATAGTAACAGAGGTCACAAACGTTCTCACTTCCAAGGTTTACATCATCATGTGCAAGCTTAGTCCTATCATGCAACTTATACACATAGCTAGCAAGAAGATAGTCTACTAAACCCTTCTAAGATCCTTGGTATGTCATACATATTCATCATTCCTCAAGGTTGGACCAATATCATATACACATATGTCACCAACTTGTGTAAATGGTTCATCAAACATATATCTCAGATGCGGTGGGGTTTCCTTTTTCTCTAACACATGGGAAGCAGGTTCCATACTCAAATACTATGGACTCAAATAGCCTCGTGAGCATCATGTGCACCAGGTACTACTAATTCCCCTCTTTGGTCTAGAAACCCTGGGTTCACCTCTTACGCATAGTTGTTTAACTGCATGCTCATTTGTTCAACCATGAACCAAACCTATACTAGATAGGACATATACTTCCAGACACTCTTATATGTGAAGGCCCTTTAGAGTCCTACCCCAGGACAACCAACAGGGTACGAGGCTTCACAACTTGTTACTATACTCCTTTAGGGTCTATAGAACTCTCCTTCCTACACCTGAGAAGTAGGCACTCATATCATATGTACATTTGTTCACAAAGCCTCTTCCTATTCATATATGCTCGTTACGGTTCCTATATGGTCACCCCTAACATTTACAATGAGGGGGCTATCCATCTCCCTAATAGGTACGACCCACCTAAGGTTGGGTCACCAAAAGGCACCAGGGTCAAAAACCATCCATGGTTCACGTTTCTCATGGTTACTCAATACTTTTATGTAAAGCATGCATGTCAAACCCACATACGTGCATGGTCAACTATGATATCCAACTCATCGTGTCTTCTCTTTCTCTAACTGCCACTTAGGGTTAGGATTAGCATCATCCTCAGAGGATGCGTCAGGTCTCTACCTCTTCCTAGAGGCCTCTTCGTCCAAGGCTAACTCTCTCTCTTCATCCTCCTACAAGAAGGTCTAACCTCAGAGCTCTCCTGAGGGCACGATAACACGTGCCATGCAACCTTAAGCATGTAACTAATCTTTTTTTTTTGGAGGTCAGGCGGTCATCTTATTCATCTTGCCCACCTCATGCAAGCAAAATTAAAACTGGCATTACAATTATTAGAAAACTGCAAGAATTGAAACATGGTAGTACTACTACCATTACATGGAGGTGCTAGTCCAGTGTCCAGTACACATCTAGGGGGGTTTTATAGTGGGTGTAACCAATACTCTATTTAGAGTGGTACTTAGCGAGAGCGTCATCCTGCCTGTTGTTCTGTCTTTCAGTGTATATGATCTCTGTAGTCTCCTTCTTAATCAACTGAATACCTCTAATGATGTTAGCAAAGCGAGGATAGTTCCAGTACTCATCCCCAATCATAATGGAAGCTTGACGGCAGTCAGTTATAATCACAGCATTCTGCGCAGCGCTTCCCTCAATAATGCTACCAGCCAACCCGACCTCCAGAGGATTCCTTGCCGTAACAAGCTGGCCTACGCCACTAAGCCAATTGCCATTAGAGTCAGTCATAACAACTGAAATAGCACCCTTCCCCTTTTTCCAAGTAGCATCCGTATTGAAACAGATGGTATCCGGCTTGAGTTTCTTAGACCTGCGTTTTCCAGCCTGCTCCATATTGTTTCCGACTGTGGTCCAAGCTCTGTTGTACATCGTGATCTCATGATTAGTGAGGTTGATAATATGTTGAAGATTATGTTCTATACCTTCGAAAATCCACAGATTGCGCTGCTTCCACATGCTCCAGCAGACGATGAATAACATATGTTTATGTGCGTCAGGTGCCTTGATGTTCATATTCATCCACTGATCCAGATTATCAACTGTCCAGAACCGATGAGTGTACTCAAGTTTCAGAATAGAATGCCACACGCTCTTCACCTTAGGGCAGTCTCGGAGAGCGTGTAGGATGGTCTCTTCATCTGCGTTACATCTGGTACAAGTAGCAATGGACGTCATCTTCCGACGTTTCCTGTTGTGATTGGTAAGAAGAGCACCATTAGCTGCAAGCCACATGAACATTTTTATGCGTGCTGCCACCTGTGCATGCCAGATACAGTGCCAATGACCTTGCCTTTTAATATTAGTTTCAGCTCGTATAGCTTGGTATGCCATTTTGGCAGTGTAACTACCTCCTTCATTGAGCGTCCACACCCTTACGTCTTTAGCCTCTGGATCTGTGGGTGGGTTTAAGTTATAAATAACCTTGGTGACTTCAGCTGGTAACCACTGCTCCAAAAAGCTACGATCCCATTGTCCCTCCATATTTACTAAGCTGCTAACTACTAAGTCGTCCAACTCAGTAGGAATGGGATGCAGAACATGGTGGCTTAACGGGCTTTCATTGGATAACCACTTTTCATGCCAAACATTAATGGAGCTGCCACTCACAGGACTCATGTATGTGTTAGCTTCCATAAACGGTTTGGAGAGAACGACGTTGCGAGCCAGATGCGACATGTTCTGGGAAGGGTTTTGCGTGTCTTTTAGAATTTTCGTAGTCATGGCCTCACTCCAGATAGTCCCTCTTCTGCTATAGATGTCCCAGCTATTCTTCATAAGGAGTGCTTGGTTCCACTCTCTCATAGATTTAATCCCTAGACCACCATGAATCTTCCTGCTGGTAATACGGCTCCAAGATATGAGAGGAATTCCCCTTTTACTTCTCCCCCCATTCCAAATGAATCTTCTTATTTCTCCATCAATCCTATTGCATAGTTGTAGGGGCAGCTTTGCCGTTTGCATAACATAAGTAGGTATTGCAGTTAAAGTACTTTTAGCCAGGCTAACCCGTCCCGCCATAGATAAACTCTTAGCCATCCAGGAATTAATTGTTTTAGTAACCTTATCCAAAACTTCATTGTAGGTATCCTTGCTTACCCGGTTGTGAATAATAGGTACGCCAAGGTACTTTCCCAGATCTTGAGTTCTCTGCAGGCCACTACTATGACATATAATATCATCTTCCTGTCTCGAAACACTCCTCGAAAAGAATACTCTAGTTTTCTCAACCGAGATAGCTTGACCAGATGCTTTTTCAAATAAATTGAAGCACTTCATGATGGTGTTTATGTTGGATTCATTCGCTTTGGCGAAAAGAATGATATCATCCGCAAAACATAAATGAGCAATCTTCAGACCTCCTCTTCCTAGTTGCATGGGCGTCCATTTCCTATCTGCTACTAGCTGATCAATCAGTTGGCTCAACCTCTCAATGCACAGAACAAAAATATAAGGACTTAGGGGATCCCCCTGGCGTAACCCTCTGGAAGGATTAAACTGAGGTGTTGTTGCACCATTCCAAGAAATTTGTGAGCTACCCATCCTGATAGAATTCATGATATAACTTTGTAAGTTGGTAGGAATGCCAGTTTTCTCAATAGTGTCCTAGATAAAGCTCCATGACATTTTATCATAAGCTTTGGTGAGATCAACTTTGATGACCATTGTTTTACTTGAGTTCCTCCTTTTCATCGTATGGATGAGCTCATGTACAACAGTGATATTATCAGAAATTTTCCTTCCAGGAACAAACGCACTTTCTACCGGGCTGACCCATTTAGGAATCCACTGTTTCAGGCGTTCCACAACCACCTTAGAGCAGAGTTTAAGAATAGTGTTGTTGAGAGAAATGGGTCTGAATTGACTGCGGCAGACTGGTTTCTTATCCTTTGGAATGAGCATAATGGTTGCATTACATAGCTTGTCGTCTAACGTGCAAGAATTTAGAGCTTCTTGGATCGTTTTAGTAACAGACTCCTTAACGTTTCACCAGTTGGATTGTAAGAATTGTGTGGTTGTTCCGTCTAGACCAGCATCCTTGAACGGGTTCATGGAGAAGAGAATGTTCTCTACTTCCTCCATTTGAACTACCCTCGTGAGAATCTAACTTTGAGCTTCAGGTATGGTTTCAAAAGAACCGGGGATCCGCCTCATAGCCGAACGGCTGACGCTGTTAGGAGTAGTGAACAGCTTTATATAAAAATCTGTAACCAAGTTAAAAACTTCCATACTATCAGTTACCCAACCTTCGTCTGGATGTTTGATGGCTTCACACCTATTCACTCTTGCACGTTGGTTGACATAAGCATGATAGAAGCGAGAATTAGTATCACCATCCTTAAGCCAGTCTATATGACTTTTTTGTTTCCAATCCTCTTCCTCCTTGTTCAGCAAAGTATTCAGGTCATCCTGCATACTTTAGTTTACACTTAAACCATCAAAATGTATGTCCATGACATCTTGTTTACATTCTTTTCATTATTTGGTGGAGGATTCCTTAATCCTGGTTACCCTTATCCAAAACATAGGAGGATGGTTGAGAGAGAGAGAAAGCCTAATCTCTTAAAGTTATCCAAAGAATGGGGTAAAGAAAGGATGAAGATAGATGAGAGAAGACTTAGAGGTAACTTATTTTGAGTCAATTCCACAAATTTTGGCCAGGCAGCCACACAGAATCTGAGAGTCCTCATAGACCGACTAGTGGGGTGGAGGAAAATATTGTCAGCCACCGGATCGTGATCCTTTTCTAGACACCTCCATCTTTTGGAAAATTCTCTAATAACACACTTGGGTTCTAAAGAGTTTGTAAAATTTAATAATTTTTAGTGATTAAATGGAAAGCCACGCTCTGATACCAAATGTAACGACCCCACTTCTCGGTAACCGCTAATTAAAGAAGACCAAGAAGCCAAATCTGTTATCCCAAGATAGGATCAATGGTTTTGCAAATAATAAAAATAATTAATAAATTCTACAACAACTAAGCTTGAAATAGGATAAAAAAATTATTTTCTCATACCTTGGAAAATATAGGATTTGAGGGACTTTACCTAGATGAGAAATATCTATCTACAATACTCGAATTCTTTATTAAACTTGATTCCATCAATGTCACTTTAAAGGAAAATCCATTTTTTGATAAACCTAAAACGCCGACAAACAAAATGGCGGTCAGTATAATGAATTATACCGGTATGCGGGGGAACCAAAAACTTGCATTTAATTGTAACAACATATGGCAATGAATTATGATTTAACAAAATAAACTTTACATTTTAAACATAACTACTCAGTCCTTACATACCCAAGCTTATGTGTTGTCCCTGCAGTGGACCTGGATGCTACCTCTCATATGGTAGATCTCAACTAACCCCCATGATCCTACCTTATAGGTAGATCAATACATAGGGTCGTCGAGTCGTATGGTCCTACCCAAGGGTAGACCAACACATCGACTCATGATAACCAGATGATCCTACCATACGGGTAGACCATGTACTAGGTCATATATCTCATCATCACCAAAGCTACAGAGGAGGACCAAGATCTGAGCTAGTCATGCACGTATAATTATAGTGATAGTCATAGTCACTTTATAGTTGCATGGGATAAAATTCAATCAAGCAATTATTTCCAAGCAACTGGAAAAACCATAGAATTCGTCAAGAAACTAAAGCGTTTAGCCATAAGAGTAACCACATATCTGTCTTGGAGATCTCAAAGAAGCAATATATCCAAATCCAACTAGATGTTCAATCAAGAAAGGCAAACAACCAAATCAAGCAACCCTTGAAGGTTTCTTAGTCTCATTAGTATTCATTAGGGTTTCTTAGATCAATTTCTCAAACTTTATCCTTTTTTAGGTCAACAAACCCTAAAATAGCTTTTCTACTAATAAAAACCCTAATTACTCAAATTATCCACACTAAGGATCTTTTATACTGAAATTGGCTTTGGATCATCATATCTCTATTTTATTCATGGATTTTCACAATTAAAACCATTAAAAGCCATAATTATCAAAATTAAGATTTATAGGCCAATTAATGCATATACATGTACATGGAACCTTAAATTAAGCCAGTTATGCATAATAATCATCTTTTTAGATCAAATTCTTGTTTTTATTAACAATAGGTTAATATGCTCATGCATCATCCATCTTAATCTTTCCAACTCCATAGAATATCAAAATTAAGGTTATTCATTAATAACAATATTAAAGTGACAACTTTAAGCACGTTTTGAATTTTGATCAGAATCATGCCTTTATTATATTTTTCATGGATTCTATGTATTGTTTTATCAAAAATCATATATCATATGTCTTAATCTGATCATCCTATCATTAGATACAATGTTTACAATAAAATTCATTCCCAACCAATCAGGAGTCGCCATGTCAGTGTTTACCTTAATATCCTTGAGTTCACGTGGTCAGGCACTGTGAATCACTGTGTGGCACATAGGCCAGTTCACTTACGCGGGCCACACACTCAAGACCAGTCGCACAGGCCCTTTTTCCCTCCTGGTTTTTCTTCAACGCCAAGGGCAGCGTCGCCTTTTCACCCTTTCCTTCATTCATCTTCCTACGCACAGACAGCGGCGGTGCCGCAACTACACCTTGCCGGAGCGCGAGCAGTCAGGACATTGAGGGGGAACACAAGGACCAAACTCTGTTGTTGGCACCTGAGATACTTGGGTGAATCCAAGGGGGGTACTATTTATAGGTTTGCGGGTCTAGGGTTGGCTCCCCAACCTTGCCTCCAAGCCTAGTCGCAAAGGGATTTGGGCATTTCTCAAAATGGCCACAAAACCTAGCAAAACCTAGGTCGATTCGGTGCGGAACTATCTCCCAAATTCAACAAAGTGATTTCCTCCCTTTCACTTGCATTAGATCTCGTGAAAAAAAGAGTCAAAGATTGGGCTTTCCTCTCCTGTTTCGATTATAACTAGATCTAAATGATCCGCAGGCAGCATTGGATGCTAGATCCAACGGCTCACAGCGGGTACCCAAAATCTTACTTAAATCGAATAATAAATCCGATGTGTGACATTTAATGTATTCCATTCACTTTAGGAATACTTATAAAAATTATATCTCCCAAACCACATTTCCAATTAATTCCAAATTTTAAGGGAAAGTCCATAAGGACTGAAACTACTTGTTTACGAAGTTTGGCACTCAAACTCAAAAGTATGAGCGACGTTTCTTCATATGAAAGTTATCACTTATTAAGGCATATTTTATCCATGTTTTCTCTCTCCTATTCTTTTATTCTCTTTTTTTGGATTCCTTATATCCCAAGAAACCATGTCAAGTTCAAAATATCATCCATTATGATTAATCACACATCTTTCCACATAGTTCTTGTATTTTTCATCACTATTTCAAATTTCCTTCTTAATAAAGCAATATTTGATTTCTTCTTTTTATTTTAATCATATCAGACTCATTATCATATTATGATCCCCAAAATCACATGCAGAAAAGAAATATTGCAAAGGGAATCCATTAAATACATATAATTCATACAATTCCCAAAATGATACATTTATTGGGGAAAATTGCATTTCAACCATATGAACCCAAAAATTGGGGTTGTAACATCCTTCCCCTCTTATAGGAATTCCCCCCCCCCCAAATTCCACCAAACACACAAACAATTCAGGATAAGACCTTTCCATGTCCATCATTGGCTCCCATGTGGCTTAATCCTCTCCATGGTGCTTCCAAAGAACCTTTATCATATTCTATTCTTTACTTCTGAGCTCTCTCTCACCTCGGTATCTCGTACCCTCATAGGTGACTCAGGGTAAGTTAGCCTCCCTTGGAGTTCAATAGGTTCAATTCTCAACACATAGCTCAGGTACCTCACATAGTGCTCTAGATTGGACACATGGAACACATCATACATCATATTATCCTGAGGGGGTAAGGCTAAACATAAGAAACTCCACTAATCCATCTCAAATGGACACATGTACTGGGGACTCGGCTTTCTCAGCTATAGCTCAGAGGGGTCGGTTTTCATAACACATGTTCACCCATAGTGAACTGCATGTTAGTCTGCTTCACATCAGCTCATGACTCATGTCAATCCTGGTCTTTCTCAGCCATTTCATGATCAAAGCGACTTCATCTGCATACACTGTGGTCTCTCTGACTTTGATAAGGTCCTCTCACTGACATCATTCCAATGAAGTGGTGACCGACACATCCTCCCTTACAGAGCTTCCTACATCCCAATACTGGGTATGGTGGCTATCATGACAAGAAAACTCTGCTAGGGTAAGTTACTGCTCCCACAAATCACCTTTAACGAGCAAACATGCCCTCATCAGACCCTCTAAAGTCCGGATCATACTCAGAGACTATCCATCAGTCCCGGGTGATATGTTGTACTCAACTTCAATCTAGCATCGACTTCTTCTTACACCTACTTCCACAACATGGAAGCGAACTTGAGGTCATACTCCAAAACCTTTCAACTCGGATCATGGTGTAGTTGAAATATCTCTCTGTCATATATAGTTTATCCAGATTTGTCAAACTGATAGCACTCTTTATTAGGTAAGGGATTAGGCCAACTTGGTTAGGGTTAGCATCACCCTCAGAGGATGCGTCAGGTCTCTACCTCTTCCTGGAGGCCTCTTCCTCCAAGGCTAACTCTCTCTCCTCATCCTCCTACAAGAAGGTCTAACCTTAGAGCTCTCCTGAGGGCATGACAACACATGCCATGCAACCTCAATCATATAACTAATCTTTAGTTTATGCTTAAACCATTAAAACTTATGTCCATGACATCTTGTTTACATGTTTTTCATTATTTGGTGGAGGATTCCTTAATCCTTATTACCCTTATCCAAAACACAAGAGGGTGGTGGAGAGAGAGAGAAACCCTAATCTCTTAAAGTTATCCAAAGAAAGGGGTAGAGAAAGGATGAAGACAAATGAGAGAAGACCTAGAGGTATCTTATTTTGAGTCAATTCCATAGATTTTGGCCAGGAAGTCATACAGAATCTGGGAGTCCTTGTAGACCGACTAGCGGGGTGGAGGAAAAAATTGTCCGCCTCCGGATTGTGATCCTTTTCTAGACACCTCCATATTTTGGAAAATTCTCTAATAACTCCCTTGGGTTCTAAAGAGTTTGTAAAATTTAATAATTATTAGTGATTAAATGGAAAACCACGTTATGATATCAAATGTAACGACCCCACATCCCGGTAACCCCCAATTAAAGAAGACCAAGAAGTCAGAGTGGATATCCCAAGACAGGATCAATGGTTTTGCAAATGATAAAAACTAATTAATAAATTCTACCACAACTAAGCTTGAAATAGGATAAAAAAGTTCTTATCTCATACCTTGCAAAATATAGGATTTGAGGGAATTTACCCAGATGAGAACTATCTATCTACAATCCTCCAATTCTTTATTAAACTTGATTCCATAAATGTCACTTTAAAGGAAAATCCATTTTCTGATAAACCTAAAATGCCGAAAAACAAAATGGCGGTCAGTATAATGAATTGACTGGTATGTGGGGGAACCAAAACTTTCATTTAATTGTAACAACATATTGCAATCAATTATGATTTAACAAAACAAACTTTACATTTTAAACATAACTACTCAATCCTCACATACCCTAGCCTCTGTGTTATCCCTGCAGTGGGCATGGATGCTACCTCTCATATGGTAGATCTCAACTAACCCCCATGATCCTACCTTACAGGTAGATCAATACATAGGGTCGTAGAGTCGTATGGTCCTACCCAAGGGTTGACCAACACATTGACTCATGATAACTTGATGATCCTACCTCACAGGTAGACCATGTACTAGGTCATCTATCCCATCATCATTAAAGCTACATAGGAGGACCAGGATCTGAGCTAGTCATGCACGTATAATTATAGTGATAGTCATAGTCACTTTATAGTTGCATGAAATAAAAGTCAATCAAGCAATTATTTCCAACCAACCGGAAAAACCACAGAAATCATTATAAAACTAAAGCGATTAGCCATAAGAGTAACCACATACCTATCTTGGATATCTCAAAGAAGCAATATATCCAAATCCAATTAGAAGTCCAATCAAGCAAGGCAAACAACCAAATCAAGCAACCCTTGATCCTGGAAACATGTATAACCCCTAGTTGTTACCATCACATCCCAAACAACTCTTTATTGACTTGGGATGTCTTTCTAAGGTTTCTAAGTCTCATTAGTATTCATTAGGGTTTCTTAGACCAATTTCTCAAACTTTATCCTTTTTTAGGTCAACAAACCCTAAAATAGCTTTTCTACTCATAAAAGCCCTAATTACTCAAATTATCCACATTAAGGATCTTTTATACTGAAATTGGCTTAGGATCAACATATCTCTATTTTATTCATGGATTTTCACAATTACAATCCATAATTATCAAAATTAGGGTTTATAGGCCCATTAATGCATATACATGTACATGGAACCTCAAATTAAGCAAGTTATGCATAAAGATCATCTTTTTAGATCTAATTCTTGTTTTTTATTAACAACACGTTGATATGCTCATGGATCATCCATCTTAATCTTTCCAAATCCATAGAACATCAAAATTAAGGTTATTCATTAATAACAATATTAAAGTGACAACTTTAAGCACTTTTTGAATTTTAAGCAGAATCGGGCCTTTACTATATTAGTGGATTCTACATATTTTTCTAATAAAAAATAATATATCATATGTCTTAATCTGATCATCCTATCATTAGTTACAATTTTTACAATAAGTTCATTCCCAACCAATCAGGAGTTGCCATGTCAGCATTTACCTTAATATCCTTGAGTCCACACGGTCATCCTACACGAATCACCACACGCTACATAGGCTGGTTCGCTTACGCGGGTCGCACACTCAAGACTAGGTGAACAGTCCCTTTTGCCATCCTAGATTTTCTTCAACGCCAAGGACAGTGTCGCCTTTTACCCTTTGCTTCCTTCGTCTTCCTACACACGGATAGCCATAGTGTCGCAACTTGACCTCATAGGAGCATGAACATTCGGGATATTGAGGGGGAAAACAAGGAACAAACCCTGCCATTGGTACCCGAGATACTTGGGCGAAGCCAACGGGGGTACTATTTATAGGTTTGTGGGTCTAGGGTTGGCTTCCCAACCTTTCTGTCAAGCCTAGTCCCAAAGGGATTTGGGCGTTTCTCGAAACAGCCACAAAATCTAGGTCGATTTGGTGTAGAACTATCTCCCGAACTCAACCAAGTGATTTCCTCCCTTGCACTTGCATTATATCTTGTGAAAAAAAGAGTCACAGATCAGCCTTTCCTCTACTATTCCAATTCTAACTAGATCTAAATGATTCGCAGGCACTGTTGGATGCTTTATCCAATGGCTCACAGTGTGCGCCCCAAATCTTACTTAAATAAAATAATAAATCTGATGTGTGACATTTAATGTATTCCATTCACTTTGGGGATACTTATAAAAATCATATCTCCCAAACCACATGTCTAATTAATACCAAAATTTAAGGGAAAGTCAATAACGACTTAAAATACTTGTTTGGGAAGATTGGGACTCAAACTAAAAAGTATGAGAGAATTTTCTTCATATGCAAGTTAACACTTATTAAGGCATATTTTATGCATACTTTCTCTCTCCTATTCTTTTATTCTCTTTATTTGGATTCCTTATATCCCAAGAAACCATGTGGAGTTTGAAATATCATCCATCATGATTAATCATACATCTTTCCACATATTTCTTGTATTTTTCACCTTAATTTCAAATTTCCTTTTTAATAAAGCAATATTTGATGTCTTCTTTTTCTTTTAATCATATTGGACTCATTGTCATATTATGATCCACAAAATCACATGCAGAATGGAAATATTGCAAAGGGAATCCATTCAATACATATAATTCATACAATTCTCATAATCATACATTTATTGGGGAAAATTGCATTTCCAACCATATGAACCCAAAAATTGGGGTTGTAACAAGCAGCAAGGAGAAGGAAGAAGGTGAATTCAATGCTTCGAATAAGAAAAAGGGGTACAAGAAACATGGGATGACCAAAAACCAAAGTGTAGTAACTATTCTCGACACTAGCAACAACTTCAAGGCCCTCACTGACTCTGATAAAGAGGAAGAGGGAGGGGAAGCTAGCATAAGGAAGAAGGAGGATAGAAGGAAGGATAACAAGTAGGAGCCGACCAACCGTACTAGAGCACAAAAATCTCATTTGTATGTCCATGCTTTTATTGAATATCAAAGAGGGGTGTGATAGGTACAAGAAAAAAGAGATCCAAGAATGGATCGTTGCTAGTGCACATTCTTTGGTTGTATTGGTGGAAACAAAAATAAAGTGCAGAACAAAAACAATATTAGATACTTATTTCCATAGGGTTGGGAGCAGGTATCTAATATAGAGTGTGTAGAGGTTTCCAGAGTCTGTGTAGCATGGAAACTGAGTTCACAGCAGGTGTTAGTAATACAAATGTCAGATCAGCAAGTTACAATTGACTGTAGGAATAATGGAGGCTTGGACATGTGGGTGACAATGTGTATGGCCATAATGATGTAAATTATAGAATAGATCTATGTAATGACTTGGTATCTCTAACTAGACAGGTAGTCTTTCCGTTGCTGGTGATTGGTGCTTTTAATACGGTCTATTTGTAGTTATATAAAAAAGGAAGAAGATTAGCATTGAATGCGATGATAGATGCTTTCAACCAAACCATCGACAAAGCTGGAATTTTTTAACTACCAATGGTGGGAGATGATATCTTTATGTGGAACAATGAGAGGGGACCAGAAGATAGAATTACAAGTAAGCTGGACAGAGCATTGGTGAATGATGAATGGCTACATATATTTCCTAATATGCAGGTGAAAGCAGATGGATCTGAACTGACTGACCACACTCCTATCTCAATTTAGATTACAGAAAAGAAGCAAAAAAGGAGACTATTCTGTTTCCTAAATTACTTGGCTCATTGGAAGGGATTCAATGATGTTATAAAGGAGGCATGGGGTGTTTTTGTAAAAAAGCTGGAAAATACCAAAGATGCTCTTAAACGATGGGCAAAGGATGAAGTGAATATCCCAAATTTTCTTGTGGAAACAAAGAGAGAATGTAAAGATGTTTGAGAAAAGCTTCTATTAGACCCACTCAATACAAAATTGATAAAGAAGTATAGAGAGGTGAAGATGATGCTGGAGGACCTGAAGATAGTAGAGGAAATTTCTACTGGTAGAGGAGTAGAGAGAAGTGGATGGAAGATGGGGACAAAAATACCAAACTCTATCATACAGTGTCAAGAGAAGGGAGGTGGATAATATCATATTGGAGTTGATTGATGTAGAATGTAGAGTGGTCAATAAGCAAGAGAAATTACAAGAGAAGGTCATAAATTTTTATTCTTCTCTATACAATAAAAGTCTTTGAGAAAGAATAGAAGAGGAGGAGATAGAATGGAAGTTCAAACTCATCGGTACACACAACATCATCCTTACGAGAACGACCAATGAGTAGGAAGTCAAAGAAGTAGTATGGAGTTGGCAGTAACAAGTCATCGGGTTCAGATGCTTTCAATGCCTATTTCTACAAAAAGACTTGGGACATCATCAAGGATGATCTGATTGCACATGTCATCTGGTTCATGATGGTGGAAACATGGTGAAGTAGGTTAATCGGTCTTTTCTAGTACTCATTCTCAAGAAAAAGGTGACATCTTCCCTTCCTGAATTTAGACTCCATTGCATGTTGTTTGTTACAATAAAAAATCATTGCAAAGATTTTGGCTGCTAGATTGAAGCTAGTTCTTCCTTATCTCATTTCTGAAAATCAAGGAGGCTTTGTGATAGGAAGGAGCATTAGTGATTATTCTCTTTTGGCAAGAGAATTCTTATTGGACTACAATGTCATGGGAGGAAGTAGGAAGGCTTGTCTAAAGCTGGATGTGTCTAAAGCACATGATAGTGTCAAGTGGGCAAAATCATGGTGGATCATGTGAAGAATGGGTTTTAGTGAGTAGTGGATTGGCTGGATGGAACAGTGTGTTGGGACTACATGCTTTTCTTTCCTGGATAACGACACATCTGTAGGAATGTTCAGGGGAGGCAATGGGCTGCGTCAAGGGGACCCCTGGTCTCCTCTCCATTTTGTGATTATTATGGAGTACTTCATACAACAGATGAAGAGGAGAGAAAAAGGAAGGACATAAAGCCCTATATAGTACACAACACAAAGGTGATGACCCACTTAATTTTTTAATATAATGTGTTGGTCTTTGTGGAAGAAAAATAGAACACGCTAGGGAATTTGCAAAATTTTCTCAATGAGTTTAGTAAACAAACGGTTTTGCGCATGAATACAAATATAACACACCTCTTCTTATACAAAAATTGCTACTAGGTGGAAGATAGATTAATGGAGCGTATGGAAGTAGAGAAAGGGAAGATCCCAAAAAAATATCTCGGGTTCCCTTTAGTTGGGGGTAACATGTAGGTAAATAATTTTTTGATTACATGGATAGATAGGAGGAAATGATCAATAGATGGCCGATATAGAAAACATACATGGTGGTAAGAACTACTCTGATATGAGCTGCTATAGAGGGGCTTCTTATTTTTTGGGTTTAGCAAGGAGAGATCCCTAGTTTGATTCTGGACAGAATGGAGACAAAGATGACGATTTTTCTATGGACAAGTGAACATCACCCTATGAGATATACAAGAATGGCTCTTCTAAAAGTTGAAGGAGGTCTGAATTTGAAAAAACCTAGACATATAGCAAAGTGGGGGACAATGTGGAGAATAATTAGATATCAAGAAGTCTCCTCAACATGGGGAAGATGGATGAGAGGAAGATATCCACGAGGTCTAGATTTGAAGCCAAGAACAAGGGAGGGATATTCACATACCATCATTGTCATGACAGAGGTTTGGCAGTAGATTAGACATCTCATCGAGCCCCATGCTTTAGGGAACTGGAGGCTTAAAGACACAAAGCTAAATCTATGAGAAGCAACATGGTAAAGGGTAGAAAAGGACATATATGTAGAGCATATTTGGATGGGCATTCATTTCAAAAATGGAGCATGTGCGTCTATAAAATTCTACATAGTGCATTGACCACTCTTGACAAAATATGTGGATGGAACTATGATGTCTCAACATTGTGCTTTCTTTGCAAAAAGGAGGAAGAGTCCCACAAGCATCTTGTGGGAGGCTGCAAAATCACAAAAAAGGTATGGAGATGTATATGTAAGGAATTTCAGTTGCATATTATGCTTGAAGAAAACCCAAAGAGAATGTTGACAAGATGTGGGAGTGATGATATAAAGAGGATTTTGTTTGCTGCTCTTTACTATCATATTTAGGACGAGCGGAATGCAAGAAGACACCAAGGTGCAGCCACGAATGAGAGGAATATTTCCGTAAAAATTTGTAAATGTGTTAAATGCAAGTTGCACATTAGCTAGATGAGTGAGTTGTTCTCTATTTTTTGGCCTACATGTAAATCTTGACCTCCTATATTTTTAGGAGGTAGTCGGAATATATTTACATGATTCTGATCACACACACACACACACACACACAGATATATATATATATATATATATATATATACATATATACATACGTAGATATATGTATATATATATATGTTTATATATATATATATACATATATATAAGGATCATCTTTAATACCCATGCGGGTAGCTACCCACCCTCCCTTCCAGTCACTTTTTTTCAAAAAAAAATTCACAATTGTAGAGGAGCATTTTATCTAGCTCCCCAAAAAATTTCATCCAAAAATAATATCATTTTCCCCACCAAAATCAAAAAACAAGTCCATATATTTACTGACTATATTTTATGTGCAGCTACTTTTTTGATCTTAGAGTTACTTTTGCATACCATATAGTTACTCTTTTGATCTTTAGAGTTTCTTTTGTGTACCATATAGTTACACTTTTGGATGTGCGGGTAGCGAAAAATCAGGCTACCCACACGGGTAACGAATAAATCCCCATATATATATATATATATATATATATATATATACATATATATATATACATATATATATATATGTATATATACACAAATATATGAATATAAATGTACATACACACACACACTGTAACATCCCAAAATTTCTAGGCTAATTTAAGTCTAACGATGTAGTTTTTCTCAAATAGAATTAGTTGAAGGAGTTTATGCAAAAAGATCATGAAGTGATATTTATTATAAGAAATTGAGGTAGGAAATATAATACGTGATTCAAAATGCATACTTCTCTTTTTACATGCACCTAGTACTATAGTTAACTCAAAATATAAATGTTAGTCTTTCCTTTCCTTTTTCTCTCTCCTTTATTGTACTCCTCTCTCTCGTCAAGTCTCTCTTACTCAATTTGATTTTGAATTCATAATGGGATCGTCATGATTATCTGATTTTGTCGATTACAATGGTCAATTTTGCAATGTGTGATTTTATTTTGTACTTTTAAACTAAGTATCTTGCTATAGCATGTCACCTTCTTGCATTTAATTTTGAATCTCGACTCCATGATCTTTTGTCTTTTAGATATGTACCAAATTGTAGTGGGCTCAATTATGAATCCAACAGAACAAAAATCACCCAAATCTGATTCTTAAAACCAAAGTTATGAGCTAGTAAATTTTGGGACAAGTTACAGGTGTTTTACTCAAATTTCCGTACCTTGAACCTTTTGGGCCGATTTTGGCATCTTTGGGGCCCATCTGCTTGCTCCTCTCCCCTTTCCCCTTCAGGAAAGTAATGAAGAGCAGTAACTGCTCTCCTTCCTCCCTTCCAAATCAAACGATGGTGACGGCTGATAAAGGGTGCCCTCTACTTTCCTCCCATGATCAAACCCTAGCCACCCCATCATCTGAACACTTTACAACCCTAGCTGTAATTGCTGCTATCATCAGGACCTGGTCACCATCTTCCTTGACAACAAACAACCTGCAATGACCATGGCTCCTCGCCAGCAGATCTGCAAGCATGCCTGCTGACCTATAACAGATAATAGATCGATGTCCTTGACATGGCAACTTCCTCACTCCGACAACACCCCGACGGCCATCTGGGGTCTAGCCTGTCATCTCCTACTCATCTCCGGTGGGTTATGACACCTTCACCTTGGCGCCACCAAGGAGGACGCCTACCCAACGTTCCCCACAGCCAGCCACACTAGAGGGCCCATCCACCACCACTGACGCCCCTGGCGGCCACTTTGTGGGGCTTAGCCTCCCGCCTTCTCCTCCTCATCAGTAGGTGTCGGAGCCTCCTCATTGTACTCCGTAAAACAGAGGAAATACAGGAGCACACCCCCATCTGCGGTGTGTTGGGAAAGAAGGAGGGCATCGGGTCAAGTAGATCCTACTTATGTGGATCCCACCCACCCATTTAATGCCTTATCAAGGTAACGCCCCTTGCTCCCTAATCTTCAATTTCGTAAAGTTAAAATGTAAATGTTCTAAAATTGATATCTCTCAGATCCTAAGGCCAAATATGGTGAAATTATATATCAAATCGATCCTCTTGAAATGATCTACAATTTGAGCATAGTTTCAGACCCTAACACCCCTTCCTTTTTCTATGTTATGCTAAAAATGAGATCTTTGACTATGATTGAACATATGTAATGCATGATTATGATGAAGTTTGAATGGTTGATAAACTTGTACTCTCTTCCTCATCAGATCAGTTAATATTATGCACCATTAAACTTCATGGGATCCCTAATCACCCTATTGCTCTTAATTTACCTATATTGCCCATATGTGACTTATTTGACACATTAGTGATGATGTCGGGCCTATATTAATAATCTTGTTTTGAAATGACATATAGTCTCACCCTAACCTTTAAAATCAGAAAGTTATGCTTAGCTATGGCCCTAACTCCATTCCAAGATCTTTTTCTGAATGGTTGTCTTATGTGGCCCTAATTGCACGTGTGATTGTATGTTGCTACCCCATGTTGGATCCTGGTGCCTAGACACTAGTGGACATCACCTTACTTTGAATGTGTTTATTATGGCCTATTCTTGCTAATCTAAACCATCTTTTATGTTTGGACCTCTTGACTTGATGAATCATGATCTAGATGCTCTATTGTGAGTCTTTTGAGCCTAGAATACATGTAAATGCCTTCAACCTTGAAATGGTCATATATAATGCATGGAACATCGTAATGGCATGAAACTCGAACCACACCATAATGATGACCTCTAGATCAGTATACAATCATTTAATAAATAAGTAAGAAACATGGAACCTAACTTGGCCAAACCCTAAAATAAAGATAATTAGAGTAAATGATGAGAATCTAATGCATGTATACAATCTTGTTGTTAATCAGGTTTGGCATGTGGTTAGATGATGAAGGATAAGTTAGGTTATGAATATCTGAATCAGGTAATAAAGATTTGGAACCAGGAATTAAGACTAAGTTAAGTACATCGTCGGCGCAAAAGGTAAGTGGTTCATTCCCATGAGTATTCATATCTATCAAACTTAGCATATTTTTGTAAGACTTCATACTTTATGTGACACAATGATCTAAGATTTTTTATTAAGATATAAAGTAAGATTTTTATACATTCATGGATACATCCTTGCATGTACCTAATATCTCAAGGAGAGATATGTTATTAAGATTTATATGAATGATAGGGACTCATGGACCATGTTCATGAGAAAACTAAAGGATCATGTTCCCATAGGAACTCTCAGTAATGATTCATATTGATGAATAAGACTACAAGATAAGATATGCAACCAAAATTGACAATGAGGGGTAAGAATGTAGTAAGATTTCAAGTAGAAACATGCCATTAAGAATCCATACATATGTAGATATCTAAGACTAGATTTCTTATAATGAGCAACATCTAGAAGAAAAATATAAAGCGACAGTTGAATGTATTTAGACATGATCTATTTTCAATAGAAGGGCTCGATTGGACTGTATCATAATTTGAGTTTATATCAATAGGTATAAGATTATGATGCATCAAGTTATGATTAAGTTCAAAGTATGATTTTATAGGATTCCTCTTGTAAGACTTAAGATTTTATATATAATTTCATATGAAGACATTAAGATTCAAGGAAAGATCTATTATAATGAGTTCTTTTGGTAGAGATTGAATCATCCTATCAGATGGCATGTTTATATGTATAGTGTGTGCTAAGAATTCAAGTAGGAACATGTTATCAAGGTTTCTTATAGATGTAGGGATCTAATAACTAGGAAGTGAATTGGATTCCTTAGGATGATTAATATCTAAAATCTAGTTAAAATGTGAGGATATGAGTTTTAAACATATTAGGACATGGTCCAGTTTTCAAGATGAAGGTACTATTGGGACCGGAAAATGTTGTAACTTGAATTGAGGATGATATTATAAGATTATGATGTTTTATGTTATGATGTAGTGACATGATGAGATTCTATATGATCCATGTTTTAAGATTTTAAGATTTAAGCTCATATGATTGCATTAAGATTACACTTGATGATATTTTATAGTAATGGAGTTAATTTGACAGAAATCACATTTCTTTTTTATATTTGATACTTGAGAACTCTCATATACTTTGTATATCCATATTTAGTTCAGATCATTTCTCATAAGACATTAGACTTATTTATCTTATAATTGGTATAAGTGAAGTAATTTGACCAACTCAAAGTTCCAGAATAAACTTTACCCATATAATGAGAACATCAGATTTAGAGTCAAACTTGGACTACTCTTTGCAGGGGTAGACAAATATAGAATAAAGATACATGATAAGGGTTATAGACCCATTCTCAATTATGTAGTAATTGAGGTACATGTTTTCATTTAGATATAGATATAGTGCATAATATAAGAGCAAAGATTTAGATTTAGATTTTAAAGAGCAGAGATTCAGATTCAGATTTCAGATTCAAAACTAAGTACGTGTCGAGTACTCAGTTTTAGATAAGTTCAAATTCAGAGTTTAATAAAGATATACTTAAGACAATAAATTCAAAACCTTCACATAATACATTATATAATAAGTCCTCATTCAGAGAGTCCTAGGACGATTTAGAGGCATCTGTTTCCAATTCAGAGGAGTGTTTACTCCATTTCAGAGGGCACGTTGTGCCAACAGAGGGTGCTTTGCACCATAGAGGAAACTTCAGTGTCAACAAAGGGCATGTTCTACCAACAGAGGGTGTGTTGCACAATAGAGGACACTTTGGTGTTACAGAGGACTTATTATATAATGGTGGCCACAAACTGATAAAAAGTGTAAGTAAAAGATACTTTAGATTAGAGCATGTATGTGATCTCATCCATGAGTGTGATGAGAGGAATTTAGATAAGATAAGTATGACCTAGGCACTTTGGTTTAGGTCATGAGACCTGTAGTATAGGTCTCCAGAAAGATAGAGTAGAAAGATAAGAGTTAAAGAATTTAAGAGATATTATGTTTCCAGATTTTAATCAACATTGATATTAGTTTTATAATGTCCAATAATATTTTGTTGCATCTTTAGTTTTTTTTATTAATGTACATTTTAGAATACTCATGCCACTTACTCTAATGATTGTTTTTCCCAATGCATGGCTGGGGACGCGATGTCCGCACGGTTTGGAGCAGCTGAAGATTTAAAGAACAAGAAAAGGTGTAGCAGGTTTTCAAGATTGCCTAGTGGGGTTCCATCTACAGAGACGATCTAGAATTTAGACATCTTCTTTTATGCATGGTCTTGTTATCACAGTATATTAGATGACTTGTTTCCCTTTGTTAAAACTATGTAGAAATCAGTTTTACTTAAGTGCAAAGTGTTTCATTTACTTTCATTGCAATGATAGTCATGTTTGTGATACCCCAGAAGAAAAAAAATGCTTCCGCTCATGTGATATGAAAATCGGGGTGTTACAATATGGTATCAGAGCAATTTTGGTAAATGGCCACTAGGCAAACATGATTCTCATAGTCATCCTAGGATGAAGATATAAGATTAGGTATAAGTATGGAGTCAGAAAAAGATGTTATGACCTAGAATGACTAGTCTTTGCACCTTATAGAGAATAGAGATGGGTGTTTTCCTATTTAAATCTAGGGTATCAACCTAACCCTAGCTAATGATATAACCTCTCCACTCTCATTGGTTATGGCCACCCAATTGAGACTTGAAGAGAAATGTCATGAGCATTAGACCTTGTCTGCACTTCTCCTTTCTTACTAGTGCATGTGGTATGGGACATGTGCAGTAGTAAGTTAGCGATGAGTAGCATGTTAAGATCCCACATCTCTAGGTATGTGCCTGATCACCACATATCTAGGAATGTAGGAATCACCTAAAGACTTAAAGGTAGATAGTCACAATTTCCTATAGTTAAAAGTTTTGGTAGATGCCCTAAGTATAGATCCAAGTTTGGTTCCATAAACCCTAAGTATGAGTTGAGAAATATACCAAGGTAATAGATAATGTTTACATAAATATTTTATGAAGATACATCACATATATCTTTTCATGCAAAATTTAGGACATAAGTGTGTCTTACAATAAATGAAGAGGTAAGAAGAACCCTAAGGTGGGTAATAGCCTAGAGGAATTTCGAGGATGAAATTTATTTCAAGGTGGGTAGAATTGAAACATCCCAAAATTTCTAGGCTAATTTAAGTCTAACGATGTAGTTTTTCTCAAATAGAATTAGTTGAAGCTGTTTATGCAAAAAGATCACGAGTGATATTTATTATAAGAAATTGAGGTAGGAAATACAAATAAACGTGATTTAAAATGCATACTTCTCATTTTACATGCACCTAGTACTATAGTTAACTCAAAATATAAATGTTAGTCTTTCCTTTCCTTTTTCTCTCTCCTTTATTGTACTCCTCTCTCTCATCAAGTCTCTCTTACTCAATTTGATTTTGAATTCATAATGGGATCGTCATGATTATCCGATTTTGTCGATTATAATGGTCAATTTTGCAATGTGTGATTTTATTTTGTACTTTTAAACTAAGTATCTTGCTATGGCATGTCACCTTCTTGCATATAATTTTGAACCTAGACTCCATGACCTTTTGTCTTTCAGATATGTACCAGATTGTAGTGGGCTCATTTATGAATCCAACGAAACAAAAATCACCCAAATCAGATTCTTAAAACCAAAGTTATGAGCTAGTAAATTTTGGGACAAGTTACATGTGTTTTACTCGAATTTCCTTACCTTGAACCTTTTGGGCCGATTTTGGCCACTTTGGGGCCCATCCGCTTGCTCATCTCCCCTTTCCCCTTCAGGAAAGTAATGAAGAGCAGTAACTTCTCTCCTTCCTCCCTTCCAAATCAAATGATGACGGCGGCTGATAAAGGGTGCCCTCTACTTTCCTCCCATGATCAAACCCTAGCCACCCCATCATCTGAATACTTTACAACCCTAGCCATAATTGATGTCGTCATTAGGTACTGGTCATCATCTTCCTCGACAATGAACAACCTACAGTGACCATGGCTCCTCACCAGCAGATATACAAGCATGCCCGCCGACCTGTAACAGATAATAGATCGATGTCCTCGACATGGCAACTTCATCACTCCGACAACACCCTGGCGGCCATCCGTGGTCTAACCCCTAATCTCCTACTCATCTCTGGTGGGTTATGACACCTTCACCTCAGTGCCACCAAGGAGGATGCCTGCCCATCATTCCCTATAGCCAGCCGCACCAGAGGGCCCCGCCACCACCGCTGACGCCCCTGGCGGCCTCCTCGCGGGGCTTAGCCTCCCGCCTTCTCCACCTCATGAGCAGGTGTGGGAGCCTTCTCACTGTACTATGTAAAATAGAGGAAACAGGGGAGCACAGCCCCCATCTGTGGCGCATTGGGAACGAAGGAGGGCAGCGGGTCAAGAAGATCCTACTTATGTGGATCCCACCCCTCCCATTTAATGCCTTATCAAGGTAAAGCCCCTTGCTCCCTAATCTTCAATTTCATAAAATTAAAATGTAAATGTTATAAAATTGATATCTCTCAGATCCTTAGGCCAAATATGGTCAAATTATATATCAAATCAATCCTCTCGAAATGATCTACAATTTGAGCATAGTTTTAGACCATAAAACCCCTTCCTTTTTCTCTATTATGCTAGAAATGAGATCTTTGACTATGATTGAACATGTGTAATGCATGATTATGATGATGTTTGAATGGTTGATAAACTTGTACTCTCTTTCTCATCAGATCAGTTAATATTATGCACCATTAAACTTCATGGGATCCCTAATCACCCTATTGCTCTTAATTTACCTATATTGCCCATATGTGACTTATTTGACACATTAGTGATGATGTCCGACCTATATTGATAATCTTGTTTTGAAATGACATATAGTCTCACCCTAACCTTTAAAATCAGCAAGTTATGCTTAGCTATGGCCCTAACTCCATTCCAAGATCTTGTTCTGAATGGTTGTCTTATGTGGCCCTAATTGCATGTGTGATTGTATGTTGCTACCCCATGTTGGATCGTGGTGCCTAGACACTAGTGGACATCACCTTACTTTGAATGTGTTTATTATGGCCTATTCTTGCTGATCTAAACCATCTTTTATGTCTGGACCACTTGACTTGATGAATCTTGATCTAGATTCCCTATTGTGAGTCTTTTGAGCCTAGAATACATGTAAATGCCTTAAACCTTGAAATGGTCATATATAATGCATGGAACATCGTAATGGCATGAAACTCGAACCACACTATCATGATGACCTTTAGATCAGTATACGATCATCCAATGAATAAGTAACAAACTTGGAACCTAACTTGGCCAAAAACCTAAAATAAAGATAATTAGAGTTAATGATGAGAATCTAATGCATGTATACAATCTTGTTGTTAATCAGGTTTGGCATATGGTTAGATGATGAAGGATAAGTTAGGTTATGAATATCTGAATCAGGTGATAAAGATTTGGAACAAGGAATCAAGACTAAGTTAAGGACATCATTGGCGCAAAAGGTAAGTGGTTCATGCCCATGAGTATTCATATCTATCAAAATTAGCATATTTTTGTAAGACTTCATACTTTATGTGACACGATGTTCTAAGATTTGTTGTTAAGATATAAAGTAAGATTTGTATACATTCATGGATACATCCTTGCATGTGCCTAATATCTCGAGGAGAGATATGTTATTAAGATTTATATGAATGATAGGGACTCATGGACCAGGTTCATGAGAAAACTAAAGGATCATGTTCCCATAGGAACTCTCAGTAATGATTCATATTGATGAATAAGACTACAAGATAAGATATGAAACCAAAATTGATAATGTGGGATAAGAATGTAGTAAGATTTCAAGTAGAAACATGCCATTAAGAATCCATACATATGTAGATATCTAAGACTAGATTTCTTAGAATGAGCAACATCTAGAAGCAAAATATAAAGCGACAGTTGAATGTATTTAGACATGATCTATTTTCAATAGAAGGGCTCGATTTGAGTGTATCATAATTTGAGTTTATATCAATAGGTATAAGATTATGATGCATCAAGTTATGATCAAGTTCAAAGTATGCTTTTATAGGATTCCTCTTATAAGACTTAAGATTTTATATATAAGTTCAAATGAAGCATTAACATTCAAGGCAAGATCTATTATAATGAGTTCTTTTGGTAGAGATTGAATCATCCTATCATATGGTATGTTTATATATAGTGTGTGTGCTAAGAATTCAAGTAGGAACTTGTTATCAAGGTTTCTTATAGATGTAGGGATCTAATAACTAAGAAGTTAATTGGATTCCTTAGGATGATTAATATCTAAAATCTAGTTACAATGTGTGGATATGAGTTTTGAACATATTAGGACATGGCCCAATTTTCAAGATGAAGGTGTTATTGGGACCGGAAAATATTGTAACTTGAATTTGAGGATGATATTATAAGATTATGATGTTTTATGTTATGATGTAGTGACATGATGAGATTCTATATGATCCATGTTTTAAGATTTTAAGATTTAAGCTCATATGATTACAGTAAGATTACACGATGATATTTTATAGTAATGTAGTTATTTTGACAGAAATCACATTTCTTTTTTATATTTGATACTTGAGAACTCTCATATACTTTGTATATCCATATTTAGTTCAGATCCTTTCTCATAAGACATTAGACTTATTTATCATATAATTGGTATAAGTGAAGTAATTTGACCAACTCTGAGTTCCAAAATAAACTTTACCCATATAATGAGAACATCAGATTTAGAGTCAGACTTGGACTACTCATTGCAGGGGTAGACATATATAGAATAAAGATACATGATAAGGGTTATAGACCCATTCTCAATTATGTAGTAATTGAGGTACATGTTTTCATTTAGATATAGATTTAGTGCATAATATAAGAGCAAAGATCGAGATTCAGATTTTAAAGAGAAGAGATTCAAATTTAGATTTCATATTTAAAACTAAGTACGTGTCGAGTACTCAGTTTCAGATAAGTTCAGATTCCAAGTTTAGTAAAGATATACTTAAGATAATTAATTCAAAACCTTCACATAATACATTATATAATAAGTCCTCATTCAGAGAGTCCTGGGACGATTCAGAGGCATTTGTTGCTAATTTAGAGGAGTGTTTACTCCATTTCAGAGGGCACGTTGTTCCAATAGAGGGTGCTTTGCACCATAGAGGACACTTTAGTGTCAACAGAGGGCACGTTGTGCCAACAGAGGGTGCGTTGCACCATAGAGGACACTTCGTTGTCACAGAGGAGGACTTATTGTATAATGGTGGCCAAAAACAAAGAAAAAGTGTAAGTAAAAGATACTTTTAGATATAATTACATAGAAATATTTTGCAATACAAACAACATTTTTGTAATTGAAACTTGTCTTTTGCAAGACGAACAACATTTTTATAATATAGACAAGCATTTATTAATAGGAAATCAATCGCTATTTAGAAACAACAATTCTATAACACAAACATGAAAACTATAATAGAGACAAATGTTTAAGTAATATAAGTACATAGTTCGTAATGGAAACAAAAGTTATGTAATACAAAACAAGAATTTTGTAATAAAGAACAAATGAGTGATATCAAAACACATTGTAATAGAGATAATGATTATGTAGATTGAAATTGTGTTTGTAAGAGAAACACAAATTTATTAATACAAGAATTCATCTTGTAATGAAAACACATTTTCAATAATATGGACTTTTACCTCGTCTTTTCCTATTAATGACAGTTCTTTTGTCCTGTTCACTGGAGCTTCCCATTTCTTAACCCTTGGATTTGCATTTTTGTATTTGGGTTCTGTAATGTTTTTCATGTCCAGTGCCCAAGCTTACATTCATTCTTTTATAGTTAGTACATTTTTAGTTTCTTGTCTTACTTAAGAAGGAAAAATGCAAAAGTAAATCCAGTTTTCATACTTACATATAATCATACCATACAACTGATGGCATAAAGGGTCTTCTTCTTCATTAATTCACCTGATCTCATTTTTCCTTTCATAAACTCCATCTGTTGGAAATTTTTCTTGTGTACCAACTTTGCCCAATTTAAGGATGGAGTTGTAGTCACATCATTGAGATAATGCAAGAAATACAATGGTGTATTGTACCCTGTGTTTGGTACAAGGAATGTGACAATGAGGTACACCATCCAACATCTACACATTTTTTGGCAATCAACCTCAGTATCACCAGCCATCATTCTTTGTCATGTCTTGGCAAGGTTTTCCTTGTGAAGCAGCTCCAGTTTGTTGATCTTTTTCTCCTGAAATTCTTTCTTCCTCTCTACCTTCCTTATCATTTTGGAAAACATTTCCTCACCAGACATATACCCAACCTTCCTAACTACCTCTAAGTTCTTGATTGGAACCATATCAATGCCCAGACATGGTATTCCTAGAATGACACCAACATCTTATATTGTCATTCTCACTCTTAACCCTTTTCCATCTTCAACTTATCACCACTAACAAATTTCTCAATAATGTCCTCTAGAACTACAATCTCAGCTTTTAGCTGTACGCACTACTACAGAAATGGCTTATAAAGCCACTTTTCAAGGTGTCGGTTGTTTACAAAAACCGACACCTAATGTCTACAGTGTCGGTTGATAACATAAACCGACATCCAATCTGCTTAGGGAGCCCAGACACGGGTACCGCTTTTAATAGGTGTCGATTAATTAATAAACAACCGACACCTAAACTCAACCGCCAAACCCAAAATTCCAGCGAAAAAATTGGCTCCAAAATTTTACATATGGCGTAGGTTCATAACTAAATAACCGACACTATAGGTTTAGTTGTCGGTTTTTTTAAATAACCGACACTTAGTATAGGTGTCGGTTCATAACTAAATAACCGACACTATAGGTTTAGGTGTCGGTTTTTTTAAATAACTGACACTTATTGTCAACTTAATAGCTCACCAGCCCAACCGATTATTCCCCTTTCCCTGTTTCATTCCCGATTGTAGCTAGTTAGCTCCGGCGATTTTTGCTCGCCCCCGCTGCTCCACCGCCGCCGCTCCCTGCCATCCGTGCCGCCGTCGCCGCTCGGTGCTGCCGCTGCTCGGTGCTGCCTCCAGCTAAAGATTCCTCTCGGTGCCGTCGCCGCTCGGTGCTGTCGCCGCTCTGCTCCGCCAGCAAGGTAACCCTTTTCTCCTCTGCCTTGCTTTTCCCTGACGGCCACCACTTTCACCCAATCCCCAGTGGTAGCACCAACATCCACACCGCCATCCGCCTCCCCAGTGCCAGCAGTCGCTCCCGCACCAACCACCACCACCCTACCCCCAACCTCCTCTACCCTAGCCCCAACCCCAACCATCGCGGCGCCGCTGGACCTTCCTCCACCCTTCTTCTTCCTCTACCTCACCCTAGCAGTGCCCGATCTATAGAGTAGCGCCGGAGGCCAGAAGTAGCAGTTGCAGCTGTAGCGACGCCATCCAGGAGTAGCTGGGAATGACCAACACTACCAAATGTCGCCCTTGACTCTGACTAAGAGCCCTAAACTTGATTCCGCAGCCCCCTCAGCCACGAACAGCACCTAGCTGCGTTTCTAGCTGAGCCCTTTCCACCTGTGCATGAAGCAGGTCTGAACTAGGGGCAGTTCTGCCCGGGAAACACCATGAAAATCACAGCCTTGAGTTCGGACTTTAGGCCCAGACCCAAATCTACTTATTTGTATTTTTCATCTACTTATTTGTGCCTCATGCTATTCTGAATTAAGTGTATATTTACTTCATAATTGAATGTTTAAGTAAGTTATAGATATCTTGATGATGAACTGTAATGCACACATGTGACATGCTTGGAATGTAAATGAGGAACTGTAATGCACACATGTTTAACTTGTTTCATTGTTGAGTATATTGAGAATCCTAATCACCCTTCTTTTGCTTAATGATGAACTGTAATGCACACATGTGACGTGCTTGGAATGTAAATGATGGACTTTTCCCTAAATTTCCAATCATGCTTTTAAAGACATCAATAATCACCCTAACTTGAAGAACTAGGATTTTAGGTATAAGAATGACAACACATTATTTGTTGGCCTAGAAACCCATCCAAGATTTACTCATTAGGAGTAAATCTTGGATAGTCCCCGGTTTGGGACTGTTCTTGAACACCTAATCTCGCTTAGGATGTAAGTGTATATAATGTGTGTTGGGTTTTCAAGAAAATTTCCGCAGCATTTCCCCGTTTGTTCTCTAAGTACATATGTACTTGGAGAACAGTGGGGAAATGCTGCCGAAATTTTCTCGAAAACCCAATACACATTATACACTTACTAGTGAGATTAGGTGTTCAAGAATGGGATAGGTGTTACACATTTATTATATATAAGAATGACATCACATGTATTTGTTGGCCTAATCTTGTCCTAATATATACTTGTTTTTCTCTTTGATCATAGAATGGATACTTAACAATTTGAATTACTATACAATGTGAGCTTTACAATTTGAATTACTTTACAATGTGAGCTTTACACTTTGAATTACTTTACAATGTGAACTTTACAATTTGAATTACTTTACAATGTGAGCTTTACACTTTGAATTACTACTTTACAATGTGAACTTTACAATTTGAATGTGAATTTACATATGACTGACCATTCTCCTGATGACCGTGCTGATGACTACCGTGAGGGTGAGGACATCAATGCGCCGCCTCACAATGTAAGTTTTAAAAATATATCATATATTTATATCTATATGTCCATTTATAGTTATATCTTGTAAATGTGAATTAGTTTGTCAAATTTTAGGTTGATGATGCACAGGTACCAGTTGAAGCACTTGAGGCACTTGATCAACAACACCAAAAAGTTGACAGGAGAAGGGGCATCACTATGATGAAGAAGTTAATTTCGCAAAAAGGCAATGGACCCAAACTTGTTGTGGATTTCGATAATGCAGGAAATGCATGTGGTGTGAATCGCAATTCATTTATTTCATATCTTGGGTTTGTTACTCGTAGCCATTGCGGTTGTCGCTTAGATTCTTGGCATAAAGTTTCTAAGGAGAAGAAAGATTTAATATGGAGGGATTTATGCGTGAGTTATTATTAATTTGCAATTCTATTTTGTAGATACTAAATTTTTGGATACTAGTTAATAGAAATTCTATTTTGCAGAGTATATTTGAATTGGATGAAAAGCTGCATCGTAAATGCGTGATGCAACGTTATGGGAGAGTCCTAAGGAACTATAGGACAAATCTCACCAGAGAATACATAAAAGAAGCCGACAAGAGGAAGAAGATAGCCACTGAACAGTGGAACTTCCTGGACAAAGAAGAATGGGATGCGTTTGTCGCTTCAAGACAAACTGATGAATTCAAGGTATTAGGCGTCAATATCATTAATTAATATATGTTGTATTCACTTATTCAAGATTAACATTTAGTGTTACTAACCAAATCATTAATTTGCATACTAACTAGGCCCTCAGTGAGGCACAAAGATCAAGGCATGCACTGAATGTGCTTGACCACACAATGGGTCCAAAGGGGTATGAAGGTGTTCGCCAAAGACTACAGGCTGAGGCTACTGCTGCTCAGTCTGCTGCTACTCAGGAGTCCTCTACCATAGGTAGCACACCTCTGCCTCGCCATGATGTCTGGATAGCTGGGAGGCAAAATAAGAAGGGAGAAATACCTAAGGCCGCAACTGCTGAGGCGGCTGCAAAAATGGTAAAATACAACTCTTACAGCAATCATTCGAATATTGATTATTTGTGTTGTTTACTTAAGTACAAATTTTTGTTTAGGCGATTAGCGGGAGCTGCACGAGCTGAGGAAACAAGGAAAGTTCATCCCTGAGGGAACAAAGGATGAATTGACAGTTGCTCTGGGTAACCCAGAGCATCCTGGACGTGTTAGGGCTGCAGGCGCTGGTGTGGGCATCAAATCTTTTTTTAGGTCATCGCAGCACAAACATGTCCCAAAAGTGGGACTTTCACAAGAAGAGGTAACGTATTCTTTCTTTATAATGTTACTGTAAAAGAGAATTCAAAAATTAGAATTTGACGTTTCTTTTATCCATGTATAGGTGGATAAGCTATTTGATAGGAAACTCAAAGAAAAACTCGAAGAAGCAATGAAAAAGTGGCAGGCATCTCAGACTGCCACTTACCAGACAATACCTACTGCAAACTCTACTCCTACTCCTACTGCAGAGGTTGGGAGTAATCCTGTAGAACCACCACCTAGCACATCCACTGTAAGTATTTTTATGACATAGTAACTAGTTTTTTAATTCAAGATGATACGTATATATGAAATTGTAGTCGTTGAAGAAAAAGATGATATGTATATATGTATATAACATTCTTTACACAAAAATTTGTAGGGGTTGAAGCCATGTCGTCTAAAAAGTAAAGAATATGTCGTGGCAGAGGCGTCGGCTTACCCATCCCTACCAGGGGAAACGTGTCACGGGTCTCCAGTACCAGTTGGTTGGATTCGGGTGAGCCCGATACATATATTCCCCCAGTGGATGGATCTTCCACTGCCATATGCCCACCCCGATTGTGAAATGCTTAGTGAGGCAGTAGGCGGAGTGATATTGTGGGAAAAAGCGTATGTCTTCTTTACTGAAAAGGTGCGGTAAATTTACATTACGTTCAATTGTTAGTGTGTGTATATGCTGGCAGTTGATCTGAAATTTTATATATATATACAGGTTAAAAAGAAGACACCCACAACATCTAGGCCTCCACCTCCACCTCCTGCATTAACTAGTTGGGTTCCACAAGACCTACCTATCTCGTTAGGTCCTAACTGTAGGGGTATGGCAGTATGGTTAGGGGAACATGATATAAACTCCCCTATAACTGTATCTTCTAATTCTGGTTCTACAGGTCAGTCATACGAAACAAAACTATTTATACAAGATATTTTGGAGTTGTTTCGATATGATTGGCTAAATACATCTGTGATAGAGCTATGGATAAGGTGAGATATTCTTTATACATCCATATACCTTGTGTATGATCTGGTGATCTGGTTTCTTATTTATTAATGCATGCGTAATTAATACATATTTTGCAGCTACTTAGACAACATATGTGCAGATTTTGGATTCGAACATGTAGGGTTTTTTATTCCATCCTTGATTAGTCTAGTAGCTAAAGACCCTACATCAGTTCAACAATACTGCTGTGAGGCTTTTTCAATTTTTGCTGTAAAAAAGAAGACGGTGATAATGGCTCCATTCAATGTAGAGTAAGTTTACTTTGCTTATTATAATTTAGACTTAAGAAAATTACATTTTATTGTGGATTTTGAGTTATTAATTTTTAACTTTTTTTCCTCTAGGGGTAGGCATTGGGAGTTATTGGTTATTGCCCTCGAGACGTTCACTATGTATTATCTAGATCCTAAGGGGGGTAAATTGAATACAAGATTTGGACACATAATGAAAATGGCAATATTTCGGTGAGAAATATTTCATTTTTCATATCCGTTAACATATGTTATTACATTACTATTTAATTGCAATGTTCTGTGTTACATTAACATGTACGGGTTTTGAGGAGTACAAAAAGGCTGGAGGAAAGGTCCCCATGAAAAAGAACCAGCCAATAATTTGGAAGAACGTGAACGTAAGTTCCCGACTGCAATATATGTATATATTATTTATGTGAACAATGCTTAATTAGTTGTATTTGTTAATATTTTGTATGTTTGGATTTATAGTGTGCTACACAAGACAACGGATGGGCATGTGGATACTATGTCATGCGTTATATGCACATGATTATCAAACATGCCGCACTGGATATCGAATGTATTGATCAGGTATTATATAGACTCATTAGATAATATGATCGAGATATATCAATCTTATTTATAGCTCATTAATTATATATATACATCATTCTCTTTACAGTTGTTTAAAGTTGACCCCATTACAGGAAAGGACTTACCAAATGTTAATGCTCCCTATACGATGGGAGAATTAAATGAAGTAATCGAAGAATGGGAAACAGCCATACAATTAGTGGGGGCTTTAAAATATAATTGGGGTCCTGATAGCGAATAATGACTAAACAATGATACTTTGTAAATGAATTTCTGAATTATAATATATGTGTGAATGTTTCTACATGTCTGGATGTTTCTACATGTGTCTGAGTGAAAATGAATGAAAGTGTTTGTTGCTATATGAATGTTTCTACATGTGTGAATGTGAATGAATGGAACTACAGATTGCTAGCATGTGTGAATGTCTATAAATGTGTGAATGAATGGAACTCTTTTATTGTTAATTTTGCAGGTTTGCGGCCTGTTGTCGGCTGATATCAATGGATGTCGTAAAACCTGCAGTTCATAACTGAACTGAACATGTTTCTCATCCTGCGACCAGCCACAGCAGGTCTGCAGACTGACAGGGAAAAAAAACAATAGGCGTCGGTTATTTGTAAATAACCGACACATAATGATATAGTGTCGGTTTTCCTACAATAAACCGATGTCTATTCCTTAAGAACACAGCCGTGCTGGACAGCACGGCCGTGGCCAAGATGGCACGGGTTTGGGCGTCGGTTATTTGTAAAAAACCGACACATAATGTTCTAATGTCGGTTATTTGTAACAACCGACGTCTATTTCCTAATATATGGCGTCAGTTATTTGTAAATAACCGACATTGATAGTGGCCAAGCTGGCGCCCTTTCTGTGGCGTGAAAGTTTTGGGCGTCGGTTTCTTATCTAATAACCGACGCCTAATGTCCCCAGATGGCGCGCTTCTGATGGCGCGCGAAGAGTTTGGGCGTCGGTTTTGGAATCGACGCCTAATGGGTGGACTTTTAGTGTCGCCCACATAGGTGTCACTTATAAAACGACACTAAAGGCTTTAAATAACTGACACTAAAGGTAGGTTCTGTAGTAGTGTGTGGCATGTTGATTAGGTTGAGAAATGATGTACTCTTCATCATTTTAGTTGTTTCCACTAGAAATCAATCAATTCCTAATTTGGATGTATCCATTGATGTAACATCAATGATATAGAAATTGAATATCTGCATTTGTATATAGCATTTGACATAAGTTCAACATTCTAAGAATATAACCATGCATACTATGATAATTTAAATGGAAATATAAACATGATACGTAAAATTGTTGGAATGTGTGCCTGCTCGAACCATTACATTTCATCATTATATGTTTCTCTGACAAAATACAATTTACCACTTTGTATTAGAAAAGGTTCATTTAGGTTACAATTATATACTTCACATTACATTTACTCTATTCGTATTACAACATGTTAGGTCTCTTATTAGACAAATGTTCAGTTTCTCCCTTATCTACCATCTTGGTCGACTTGAAATAGAATTTCTTCCTAGGGCACGTCCTTAAAAAAATGAGTAATAAAGGAGACTTCCTCTCCCTGACCCCTCATTGACCTGTGGAGGCCCGACATAGGAGGAGTATGGAAAACCAAGTGTGCATCCCATTAGTTCTGGCAAAACCATGTCAGACATAAATCCCAATTTATGCGTCCCCGTGATGATTTGAACCTGAGACCTCTTCCTACGTTCACAGTCCGATCACCAGTGAACCACACCCTTGTGGGCTCCAGGGACACATTCTTAGAAACTAATATAGTATAGAGATTGAAGGATATGACTTATCATAAACAATCTATTCTGCAATACACTATAAATAATATTTTCAAGTGAAATGATATTCTAGTTGAAGGTATATGAAGAATATCAATATTAGCAGCTACTTTTTAAGAAATCAGATCACTAAAAGATAGATTTTACCTTTGAATTTGTAGACCAATCCTTTCCCTTCACATAAATTGTCCCTCAGTTACATGTTGTATTTTCTTCCATATATTCATTAACACTCATATACTCATTGATTTCTTCTTCCTTATCATTTGAATCTTTGTTTGCTCCTCCTATATATTTTTAAATCCTTCCCTCATTTGTCTGAACCCCTTTATGTGAATTGTCAAGACATTATGGTGCTTTGTGAGCTTTCTTCATAAAGCTAGCCTCAAAAAAATCATCATCACTATCATAGAAGTTGCTATTATCCCTTATACTTCATCCCTACCTTCATCTTGCAAAGGAACTACAGCTCCTTCGGTAACGGCCCCATTTTTTTCCTCTTTATTTATGACCTTCGATTTTCCCATAACTATGATTTGAACGGGGGGAAGAGGAAGGATGTATTGAGAAAGAAGAAATATGGAGGAGGAACCGGGTTTCTGAGAAACATATGTTACCTGTAATATCCTCAATTTTGATAAAATTGAATTATATAAGTATAAGACATGAATTGATAAGTAACTTTCACTATAGTTTATTCATGGAAAAATAACACCCATGCGGCACAATTTAAAGAAATAAAAGGAGTTTCATTTTCAATAATCCAATAATAAAGGGATTTTTAAAGTACTGGACAATTGATATTGTTAAATATGAAGTTGTATGGAAATCTCTAGAAAAGAGAGTTTATATGCATAAATAAAGAATGATGACTTCGCCAATTACTAGACAACTAAAATTTAAGTTAATATATGCAAGTTTCTAAAAGAAATATGATTTATGGTGCTTTAGATAATTAAAGCATAATTATCTATCCGAGATTGATGACACCATGTTTGAGATGTCAAACAAGAACACTTCAGTTTATCTTTTGGGATACTTGGAAAATAATAAGGGAAAGAAGAGAATTCTAGAAATTGGAACAAAGAGGAAAGTCCATGAGATAATGGTATTGTTTTAAATAAATTTTTAAAAAAGTAGGTTTTGAATATGAAAGATGTCCAATGAATTCCACAATACTTGAGATACAGCGGGATAACATTAATGGGTTCCTATATTTGATTTGAGAAATTTATCAGAGAGAGAGAGAGAGAATAATCAAACTATTCAATAATATACCATGTTGTCTTTCAATATATCAACTAAGTAAAATTGGATTGTGGATATATGTGTTTGGAAAGATATTAAATACCTTACTTTCAAAACCATGCATGCCCCTTTTCATAAATTTTAGTCTTAACCATGATAAAGAGAGGGATATCAATAAAAAGAAGATTTTGAGATTAAGCCATCATTGACATGGAAATCAATGATGATGGAAATAATATTTTTTCTATTAAATGGCTTTTAGGTGGTGAATATCTAACCATGGGTGTCGATGGATAATAGGATTAAAAGACTTTCCATATCAGTAAATTACAACCACAAAAGTCTTTCATCCAATTGTGCGTGCATGAAAAGTGAAACAAGTCTCCATCTAGCCATGGGATGTTTCCCCATCATCATCTCCTTCAAACCTTAGGGTTCCTATGAGGGCCTTTATAAGGACCCTCAAAGCCCTATATTAGTTTGGCATGTATTAGATCGGCTCACGTATTAGACCAGATCACGTATTAGATTGGCACATGGGCCGCACGTCAGTCACTTGTCCAGTGTTGCAATAAGTTTGATGGTGGCGAGCCAATAGAGAGCCGCCACATCACTCCTTAGTTGAGGTATGGATGTTTATTTTGTTTAATTCATAATAAATAGTAAGGTTATCCAAACATATCAATATTATATATCATTTTGATCCAAAATATGAGAGGAATATAATTTTTTTTTAAATAGTTCCTTTAATATATCAGCCATGGAAAAATAAATCGTTCTCAGTGATGCCACACCATTCAACCGGCAAGGAGCCATGTCTAATGATGTGGCCTCCCGAGTCAAGAGCAGCATGACAAATAAAATGAGCCAAAGAATTTTGGGCTCTTTTCACATGGAAACAAATGAAAGTGCTAAAAGAAGAAGCTAAACTAATGATATCTTCAGCCACGAGTCCCAAGTGGTCTCTTCTCTTCCCTGGATCCTTCACAGCTTTAACTAGATTGCTCGAGTCTAAAATCAGCACTACTTTGGCATCCGGTTGTAGCAGCTCCTTCGCCCACATGACTCCTAGTCGAGCTACCATTGCTTCAGCCACATTAACATCCCAACCAGCACAGACTTGCTATTGTATGGTTCCCGTACATTGTCCCATTAGTATCCCGGACCACTGCTCCTAGCCCTCTCTTTAGACCATCCGCCACCACTGCGTCATAATGGATGAACGTCCAACTACTGTCCCCTTCCAATCGCGCCCAACTCCACGCTTCCTCATCCTCCTCGCCGTGGAGTTGAGATCCTGTGCTCGGTCTAGCCTCAGATGAACACATAGCACGGTAGTCCTGGATCATAGCCCTGTATCCTTGCAAGAGTTGTCTCGGTTTAGGTTCCTCGTCTTTGAACACCTTATTGTTTCTACACGTCCATGTAGTCCACCAAACAGCAGCCAGCTCGTCCAACTCCTCCTCTGTACAGCTCCCAAATAGCTCCAACAGGTCCTCATGCAGGTTCCCAGACTAGCCCAACATTTTGGATTCATCTAACCAGCTTTCCTTCATGACCAAGGCAGCGCCCGGACAGGAACACAACATATGGTGGATGGATTCAACCTGGATGGCACAAATCGGGCATACACCATCCGAAGAGACATGTCTGTCGTAGAGACGGCCTTTAGTAGCCAGGCAGCCTGTGGCTACCCTCCATAGGAAATGAGCTAATTTAGGGGGCCATCTTTTCCTCCAAATCATACACCAAAGGCCATGTGGGACCCCCTGTTGTCTTTCTCTAAGGCCCAAGCATCCCAATTTGCCTAGCCAGTAGGCCGAGCGCACCGAGAAATTCCCGTCATGTTGAGGCCACCAATAGGTTGTATCTGGTTTTTCACGTACCGGTAGCAGCACCGATCTGATTTCCGCTGCCACATCCCTAGGGAACACCTCCAACAGACGATCAATATCCCACACCATCTCAGGTCTTCGTATTAGCTCTGAAATAATAATAGGACTGGAAGGGCTGCCGGTGTCAAGATGGCTTAAGTTCTAATCTCTTCCAGGAATCCACATGTTCGCCCATATGTTCACTCCCCTTCCATCTCCAACTCTCCACTTCAGGCCCTACAGAAGGAGAGCTTTGGCTCCCCACATGCTGCGCCAGGTGTAGCTAGGTACCAGGCCCAGGCGTGCCTCCAAAATATTATGATTCGGATAGTATTTTGCTTTCAGAACTTTGGAAACTAGTGCTTCAGGCTTTGTGTGGAGTCTCCATAATTGCCTTGCCAGTAGCGCTTGGTTGAAAATTGACAGGTCCCAAAAGTCCATGCCGCCGTCTTTCTTTGCCTTGCATAAATTCACCCAACACATCCAAGAGATTTTCCGTTCCCCTACTTTTGCCCCCCACCAGAACCTGGCCACCATTGAATTCAGATCATCTAATAAACTTGTCGATAGCTGGAAAACACTCATCACGTAGGTGGGGATAGCCTGCACCACCGCCTTGATTAGGACCTCCTTTCCCGGTTTTCAGAGCAGTTGTTCCTTCCAACCCTGAAGCTTGTTGGCCACCCTTTTCCTGATGTAGGAGAACATCGTCTTCTTAGATCTTCCAATAGCCGTCGGGAGTCCCAGGTATGCTGCCTGTCGGTCCACCTCCTTCACCCCCAAGAGGCCCATAATCTCCTCTCTCTTACTACGTAGTACCTTCTTGCTAAAAACAATCTCGGACTTGGATAAATTGACCTTTTGGCCCGGTGCTTGCTCGTATTGGCTGATGATATCAGCTATCTTCATGCATTCATTTCTAGTCCCCCTAGCAAAAAGGATACTGTCGTCTGCAAAGAAAAGATGTGAGATCCGAGGAACCCCCGGCTAATACGCATACCATGGATGGTATTTGCACTGGTCGCAAGGTTAAGAAGGGAATAAAAAACATCAGCACAGAGTATACATAGGAAAGGTGAGAGAGGGTCCCCCTGTCGAAGTCCACGAGATGGCTGGAAGGTGTTAGATCTTTCCCCATTGGCTGTAAAAGTGTGAGAAACTGATGAGACACAGTCCATGACCCTTCCTATCCATGTATTACCAAACCCAAACTTCTCCATCACCCTTCTCAGAAAACACCATTCCATTCTGTCATAAGCTTTCATCATATCCAGCTTCAGGGCAATCTGGCCTTTTTTACCACCCTTACCTCCTTTCATAGCATGAAAACACTCATAAGCAATCAATGCATTGTCTGTGATCATTCTTCCCAGGATGAAGGCACTTTGGTTGGCTGAAATGATACCGTCCATGAAAGGTTTAAGTCTATTTGTCATCACTTTTGTTGCAATCTTGTAGACCACATTACATAGGCTAATAGGACGGAATTCTCCCACCACCTTAGGTTTCTGCACCTTTAGAATCAGAATCACTAGAGTGTCGTTGAATTGTTGCATGGAATGCTCCCCCTTCCACCATCCTTTTATATAATTAGCCATATTGTTTCCAATAATATACCAGAACTTCTGATAAAAGATCGGTTTCACGCCATCCGGGCCGGGAGCTTTATTGGGAGACATTTGGAACACTACTAGTTTTATTTCCTCCCATGTGATTTCCCTATCCAGAAACTCAGCCATGTGTCTAGCAACTCTAATTTGAATGCCAGCAACAGCCTCCTCCAACCCCGTAGACCCCCCGGATTGAAACAGTTCTTTATAGAAGTCTTCAATGATACACATAATATCTTTGTCAGTTGTCTGCCATATGCCACCTCTGTCTTTGAGCCCAGAAATAGTATTCTTCTTTTGCCTCTGTGATGCTTTGTGGTGGAAATACGTAGTGTTACTGTCCCCTTCTTTCAATTCCTTTAATCTTGCCTGCGCACACCAGAACGCATCATCCTGTCTTTGAAGTTTTTGTAAGTTGTTGGCCAATTCCTCACATTTTTTCAGCACATTACCATCCGGCCATTTTTTCTGCTCCTCCCCCAACAGTCTTGTGGTTTCTTTTATTTTTTTCCGTATTGCCCCAAATTTGGTATTAGCCCAGCTAGATAGTCTTCCACCGACCTTCTCAATTTTTTCCTTCAGATCCAGATCGACATCTTCCATCCACGTCTCAAACACTGTCGTTTCGCAGCTTTCCTCTGTCAACCACATGGGTTCAAAGAAGAACCGAGATTGTCATCTCCTCCTTAAACTCTCCCCTACTTCCGTCGTAAGAATGATAGGAGCATGATCCGACATGTAAAAAGGAAGATGTTTGACTTCACTGCTAGTATATTTGTTGCGCCAGTCAACACTCACAAGAAATATGTCCAGCCTCTCATCCACAAGCGTCTCTATTGTCCTCCCCCTACGCCAGGTGAAGATGTTTCCAGTGAACCCAATGTCAAGAAGAGCACAGTCATCTATGGTTTCTCGAAACGGTAACATGACTCTCTCTGGTTTTTCCGGACCCCCCCCTCTTTTTCGAGTTCTGCACAATCTGATTTAGGTCCCCATAAATAACCAAGGGACCCTCCGTACCCCTATAAACCTGTCTCATCAGGTCCCAAGTCCTGTGCTTCTGTTCCTGCGCTGCCCATCCGTAAATCCCACACGTTGCCCTGCTAAAATCTGCCTTGGGATCGTCCACCCTGTATTTAACATGTCTGTCTGAGTAACTCACATTATCCACAGTCACATCTCTCCACCATAGCCCGATGCCACCTGATCTGCCAGAGCAAGAAATACAAATACCATCCACGAACCCACATTGCCTTTTAATGTTTTCCAGAAGCTTGTCCTCCATCAAAGTCTCCATAACGAAGACTACATTGGTTCTATCACTCCAGCATAGAGTCTGGAGTGCATTCACTGCCTTGGGTCGACCCAGCCCTTGGCAGTTCCAACTAAGAGTTTTTATTGTTGTTCGCGGGGTTGGTGTAAGCCAACTCCCGCTATTTGATGCGTTGCAGCACCATCCCTTTCCGATTCACTTGTGTCACCTGTTACTTACTGCCTCTTTTGATTTCCTTCTTGAGCTGAGCGATTGATTCCTATATCCCTGTAATCACCCACATTGCAGCCCGGTTCCTCACCTGCATGACCCCTTTTCTGTTTATTTTGCCTTGTGATCCTCTACGAAGCTGCTTGTTGGTTATCAGAGTCATCGTCAATTCTTCCCCTTCTTAAACTCTCTTTTTTCTCCAACATCCTTTGTTTTTTTTCAGCGAGGAGTCTACGTCTCTCCCATTCAAGCTCCTCCCCCTCCCTGCCTGGGAACCTCGCCAGATTTCCTGGAAGGACAACATGTCGGACATGCCTGGCTTTACACGACACCGACCCCTTATGTACCGATTCCCCCATCACTCCAGCTGTCTCGCCTGAATTCTCCCTATTTCCCTTGCCTGCATCTGCCGGTAGTGGCTTCTCTATGATCATCTCAGTTGTCGGACCAGTATTAGTTTCTGTTGTGGATTTAATCAACTCCAAACCATCCTGAGTCTTGTGTTGTGCCTCACCCCCACCCTGTGCCGCCAGGGCTATTTTAGACCACTCTCCCTGCCTAGCGCCCACAGGGATCGAAGTTGGCATAGTTCTTCTAGAATCTGCAGCTTCCTTGCTCCGCCCATCGTTCACATCTTTGAAGACTTCAAGCAGCTCATCCATAGAATATTGTCTCTTTTCCTTCTCCTCAGGCCGAGACATGTTAAGCACAATAACTCGCTCCCGCCTTGGGCTCGTCGCCATTCTGCACCTTCCACCTGCTTCCCCGGACTCCCCTTCCCCAACGCGATCCGACGCATGGGACTCAGTGTCCTTGTCTCGAGACCACGACCCCGTCGAACCAGTAGCTTCAGAGTTCATAGATTTTTTGTTTCTAAATGTTGGAAAGGTGAACTACGATCGTGTTCCATATCTCCTTCCCCCCAAGAACTCCTCAGCGATCGGGACTCTTGGCTTATGTGGTGACACACGCAGCCATGAACCCCATTCTCTCCTGGAGACGTCCTCCTTGTCGAACCCTTCACAGTCCCTATCATTATGCCCTAGGCGGCCGCACAAGAAGCAGAAGACAGGGAGGCGCTCGTACTTCAGGTCAATGTCATTCACTATGCCATTACTATCCCTAACCTTCTGGATTCTTTTCAGCGGTTTCATAATGTCGATAGAAACCCTAACCCTCGCCGACGTCTCCCAGCCGAGGTCGTCACAATCAATTTTCAGAATAGGGCTAATCTTTGCCGCAATATTCGTTATAGCCGCTGTCGATCGAAGGCCAAGAGGTAAGTTGTACATCCGAACCCAGATCGCACAATCTTTGAACTGAATCCTCCCCGGTTGGTCGCTCGGATCCACCTCTTTCAGTAGCAGTAATTTATTATCGAAATTCCATGGGCTGCCTTCAATCACCTTCTGCTTATCCCTCCAATTTGTAAACTGAATCACAAACGTTACAGGATCGATCGATTTGAAGAGAACCGCTTCCGCTAGCCCCCATGTCTGCGCGAAGGTCCTTTTCATAGCCGTGAAGTTGTAGGATCTCTCTATCCACAAACGTGCCACCATTGCCAATTCTACGTGATCCGCTGCCTTGTGTCCATTGTCTGTCTGTACCTCAGTGATCTCGGCTTCAGCTTCTGTAATCTGTAGTTTCTCACGCTGTTCCGTTATATCATCCGCCATCTCGGAACCTCACACAGCCAATCAGTAGGATCTAACACCCACAGCAAACCTTGGACCTACAAGAGAAAACCCTAAAGAAAGAGAGGTGGAAGACAACCACTGTGCCTGAGGAACCAGAGCGCAGCGCCAGAACCCTAGACACGGGGTGAGTTTCTATTCATGAGAGGAATCTAAATAATATAGTTTCAAAGTCTATTTATGCTTCCAATTTCAAAAGTACTTTGAGTATATGACTCATAAGAGATTAGCACATGGAAACACTAGTTTTGGGGTATGTTAATGTTGAAGACATTAAAAGCCTTTATTTTATGTTATTATATGGTACTGATTGACATAATGGGAATTTAACATGTCCATGATCATAATGATGAGTAATTAGAGTTCCTAATGTAAATAACCATGAATCTGTTGGATCATGGATTAAAGATCATGATTTTCTATGTTGATAATGCACATAATCCAATAAACATATTCATGATGTTATAAAATGGTAGATTTGATAATCATGATTATACTAAATATGGATTACAATTAAGTCATTAGATTTATGAACTTGGGAACTAGAGTACCAAACATAACTCTCATGATTACTCAATACCAAGGTACCCTTAACCCTACATAAGGGACGAGTTAAGTTTAATTGATTAATATATTATGGTGACACTTTTGGTTTTATATTCATGCAAACTAAAATGTGGATTTCTTTATTTGCTTGTTGTTTGGATAATATGCTTGAAGTGTATTCTACATGATAATCTGTAGGGCTCACCATCTAGGTACGTGGTTATGCCTAAGGTTAGTCAATTTAGTTTTTCGGCATTTCTCCAAGGTTTCTCAAGGATTGAACAACTATATTGTTTGATGTTTATTTAATTCTACTCAAACTATAATGCCTATGGCTATCTCATAAAAGAAAATTTATGTGAAGAGAATGCCATTGTATATTTGCAAGTATATGTTGAAATATATGTTATTATTTACTCTCACTTTTTCGATGCAACCCACATACCCGTATGGCAGCATACTAATCGTGTATTTGTTTCACGTGGTTTTAGGTAAAAATTGAAATACATGATAAAGGACATGAAGATAAAGTTGGAAATGTCATGAAAGCATTAAAGACTTAAAAGGAGGATTTATCTAGTTGTTTCTTCTCAAAAGTACAGTCCTAATGATAGTAAGTTCATGCAAGCATTTGGTATACATTATTTGAAATGAATGAAATTATCTACTATTTTATATTGTATGATTAAAATATGGATCCTTGGATGATTTTTGTAGGTAATGGCTCTCATCTTTTTGGCCTTCCTAAATTGGGGATTACTGAAAAGTGAGGTTGTTACATTTTTGGGTTGTTTGAGAAGACCCTAGTGGGTAAAGGGACATAGAAACCCTAAGAGGTAGGGTATAGTCTCTATAACCTGAACCCAAACCCTAATCCTGGGAAATGGGAGTAGAATGAGTAAAATGGAAACCCTACCCATATGAACCCTAATTATGGTAAGAGTAATGAGAATTAACAAAAATGTAAATATATCTACATGACATAGATTTCCAAGTGTGAATGTGTATAAATGTACGTATGATGCATGAAAAAAAGAGATTTGAACATACATGAGAGACATAAATGACCAATGGATATAAGTTGTTCATCGTCCTAATGCTATCTCAGGAGGAATGAATGAACAAAGAATATCCTAGTGGATGGATATGAATGGAGATCACCACCGGTAGTGGGTAGATTAATGAGAATACTCCCAACGAGTGAGTATGAAAACCCCAGTGAGTGGGTATACTGTGGGCTCTGATCTCCAAACCACGATATAATCACGATTTAAACTTAGCGGAAGCGATTCGATAAACAGCGGAAGACAAAAATCACGGGAAATTAAAACTTTTCGAGACAAGAGCTTGAATCCTTAAAAGCTTCTTTCATAACAAGAGATAAACTGTTTACATCTCATGATAATTACTTCTTGAGTAATTATATACATCAAGATACAAAATCTCAAGAACTCATAACAAAAGACTCCAAGACCTGAGAGTACAGAGGACACATAGGACTGACTCTAACTACACCACATGGCAGGCTAAATCTCCACCTGAGATTTATTGCTGCTCCTGGTGCTGTTGCTGCTGCTGGGACTGGTCACCTGTAGACCGGTTCCTCCGTCTTCGACGTCCACCTAAAAGTTGAAGTCTACGGGGTGAGACAATTTTACATAATTGTCCCAGCGAGAGTTATAACTCTCCGCCAGAAGCTTTATTATAACATCAAAGAATATCTTAAGCAGTAAAGCTTTCAAAGTATTCAATAGCAGTTGCAGCTATAAACAAGAGCTCAACATTTATGAGACATGAAGAATATAAGCACTATTACAGTGTATCATCAATCAATTAACTCGTAGTTATCTCTAACAGGTATACTACGCGGTTGATTATGTTTTACAAACAAAATTATGCCCTGTGGAGATGAGGCATACCACTCATACTCCAACTGATCGCTGAGAAGTCACATCAGTATCATACATAGGTCATTAAGAGAGCTGGATTCTCATGACCTTCACCTTCCTCAGTCAGTAAGAGGATCACTTGTAGGACATCTTGTGTCTCTACTATTATAGCTCACCAGGGTAAATTGGTCCTTCGCTATTTTAGAGTTACAGTGGCATTATGTACTCTCTTCGTCATCAAGAGATTTCATGTTTATCTCCACTGATACGGATATCTATGTTTTCTTCGTCATCAGGAGGTTTCATGTTTACCTACTACTGATACGGTATGGGATTGTAGTGAAGGATTGACGGATTACATATCTACATCAAATTCCTGCACTAGGATGTAAGGTTCTACACATCCATATACCCCACATACTCAATAGTATGTGATCCAGGAGTTCCCTTAGGAAAACCTGTTTCACCATCATTTGATCTCTGACAATGATGGGTCTATGATCAGGGCTCTACATTATACTTGATTAGTTAGGTACATTCAATATTCATTTAACATCACACATTGTTCTTCAAACAATAACAGTAGCATAACAGTTATAAAAGGAGAATACTAAATGTAACAAGCCTAACTCACATCAAACATCATTTCTCATTATACTCATCACAAGTCATCTCTAAAGCATGACCTTGATGGTATTCATGGCTCGCACAGCCCATTATTATCATAGAATGCCACTGACAAGGCATCAAGATACTTTACTTATTCATAAAGCTATCAATATGCCTTTAATGAATATAGTATCATCATCCATACCTGGATATGATCACCTCCATATCAGAACCTGCATGGTTAATTCAACTAATAAAGGTAATTCAAAACAATGATTATACTTTCCACTCTTGTCATAAGAGTTAAGTTCTTTGATTCTTATCAAACAGAGTTTAATACTCATATAACATGTCATCACCTTTGAATTAGGGTTTACTATTCACATCACATGTCACATGTCATTACCCTTGAATTAGGGTTTACTATTCACATCACATGTCATTACCCTTGAATTAGGGTTTACTATTCACATCATATGGTGAGTTAAACTCATAACATCATCATGTATGAGGAACATCATCATTGATGCTCTCAGATTAGCTTAAGATTCATCATATATCATAATTAGGGTTTCCGTGATCTCACATAGGTGGATCATACCCTAATCATGCACATTCATGTGTATTGAAGGTTCTTTACTTGAGTTTCCACCCTAAAAGGGTACTTTCTCTCTCTTAAGGTACTTTCTCTCTCTTAAGATACTTTCTCTCTCCTCATACTAGTATATGGTGATAACACCACTCTAGATCAGGTTGGGTTAAGTCCTCATGGGCTAACATAAGCCAAAACATCACTATCATATGATTAGGGTTTGATTTGAACAAGGTATTACTCAATTGAACCCATCAAGGTATTTTGGTAATTCACCCCATTGATCACCATCATGGTTCAATTCATTAGTCACTTAATCCCTTAATATCCTAGGTTATCATTAGGGTTTAGATCAGAGCATCATTGAACCATTTACACCTTCAATTGATTAAGTGAAATCAACCTTTGAAAACCTCAAACGGTTTCAACCTTCAACCTCCAAACGGTTTGAGACCGTTTGGATGAGTTGACCGTTTGCTAGGGTTGACTCCAAGACCGTGTGACCTTCAAGGTCATTTTCCCAAACCGTGTGAGGGTGTAGACCGTTTAACAAGTTTGACTTCAAGACCGAGAGGGCTTACACGGTTTGAGACCGTTTGGTGTCTCTCGATCTTGAGATCGTTTGAGTCCAAACGGTCTTGAGACCGTTTGGCCCCAAACGGTCTTCAGACTGTGAGGCCTCACACGGTCTTGAGACCGTGTGACCTCAAATGGTCTTGAGATCGTGAGGTCTCAAACGGTCTTGAGACCGTGAGGCCTCAAACGGTCTTGAGACCGTTTGGTCCACTTGGTCTCAAACCGTTTGGACCTCCAACATGGTTCAATAATTTCAATCGTTTATGATTATCAATGTTGAAGCCTCCAAATGGTAAAAGCCATGGTAACCACTTATAGATTGAGTTAATTAGGGTTATGCTTAACCAATTGGTCCCTCAATTGTTATCCAATTAGGGGTGAAGTTGGTTCAATTAAGGTCCATCAACGTTCAACCATCAACACTCAACAATGTGAATCAACACAAGGTTGAACCCTTCAATTGAGCTCCAATTGGGCCCAAACTTGGCCCAAACGGTCTTGAGATCGTGTGGATGAACTCCACACGGTCTTGAGACCGTTTGCCCAAGATTTCATCAAAATCTAATGTGATTTGATAGGAGTTGAACCTTGATTGAGTCTCAAATCAGTATTTTGATTAATTCAATAACCTATTGCAATTGAGCCCTCAATTGATCAAATTACCTTAACCCTAGACCTCCAAACGGTCTTGGGTTGTCACCACACGGTCTTGAGACCGTTTGATTGATCCCCAAATGGTCTTGAGACCGTTTAGGTTAATCAACCCAAAAACACTTAATCAAATCATTGAGATTTCAGTACTGATTTCAATTAGGGTTTGCCCTAGTAATCATCCTTCAACTCTTAGCTCGTTTGGAATTAGTCCATCAAATTTGGTGAGTTGTTAATCAACATTATTTTGAACAGTAATCGCATACGGTCAATGCTTGTTCAACGTTCTTACACGGTCTTGAGACCGTTTGCCCAAAAAGGGCGATTTCAACAGATTGGAAATCAGGAGTAAATTCAATTAAAGTTGTTGATTAAAAAGGCCATATCTCACGATTCCTTTGGAGTTATCATCTCAAATTTTGTGGGTGATTAGCTTACATAATTATGAACAGAAATCTTATACGTTACACGCTCGGTCAACGCGGCTAAACGGTCTTGAAGACCGTTTTCCCTTACACGGTCCTGAGACCATTTGCTCACTACACGGTTTTGCAAACGGAGAGAGCAATTTGTGGAGACCATTTAGTAAAGTGAAAAGTAGTGGATTAACTTTGGAAATAACGTCTTCATCTCCTAGATCAAGAAAAGAAAGGATTTCTCACAGATTTGCTTGCAAGGTAGCAAAGGAAGGTAGAGAAGAAGAAGAACTATCATCTAAAAGCATAAACGAGATGTATATAACAAAGCATAGGTTTAGAGTTATAAAACCCGCCTAAAGCTTGCTCCTTGAGCTCCAAGCTTTCGAGATCCAAGCTTTTAATGGCGTCCTTGAGTTTCCACAGGTCGGACAAGGTGATCCTTCCTAGGAAAGTCGAGAAGAGATGGCTAGAAAGGTAGAGCTATGTGAGCTAGCCATCAATTTGACCTTGAATTCGAGTTCTAACCATGAACTCAAGCAAAAGGGAGGATTCAAACTTACCTTGCCCTCCTTGGTCGTCCTCCTGAGCTCCATAGCTCCTCTTTAGTCGGTTTGGGTGAATAGAACAGTGAAAGGAACGAAGGGAGGGTTTCCTTGCTAAGTGAAGTGGAGACTATATATACTTGGGGTGAGATTTTCAACATAAGCTCATAAGTTCTCCATATTTTCAACTTAGTCCCTCCATCCTTCTTTGCTCGTCCCCTATTCTTATTTATAAGTACAACCTTATTTTAAGGTCAAGAAATGAAGGCAAAGAAGATCAACCTATAACTTAAGCATACACATAAAAGGCTATTGTACATACACCTTGATTATTCAATCACAAAGGTGTTTTTCATTATATGATTATTCAATTAAAGTGATATCTTCATCATTTCTTCTCTAAATGATGACAAGAGTCTTAATAAATACTTTTGATGGTGTAAATTACAAGTTGCACCCCTCAAATTGGGTAAATTGCACTTTACTCCAATTTAGGGTTTTCAAGCACAGGTGCTTCCACAGCTGCACCTTGGTGCCCAAGCTTGGGAAATCCCTCAAACTTCATCATAATGATTCTCATGATGTCTCAACATCAGAGGAACATCTCAACATGTGCAAATTGCAAGTTAACCCTTCTATCTGGGTAAATTGCACATAGGTCCCTGTATAACAAAACAATGCTACAATTTTATATAAAAAGGAGCAAAATCTGAAATATATGTTTCTGAGAAACTTAATTACATGCCCTAAATTAATCACAAGGATTTAATTACATATTTAGTCAAAACACCTAGGGTTAACTCATAACCCAGGTCAGGGATGTTACAAATTATCCACCCCTTACAAGGGTTTCGTCCCCGAAATCGATAAGACATATTAAGAGAAAAGGGCAGGATACTTCCTTCTCATCTCATCCTCTAGTTCCCAAGTGGCTTCTTCAACACCACGGTGATTCCAGAGGACTTTCACAAGACTTATATCTTTCTTCTTTAACTTTTTAATTCTGTTATCAAGGATTGACATTGGTCCCTCCTCATAAGATACATCTTCATTCAATTCTACCTCCATAGGTTGTAGAATTGACTCAGTGTCTGGGTGACATTTCTTCAGCATAGAAATGTGAAACACAGGGTGTAACCTCTGTAACTCTGGTGGCAGCTCTAGTCTATATGCTACCTTTCCAATTCGTTCAATGATTGGATAAGGCCCCATATATCTAGGAGCTAACTTCCCTTTCCTTCCGAAACGAAGGACTCCTTTCCAAGGCGAGACTTTGAGATACACTTTGTCTCCAACCTGGAACTCTAAGGGTCTATGCCTCTTGTCAGCATAAGATTTCTGCCTATCCCGTGCAGTCTGAATCTTTTGTTGTATTACTTTAATCTTTTCTGTGGTTTGCTGCACAAGATCAGGACCTAACAACTGACGCTCACCAGTCTCAAACCAACACAAAGGTGATCTACAATGTCTACCATATAAGGCTTCATATGGTGCCATATCAATACTATGCTGATAGCTATTGTTATAGGTAAACTCTATCAATCTTAGGTGTAGATCCCAACTCCCAGTAAACTGGAGAACACATGCTCTCAATAGGTCTTCTAAAGTCTGTATGGTCCTTTCTGTCTGTCCATCAGTCTGTGGATGAAAGGCCGTACTAAACCTTAGCTTGGTGCCTAAGGCTCTGTGTAACTGTTCCCAAAAACGACTTGTAAACTGAGGACCTCTGTCATAAACTATTGTGATAGGAATTCCGTGCAAACGCACTATCTCTTGCACATATAACTGTGGTAACCTTTCAGCAGAATAGGTTGTTTTGATAGGTAAGAAGTGCACTGTCTTTGTCAACCTATCAACAACTACCCAAATGGAATCATGTCCTTTGCTTGTCCTGGGTAGGCCAACAACAAAGTCCATGGTCACACGGTCCCACTTCCACTGTGGTATGGGTAAAGGTTGCATTGTTCCTGCAGGCTTCTGGTGTTCAGCTTTAACTTGCTGACACACAGGACACCTCAGAACAAACTCTGCAACATCCTTCTTCATTCCAGGCCACCAATATAGATCTTTCAAATTCCGATACATCTTGGTGCTCCCTGGATGCATAGCATACATGGAAGAATGAGCTTCTTCCAGGACTAACTTCCTCAAGTTTTTCACATCCGGCACTATCATCCTTCCATTATAATAGGCTACTTGGTCATCTGAGTCATGGAAACCATCTCGCTTCTCATTTCCATACTCAGATCTAATCTGCTGAACTGCAGCATCACCTAGCTGTGCTTCCTTAATCTGCTCTCTTAGGGTAGGTTTAATATGCATCTCAGCTAACAACCCAGCTAACAATGACACCTTCAACTGTACATTGTCTTGCCTTAAAGAGATAAGCATATTTCTCCTAGAGCATACTAAAGAGTTTAGTTGTGCTCTATTCATGGTTGATGTTGCTGATTTCCTACTCAAGGCATCTGCAACAACATTGGCCTTGCCCGGATGGTAATCAATTGTACAATCGTAGTCCTTGATTAACTCCATCCAACGACATTGCCTCATGTTAAGCTCGTGCTGAGAGAAGATATACTTAAGGTTCTTGTGGGCTGTGAAAATCTAGAATGTTTCTCCGTAGAGATAATGTCTCCAGATTTTCAAGGCATGAACCACAGCAGCTAACTCCAGATCGTGTGTCGGATAATTCTCCTCGTGTTTCTTAAGCTGTCGGGAAGTAAAAGAAATCACTTGTTTATCCTGCATCAACACACATCCTAGTCCATTCTTGGAAGCATCACAGAAGACTACATATCATTTTCCTTGTTCAGGTAGCACAAGCACAGGTGCACTTGTCAACCTCTCCTTCAACAACTGGAAAGATTGTTGACACTTATCACTCCAAGAAAAAGGAACATCTTTCCGGGTCAACTTGGTCAAAGGTAAGGCTATAGAACTAAAGTTCTTAATGAACCTTCGATAATAGCCAGCTAACCCCAAGAAACTTCGAATCTCTGTCGGTGTCTTCGGTTGTTCCCATTGTAGAACAGATTCTACCTTTGTAGGGTCAACACGAATTCCCGAGGCAGATATCACATGTCTAAGAAAAGATAACTCCGGCAACCAGAACTCACACTTGCTAAACTTAGCATACAGCTTGTGTTCTCTTAGCAAGGTCAAAGCTTGGTGAAGATGTCGCTCATGCTGCTGAGCATTCTTACTATAGATCAGAATGTCATCTATGAAGACGACAACACACTAATCAAGGAAAGGTCGAAAAACTCTATTCATGAGTTCCATAAATGTAGCTGGTGCATTAGTTAGTCCAAACGACATAACCGTGAACTCATAGTGACCATACATTGTCCTAAAGGCAGACTTGGATATGTCACTATCCTTAATACGAAGTTGATGATATCCAGACCTCAAGTTTATCTTGGAAAAGACGGTTGCACCACGCAACTGGTCAAAGAGATCATCAATCCTCGGCAGAGGGTACTTATTCTTTATTGTTACTTTATTGAGTTGTCTGTAGTCGATGCACAACCGCATTGACCCATCTTTCTTTTTAACAAACAAGACCGGAGCACCCCAAGGTGAAGTGCTTGGTCGGATAAAGCCCTTCTCAAGTAACTCTTGAAGCTGTTTCTTGAGTTCTGCCATCTCAGCAGGCGCCATCCTATACGGAGTCTGGGCTATGGGTTTCGTATCTGGGATCAGATTGATTTCAAAATCAATCTTCCGAGGTTGTGGTATACCAGGAAGTTCTTCAGGAAACACATCCTCGAATTCCCTGACTATGGGAACTTCAGCAGGATTGGACCTTTCCTTGGTAACATCTACCACATGGGCTAAGAATGCATAACATCCTTGCCTCAACAACTTATCAGCAACCATAGCTGACACAAGACAGGTGGGCAGAATCTTTCTTTCTCCTTGAAAGATCCATGTGTTGCTTTCATCAGCAAGCACAGCCAACTTGGATTCACAATCCAAGACAACTCTATACCTCTCTAAGGTATCCATCCCGAGGATTATATCAAATCCTTGCATATTAAGTGGTATAAGATCCACTTGAATGCGATGGTCGGAAAAGAAAAGGATGCAGGGAGAGCATACCTCCTGTAAAACGGCAGACCCACTCAACGGAGTCTCCAACAACAAACTATCTGCCCTATGACTAACAGTCACATTGCAGTTACGAATCACTCTTCGAGTGATGAAAGAGTGTGTAGCACCCAGATCAATCAGAACAGATACTACATAGGAGGTAGACATATCAGAATATAAAAGTTTCATCTGACCTGCCACTACTCGTGGATTGACCACTGCTTCAGGTGGGTTCATAGCATAGAACCTCACTGTTGCCTGGTGTTGAGGTGGTGCTGATGATCCAGCTTGAGACGCTTGTCCACATCCTCGAGCTGCTCCTTGATGTTGTCTATTCTGAGATCCTTGTTGATTCTGTCTCGGAGGTTGTGTCACACTGACAGGCCTAGAATGGCAATCCTTCATCAGGTGTCCCACCTTACCACAGTTGTAGCAACTCCTCTCCTGTTGTTGTGGTCGGGGTGGTCCAGTAACTGACATTGATGCAAAACTGTGCGTCCTTTGAGGCGGTTGACTCCGTCCTCTACCTCTGCTTGGTGTCCATTGAGTTTGAAAACTCGATCTGGGTGGTGGAGGGTTAGGTGCAGAGAATCTAGGTTTCTTGGAATCCCTAGATGAAGAATCCTAGAACTGTGGATATCTTTTCTGAGTTTGTCTCTTCTCAACCACAGATCTCTCTATCCTTCGGACTGACTCAACGAAGGTAGAGAA